>QCXZ01000003.1:4548195-5748195 GCA_025024175.1 Rhyzopertha dominica | reverse complement strand
CTAAAAGACACTTCAAACTTTCTTTTTAATAGCGATTAAAAGCAACGTATATTTTGTAATTTTTTTTTTGGTAATGATAATTTCTACTAGTTTCTTATAGTTTTTGTGTGTTCAAATCGTAAGGTTAATAAAATTATCTTAAGATGCGACTTACTGAAACGCATATGATGGAAGTTCTGTTTGGCCTCTACAGAGTGATATGCCATTCATTTCTAAAGAAAAGCAGTTATTGGAAGATTTACTAAATCTTCAGGATCAGCCGCCTGTATCATCTAAACAACTGATATCCTTACAAAATGTAAGCTCTTTAGGAACTCTATGAAGACGATTATGATGGGATTATGAAATTTTGTGAACGTTTAAAAGCGACATGCTTTAGGGACAAAAATTTTGTGAAAAAGATTGTATTTTCGGACGAGTCCATCTTCCGCTTACTTACTCTACAAACATTTTTTGTGTATTATGTCTTTCTAGTCATATCATGAACAAAGATAATAACAGCCAATCAAAATTTTTTTACGGAATTACAGACCTTCTTCCATCTTCGAAAGACAAAATAAATCTTATATCTTCTAGAGATATTGAAAGTATCCTTTTTTTTGTGCGGTGCCTTATCTATCGGCGATCCATTAAAACAAGCTTAATAAACATAAATGTTTATTCCTGTCCTGATGAAGTACAAGTGCGGGCGAAACGTCGACCTTGTTGCCTGAAGAAAGTGCACTTTTTTACTTTTTCAGCAAACAATGTAGTTATTGATTTGTATAAAAATAATATAAAATAACTAAAAAACAAAAAACGGTAGCACAGTTTTCTTATCGCAAATCTGACTCTTATACACATCTATCATTTTTTTTGTTTACACAAAAATTGTGGATAAGCTCACTCACAAGTATGCCGGAAACAATTATGGTCTGTTTTTGCTAGTGGCAGTAACATCTTTTTCTATATGATTTAATAATACTTACCTACTGTTTGATTTGTCACAATAAATTCCCGGTGTTGGTGGATTTTTGTATCTAGAATAATACCTAAATAAAGCTAGAGATAATTCATCACTGTTAATAATGTGTAGGCTGTAGGTGTATAAAAATGCTTTATTATTATCTTTCCTGCTAACGTTTTTCTAGAGCTGTAAAAAGGTTCTTGCAAATAAAGTTAGGAGCAGAATGTAAAGGTAAACTGATAAATAAATTAAACCTGGACGTAGTCAGATTACTCTGTTCTCAGTATTTTTACAATAAAGTTTGATAAAATAAACCATTTGGTTTCCAAATTCAGGTTTTCCTCGTAATGCTCTAAGTATCGATACTCAGATGAATCTAGGAGTATTGATACTGAAAATAGACACCAGTATCGATATTTTTGTTCTATCTAGCAACCCTAACCCTAATGAGACAAATTCTAAAGTTGCAACTCCGCCAATGCCATGTAAACAAACCAGCAATCCCATTTGAACAAGCAGCTTGTTGAATACGGATCCACCCGGAATAACGACGAGTCATCTGGGGGCCACCGTGCATCAGGTCTCATGTAAATCTGACAGTTGGCCAAACAGGCAGTTCCTTTCCATTTTGCGGCACCGTCGACCGGAGCGGATATCGGTTCGAGCTCGATTTCACGAATCTGAGAATCAGCCGAGCGTTCCGGAACCAGCTTTCTTCTCTTATTGATTTTCTCCCGGTCCCCACACTCCCGATGGGGCACCCAAGGCGGACGGGAACTCCTAATGCCACCGCTCACGGCGTTGCCGAACTTTTGCCGCGATGGGTTTGCTCAGAATTTCTTTAATAACAGTCCTTTTTTATATACAAGGCTACTGTAAGGTGCCTTAAGGAGCAGAATTTGAGCTTTGCAATTCCTGCAAGCGGAACGATGTTAACGGCAAACCATCGTTAAGCGAGACTGCAGTTTGCTCGGCAATTTGTGGATTGGAATCTTGAGAATTGGAAACGTATTGTTCCACTACCTAATACTATACTGTCCTCGAGAAATTGTCTGAATCAAAGTTTTCTTCATAATATTACCGTGTTTATTGCTGAAACGACATTTTTCGATACACCCATTCCCAGTGGAGTATTGATTTTCTTCTTTTCGGTGGTCACTGGAGGTGTCCTTTCAGTTCTGAGGCTTACCATCGATGGATAAAGTGAGGCTGGAATCAGTGAAACAGCGCAACCATTTTGTTGAAGACGTGCCAGCAATTTATCAACATTTCCTAAAGCCTGCAATGTTTGTATTCATAATAAGCAACAGTGTAAAGGTAATAATTACGGCCATTCTGATGAGTTTCCATTTCCAACAAACGTTAGTTAAATAGACGCATTGACTAAATTTCTAGATAATTTTTCTTTTTTTTTCTCATCAACGATGTCAAGATCTCGGCCACTCTTCACWTTTCCCACACAKCCCACAAAAACTTATGTTGTAAAATAAAAAAAACTAGCTTATTTCTATGGAAAGAACAATAATACTTGAATTGCTTGACKCKCGGAGACTACCTTTCATAAGTGTTTAAGAATTACATTTCAACGGGTTTCTCATATGTTTGTTTTATGAAATTTAATATATCGCTTGCGTGAGAGGCTAACAACAAACAATGGTGTTGCAGAAACGCGATATCCTCCTCCTTTCAAGTTTTCGATGCTGAACCTTCATTTAATCTGGTTCACAGGTAAATCAGCTTCCATATTTTTGACCAGAAAGTCCATTATTCTTCATTTAATATTTTTCGATTCGTTTATATTACGTTAGTTAATTTTTCTGTAATTTTAAACGCAGGGAAAATGGATTTATAGCAATCGCTTACCTGAGGTTCAAGTCGCAAAATAGAACTGGTGATTGCCACAGTGAATGAACTTTCAGAACTATAAAAATGGTGTGGAGCAAATATCGTTACCAAATTTTCCACAAGGAAGTGTGCTGGTGGTCGATAATGCACCTTACCATAATGTGAAGTCGAAAAGTGCCCTAATATGTGTGCAAAGAAGAAAGAAATGATGGAATGGCTGCGAGAAGTAAATATTTCATATCCACCGAATATGTTAAAGGTTTACGTCATGAACAATTTGCTTAATGACAAGGGCCACGATGTTCTCCGACTTCCACCCTGTTACCCCGACTTGAACCCCATTGCGATGGATTGGATAGCTATGTGACTAATTTTTCAATACATTTGCTGCACAAGATTGACAATCATACTGCCAGCAGCAGTGTTACGTAAGTAGTCCAATTACTGTTCTTGAGTGAGGCCTGCTTAATTACAGCAGCTCTGTAGCTCTGGACAATACATTAGCTCCCCATTTTGCTGGCAGGTATGTACTCTCGTGGCTTTTGATCCCTTGGTGTCCTCAAACCCACTCCACAATATCTCTACTGTGTCCTTCCAAGATACGGACTGTGTTTGTGCATTAATTTACCACCTTGGCGCGTATGCTGTAACATAGGCTGTGGTTGCCAGCTCTTTATCTTGTAACACAATTGCTAGACTGTCCAGGTTTATGCTTTCGCATTCTCGAATATTATACACTTTGTCTTTGAGTCATTGGTGTGCCATGTGTCTCCCAATCTTGTTACAATGTTATGACCTGCTTCCGCCCTTTTGACGATACGTACTCTGAAGGATTTCTGGAAGTCAAATATCTCCCGAATATTTCGGTATGGGTCCCTTTTCTGGCGGGTGTATCTTCATGTCCACTGGCCTATAGGCTGCCATCAATACCCTCGATGTTACAAGTATGTAAGTCTTTGTAGCTTGCTCAGCTTAATCATCTCATCCCCGTTTACCACCAGAATAATTTCCATTAAGCTTGTAGGAGCAGAATCTGTAGACGGAAGAACCAAGGCTTCAAGGAAAATTTTTTATGTGCGGCAACACCGCCAATTCCCGACTTGCAAAACCGAATCGGATCTCCCCGGATCCACGGAAATCCGCGGAAACTTATCAAGCGCGCGCTTTCCACCTCGTCCAACAAAGACGAACACATGGGGACGAGACGCCGGTGTAAAATCACCACTTGATCGGGAACCCCCGGGTGGCGGTCGCCCCTCCCCCCACGTTACTCGAGCGAATCGCGCCACGCCGCCGCCCCGCCGCGCGTGCACCCCCGCCCGTGGGGTGAGTCGCTCCCGTATGCGCCGGGCGGTCCGGGATAATTGGGAATCAGGCCCGGGATGACGAGACCAGAGCCGGGGATATGCTAATTTCCACACTTTTCTCGTCCTTCTGCCGCGGTTAAATATCGAACAATACGGATGGAGCGTTAAATTGGTGCGGTGTAGCGATGAATCTGCGGTCCGCCGGAGCGGGGATGAATAAGAAGATGATGGAGGAGAGAACAGAGAAGGTCCGGCTTGCCGGGCTGCCGGATCGACAAGATTGTTTCGCAGCAAAGTTTAAGTTAAAGAAATTAGACTACGAGGGCATGATGCCGACTTTTTATTTAGCAAAGTTTTTTTTTAAACCTTCAAAATAGTTCCCTTGGGCTACTAAACATTGTTGGAGACGTTGTTCCCACTGTTGGTAGTCTGCAACCGGTATGGCCTTTAGCATGTCCGTTGCTCTTTTGGATGTTTTGTAATGTCCTTAAATAACGTCTTCTGAGGACCTTCTTCATTCTAAAGAAAAGGAAAAAGTCACAGGTACTGAGCTCAAGTGAATAAAGGAGTCTGGGGAACCACAGGAATGCCTTTTCGGGTCAGGAATTCTGTTATGGAGAGGGCAGTGCGACATGGGGCGTTGTCATGTAGGAGCATCCATTTGCCTGCCTTTTTCTAAGCCTTTCAATGACGATTCGTGAACGATTTCCCCTATTGTAAAAAAAACAAATCAGCATTGATTTGATCTTCGATTTGCTCATTCGAGTTTTCTTTTTTCGAGGAGGGTTTGCAGTGTGCCACTCTTCATTTTGTCTCTTGGTCTCAGGATCGTATTCAAAATTCTATGATACATCATCCAGGATCACACATGACCAAAGAAATCTTGCTTATTAGCAATTCTGTCAAGCAGTTCAAGACGGTTGTTTTCCGAATTCTCTTCTGCCCAATTGTGAGGTTTTCCGGCACCATTTTCGTACAGACCCTTAGCATGTTAAAATTTGGTGAACGGTAAATATGTTCGAATGTAATTGTTCACTTAACATTCTTAATGCTAAACGACAGTTTGATCTCACTAGAGTGTTCGCACGTTCAATATTTTGATGGTTTTCGAAGTTAAGGCCTCCCTTCAGCGTGTTCTAATTTTCAGCTCGMGATAAAGAATGTTTCACATTAGATAAAATTTCCTRCAAAMTCCTCCATTCCATTATGCATGACGCACAACCAACTTTGTTAATGMCAGTCACAAATTATCTATAACAATAATCTAGTTGTCCTCAAAATTTAGTAGAAACAGCACTACAATTTGAAATGTATTTTGTTGAAATCAGTTACGATGCTATATTTACACTCAAGTCCCTGTTTATTAAATTCACCTTTGATCCATTGTAAAGTTCGTTCTTTGTCTGTATCAAAATGTTACTTATCTCTTCTATATGTTCATCAGAAGAAGAATCCACAATGTTGTTTTGGATTTTGTTGTTGGGCCGACTAAGATTTTTCTCATTTTATTTAACAATTCTAGCAACTGCTGCATACGGCAGCCTTGTAGCGTCTTATGTCAGTTTTAGAGGACCTTTCATCCCTTTTTCAAGGAAAAAAGTTGAATACATTTCGCATAACAACTTTGTATCCACTGACACATTCAATGCACATAACTACGAGTTTAAATTTTCAACTAATTTTTAAGCGTTTGATTTCCTTTGAAATTAGAAAAAATACATAATTTTTTGAAACAAATTATGGGAAGAATTTTGGTAAAATTTATACATAGCGTCAGCATTTTCTAAAATTAGTCCTTCGTTCAAGATTTCATCAGGTTCATCATTTCTGATTTCGAAGTTGTCTTCGTCACATTTCACATTGTACTGCTTTCTTTCAAAATTTGTTTGAACACTAAAGGGTTTCTCTGTAATTTATGTAGATGTTTTTATCAACCCTATCCCCTCTACTCTGGTGAACACCATTTATTTACAACCACAGACAGACGAAATTACCAAAAACAAATTTTCTATTCCATTTACTTGTAAATATTGGTCCCAGATAAAACTGCAATTCTTTGACCTGTAAGCAGTTTTCTTATTTTCAGTTTTAAAACTTACATGTACACATTTTTTTCTCAGGATGCTACAACAAATTCTATAAAACTCATCGAAGACCACACGTACAGTGATCATCAGAATTAATGAAACAGTCATTGGTCACTTTGATAAAATATCAATTACAACAGTTTTATTATTAACCATCTTCCTGTTAATAAAAGCTTGACGACATTTGGTAAGAGTCCAAAAACTCATTCTGATGAGTTCTCATTAATTGTGATCGTTKCTGTACTCCGAAGCTCCAAAGCCGGACTCKCTTTTCTACCYCTACCCAATATAACCTCCCACCGTCGACAATCCCTGCGTATTTTCCGGCGCCAGGAAACTAAAAGKAAAGCCACCGCTGCGAAAAATATTCCCGAGCATATGAATCCAGCCCGGTGGGACGCAATGGGACGTAAGTAACGTCTCGAGCATCTGGCAGGGGGCGCATCCGACGGAGCGGTGAGATAATGCGTTTAAATCCACCGCACACACCCCCGGCCCCGTTTAGGGCTTGACACTTCCACTCCCATTACGATTCCGACTGATAAGATTATCATGCCATATTTGCGTGCATGAGTAATGTGCGTCCCTGATTTACGGGGGTTGCATGCCTTGAGGACGGGGCTTTACGCTCTGGAGGGAGCTTCAAGCTAAGATGATGCTTTCCCAGCCAACACAGTTACAGATAGTTTATGTAACTATTACATTACACCACTTACTTAGACCAMGTGTGATATGTAACATGTATGGTACATGTACAGCACTGAAAAACGCCGGCTGAAACATGGTCAMCCGCAATATCTATGTTACATAAGAAAAGCTACATAGCAGCCATGTAATTTTTATATGTTGTAGCGATCTAGCTGCTCTGTTTATGGTACAAATGGATACCAATACGTTACATATATTTTATATCATTAATACGTAATGTCATTACGTTTGATATGTTATATGTAAGGAACATTTATAGTTCATGTACGAGGCAAGTTTTTTAWGTAAGTASCGTTTTGGAATTAAAAAAGGACGTGCAAAGATATCGCCATTATTTTATCTTACATGAAGCCTGTACCATAATCTACTTTTCTACATAACTTCCGTGAATATTGAGGCACTTGTCATAACGTGGCACCAGTTTTTGAATACCCTCCTCATAAAAATCTGCCGCCTGACTTGTTAACCACTGTATCACAAATGTTTCGACTTCGTTATCGTCTTGAAGACGCTGACCACCCAGGTGTTTCTTCAAGTGCAGGAACAAATGGCAGTCGCTGGGCGCCAGATCAGGGCTGTATGGAGGATGATGTAGAGTTTCCCATTTAAAAGATTTGATGAGATCTTTGGTCCGATTAGCCACATGTGGACGGCATTGTCATGCAGCAAAACGATACCCTTACTCAACTTGCCACGTCTTTTGTTCTGGATTACACGACGCAGATTGTTCAATGTCTTACAATAAGACGCTGCATTGATTGTCTCATTACGAGGCAGAAACTCCACTAGCAATACTCCTTTTCTGTCCCAAAAAACTGTGCACATGATTTTCCGTGCAGAAATTGTTTGCTTAAACTTCACTTTTTTGGGTGATGATGAATGTCGCCATTCCATGGATTGTTGTTTCGATTCTGGTGTGACGTAGGCCACCCATGTTTCGTCACCAGTAACAATTTGGTCTAAAAAATCTTCACCTTCATTGTGGTACCGCTCAAGGAAAGTCAATGCACTGCCTAAACGTTGGGTTTTGTGCAAATCCGTCAACATTTTCGGAACCCAACGTGAACACAATTTCCGGCAATTCAAGTTCTCGGTCACAATGCGATACAAAACACTACGAGAATATTGAGGAAAGCAGTCGCACAATGATGAAATTGTAAAGCGTCTGTTTTCGCTCACCTTTTCGTTCACTTTCTGCACCAAATCTTCATTAACGACCGAAGGACGCCCACTCCGTTCTTCATTATGCACATTTGTGAGGCCATCTTTAAATGCTCTCACCCATTTCCTTACCATTCCATCACTCATAATGTTTTGTCCATAAACTTCACAGATCTCACGATGAATATCGATCGGTTTTACGCCTTTAGCACTAAGAAATCGTCAAACAGCCCGTACTTCACAACCGGCGGGACTCACGATTGTCGGAGGCATCTTAAACACTCAGTAAACAACGTATACAATGAAGAATCAAACTGTAATGGCGTCAGTGCGTAGACAAGAGATGTAGGTAACCAGCGCGCATGCGCGGAACGCCGACCGCAGCGCTGCGGCGGCGGAATCGCAAAACGGTGCTTACTTAAAAAACATGCCTCGTACTTAAAAATACCGACTCAAGTAGGTGCGATCTGTAATATATCTGTTGCGTAAAAAAGCTACAAAACAGACATGTACGTTTTATGTATTACAGAGTACATACAGTTTCATTTACTTTATGTTATTTATATGTGCTCCAGATGTGTTGTACATGCATAAATGAAAAAGCCCTTTCACTGAAATAAAATTTATTCGAGATGATTACATATTACAAAAATATATCTTTAGAAATATCCTTGCCCCTTTCTGTATCCTTTCATAGGCAGTCTTTAATAACACAAGGCCATAAGTTAAACAAATGTACAACACAGCAGCAAACAGGAGAATATGCATAATGTCTTATGGGCATATGGGATATCTACACAAAAGTAACCTACTATATTTTTCTTCAGCGACACGCGTCTGACGGAAAACATCTTTGAAAGGATTTGAACCAAAGGTATTGTTTTAAATTGCAAACAACAGTATTAAAAAATTCTTTTCTTATCTGCAACTTCAGAAGTTAATGTTTTGAAAAAGCTGTATAATAAAACAATATGCAGAGTCAATGTTGTATGTCCTTAAGAAAAATTGCCCGTGCACACTGTAACACCCTACAGTCTGTTCAAGTAAGAAGAAATAACAAACATGCAATGATTATGTTTGTGAAAAATTATATCAAAAAATATAAAAACCACTCACTTTTTTCGTATTAACCTTGATCCATTAAGACGTATCCATTCTGGCATTAGTTGCTCGCAATCGAGAATCTTTAGATATTTGCCTTAAAATTGTTAGTTATTTTTAATTTTTAATTAGTATTAAAATCTTACCTTTTAAAGCTCTCGTGTAAACGCCTATTTCTATTCCCTAACCAGGAACAAACATTTGCAAAATGGTTAGTCACAATAGCCTTTGAACATCTACAGACGAAGCCTCTGACATTTTTGTCAACAATTTGTGACAGATATTGTTTCTAAAATCATTTTAGCCAGCATAGTCATACACATAAAATTTATGTCACTATAATACAACAATGTTTACATACAACACGTAAGGCACATGAATTGTACATGTAACGTAACAGCTATAATACTTTTATAATGTAACAAATAAATAACATACAAGGTGCACGCACGGCACATACACCATCAGATGTCAGCTCATACATATACAATGTTATACATATCAATTACAGTAATACCTAAATCTCCTTTCTCGATAATTTTGTATGATCCGAATTAGTATTAATGCTCTTTTACCTTATTGTAGAACATTGAAGGGAAAAACTGTGCCTGAGTTAAGCTCTCAATGGTCCAATATAACTTTTTTTTAAACCGTATAGTTATTTCACTGCTACCATCAGAGTAATCCAATACATTCGGAATAGAAGAGACTGTACCCAAAAAGAGCCCAAAATAATAATTAATTAACAAAATGAGAGAAATACTGGTCACACTTTTTAGATTTGACGGATGGGTTTATTATAAAATTCATCAATACTTTGTTAATTCAAAAGCTTGTGCAGTTTGTATGTAAAATGTATTTGTAGATTACACTCGTGTGGCTCCGCGTTGTAGAGTACCCTAGACTGCTAATTTTCACTGCTAAAAATCACACCTCTATTTCTTTTTTCTTCTCTGTGCTTACACTTACTTGAATCCAAGTTTCTGAAACTGGTAGGTTTCATTCTAATACATAATTATACATGCATAGAAGTAATTTCAGCCCTAACCGAATTACTGCCTTGTGATCATTTTCTCATTTAGTTTCTGTTACCCTCTATATTATCTCCGTTTTCTTTTTTACCTTTACGATATATAGACGCGACCTGTGTGCTATACAAAAATTACTCTGGCAAATAATGTATTATAAACGTGTAGGACTTATGTAACATCATATATCCTAGACATAACAAAGTGAACATATATGTTACATATTCTTTTAAAGCAAATTTCATATCTCTGGTACATAATGCTGTTACGTAGTTTTTGTAACATTGTTGTTTTTTGATATTTATGTATCATACATGTGTGTGTTGGCTGGGTTCAGGCCGAAAACATAGACACTTAGATACAAGCATTCTTCAGGATATTGTATAAGATAAAAAAAATCGAGTACTCTACCTGAAGCTTACTATTTCAAAAGTTGTCAGTCCAAAGAAATTTACAAAATAAACATGGACCCGAGGTTAGATAATATGTTTTCGGAACGATCGCTGTCACTTCAAAACAATTATTATTCCGACGTTTCGATTACGCCTGTAATATATGTCAAAGGAGAGAACCTCAAAATATCGTCTAACCCTAGTTCAAACAAAATTTTGAACAATTGGAGGGTATGTCAAACGCAGATAATAAATAATAAAACACGTGAAAAGTCTATTCCTCCTCGTTTTCGTTAATTGTTCTTCTTCCTACATTTAAGATTACCACTGCAGATTTTAAAAGATGAGTAAAGTCTTACTGGTTTTTCTACAAAATCGCTAGAACAATTGAAACATTTGTCATATCGTGACACAGGCTTTTAGGTGCCCTCTTCAAGAAAATGTGCCGCCAAACGAGCCATATTTGTGCATGAGTGTGATGGCCCCGTTATTGTGTAGTAAAAATAAAAAATGCGTTTGTATCAGAACCCCAAAATTTTATTCCGTATCGCACAAGACTCTCAAAGTGGGCATGACATGCCATGTTGCATACACCCAGGCCAACCCTCTCTCTTAGGTGGAGCAGAACATAAACCCCCTTTGCTAGCTGTTTTGAAAGCTAAAATATATGAGTAATCCAGATTAAGTTGTTTGAGATTATGATAACTAGCAGTTTTTATAGTGCCAGCGCCCAAACGTACACCGCAGTCATGCTCAGTTCTCAGAGGACTACGAAAATTCATGCTTAAAGTTTTATGAAAATACAATAATAATTTACTTGATTTTTACCAGTCTGCCAACATACTACTATAACTGTTTTCATGGGCGTACCCAGCTTTTGGTCTAGGGGGGCAAAGCAGGAACGTCCTGTAGAGTATAATTAAACAAAAATAGAAATAATAAATGTTTATAAAATATAGATACTTAAGTATATAATGAAGTATTTATTCCATGAATTATCTTCGTGTATTTTCTGCAAGGTGACTTAAAACATCTCCTGTTAAATAAAGACCCAAATTATTTATACGTTTTCTATGTATACTGATCATATAAAGCCCCTTTATAACTAATTCTGTTATTGATGAACTCAGTTAGGTGCGGCGCATTCAGTTGCATCGCTCTCGCGTTTAAGAAAAAATTAGTTGATACATTTTATTTGGGAGAATAAAGATCCGTGATCCACATAATGTATAATATCATAAGAAGTTCCAAAGGAACATATATTTTACCTTAAAAGTTCTACAAACACCAGAAGCTTTAGAAATTTAAGCGGGGAGTTCATATTTATAGGTGATAAAGACAGTAATTTTTACTCCCCAGGGAAAGAGACTCGATGGATAATTAACTTTATTAAAATTAAGAATGACAAATGTCTCAGCATTATGCCTCAAGCCAACCTTCTTAGATCGGCAGTGCATTGCTTTCAAAAACTAAATCGACTACTTAATATTTAACCGAATTAAGTTTCATTTAAATAAACTGAAATATATTTAATTGCATTTTTAACAGCGCACTAGGTTTTAATTCGTGCTGATAATACTTTTACTGGTTTCCTAAAACTTATATTAAATAAATTGACTTTCATAAACGTGAGGTCGGATGGATTTTTAGTTTTTTTTTTCTTTTTTGTATTAATTGATAAAATGTAATGTGAATTTAGAAATTTGGTACAAAAGTTAGAGTTATCACCTAATATAAGACAGATTCTGATGTGATTCCATATAACAGTAGTTAGTTGAACAATCTTTATAGGAAAAGGTAGAAGAGCTGAACTAAGCAGAAATCGTGTTATGACTCATCCTGATCAGGATAGTCTTTTAAAGCTATATCCGCCCTAAGACAACGATTCGTAACAACAAGAATGTTGCAGTTACAGCTTCAAAACGCACATGGCATTGATTAAGCTTGGAAACGATTTGACAACGACTTGTTAGAGAAGGTCATTTGCAAGGGTCAAATATGAGTTCTGGGTGAAAATTGTGAAATACACTTGCCTGTAAATTTTACTGTATTTACAATTTTGTAAATAAGACAATTTTTAGGTGTACGCACATAATTAACCAGCTAAATTTATGAGAAATTGGAAGGGCCCAGAGTTGGCAACCCAGGTCCAAGGGGGGACAGCTGTCCCCCCCCCTTGCCCCACCTTCGGTACGCCCATGGTTGTTGTTGTTGTTTCCAGAAATTCTCCACTCATAAAAAAACAATTAAAGATATCTGACAAATGCTTAATTATTATTATTATATTTGACAAGTTCTATTTTAAAATAGTATTTGATCGATACCGTTCGATAGTTTAGGCACTTATCGGCTATGCGAAAAAGGTTGAAAGCTGGAACAAATATAAGTAACCTGCAGTTAGATCATCAACTGTATGAGAAAAGAAATCAAGAAGGCAAAGAGCCTGATGTGCTACTGGTTTTTGCAGCCAACATGTTTGCCTTCATGATTTGAAGCAGGGTAAAAGCCATTGGCATTCCATCAAGCATTAAACCTGGATGTTTACTTTTACTAACGAATAGAGTGGCGATAAAGACAATGTTCTGTTCTGTTGCGTACGTAACAAATTTGATTTAGCGATCTAATACCAGAGCCAGTTTCACAAGAGATAACAACAATTTATGCGACCAATCCTTGGCCAGCCCAAATGCGATTTATTGGACACCCGAGGACTGTATATCATAATTAGTCCTTTCCAGCCTGCGCAAAATACCGATTGCGCCCACCTACGAGAACCCATTCCACTTACGCAACGATTTTTCCTCTGAAAACCGCCCATTTTTCCAAACATAATTACGAGCATTGTGTCAAACGGAACCCATCTGGACGGCTCAAAGAGCGACAGCGGCGGTCGTAATGCACATCCATTATCGGCGAGAGGACTTCAAAAATCCTACGTACGGAGCCAATTCACACGGGTACTGCGGTGGCAGACGACTTAAAACCCAATCACGGCGCGAAAGGGCCCCCCCGCCGGCGCATTCACGTATCGCATAAACATTTTAATGAAGTATCCCACTTCTGATATAATGCTCGAGAGTCTATTTTAATAGACACAACATAGAGTCCTGTATTCTGTGACAATGACACGACCAGCTGCCCGACCGGAGAGAGAGAAAGTAATTTATGGGTTGACGCGGCAGAAAAGGACGCTCGGCCCTCTAGCAAAATATTTGCCGTATTGAAGTGTCAACTATTGTTTGGGGGGCATTGTGTCGCCGTTAGATTTGTTGGAAAAGTGGCCGGGTGGGGCGATCGCCCTTTTCGGGATTCTCGAGATGTAATTTGAAAATAATTTCTTGCGCGTTGAAGCCGGAATGTAGTCGAATAGTTTCTAGTTATACTTCGTATTGTGTCGAACAGTTCTTCCAGAAAATCAAGTTTTAATAAGTAACGTCACAGAGGACTGAATACAATTTTAAAATGGAAAAGAGAAAATGCTTTTTAAACTTGTACTCAATTTTAGTGGTACGTTAATCTTGATGTGCAGTGTATATTATTACCAGTTTTGGGTTCACTCATATTATTCACTCTGCTACCCTTTCCATTATATCATTCTGCCACTGTTATTGGACTAATACTAATTTTACACCAACCTAAATGATCTAAATCGATTACTAATCTTTAAAGTCTATATAGTCATTTGATGTACAATGGGGTAAACCACAAGGCTCGATACTGGGACCCCTATTGTTTTGAGGCAAGTGATAAGTGATTTGGAAAATCATATTACTTTGCTACCTGCTTTCAGTGATGAAATTCTCTGTAATATAAATATTTTTAATGTTTATCGAACTGATTGAAATCTTAAACTTTTGTCAAAAGATGGTAGGGGAATCGTTATATTTCACTCGATGATCAAAAACGGTGTGCTCCTTGCTCACTATGGTAAAATTAACGCACAATATCTCTAATGTTTGCGGCTGGTATAAAAATAAACTATATTGAGAGTTATGAGTGGACGGACTTATTAAAGTTAAACACTAATGATGTTATTGAACACTTTTATAATGTATTAAATAATTTAATTTATAAGTATGTTCTACTTTCTAGTCAGTCCAAGAGATAGTTTCCGGCCTTTTCTTCACTGATTAAAAGTGGGCAACGTTTTTTCCAGTTTGTAGTTTTTTAACAACCGCATTTCATCTTTTTCCGCGTAACTAAAAATAGTAGAAATTAAAACACATCTGTTCTTCTTCAAAATATATTTTAGTTAAGGTGTCACATTGCTAGGGTAGCAAATTTCATTGACTAATTGATTGAACCAGCGTACTGTCAGCATTTCTGCCGCTCCCGGATATGTAGCTGATTGCTAGTAGTGCAACTGGCTAGCGCATGTTAAAGACATACATATAAGGACTGAAGTGGGAAGGTTGTATATGTGCATTCATATTCCTTGAATGTTGTATAACCTGAAGAATCCTTAGTTGATTAATTGCTTATCTTTTATATCCATTATTCTTCATTTTTCTCTGATTTCTGGATTATCCTTTCTATAGTTGTTTATCATGGTCTACCTTTTTTAATTTGTCTCTGCTTAGTTCTCAGATCTTCCTTAATATATGGTTTACCTTCTCCCTTGGACTTGTCCCCAGTATTTCATTACGTATCTCTCTACCCTTTTAATGATTGTCCTTCCATCCTGAAGTTCTGCTGTTGATTTTTTCTCGTTTTTACTTTTTGRTTACCTAAAAGTTGTATAATACATTTCTTTGCCTTTCTCAAGTTTTACCTATTTGCCTTATTTGTTGCGGCATAAACATGTGGTCATCAGTTGATCTATTTTTTCCAAAAGCTGTTTGGTACTGCGGTACCTCGGTTTATAGTTTTTCATGTCTCCTAGTAAGGACTGAGCGTCAATACTTGTATAGAGTTATTCTTCAGTAATCGTCCTTGCTTTGCGGTATTTTAATTATGAGGATCGGTAATATTCCACTCATCTGGTATTTCGTTGTTAACTGCGCTGCTTCTAATGTCTTTCGTTCATTTTGTTTTAAACTTATTGATTTGTACTTTATCAATTCGTTGTTGATCTTGTCTAGGTTTGGTGCTTTGTTACACTTCATGCTATGAATTGTTTCTATCGTTCTTTCTTCAGAGGGTGGTTGGTTAAAAACTGGGGTAGCAAATTAAAGAAAAAAATACCTTGTTTGTAATTTATGTGTAATCATGGTGAAAAATATACCTTATAGTCAAAATTCATAGGTGTTACACTTAATGTGTTATGAAAATGTATATATTACATTTAATTGACAATTCATTGCTATTATAGTATTTCCAACTACTAACTGTTATATAAATTACCTGTATTATGTTCCTCTTAAAGCTGTGAGGAGGGCAGTATTAGTGCAAGTAGGTATAATGTTATTATAATATAAGGGTAGATAAACAAAGATATCGTTAAACTTACTTTGACTTTACACAAGTCTTATTTATCCACATTTCATTTTATTTATTATTACTCCATGTCATAAACATAAATGTTTTACCTTCACCGCGGATTTTAAACTTTCTTTCGCTGCGCTCTGAACAACTGATGGTCATTACAGCCGTAAAGATCTCCAAGACGTCCCGCTGTCATTACAGAAACACTTGCGGCCGTACAAAAGCTCTCCTGCCTGAAAGCTGGGGGCATTAGGGCCCCGGGCACATTAAGGTTCCTTCAATGAGTCGGCGATTATGGCTTCTTGTCCTATAGTACAGCAGCAGCGGACGCTGATGCACTTTTATACCTCTTTTACGAGCGGCCATCTTACGGGAAAGCTTTTATTGGTCTTCCAGTTTTAAGGTTATGTCTGGGTTACGTTCTTCTTTTGTCTGAACGGGAGAAAAAGCTGGCGCTGCTGCAACGGCTTTCTGCGAAGGTGAAGTTGGAAAATTTACGTTTGGACTACAAAGCAATAGTTCGTTTTTAGTAAATATGCGAACTTAAATTAAGACACACCTGATGAAAAGAAAGAAAGTTTTTTATACTTCTTTTATTCATTTGGCAACGCCCTCATCCTAAACAAAAAAATTTCCCATGTTCTACCCTCGCCTCCCTATCCAGAGATTTGGAAATATTTCGTGCATTTTTGTTAAATGAATCATTTTGATATACAATTATTTTTATCTACAAAGGTTCGTTATCTGCCTGCGAAAATCAACTGTACATCCCATATATTTACTGATCTCTAATACACAAATTAGTTACGTATTTATCCTATCCAGGCAGTGCTCTGAAAGTCATCATCATGCAATCTGCCTTTCGCCAGCGTTATTATTTGTTGGACGGGTTACATTTGGCAAATCGTCTGATTAGATACGTCCTTACTTGTCATGATCCGTTTGCAATCCCCCGTTTTGTGCGATTTCACGCCGTCACATAAAAATTTATTGTTGCAGTTCGAAAAATTTTGTGCACGGTTTACATAACGCGGATTTTCACACGCAATTTCAGAGTCACGACAGCTGAAAGTGTGGCAATGAAGCTTTTTCTACTAACAAAGTGCTGAACGTTATTAGGAAAAAGTTGCTCTAGTTTCGACACGTAAACAACTGTCTTCTTTCATTTTGACGCAATGTACGTCATCGGGAGTGTCCTGTGCCTAATTTTATCACATAAATCAATAGTTTGCCAGTTCTACACGTACGTAAAAATCACAGTGTCATCTGTCATGTTTTATATTAGTTTTTATCAGAATAAGTGCTGTCGCTACGGAGCACCTGATTTATGTCTGCTTTATTAAGTTTGGTTATCACTTGAAACGTTATGTAACAAGCCAGAAACAACTGCTACGTTTGTGAACGGTAGTCCTAATTAGTACTACTGATAAGTTTCTTATCATATAATCGGGCTAGAAAAATACACCAGCGACTAAAATAATTCCACCAAGCATGCCCTCGTATATAACAACGTTTGAAACATTATCTATATACAGGATGTTTCACGAATGATAATGACCCTGACGAAATTAAAAATTCAACCCAAAATATATTCTCATAGTTAATGTGGTTATTTTACATAATGGTATTATTTTAAAAATAAATTATGAATCCATGACGGCTATCCGCTATGGATCCTGTCACTGTATTTATTAATTAAAAGTCAATATGTATTCAAATGATGAATAAAACAGATATGATTTTGATTTATGATGAACGCAAGAAAAATGCTTCCGCTGCTGCCCGTTTATACAGACAACGTTTTCCAAATAGAAGAGCTCCCGCCGATACAATCTTCAAGAGACTTGAATTAACTTTAAGGACAAACTGGCCACCACTGAAAAAGTCAAGAGAAAGAACAGCAACAGGTCCTGACAATGAAATTAGAGTATTGGAAATGATTGACGAAAATCCTCACATTGGCCGAAGGGTAGTCTCAAGAGTAACCGGTATTAGTCTGTCTTCAGTACACCGAATAATTAAAGGCAATCAATTTCATCCGTATCACTTGCAATTGGTTCAGGCCTTAAAGGAGATAGATTATCCTAAAAGATTGGTTTTTTGTAACTTTTTTCGGGAACACCAAAATTTGAATGTGAGATTTTATGACATTTGCTTCCCAGATGAAGCAAGATTTTCTAATAATGGTGGAGTTAACAAACACAACATGCATTATTAAGCGCAAGAAAATCCACGATGGATTCGAGAAGGACATTTTCAAACTATCTACTCGACGAATGTCTGGTCGAAATATTGGGGAATCAAATTGTTGGGCCTTATTTTTTTCGCGATAGTTTAAACGGTAATACTTATCAAAATTTTTTAAGAAACATTTTATCAGTACGTCTCCAAAATGTAAATTTACAAGTAAGACAAAATCTATGGTTCCAACAAGATGGGGCACCTGCGCATTATAATAGAATAGTGCGAAATGATCTTGATTTGGTTTTGCCTAACCGATGGATAGAAAGAGGTTCAGTTAATCCTTGACCACCGAGATGCCCGGACCTTACTTCTTTGGATTTTTTTTCTGTGGGGAATGGTAAAGGAGCAAGTATACCAAACACCACTTGAAAGCGTAGAACGTTTACGTGATGCATGTAGATACATCACTCCAGAAATGTTAATGCATGTTAAAAGATCGTTTTGGGTACAAATTCAAGCTTGTGAAAACAGCGGAGGGCGACATTTTGAGCATTTATTACATTAATGTTATTGAATAAACATTTTTCAAAAATAAAATTTGTTTTACAATACCGAATTTACTTAAAGCAAATGATTGAAGTTTATGTCAAAATTTACGAATTTATACAGTTCTCTATGTTTTATATTTTTTAAGACGATGAACAATTATCAGTGTTACCTCTGCAAATGTATTTTGGGTTGCATTTTTAATTTCGTCAGGGTCATCATCATTCGTGAAACATCCTGTATATTTCAACAACCCATTCAGTTTTTAGAACCAAACTTACCAGTTGTAATACCCTTTAATTGGCTAGGAATTGTTGGCATTTTTTATTTATAGTAGTACCATAGACTAATGCTTTCAACTATCTTCTTGAAAAAAATTTGGTGTATATGATCTCTAACAAAAATCAAGGAATGAGCCGGTGCACTATAATGCTGGAACTGAATTGTTGCTTCAAGTTCAAATGAATATCGTCGAAAAAATCACTTATTGTGTTCTGCAGAAAGTTTATGTTAACAATAACATGGTCTAGAATCCATCAGAATACTGAAAATTAACAATGTTATTTCGTGCGATGTATACCTCATTATTAAAACTGAATACTCTCGCAAGAAAACAAGGTTTTTCAGCATCGACAAAAAACCAAACGTACTTGATGAGTATGTGGATTTAAAAACTGTACTGCGTTAATTCTTTCAAATATGTGATGTGAATGAATATGGCGATATGGATAAGCTTCAACCTCAAAATGAAAACTTGTGCATTGAGAAAACACACACACAAAACAGCCTACTATAATAAGAAAACTCAAGTTTATTTTAGTCCATATCTATTTACATATTTTGCACTCTTTTTTTAAAACCCTGTAGATATGTTGTTCTCATGTTATACTGCTGGTGATCTAAAACCTTCAACAAGGCACTGGTTATGACCTTTTCCTAATTTACTCCATTTTCCTTGCTTACGTGGAAGAAAGCTACCCTACTTCATATTTCTGTCAGCTTTCTTGTCTACCTATTTGGTTCCCCTTCCCAAAAGCGGTCCACACACTCATATCTGAGTTGCCACACGCGAGGGTCTGTCACATCGCAAGAGATAAGCCTGGTAATTGAAGGATAACATTAAAATAATAACGGTATCATCACAATCTAGCAACATCTGCACGGGAGGGTGACTGAAGTGGCAATTGTTCACTCCAAATAGGCTTAAGCCACTTGATGTCGGTTTCAATAAAAGCTTGTAAACCCCCACCAGCTGTAGAGGATTTTGTGCACAGGAATCCTCGCTGCGGGCTCCTCTAATTTGCGTTATTGTTTAAATTAGGTTCTTTCTCTGACCTGCATCAACTTTACCTTGATCTCGAATGCGCTCGAGAATGTTTTGGACATTTTCCKTGGTTGGTCAAGCATTTAGTCCGTTATTAAAATATCTCCGACCTAGKTCAAGTGGACGGAAGTTCAATAAATTATCTAGTTAATCCGTTTCGCTGAACCAGCTTCGTTCTTAAAAGAGAATTAGTTTGTTCGGACCGTATGGTGCCGTATGTCGCTTTGTACCTTCAATGGAAGCGTTCGTGTGTAAGTAATTTGCTGCTAGAGCATTTGGGTCCGAGGGTGAAGCATTAAACAAGCCTAGACAGTAAGGCAACTGTACTATTATAACTATTACATAGTGCCATTCGATTGGAATTCGGTAAACCCCAGTTAGTTTCTTACCAACTCTATCACAATCACGACATGTGCCGAGGCAACAACATCGCTTTTTGCCATCGATCAGACGTATAATTAGGAAACTTTTTCCCAAACGAGGCACCAGATTACGAAAGACAAAAACCATAAATAATTAATAGTAATTATAAAACCGGCTTTCGTAAAGTGACCTCGAAAAAAGTTAAATGTTTGTTGCAGAATTGAAATAACACGTTTAAAAAGGAATACCCGTCTAGGGAAAAAATGGAACAATCCGGTATGTCAATTATACGAGTTGCAAAACGATTTGTGCCTTGCCGAAGAAACGAACGGTAGCTCTAATCGGTACGATCTCGATCCTTCACAGGGCGTTATGGATGTATTGCCGGCACGAATGTTTTGTATAAGTTGAGTATTGCTTACGGTTTACCTTTTTTCAGATTTTACAGCAGCAGTTATTCCCACAACTAATACAAGCACAATACTCTGGACATGAGCGTAAAATGTGATTGGTTATTTATGTTGGTCATTTGCTTACAGTTACGTAATCCATCGTTGCATATAGCAGTCCATTATGTTTGCTAGTTTTTATAAAAGATTGAAGTTTGCTTGGTTAATATACCGGTTAACTTCGAATAACAAAATTTACCATCAAGCAGGTATTCGTCTATTTGAAAATTTCCAAAATACGTATACGAGACCGAGACCGAGATTAAGGTACCCGAGACCCATACGAGACCGAGACTGAAAGTACGAGACTTCGAGTTTTTACACAATAATAAAATAGTAAGCGGTAAAGCTCTGCAGATTATATAGCGAGTTTTTGTCTGAAAGATTTTACATGTTTACAGCAGAAGTTTGTATTTTGTCACATCACTTGCTTAATGTTTCGCTTAACGTTTCTCATTTTATAATTTATGAATTCTAATTTTACAATACCCGGACTTGCAAATGCAGGTTGCAACATGTACTTTGAAATTAGATTCCGTTTCAGGGCTGTCATATTTGCATTCTGTTAGTTGTCATTGGCCACCGACTTAAGCGACGAATTAGATTTATCAAACGTAATAATTTGCAGGAAAGGCGATGCTTTCAGTTTAAAAATCTTTCATTTATATGTTTGATGAATAAAAATGCTACTTGAATAAAAATAATTATTAATATGTTTGTTTCGAAATGTAAGCACAACGCTTTTATCAAACTAACAAAATAATTCATTAAACATTTTTATTCGGTTTAGTTTGCAGAACGAACAAGAGATTGTTAATAAATGCTATATCGGCGTTCAATAGAGCACAGTGGCATGGCAGCTAGCATCAATGTATCATAGTGTTTATAATATGTAGCACGAATAGTTTTCAACCGCAATCTCTAAAGATTGCTTTTCATAAAAAATGGAATTTCAGTATATTGACAATAACTAAGTACAACCGTCAATTGGTTAAATTTTTTGCGTTGCGTGTTGGTATTAGTGCAAACATGGTATAAATCTACGCCATTGAACTTCGCCA
Organism: Rhyzopertha dominica; assembly: GCA_025024175.1. NCBI lineage: Eukaryota > Metazoa > Arthropoda > Insecta > Coleoptera > Bostrichidae > Rhyzopertha > Rhyzopertha dominica. Next base: position 5,726,269 of record QCXZ01000003.1, on the reverse strand, counting down.
TTTTAGCTAATTGTCATAGTTTTTTTTCGTTTTGTTTCCTTTGTATCAAATTGGTTTTTATGTTAGGCGACGTAAGAAAGTATTTTACAAGAAATAGACCAGATAAGATAAAGGTAAAATGTAAGAATTAATATCAGTTTCTTCTAAATAATTATAATTGTATGATGGAAGTTAGTAACTAAACTTTGATTCCAGCTGCAACGCACTTGGTTTTAGTTGCACAAAAAGCATTGTTAGATTCAATTTAATATGTTGGCCTGACAAATAATTAATAAAATAATTTGTATGAATTTTGCTGTCAATTATGACCAAGTGTGATGGAGCGGATAGCAAAATTTAGTTAAATTGCATAATCAACTTGATACCATTATTTATAAAAGAAAAATCTCTCAAACAAATATTATACAAAAGTATATACTTTTTAAATCACTGTATGTAAAAAGATGATAAGAATCGGATAAATAATGGTCATTTTGCCAACACAAATATACTATCACATATAATCTTAGTACGGCTTCCAAATGTATTTGGTTTGCAGCACTGTTATTTTAAAGGAAAAAGTTACAGAGAACAAATACCGAAATACCAAGCTTAATCACCCGTAACCACCACCGTGTAACTGTGGAAGATATATATATTTCAAGATATTTGCGATGCACTTTAATTGTAAATATTTKTAATATCGCCTTTGATGACATTCTTGTAAAATTAACATATTGGGATTTCAAAAATATTAGGAATACAACCTTATCAGAAACCCGAGACTCTCCTCACGAGACCAAGACTTAGTAGACCGAGACTGAGACCGAGACCAAAGAAACCATGCATTTCCGAGACCGAGATCGAGACCACGCAAGTCTCGATCTCGTAGCACCGAGACCGAAGCACTAGTTGCCGCAAGACAAGGCAGTGTTCTTTATATTATTATTACTGTACTATAGTCTTCAGATGTAAAACCATAAAAAATGCATACAAGTATTATCTTGTTAAAGAATTCAAATGATGAGCAATCGATTTTTTCTCGACTTCGAATTTCGAAACCGAGATTATTCTCGCATCAGCGCCAACACTAGAGAAAGCTCTCGCCCTTCTTTTTAATAAATTCCATTTGCCAATTTGTAACACGTTTCATAAATATAAACACCCCGCAAAGCTTCCACCACGACCATAAAAGATTTATAAGAAATTACAGAATTATGTGGCGCGTGCCCGAAATTCGTCACGTCATTCACACACGCGACCACAAGCGGGACTCTCATCTCGGAGGTAACAATTTCGCGTTTCCGATCGGGATTTTAATTGCTTCTTGATTCCTGTGCGGTAATCCTTCCCTGGCCGTTGGTCGGGAAATTCGGGGGTGGTCGCGTGGCGCAAGGGGCCTGTTTAGCGTGACGGCACGTGCGGAGGCCKAACACATCGTTCGGCAGTCATTAAAWCAAAACTTGATGGATTYGCGGCGCTGCTCAGTTTGAGAAGCGTGGATGGACGAATTAAGCTTCCTTTTTTTTTGTCCTGGAGCTTAAGTTATGTACTCTCTTCCATTGTTTGCAATGGCTTTCGAATGTTGAAGGAATTCGAATTCGATGGAAAGATCGAAAGAGACTTAGTTTCTTATGAAAAGACGTTCTAATCTAGCCCATGAGTGAACCTTTAAGTGTGTTAAGTGGTGTTAAGACAGCACCAATAAACAGTAAACGATACTTGCTTTTTGTGGAGCACTGCTTGCCTTTTTAGACTCGACCTCTTTCTGAAGCTTATGTATATAGGTAGAGAATAGTATGATGTTTTTTATAAGATTATCTGTCGTAATACTAACACTATTTATTAGATTGATGAAGAAAGATTCTATTATTATATAATTATCGCGTTCACTACAGCTCTGGTTTTGAGGAGGTATGTGATTACATGTTAACTAATTCTCGCTCGTTCTTGGTTTGTAAACTTTCATGAGGTTAAAATCATTAAAAAGCTGAGATGCAACGTCATCCCTATGAGAGGCCTCAAGCAGATAAATACAGTCAAGCCAAAGAACAACGGCAACCATTTTATTTGTCAAAGAACAAAAAAACTATCTGCAAAATATTCTAAGAATTTAGATGGCAATGCCATCATCTGTCAGCATTACACTGACATGATGGGATCTACTTCCTAAACGAAGTGACCTGTAGCTTGACAAATTAGTATGCACCTGCTTACTTCAATTTGACAGCAGGCCCCTACGGCACTTTTTGCAAGCGGGCAAAAACATGATTTAAAATAACAATAATCTTTAAACCTAAAAAAAGAAATGAGAGCTTCCTAATTCAAGGAAAATATCTAGATATTTCTATTGCTAGAAAGTAGCCCTAATTTTCATTCATTTTTTGTCCTTTGTAGTTTCGCAAATTGTTTCCTTCATTGTATTTCAGGTACACGAGTAGTAAATCTCCTATTTATAATTTTAATTGCAAGTTATGTTCAGTCTTTTGCTCAGTCTCATTTGGGGTATGGTCCATTTTTTTCTCTGGTGGTTTGGGTGTTTCTTTGTCAGAATCTACTTCGTTTTCAGAAAAATCACTAGCTCGAGCGCATTTTATATTGTGACTTAATCGTGCTTTCAAAGAAATTTCCTGACGGTTCAGAAAACATTACAACCATTTCTTTCCTGTCTATTATTAACAAGGCGCTTTTCACTTATTCATTTCATGTCAAGAGCTCTTTTTGCCACTTCTTTTAAGTCTAGCTTATTTAGAGGAAATCCCCATTTTGCGGCCATAGAGAAACAGAGTCTAATACCTATGTAAGCCTTTTCTTCGGGAGACATAAGATGTGGTTGTCTATATTTTTTCATTTGCTTTGACTTTACTTTTCTACATTAAGTGTATACTTACATTTTTTCTGCTTGTCTTAAAGAAAGCCTTTTTTAATGTCATCAATAGCTCTTTGAAAAATATGGTTCCTTGCATTTACATGTTTCCATATTGACTGTTAAAGTTATCCTAACCTGAGATAAGTTTCCCAGTATTTCTCCTGAAAATTATAGCTTTAATATTAATATATGCAATAATAATAAAAAGTACCATATTGTTAAAAAATTCGGGTTTCTTGTCATCTAACAGTGCTACCAGCTTCGTTTCCTAAAAATTCCCAATAATCCGTGCTTTATAAAGATGCTTGTTGTTAATAAACTCATTAAAACGCAGAAATTAAAAACAAAAATAGAAAGCGTGGTTTGATTAGGATCTAAATGATATATAAAGAAATCCTTACCTCATTAATGTAGAAAAAGCTGAACACATATTTCGAAAGCTACACTGTCAATCTTCATTAGCAACAGAGCGACTTCTTAATATACTTACCTGGGTTAACTGGAGAATGCTATCCTCATCAAAAAAAGTTTTGACATTTTTGGATATGCTATTCAATCATTTTTAAAAATCGCAAAATGTCGACCTCTTCTAGTTACCACAGCTATTTTCCAATATGGTTCTTCTGCATTGTCTTACCATCACCTTTAAATCGAGTAACTCGATTTGCAAAAGCCTCCCCGGCTTTTCCGTCTCCAAAAAACCATCCCCTTTGTGTGTGCCACCCGCTGCACTCGTCTTTGTGGTTTCCCCATCCCGGATATTATTCATAACATCAATGGAAGAGAGCGCTCGCATAACAGCTCTCTGGCGGCCCGAACTGATAAGTCTCATTGCAAATTAGATTACCTGATCCGGAGCTTTGTGCTCCGCTAATACGCCGGCGGAAAGCTCAGCGGATCGTCGAAAGCTCGCGGGCGAACGGCGGCGGCGCCCACCGACCGCCCAGCTGTTCCGCTGCAGCGATGCGCCCGTCGTAATTGCTCCGCAAATCGCGTTTGTGGCCAGAACTATAAGCTTTCACAGAAGTAAATATGGTTATTTTGATGTGTTCGCGGGGCTTTGCTTTTGATCTCGGATGTCAGAGCGCTCCCGATGGATGGTATGCAAAGTAATTGCAAATGAAGGGGGTAATTAGGGGGTTTAAGTGGCATGGCGGGTTTCAGCGGTTGATGGGGGTTGCGGCGTCGATTGACGCCATTTTGCTCGATGGGGGAAGAGCTACAAGCACCAGCTCATCAAATTCGCGGAAATATGTGGCTTATTTGGCTGTTTGTCTTTGATTCATAATGGCAACACGCTTCGTGAATTGAAGATGAACTGATGAGGAAAGAATAGCAATTCTCCTTTGTGGAACCTGAAGAGTTTCTGACCAATGTAGTACTTAAGGCTCGATGAATAATTGAGAAACCATCGCTAAACTTTGTTTACGGACGTTCTGTAACCATATGGTTAATGGTTTCCTTCTCAAAGCCACAAACACAATTTAAATTGTATTGATCATTTTACTTATTCAACATAAAATTACAACGTTCATGCCCAGTTCTCAAACAATTTAGTGTGCACCATTTATTACGCGGTGACTCAAATTCTGGTACTTAAACTGTGGTTAAAAAGTGAATTTTCCATTGGGTATAGATTAGGTATATCATGGTATTTCAGGAGTTCTTTATTGAGTGCATATTGACGTCTTATAATTAGAGGAGTGATATTTGCTAGAACAAGCAGCCGAGGTAAAGGTGTAGATCCAAACATCCCTCCAATGAATAAACTAAGCTCAATGCAGATATTCGCAGTGTTGTAGCGTTAGCACCCCAAGTCGACCCAGCTGTATTACTTTTTCAATACGTGTCTTAAAAGCAAAAGACGTGTCCAAAATAAAACCAAAGTATTTTGAATAGAATATTATACTATATAACTTTAGTTATGACTTTTGGCTAAATGAGAGCAAAAGATTACGGTTTTAGAAAAATTTAAACGCAATCGCCACTTTTCAAAGTAGTTGTTTATAGTTGTCAGATCTGTATACCGTTTAATATTATATGTATGTAAAACGGCCGAATATTTTAGGTCAGATTTGTTGTAGACGTTTATAATACAATAACAATTTTAGTTTCGATACTTATCTGTATTTTCTTTCCAGGATTGTAAGAAATAAAGCCGCAGAGAAGGCGAAACACGCGCACCAAGTCGCAACCAGCGGCGGCGGCACAGGGTCAGTCTCAGGGGGTCCGGTCTCAGTCATAGCGCACGCACCAGCGACGCAGTTGTCGGAACCCAGGTCAGGGGCGTACAGTATTAACGGAATACTCGGACTCCAGCACGATCCCAATGGCAACAGTATTAAAAGGAAAAGGATGGATGATCACGGTGAGTGTTTAGTGTAATTGCGGCTCCCGCGAGTTCCACCATAGGCAGATTTAATTCTGTTAATTCGGTACAGATTTGAAGGGTATAAACCKTGTCTAATTGTCATAATATTTGTATAGCTGAAAACTATAGGTATAGAATCTGCAAACTGTTGCGTACATTATTTTTAGCACACCCTCAGTAAGACATGTCCAGCTAGCTTTATTTTAGCAAGAAAGGAATTATTGAAAATTTAGGTCTCTCTCCTGGTGGTCATTGAATTTAATGTGTCTTCTAAAGATTTTTGTCTTTATATTATACTTTTAACTACTGACATTTCTTCTTTTCTTTTTACCAAGTAATTATTAGTATGTGCGTCAGGTCTTCTGTACTCTCTGATGTTTGTTATACATCTACAAGAAACTTCGACTATAAAACACCGAACTGGCATAATAAGTAAGCCTCTCTGTCTAACATTGATGTTATGCACATCACTACGATATGTTACTCTATAGTAAAGATAAGGTGATGACTTATACAGCATGATTTTGTGGAAGAAGATGAAGGAGTGGCAAACTCTTCTGTTGTTCATATTTAACCATTCGAGCTCCGACAGTTTATGCGATACGTGCACATATTTTCTAATGCCAAACCCTTATCCCAACTAGTCAAGCAAAGATTGTACAAAACATCGCAATAATTAAAATGAGACAGAACTAGTGCCTCACATAGCTTAACTTTAGTTTTTCTTGGTAAAATGTGGCGACTTGCCCATAAAAGTTTGAAGTTACTGTATGCCATTCTTATTATTTTTGAGACTTGCGTTGTAAAGCGCAAGGAAGAATCTAAAATGGCACCTAGTATCTTTACCTCATTTGATACATTCATTTTATTGCCATTAATTTTTATCAAAAGATCGTCGAACACTAACTTGACTAAATGATCGCGCCCAAATATAATTAGGGAAGACTTAGTAGGATTTATACACAGTGAATGGTCTTTAGATGCAAATCCGTTGCGGCCTTTGCATCAGTTGGTGAAAAACTCAAATAATCCTGTGTATCATCGGCATAGAAGTGATGTTTGCAGTGATGCACAGAAGACTCGAGGCACGAACTATAGATATTGTACAGTAGAGGCCCCAGTATGAAACCCTGTGGGACTCCCGAGGTCAGCCGCACTTCACAAGACACCTCTTCGCCTATCCGAACTTTCTGATAGCGGTCTGTAGAGTAGTCCTGAAAAAATTTAACAGATTTATCTGCCAGCCCTATATGGCGCAAAATTGCTAGTAAAATATCGTGGTCCAAAGTGTCGAAAGCTCTAGTGAAATCAATCGATACAAGAGCCGTAACCTTGCCCTGGTCCACTGGTTGAATAATGTCATCAGAGATGCTAAGCAACGTTGTCAAGCAACTGCAATTCTTTCGAAAACCGGACTGAAATAAAGGTAAGATATCGTGCTGATCAATGCACTCATAGAGCTGGTCCTTTACTAATCTTTCGATGACCTTTGAAAGCGCGGGCAGTATGCTAATCGGTCTTAGATCCTTATAATTTATAGGGGAGGTAACTTTGGGAATTGGCCTAACAATTGACCATACAGCCCTGATTTCAGTTATTATTATTTTTAACAATACCCTATAATTTTGTCCCTTGCTTGATCGCTATAACTCTATGTTCTCTTTATACCAGTAGTACTTTAACAGCCGATAGATTGCTATTAATATGGACATTTTTCCACATTGTAATTTTCATTCTCTTTTTATTGTTTAACATATCCTTCTTTTGTCCGGTTTTTATTTGTATTTTCCATAAGAACTTCTTTAACTTTTGCACTTGGTTAAAAAATGTGTAGATGCTGCTTTCCTTTTTTTCAAATTTATATGTATGTGTGCTATTGTGCAGTTCATAAGAAAATGCTAAAGTTAATTTTTAATTTTTGAGGGTGGTTGAAGAAACACAGAGGCTTAAAGACATGCCGTGCTATAACTTCGGAAAAGGTGAACTATTCTCTCCTTTCCCACCCAAATCAAACCGTGAAAATCCCCGAAACCGTCCGTTGTCCCTTGCGGACGTAATGATTCTGTTCGGTAACGGTGTAACATCGAATCGGTCGACACTTGAACTCTCAATAGATTGGAATGTCTCCCCGGAGAGGAGCGTTCCAAAAGCGACTAAAGTGAATGGACAGCGAACCAATGAAAATAATTCGACAAGATCGAAGCTGTTGCAACACGGAATGGACGATGTATACGGTGACAATTACCATTGTTCTTCAATTACGTTTCGGAAGCGGTTCGCTAGCTGTTGAATTATGTTTGTTCGGTGTTGGGATGCCAAACGGTCGGATTGCAGAATAAACAGCATACCTTCATCGGTGAATGAAGTTGTTCAAGTCGTTTTGCCACATGATTTTTACAGTGATACACATAGGCTTACAAACATTAGCTAAAAATTATTATATATTCTTATGAAAATAGTTAATACGAGGCATGTTTTTTAAGTAAGTACCGTTTTGGAATTAAAAAAAGACGTGCAAAGATATCGCAATAATTTTATCTTACATGAAAGCCTGTACCTTAATCTACTTATCTACATAATTTCCGTGAATATTGAGGCACTTGTCATAACGTATCACCAGTTTTTGAATACCCTCCTCATAAAATTCTGCCGCCTGACTTGTTAACCACTGTATCACAAATGTTTTGACTTCGTTATCGTCTTGAAGATGCTGATCACCCAGGTGTTTCTTCAAGTGCAGGAACAAATGGTAGTCGCTGGGCGCCAGATCAGGGCTGTATGGAGGATGATCTAGAGTTTCCCATTTATAAGATTTGATGAGATCTTTGGTCCGATTAGCCACATGTAGACGGGCATTGTCATGCAGCAAAACGATACCCTTACTCAACTTGCCACGTCTTTTGTTCTGGATTGCACGACTCAGATTGTTCAATGTCTTACAATAAGACGCTGCATTGATTGTCTCATTACGAGGCAGAAACTCCACTAGCAATACTCCTTTTCTGTCCCAAAAAAACTGTGCACATGATTTTCCGGGCAGAAATTGTTTGCTTAAACTTCACTTTTCTGGGTGATGAAGAATGTCGCCATTCCATGGATTGTTGTTTCGATTCTGGTGTGACGTAGGCCACCCATGTTTCGTCACCAGTAACAATTTGGTCTAAAAAAATCTTCACCTTCATTGTGGTACCGCTCAAGGAAAGTCAATGCACTGCCTAAACGTTGGGTTCTGTGCAACCGTCAACATTTTCGGAACCCAACGTGAACACAATTTCCGGTAATTCAAGTTCTCGGTCACAATGCGATACAAAACACTACGAGAATATTGAGGAAAGCAGTCGCACAATGATGAAATTGTAAAGCGTCTGTTTTCTCTCACCTTTTCGTTCACTTTCTGCACCAAATCTTCATTAACGACCAAAGGACGCCCATTCCGTTCTTCATCATGCACATTTGTGCGGCCATCTTTAAATGCTCTCACCAATTTCCTTACCATTCCATCACTCATAATGTTTTATCCGTAAACTTCACAGATCTCGCGATGAATATCGATCGGTTTTACGCCTTTAGCACTAAGAAATCGTATAACAGCCCCTACTTCACAATCGGCGGGACTCACGATTGTCGGAGGCATCTTAAACACTCAGTAAACAACGTAAACAATGAAGAATCAAACTGTAATCGCGTCAGTGCGTAGACAAGAGATGTAGGTAACCAGCGCGCATGCGCGGAACGCCGACCGTAGCGCTGCGGCGGCGGAATCGCTAAACGGTACTTACTTAAAAAACATGCCTCGTACATTACCCAGTATAGCAGATTCCAACTGCTGCGACTGGAGTGGGTGAAGTTCACGCTCTGCGTTAGAGTATTCCATTTTTCCTTCCGGAGATTGATTCAGGAATTCTAGAATCCTGTCAGCTAATTCATAACTGGGATGAGCTTCATACTGTCTATACAAAGTATTAGTTTCTCTATTCCAACAGCCTCTTGGAATTGTTCTCTTATGCAGCAGCCTAAATTACACCAACAAATCTCTCGTAGTTTTCAATAGTTGCTAGGATCCATCGAAGATTAATGTCAATTTAAATAAGAAATCCTAACCAGTCTGGTTTTAATCTATATTCTAACTGTGGGCGATGTGGGTTTCGTGGAATGTCATTCAACACTTGCAGTATCACACGAAGAGACATTAAATTAGTATCACACGAGGAGATGCAGAGGTCGGGATTGTAGTCACGTCTCCATCTTTCCGAATGGAAGCTCTTCTTCTCTTTTTCAGTGTAAACAAGATGCATGTTGTGCTCTTTTATTCAGTTCATCAGAGCGAGTCCTCTCATGTCGTTATCACTGCAGCCCCATAAATTAGGATGGATATTGAAGTCACCAATATACACACAAGGAAGTTAAATGGCTAGACAATATTCGGAGACCTATATATGTTGTAAATGGTGTGGTCTCCTACTTTAGTTATGATCATTTCACCATTTACAATTTCTTTATTAACTGACCGGAAGTTCGTTAAGTCAGATTTCACATAAGTTGCAGACCCATGAATACTACTATTTAGAAAATCGATTAGGGTATATTCCAAGATCGTCCCTCGTCTGCGGAGACCTTGAAGATCGACCGCATGAGATTCTTGAAGAAATATCACGTCTAATTATCTGATATAACGCAGTTATATTTCAAAGTTATACGATAAGATATTTGAAGTACTTTAGCAAGAACCTTGCTGACCAGTGAATGGGAAATGCTTTTTAGACCAAATATTCCATGTATAACGCAACTAGTAAATAAACAAAGCGATATCCTACAGTCAAATCCCAAGTGCTGTCCCTTCATGACTTCAATCAATCTCTCTGCCATATGCTAAAAACAACAAAAGGGTCGGTTATGTAATCCGACACCCCTCCCCGCCGGTCCACCTCTGCGCCTATAAATAACACCCCTAAATTGCACTATGAAATTGTCAAAATATAAATTTATAAATCTCACGGTCCACGGTCGCAGTGGTGCTCACCGTGCGTGAATTCTCATAATGGCGCATGTGTTCGCGACTTGTTCGTCGGAATAGGAACACAGGACCATAAAATAGATGCGTGTGTGTCCTCCGTCTTTTTAGCATACACATGGGCCCTTATACGGCACGACCCTGTTTTTTCCGATCAAGGCGCGGTTGTTAAGCCTAACGGGCGGAATACAAAGGGAGAAGTTTTTTAATTTCGTTGTTTTTCTGCCGAAGTTGGGAGTAAATAAAGTTAGGACGTGGAGAGCTTTGTGGATAAGAATTCATGGTGTTTACACGAGAAGCATTGCGTATAGGTATAGAGTCAATTTTCTCGATGTGATTCATAAATTAATAAAATAAAAAAAATAAAAATGATTCCTTCCATAGTTTGATAGATATAAAAACCTCCCTCGTATATTCCATCTTCTGAATAATTCTCATTTGTTTAACCAAATTGGCCACTTGTGTAGCTATATAAAAAAGGAGCAGGACTCAAAGCTTTCATCAAAAATTGTTTTCATTCCTCTTCTGGAGACGAAAGCTGTCATACGGCAACTCCAGCGGGATACTCTGATTATCCGTAATTACCCATCAGCGCAGATCTTTCCAGCGGCTTTCATCAACTCCCTGACTTCATAAAGCCCGCCACCGCCGCCACATCTCGAAAACTCACATTTGCCTAAATCGCATTAGCGTGAAACAAGCGAAAGCGCGCCCAACGCACCCACCCTGACCAATCAGCGCCGGTGGCGGATTATGAAGACATCACACGCGTTGCTACGCGACCGCGGAGCCCCCACAGTCATCCAAATAAACCGCAGACACATGCCGCCCCCGGACGACTGGAAAGAGGGAGCAAGGTTGTAGTTCCGGTGGATTATCGCGCTTATGATTTAGTAGGTATGAGCTTAAAACGTCATTCCGCTAGGGGCTGGGACGTTATCTCCGATTAGTTCACTGCAAATTTCTTTCAACGGATAGTCCCAAAGATTTTGATGTCAAGAAGCAGGGAAAGTGGAAATTTGATATTACCTAATCAAAAATAGCAAAAGAAACAAATTTCAGCCTTACAAGATTCGACTTTAAGAGAAGGATCCTGTCCGATGCTTACCGTTTTGTGAGGTGGAGAGAACACGCGATGAAGATCTTTTTATCCTTTGTGTTTAAAAGCTTAATATTTGGACTCGGTCCTTACTTTTTTAAAGATAATCTTACTGCTGATAGGTAGTTTGTATTTCTCAGAGATAATTTAATACTGGCTCAGATATAGATATTTCCAGTCGCTTCCTTGATGATGGTTTTGCCAATAAATGTGTAAGGTGCAGCGCAGTTGTAAGCATGTCCACCCTGATCGCCAGGTTTGACTTTCTTAGACTTTTACTTTGTGGTCATTAAAACGTGGGTTATATGTAGACCGTTCACATACCCTACAAGAATTAGAAGCTCGTATTTGAACTAAAATTTAATTACTGCTGCCTTATAGATCGTTGTGTCCAAGTTGTGTCTGTATGGGACAATGCCAAATGGTAAATACTAGTTCGGCTGAAAAGTTCGTATCGTTTAAAAAAAACACTTTTTTATTATTCAACATAGTTGTTAACGAGAGCGATACATCAATTATAACCATCTTCCAACTTTTGTATGCCATATTTTGTAGTACGATTTGTCTTTTGCTTCAAAACAGGTCTCAGTCTCGGCGATTGCTTCTTCATCTGTGCTAAATTTCTTTCTAGCGAGGTCTGAGAACAGAAAAAGTCGCTAGAGGCCAGATCTGGAGAAGACGGTGGAAGCAGAACCAGTTGGAAGCCCAATTCATGAAATTTTGCCATCGTTTTCATTGATTTGTGAGACGGTGCATTGTCTTAGTGAAACAGCACTTTCTTCTTCTTCTTCAGATGGAGTCATTTATACGCGATTTCGTCCTTCAAACGCTCCAATAGCGCAATGTAATATTCGCTATTCATGATTTTATGAAATTATTCCATGGCCATAACCTGCTAGCCGACTGTTGCGTTTTTCCACGCTTTGGAATCGGTTTTTCTGGTGCAGTCCACTTGGCTGACTGTCAATGAAGCCATCTTTTATCCCTTGTCACAAATCGATCGAAAAATCTGGGTTTATTACTGCATTCACCGTTGCGTTGGTGCTCATATGGCGGAATTTAGCTAAGCACTTATGAATGGTTGCTTCTCCTAGTAAATTCTAAGACATATAGATATTTAACACAGCTTCTAATTAATCTAAACTGTTGTAAACATTCAACAATTTTGACATGATCTATTTGTTTCAAAGACTTCTATAAGAGCATACAACAGAGAATTGTTTTTTTAAGTAAAAACCCCTTGGTTCTATTTTACTTTCTTAATGAAAACATTATGAGACGCATTTGCGTTTTCAAATATGAACCATTATGAAAAGCAATCTTTTATTGTCTTAGCATTGTGTCAGTTTTATATAACAGTACAATTGAACTAAAACTAAGCTTTTAATATTTTTTTATTTAAATACTTCGAGAAAAACTTGCAAATAAAATGATTGACATGAAGTTGGTGCTTGTTTCTTGTCAAAATTACCATGGTCGTTGACAATGGCATTCTAAAATTGCCTTATATTTTTTATGAAATTACCCACATTTTTTTTAGAGATAAGATGACTTGACAAGCAATGCAAGAAAAAATTCGCATTTATTGGAGCACTCAAATAATGACTCCGATGCTCCGATTGTTTTACTTCTCGGAGATAATGGACGAACAAATTCCTTAGACATTTAGCTTATAATTTATGCTGTGTCATAGTATTTTATCAGGGACACATGGCGAAATATTTGACTCTCGTGAACTTCTTAGACCTTAGTAATTAATAGCAAATTAGACAGTAATACAAAAATTGTAAAGTATAAAATTAGGCCGGCGTTGTTAATTGCAGCATAATAAAAAATAAAATCAAACCAGTTTGGTTGCAAGCTATCTACCTAAATGTTTTAAGCATTTTTTAACAATCAGGTATATAATTTGTCCAGGTTTTGTGGATGGTTTTTGTAACCTGGAAACATATGACCTGTAATTTTAAAAAATCTTTTATAATTACGTGTATTCAGCCATAGAGTGCTACTGTTACCTTATCTAAAGTTCTTAACATATGAGCTGTAGGTTAAGATTCGCCTGTAATCTTTGTCAAAGAAGAAGAACCTCAAAATTTGCCTGATACAAGTTCAAACAAAATTTTGAAAGTAAATAAACAAATCACCAAGGAAGCGAGACGTCATAGAAACAACGTGTCAACCTGATAGAAAAGAACCTAACTGCGAAAAAGGAACTACCTACCACTAGATATACACGAACTACTCCATAAAAGATAACTACAAAATAGCCTTCCAAATGTCACCTAGCTCATAATTTCCACAATCCCTAGTAAAATTATTAGTATTTCTACAAATTTCTATAGCTTCTTTTATTAGACGTTTGTGATAGTATTTTTCTCTATGTAAAATTTTTGTTTTATCAAAGTCAATCATGTGTTTAGTCAAATATGAGTGTTCAGCTACGGAAGATTTATCTATATGTTGCAGCCTAATAGCACGTATGTGTTCTTTTAAACGCGTACCTACTTTTCTTTTAGTTTGACCTATGTGACACTTGCCGCAAGAACAAGTAATTTTGTAAACCCGTTCACTCGCTAAATGTACTTCGTCTTTAGTAGAATTTAAAATTTTATCTAAATTATTATATGTACTATCAACAACTAAAATATCGTGTTTTCTAGAGCATCCTCTTTAATTTTTCCGAAAGGCCTTGCACATAAGGCAAACTGAACTTCAATTTACTTTGTSCTGGCTGAGAATTTACTTGATTTGTATGAGCACTTTCATTAAAAACTGACCAAATATTCTTATTGCTATAACCATTTCTCACTAGCGCTGATTTAAGATGATATATTTCTTTTTGTACAGAACTTTTGTCTGATATCCTTTGTGCTCTGTCTGTGTGTGCTGGTTTTCTGTACACTTTGTGTCCTAACTGCCCAGTGTTTGTTCTGTAAATTTGGACATCCAAGAAAGGTAAACTAGCATTGCTTTCTAATTCCACAGTAGGTTTTAATAGGTAACCCAGTTTTTGAAATCTGAATTCTCAGTACAGTGGCGCTAACAAACAAAATCGCCCAGTCTTCTGTTCTGAACTGTTCGAGAATCTCATTAATTTTTCCGCATCCACATAATTTATATGTTTAATCAAGCATATTGCCCTTCTAATTATAATGATTTGTCTTTGCAGCTGGATATAGAAATTGATGGTAGACCTGTAGAATTGGTTACGTCCTCAAGAAACTTGGGACTCTTAATTGATAATAACCTTCGTTTTAGACAACATGTAAATACCATTATTGGTAGAGCTTTTGGTAGACTCAAAATGATTTATATTATACGTTCTATTTTGACGCCGACGTGGTGTATGGTCCGTGTTTGGATTGCGAAACAACCAGAAGAATTCAAGTCGTACAAAACTCTTGTTTAAGGTTGATATACGGAATTGATAGGAGGCAGCACATTAGTGGTAAGCTCAAGGCGGTGCCATGCCTGAGTATGAAGGCTAGAAGAGTAATGCATTCAGTCTGTTTGTATCATAAACTCATTTGTACAAAAACTCTAGGGTACTTGTATAATAAGATCACATTTCGAACGGATGTGCATAAGATCAATATTTGCAGGAAGGACTCACGGTACCGGCGCACAGATATAGTTTTTACAAACGATGTTTTTCCTATAACTTATGTGTACTGTATAATTCCGTTCCTTCTCAATTAAAATCTTTTGTCTATCTACTCCTTCAAAGCTGCATATAAAAAATACTTACTTTCTGTTTAGCCGAAACTCAAGATCAATATATTAGTTCACATTGTTTTACTGTCATAATACAGAAATATTTGCTTTATAACGTTCTTTATATAATATTTCTCTTTCTCTCGTGTTCTTTCTTTCTTTAATATATTACTATATAATTATGTTCTAAAAAAACCGGTTGAGTGGAAGACCAGGTGCCGCCCTCTGGGTTGGCAACTGAACACCGCCGTTTGCTGGTGCCGGTGCGTCACTTACATAGAATTTATATTCATTTATATTTATATTCCATTGCTTGTTATTTTGTTTTTTCTATACTGTTTGTAGAGGATACACCAGTAATAAAGACACATTATTATTATTATTATTATTAAAAGGCTATCGTTGACAAAGTTGTAATGCGAGGTACTAAAATTGGATACGATAAACTGGAAAATATCTGTACAAAAGGTTTTATCCAGATTTATACTTTTTAAATACTCTCACTGCCATCAACCCAATCTTATTTTTTCTTTTTTTTATCCGAAAGCCATAAAGCGGAAATCGAGGAGTGCCCTGCAAAAGCGCTGTCGAAATAATTAAGTGCCCCAAATGAAATCGAATTGGCTTCGCAGCGACCAGAAACGATAGTCACCGACGTAACAATGGTTGACTCCGCTACACAGCAACAACCCTCCACTCGATTTATTCCGAACGTACCCCTGCCTGCTTTCCCCATGGACCAGTCAATATAATCGCAATAACACAACCCCTGTGCCCAATCGACCAGGCGAATATTGCCGGCTGTAGATGCCGAACGGTCCGATCATGCGACAGGGAAGCGGGATGAACGGTAATCCGAAACGCTTGACTTTGCCCTCGGAAAAAATAAGATGATGCGAGTTGAACAAAAGAGGTTCTTGCTGGCTGAGTTCATCACCATTTTGTATGAGTTTCGGCATGTTAACAACGCGATCTGAGTGTGGTTTGATTAAGAGTAGTAGCTTAGAAAAGCTAACGTATTTTGGCAACTAAGCTGCCATCGTCAGTAGAAATAAAAAAGGAGATTGTCCTTACCAAATTCTCAGTGGAATTTGGTTAATCTAGCCAAATATTTCTAAGCCAAAATGGAGTAAGGAACCATCAACTGCCAACTATTGCACAGTTCATTGTACATTTTCTTTAAATTGATTTTGCGTTATTTTCATTTAATGGTAAAAT
Organism: Rhyzopertha dominica; assembly: GCA_025024175.1. NCBI lineage: Eukaryota > Metazoa > Arthropoda > Insecta > Coleoptera > Bostrichidae > Rhyzopertha > Rhyzopertha dominica. Next base: position 5,710,008 of record QCXZ01000003.1, on the reverse strand, counting down.
GGTAGAAGATGAATAATTATTAGTAAATCATTTTAGTTCGAGTATTGAAGTTCAAATATCAAACATAGAGCTTTTTAAGTTCCTGAATCAGTTGCTTACAAATTACTCGTTTGAAACGGCCAATTTAAAGAAATTCTGCGTTAGTCACTTTTCATGTAACTACTTTATAGCACTAACAGAGAAGAATACATGTCCTTACTACCACAAAATTGCCATTTCTATCAACCCTTTCCCATCATCATTGAATTAATCGCCTTCACGGAAATTGTAATTCAGCAAAATTTGTTTCCGTTTAAATCTTGAATTTTATTTCCAACATTCGGGTATGGCTATAGGGTCCAGTTTATGTCCTATTTGAGCAGTTTTCGTTTCCCCTGTGAAATTAGAAAAAAATAATTGCATATTTTGACCTCTTATTAGAAATTAATTTTGAACCACAACTAAAAACTTTTGCCATAAACTTCTTTTATTTATTTTTCTCCGACTTCTCAAATTACTTTAAGTTTAATTATGTAACCTCATGTAATAATGTATTACTTTTCCGCTTGATTATCAACAAAGACCTATCGATTTTTCTAACCAAAAGTGGGGTTTATTTAATTTAATATATAGATTTGCATTGCAACTTAAGTAGGTCAATAAGGCAGTTTTGTGACGGTGTTGGGCTTCCAAATACTTCTTCCTTTGCTGACCACCTGAATACTGAATACTTTAAGCTATGCACGTGACTAGAAAAATGTGTAAGTTCTGGAAATCCAAATTTTAATGCAGTTTTCCTATTTACATATTACATTTTTGTCATTTGATTTATGCGAATGTATTATCTCACTCATTTCAATTCTTATTCAAGTACCCATATGGCATCTTTCGGTCATGCTAATGTCAGCTTTGTGAACTTTCTCATTTTGTTATGTAATTTGATCTACTTTGTAATCCGCCGTACGGCTTGTCATGTTTTGCATGCCATTATTAGATAAAAGATATTTATTATCGTTTAACATTCTCAGTCAAAATGTTATTATTTTACTTTTAGGTTGAGTAGGAGGGTAAATTTCCTCTAAACATAATTTGTTGATTACTAGAGCTCTCTTTATTTCCTGTTTGAAAAATGAATCAACTGTCATATTAATGTTTTCTCTTGTAGTGTTTGATTTTCATTAACAAAGGCAAATGAAAATCCTAAGATCTATAGATTAAGCTGCTGTTGTTTAAGAAAAATCCTTTACAAGCAAAGCAGAGCTATTTCTACAAAAGATTAAACTATTGAGGAATAGTAATAGAGTTAATATTATAGTGTGTATAGTTCCTGTTTGTTCCCAAAGTTTTCGAAAAAATTTTAAAATCTGCAATCCTAACAAATGTCAAATTGTTATGTTATCTTTCTGGCATTTTAGTCTTTCAGAGAAAATGTCTGTTATAGCTGAGTGTATGATCTAATGCAGTATTTTTGCTATTTATAGACGGAAATACTTTCCTTATCAAAAATTGCATAAGATTACAATGGTATATTACTTTACCTAAATATAGTTGACCAATAATTTTGACCCACGCGAGGGGGCAAAAACTGATTGAAGACAAATTATCAGCGAAAATTAGCTAGAAGATCAAAGACAACTGTTTTAAGAACAACTTCTGGATATGGTAGAGTGTTTGGACAAAAGGAAAAAGACAGTAAACTAAACCTCGACTCAATTGGAGGGAATTCCCAGGTAATGTCGCGCGCCAAGATGAATGAACCCTTTTATCAATAAATCAGTGTTTCACTTCGCTCTTTTCAGAAATGAGGAACTCGTGTCTGCGAAGAAGTCTTATTTTTATCTCAAAAATTATATATACAAATATGATTATATAAATTGCTTTGCCTTTCAAATGGACTTGAAACTGGTATAATGCAAATAAAATAAGTATTGTCCCTAAATTAGGCAATTATTTATATGTACCGCAAGCATAGCAAATAGAAATTGTGCATTCTCTATATGATTCTTGAAGACGTCGCATTTGCCTTTTATACATCTAACATGATAGTTACTCTTAGAATCTTAGAATCCGCACTTTATAACTTCTCTCGCAAATCTATTCCAAAAGTACGCAAATTTTCTTCTACTCGTGACCCTTTTTTTCCTGAGCTCATATTAGCTTACTTTTAAATCCTATGTACGTATGCTAAGTGTTTATTTTTATTAATAAGAATAGTTAACAAAGTATCGCTGTATTCAGTATAGCATGAAGTCCACCAATTTTGAAGGTATGTTGCGAATATGGACTGCCTTAATTTAGTATAAATTTAGGAAAAAAAGTACTTGCTGGGTTACGAACAAAATACTTTATGTGATCACCCCCATTTAACATAAGATACACTTACAACTGAATATTTAAAAAATTTAGTACTATATTGTTCCTCAATAACGGTTCCACATAATCGAGACCTATTCACTGCCCCGAAATCCACCCCCTTGTGCGCCTTCAAACAATGCGTATAGTTGGCGGAGTAAAGCAGAAACTAAATCTGAAACAGTCGTTATTGAGCAGCGGCATTCGTGGATAAACTTGGGGGCAACATTGCGGTACCGGGAGCCAAGTTCCGGCTAAGCAAAATCCACCATTCTGGAAGCGTATTGTCTGCAGAACTGTTCCCAAGAACAGTCTGGTTACGACGAACAATGAGCGCCCCGCATAATGCTAAATGCGGTATAATTTCACCCACCCTGGATCGAATAATATCGCGATCCGCTAATAAGGGCTTTTGTCATTTAAATTGTTTGGAGTACGCTGGTTCTGTTCCAATAGGTTGGAAGAAGGTGATGCGAAAAGTATGCGAGGTGATGTTTGAAAGTCTGTAACGCGGGTTTAAAGTTTTGTGTTTTTTTACTATGACTATGTACAGCTCTGATTTTGCTATTTTGGGATAGTGAGGCTTGTTGCGTCATGTAGTCATTTTACCATGTCATCCTCTTTGTTTGTAGTAGAACCTTGTGGTAAGAAGCATCGTCAATCAGAAGAACATAGCTATACATGGCAAATTCAAAAAGATGATTGATTGATGACAGGAATTGTTTTTCAGAGTATATAATGGCGACAAATAAACGCTTGTCGGATTTTTTTAATTACGATGCTTGCATTTGAGCCATTTGACGGGACGATAGAAATACATAGTTGTTTTAGTCAGCAATCGAACCGAGACGTCAAAACTGACATTCTAGTGTGCATACCATTACACCACCAAAGCTCTCTGCTAAGAAAAAGGCCTGAGATTAATTCTAACTCGCATTTAAACTAGTAATTTTGTCTAAATTGCTTAGCAGAGGCACAGGTGTACACAAAACGAATGCAATCAATAAAAACGTGATGGTAGCAAGCAAACGAAGATAACTAGACTGAAGATGCAAATAGCTGCAAGCAACATAAAGGTGAAATTTAAAAAAATGCACCTATAAGCCATATTTTCTTTAAATCTGGCTTAATAAAATGAGTTTCGAATTTCATTCCAAACATGAAACAACCTGGACGTGCGGACTGTTGATTATATGTCGGTAGAGGCGACAAAAATGCAAATCTGGGCCGCACACAGCCACCATTTCAATACGAACGCTTAATGAACTGGCCCGGCACAATAATGGAATCAATACAGGCAGTTCTCTATTAATTTCGATTATGACAGCCCATTCAAATTCTTGTTAACGAAACAATGGATTTGTGGGTCGATCCCCGATATACCTAGGCAAGCAAATAACATTTTAGCGCTGACCGCTATTTACAGCGGTGCCCTTCAGTCCAGTGGCGTACCAATCAAGTCCCTAAAATCATTATACTTTCTAAGTATGGTCGTTTAGTGTTACCAGTCAATTTAAGTCTCTATCAATTTTGGTTGGGATTCTTGCTTCATGTGTTTTCGAGTCTTATAACCATGAAGTTAGCCTCGACTCTTTTTTTTAATCGACCCCTCCTAAACACTCCGCCCATGCTTCAAACAAACGATTCGTAATTCCGAATTAGGGACAGGTTGAAATGGCGAGCTGGAGTAAATGGGTTTGTGTTGAGATAATGAAGAGGGCGCTGTCCACTCTAGTTAAATCCGTTGTGAAGTTGTTCTATTATTTTGCTTTCCCTTGTGGTCTGTACGGCCGATGCCGGTTATTTCGCTGGAGCCCTCTTCTCTTTTGTCGGGGCGTGTTGCTTGGTTTAGTATGGAAATGACGTCAGACGGACAAATCTGGATGTTTTCGTTTTTAGCTGTTTTAATGGCGATGGATAGCTACAATATTGAAAATGACATTAAAGAGCAGTTTTATCCTCTATTCGCAATGAACATTACCCCGATTTCGTATCAAGCTATATGGTTAGTTAGTTACCAAACTCCACCAAAAGGTGGATGTAACGGAAGTGCCACAATCTTTAGTTGGCGAATTAGAACGACCTCAGGATTATCATCAATTCTCTGGAATAAAATGTAAAGTCCATGTTTCATATGCTGTGTAAAAGACTGTTAGATAATACATCAGTTTGCTTTAGCACTTTAAAGAATTGGGAACTGTTTATTTTAGATGACGTTTTGAAAGCTTCCCAAAAAACTGTTGATGAACTCTTCAGTGGAAGATCTGATGAGGAGAAGATCCTCGGATTAATCGGATTAATTAAAGATGGCAGCTTATTTTTCGTTATAGTTTAATTAGAATTAAAAGCCACTTTTGTTTTACTCATATGAGTTCTCTTTATTTATTACTTCCTTGTCATTTTCAAGAAGTAATTATCATTCTTGTGCCTTGTTTAGGTTACTCGTGATAGTGTCGATGCTTCTCCTGTAGCTGGGCTCATTTACGTGCCTTCCTAATTTCTGTATAATACGAGGCATGTTTTTTAAGTAAGTACCGTTTTGGAATTAAAAAAAAGACGTGCAAAGATATCGCAATAATTTTATCTTACATGAAAGCCTGTACCTTAATCTACTTTTCTACATAATTTCCGTGAATATTGAGGCACTTGTCATAACGTGGCACCAGTTTTTGAATACCCTCCTCATAAAATTCTGCCGCCTGACTTGTTAACCACTGTATCACAAATGTTTCGACTTCATTATCGTCTTGAAGACGCTGACCACCCAGGTGTTTCTTCAAGTGCAGGAACAAATGGTAGTCGCTGGGCGCCAGATCAGGGCTGTATGGAGGATGATCTAGAGTTTCCCATTTAAAAGATTTGATGAGATCTTTGGTCCGATTAGCCACATGTGGACGGGCATTGTCATGCAGCAAAACGATACCCTTACTCAACTTGCCACGTCTTTTGTTCTGGATTGCACGACGCAGGTTGTTCAATGTCTTACAATAAGACGCTGCATTGATTGTCTCATTACGAGACAGAAACTCCACTAGCAATACTCCTTTTTTGTCCCAAACTTCACTTTTTTTGGGTTATGATGAATGTCGCCATTCCATGGATTGTTGTTTCGATGTTTCGTCACCAGTAACAATTTGGTCTAAAAAATCTTCACCTTCATTGTGGTACCGCTCAAGGAAAGTCAATGCACTGCCTAAACGTTGGGTTTTGTGCAAATCCGTCAACATTTTCGGAACCCAACGTGAACACAATTTCCGGTAATTCAAGTTCTCGGTCACAATGCGATACAAAACACTACGAGAATATTGAGGAAGGCAGTCGCACAATGATGAAATTGTAAAGCGTCTGTTTTCTCTCACCTTTTCGTTCACTTTCTGCACCAAATCTTCATTAACGACCGAAGGACGCCCACTCCGTTCTTCATCATGCACATTTGTGCGGCCATCTTTAAATGCTCTCACCCATTTCCTTACCATTCCATCACTCATAATGTTTTGTCCGTAAACCTCACAGATCTCACGATGAATATCGATCGGTTTTATACCTTTAGCACTAAGAAATCGTATAACAGCCCGTACTTCACAATCGGCGGGACTCACGATTGTCGGAGGCATCTTAAACACTCAGTAAACAACGTATACAATGAAGAATCAAACTGTAATGGCGTCAGTGCGTAGACTAGAGATGTAGGTAACCAGCGCGCATGCGCGGAACGCCGACCGTAGCGCTGCGGCGGCGGAATCGCAAAACGGTACTTACTTAAAAAACATGCCTCGTACTATCTGGCTTACTTGCCCCTCTTTGAAGCATGTTGTGTATCCCTATTCCACGTGGACTACCACTTCCTTTTGTAGCATTTCTTTTATTGCCGCTATAATTTCTTCTCATCTTTTCTCCATCTCGCTCGAGGTCTTTTAGGATTGCCGAGACTCTTTTGACCCATTACATTGGTTCGTATTTTGGTTGTAGTTCTTGAGCAGTTTTTTTTCAAGTTACTTCCGAAGTTCCATATGTTTTGTCTAATGCAATTTCTTCGAGTCGACTATGCTTAGAAGATACTTTCTTCGCATGGGATTTTTTATACCATAATTGTGTAATTTGTTGTATACACCGTTTGAAGTATTTTTCATTTTTCTCGTGACTATATAGTCTTCTTTCGGTTGCCTTGATTTCTTTTTGCTGTAAGAATTCTTTCCGCTCAAAAAACATCTTAAAAGATGGGGATTGCTTGTTGGTTAGTTTTTCATTCTACTTGTTAATGCTATGATTTGAMCATTGWTACTTACGTATTGTTGGTCTCCTGAATGCTTAGGGTTTTACTAGTGATACTAGATCCTCATTTATTTAACGATTTCAAAGCTATCTTAAATACCCTTGTTTCATCGTCTTTTCGGGACGTAAAGTTAAGTTTTGTTATAATGGCTCTATTCACTTTAAAATCTCTCTACCGACGTATTTTTAAGACTTTTTCTAGCTAGGCTAAAGATAGTTTTTACCTGCATCCGCATTCTCTCGCTTTGTGGCATAAGTTTGCCCTAGCTTTGCTGTTTATGTTGAATGGATTCGAAGGCACATTCATTGTGAAACATCCTGAACCAGTTAGGTAGCTTGGAAACAAGCTAATTGAAAGTATGTGATTTGTCTCACTTGATTTATCAGATAACGCTTTTATCTCTTTAACAATGACCGTGTGGTCGAAACGATCGCCAGGGTTATCTGGTACATCAAGTGAGACAAAGCACATACGTTCAATTATGTTTTCCTTGCACCTTCGCCAAAATGAACCACAAATTCTTCCCAAGACACTAGCGTATCCCTTATTAGTTTGGTACCTGTCATTTTTTTGTCACATTTTCCAGGATTTTACTCGAATTTATCCCCTAGAGGAATTATTGAGGGTGGCTGATTTTCAGTGAAACTTCCAGTATAAGCTCAACATTCCCGTTCAACTTTTGAAAGACCCAGGATCCATGTTGACTGAGTAAGATTTTTTGAGTCACTTCATTCAATCTATGCATTGATCAGAATCCCAACCGCAACGCAAACACTCCAATCAATCTTATACGAGCTACCTAAGACGCCCGGACGAGAGATAATTGAATATTCAGCAGAACAATGAACAATTAGAAATTACACAGAACATTAAATACAGTGCGCGGGGCTCCATCAATCTCGCCCGTTTTGGGACGAACAATGCCAGCGGAGTCATACTCCTTTTTACGTCCGCAGCGTCTGACCGGAACCCAGGCGGCGGACCGGATTTCTAGCCGGAGTTGTCCTTTATCTTAAGTCTGCGGCCGGAACTGTCCGCGGAACCCTCCGCTTGAGAAAGTAGATCCTCGGGCTTACTCAATTACCACCGCTATTAATGCGCCGGATAGGGCTATCGTTATTTATGGGTGGAATGGTGCGCCCGAGGCTTCGGAGCAACTGAAGACGTTGTTTGGAGATGCTTTGGGTGATTAATGGGCGAGCATCAAAAGAAAGTTTAGTGGGTTTGCTGGAATCACCTTGGAATTTACAAAAATCTAATAGCGCGCAGCCAACAGATTCAAAACTAAACATGAATCTTGGATGTCAAAGATGCTTATAATGTTTCATAAAGATTATGTTGGAGTTGGATGGAGACAAAAATCTCAATTTCTTCCAGAGCAAAAAAAAATATATTAGCAGCTACTTACATACATCAGAATATCTAACTATAGAAAAATTATAGTTGATAATAAACAACTTTGAAACCCTAATTTCGCCAATCTGTACCTACGTCCCTGCGGAATTATAGATCTTATTTTTGAAGTGAAAAAAGAACTTTCTGAGTTTACTACAGCCAAATATGTCTCTTTCCTCGACCTCCTGAGTCACAGAAAAATTTCGGCATACCTCAAGTTTCTGTTTTGGGTGCGATCGAATTTCTGCTTCGTGTCACACTTGCCCTGCAGTTACGGTTTTGCAAGAAAAGAAATAAACTTTGTGCCTGCTTGAAACTTCTGTTAAACATGTAAATAAAACCACACTTTTGTAAGTTCTAATATAACTATTTCTCCTGCAAACCTAAAATATTTAGCACAATTGAAATACGTTAAATGAAAAATCAAACAATAACTTAATGATGACATTGGTATAGACTTATAAACTTAGTGGGTAGCTCATGTACTTAGGCAGAAGTACGTATTCACGTTGTCTTTTAAATTATATTTTAAAGATATAAATCTATTTATATTCTCATCTTCACAAATAAAATGTAATGACTAAGGTCGATCAGTACCAGGTCACTTTTCTTCTGATCTGACAGTGTGATCCTTATAATTTTTAAGTTCGCTTGACGTCAGAAAAGACCTGCAGAGGCATTGAAGAAGAGTAATACAGCCACTTAACCACCATCAAACACAAAAATGTCTGAATAAAGCATCGACTAGCAACCAAAATTTTACCTTTCCAACCCAACGTAGTCCAAGCCGGCTAAGCGGTACACCAAGAAGCGGAAGAAATCGCTACTGTGCGCTAGTTATATATTTGTGTTATCACATAAAATCAATCAGCTACTGTAAGAATGCATTACGTAGTGGTAATACTTTACACTTTGATTATTGTCTCCAAAGTACCAGATCAAGATAGGTTATAATCTACTCATCATCTTTCTTAAAATGGCAAAAACACATTTTGCTAATGCTCATAGTGAGTCTAGATTTTTGATCACACTGTTCAATACATCAAAATTACACTCCATCTTCATTCTTTCATAAACGCGTGTATAATTACACATTTTCGAGCAGCAGAACTAGCGACAGTTAAACGTATTACCCAATCACCGGCACATCTACATTATCAAGTAATCGATTCGCCTGGGGCTCCGGCGTAATATCTCCGATTAATATCTGGTCCCGATTCCCGAGGGTGTGCTAATAATTACAATGTTAATCAATTAATCACTGCGCAATGACATCCAGGAGGATGAGCGATGGCTAATCTCCAACTGGGTGGCCATTGCAGGCTTGCCATCGACAATGGTGCTGATTTTCCTCTTGTGACATTCTTTTGTTGACATATCGCCGTCTCTAGAGAGAGATTGGTTATTATGAGCTCGACTGGGGACCGTGATTAATTTTGAGTTTTGTTTGCAGACGAAAACAGGGATATTAATGGACATCCAGATGAGGATATCAAGAGACAGAGGTCGCAGTACAATGGAGACCAAATATACTCGAATGTAAGTGGAATGTTTGTGTCCTATAAGACTGATTGTATAGTAGCTTTGTTCAGATGTTCAATCTCTAATTTAATCATTTTATTAAAAAGTGAATTACATCAGTTTTGGACAAGTTCCCTTGTTAAAACATCTGCTTTTTTGGAATATATAAAAGCTTCTAGTCGTATATATGTTTGTTCTGTTGACGACCCTTTTATTATATCTTCTAGACAGCATCCCTTTGTCGTATATATCGGCAAAATAAGTAGATGCATAAAATCAGGTTTTTATTATTATTTATTTATTATTATCCGAATAATCTAAATCGCAAAGATGATTATCATCTCCGCGCTATTTGGTACCCGATCACACGACGGCTATCCCCACTTTCACAATCTTCCACCTCTGCCGTCTAAGCATCCCAACCCCTTCCTAACGCCAGATACATGGAATCCATTCTGTATATTCGTCCTTACATGCATACTAAATGGACTCAATCTTGGGCAGGTAATTATTAATGACCTCTTTTTCTTTTGCAGCTCTGGTCGAGCAAGTGGAGTATCAAAGATGAGCACAAATTGCTATCGGAACTTGGAGGTACAGGTGGGTCAGGTCAGGCGGGATACTATGACGCCCACGGGGGCTTTCCGGGAGTGGGAGCGGCCAGTTCTGCTGCGGACCTATACGACACCATCAACACCATGAGTCAAGCGGGATCTCAAAACCTTTACACTCCGCCACTGGCAGGCACATTAGGTAAATAAGTTTTAACAACCAAGTTTAWCTAAAGGTGTGGGTTAGAATTAACATTATGGACAATTTTTTTTATGTTCTTGATCTTAAACTATCACCCTGCAACGTTGTTGTCAGCTTGAAGGAACCGTCATACCCGCAAAATTACCATTCCACTTATGCTACAGAACTTTCTAAGACCGACATGATTCTTCCAAAAAAAAAGGCAACGTAAAATATGTCCTAGTTGTATCATTTACTTCTGGAATTTTACTACTTTGCTTTAACAACAGCTACATATTACCAAAATAAACTTTTTGATCAAATGAATATCGCAGCAGTCAAATATTAGATTGTTGGACATCATGGCTAACAAAGCTCTTACTTACTGACTTACTATTGGTACTAGTCCTGTATTAGAATGTTGGACAATGTCTGTAGTTAAATAGAAGGCAGCAAACATGATTTGTCGTCAAATATCCAAGCATTACCATGATTTGGATATAACTGGCTTGTAATTTTAATTTCTATTCTATCAGTGATGCAACCGTAAGTAAACGCTGCACGTTCAAAGAAACTAAAATAATTCAACAATTCAAAGCCCGGTTATTGGAAGAACAGCACGTGTTGAAATTTAGGACGCATGATTCAAAATCTAAACCCGCCAGATAAAAAAGTTCTTGTTCCAACAGTTTCTGTTATTTGAGCAACGGTCCCTGGGTTTTTACCTCCGCAGTCGAGAGAAACAAAGCCAACTGGGCAAAAAGAAACCAACTCTTCTAGTTGTGTCACAGTATATTTGCTGCTCCGATTTGTGACATTTCCAATGAAGAACGGTACAGTAAAACAAAAAAAAAACGAGCTCGTGTACCGTTAGATGTAATCGACAAACTTTATTATTTTAATTTTAAACCCATTGTTATAAATGTTCAGTATTTATCACACAAACACTTTGAACCAGGATCAAGTTCGTTAACTCCTCTGGCCCCCATAACTATGCACGAAATGAAAATCGAAACCACGAGGATACTGGAGCCGGCCCTTTCACCATATCACTCAGGTGAGAAGCGGGAAGTCTTATAGGTGAAGGGTGCAGAAACTGATTAAAGGGAGAAGGTTTCGAGCACAGATTTAGTCCACACGCCACTGTACTCTAGAGCTTTGCATGTTTGTATTGCATGTGGTTGCGTAATTTGTCGCTGGTGTTTGTTGTTGATAATTGTTGGTGTATGTGATTTGTTCTCACAGTATAAACAGGTTTTTTTCTATTGTTAGCACGTATTCATTGTGTCGGTACTGCCTTCATTATTAGTAGTTTTGTCTGATGTTAGAAGTTTACCTAAATGTGAATTTACTGAATATAGAGAATAGATAAGAAACAAGTTTCGTGTAGAATTTTTGAACGCATGACATTTCTTTCTGATGCTATTTTTTTATATGTCGAATAACTTCATTATTTGGAAGGAAACAAAAATAGTATAAAGGCATTTTCTATACAGAATTTTACATTGAATTTATCAAACTGGCAGAAAAAATAAGCAGTTCTTTTGTTCCTAACGTCTGACACTAGTCAAAGTATTCTTAGAAAGCAATCATAGATGGCTTTGGCAGATTCTGATTTGTTATTTCTTGAGCTTTATAAAATTATATAAAAACTGAGAAATTCAGAAATTCCGTTTTTCCAAATTATCTGGGTAGCCATGATTAGCAAGAAACAATGCAAACGCTCTAAAATCTTGTTGTGACAGCAAGATAGTGACATCCATCAGCAGTATGCAAGAATTATAATGTGTATAACACCATGCCAACTAGTGTCAATTTACCGGCATTATCCACTTGTTTCTGTGGGGTTGTTAAGTAGAAGGTGTTTGACCAGTAACAACGGTTATGTCAGTTTAAAAATCCATTTAGGCAAGAAGTGTCTTCGTCATATAAAATGTTGTTATCATTGGATTCTTCTGTCAGGATCATCTTGATTAATTTAGTCCATGGAGAACGTGTACAAACTAAACAAAATAAACGTCAGAAACCAGAAGCAGACTAAGAAATTAGCAAAAACCCACAATGTGGAAGAAGCACTTTATCCATATTTTAATGACAATTATAATTTCTCAAGCAACACCGTTTAGATTTGCTGTAGATGAAGAAACTGAATTCAGCTGTTGAAATTCTAATAACTAAATAACATTAGCAAATTTTACGTAACCAAAAATTATCTTTATCGCCCGCAACAGCAGAATATTCAGCCAATTATTGCTGTTGTCCAATAACAGCAATTACAAAATATGTCACCGCAATACGAACGGTTTTAAGGAAAAATTACCGAGCTCTCAATGTTTTGTGGCCTATTACACAAATATGAAAATTACGCAACGGCCGCAAAAACCGTAAACCGATAAAATTGACCAACACGTCCAGCAATACACCGTGCAAAGCATGTTGGGTTTACTTTTCTAGACCGCAAAATTTGCACGTGCAATGGTTTCGTTCTATTGTGCGATGAATCACATTTTCGCTAATCCTAACCTTCTCTAACAAATCCTATTTTTCACACCTAAATACATAAAACACATCATACAGCACGAAATGTAAACGCAAGAAAAGCAAATTTTTCTTTTTTGTGTCTTTTGAGACCTAAACACAAATTTACTTTTTCTCATATCTCAGTATTCAGTGGACATATTAACATGATTATATTTTTTGCACTCTTACAATAAACAAATCAACATCTTTCTATAAATCATTCATCCAGGGCGCTTATGGAAATTATCGATTAAATGAATTTGCCACCTCTCAGAAAAGTGACGTATACTTGTCATCTGTCGATTTTTGAATTATTTGATATATTTTAATATAGGAAAACGCCCGAGAGTGTGTTTTTCTAACATATTCTTTAAGGTTGCAGAAACCTCACGTTTCAGAGCTGTGGGGTGACATTGATCTGCAATCTTCAACTGCTATCGCCGTGCATATTGTAGCTTGGTAGCAGATTGAAAAAGGCGGCAGAAGTAATTCAGAAATCAACGCCGCCCACGTTGCATGAATCATTTATAGAAGCCCTGTACAAAAGTTACATCCGTCCACAAAAGACACTAGCATAAGTAACTGCTAGGTATATTTCAGTAAAGGAGACATCTCTAAGAATGTTAATGTAATAAAGGTTATTTTTTCTCAATAATTGCATACTGCATGCATTGCCTACTTCACTATGCATCCCCATTTGATGTCGCCTTATTTTCCTTTTTGAATTGCTTAGCTCGCTTGCTAATGCCATGTTTTTAGCTTAATCCCCATTTTTTTTCTATTATTTTGTGTATGCTAATCGTTTTGATATCGCATGGTAGCCGAAAATAGCTCGCCGTACAGTGGCGTGGTCGGACTGGGCACGAACGTGGACGGGGCATCCCCTGGACTGCCGATTGCCCTGCCAGCTGAACCTAGCAGTCAACCTCCCTCGCATACGGGCTCTCCAGATCCTGCAGCGCTGACTGTGCTGCAGCCCTCTAACGGAACGTCGCAGCACTATTCGGCCATGTTGCCCAGTTTCGGTTATTCGACAGGTATAGATGTGGTTTTGGTGATGGAGTCATCTGGTGGTGGATGGTGTCTACTGCATTTTCTCCTTGAAGACTCATTCTTGAAAGGGTCATTATTTAATGTTCATGCTCCCCAAGTTTTGGAATGTAAAAGTGACATTTTCTAGGAAATTAATCTAACCTATACGAAAGAAATAGGCAAAGCACGTTTTTCTGTATAACGTTTCTCTGCTCTGCAATCTTCTATGAAACACTTTTCAGCACAAAAACACAATTTGCAGTTTAAATATACTAATTCCGTTCTTTGTTTCAGCAGGTACTACGGTGGTACCAGGAACCGACTACGCGTATAGTACAGCATACAGTCAGTACGGTGCAGCGTACGGAACCTACGGCTATGGTAGCGCCTCCAGCGGGTTGCTCAGTAAGTAAATAGTGAGTATATCGCTGGAAAAATCTTCGACACAAATTCAGTTTGACTGAAGACGCCTGAAACTCATCGAGCTGTTTTTAAGAGAGAGCTAATCTGTTAATTATATTATGTTACTGATCTCTGTTTCGGTGGAGCTTTATTTTTTCAGAGAAGCTGCTACCCTAAAAAAAAGTTTTGCTTTTTTCGATTTCACAGGCCAGATCTGACGTAAAATCTCTTTCATCTAACCGGCTACAGTTCCTTCTTTAAGTTCTTAAACGCTTTACTCAACATCTTCATCAGCCCAGTTAGTACTCTTTCATTATATTGGTAGTAGGAAAACATAGTGATGACTGTTCCCTTCCCATTGAAGTTTTACAAACATTGCTTGTGTATACTCTTCCATGTCTTAGTGGAAGCAGAAACAGAACGAACGAAACAAGAAATCCATCGCTTGCTAGGCTTCTGCAATGAAATAGACTAGCATCAAACGAGTCTGTCAGTGTGTGACAATTTTATAAAGACTATAATGGTCTTGAGTATACAAAATTTTCGCTTAAAGACAGCTCCCCACCAAGAAATTCTCAACACCTCCTTATTGACAAAGCGTCTTCGTTTTCAGATTCCGCTGCATACTACTACACCAACAACGATGGACCCAGTGCAACAGGCCACGTGAATTCTTCGGCGAGCGCAGAACAGATCAGCCGCTCCCCTCTGGCGGCCACTCGGGCAAACTCTCTTGCTTCCGCCAACTCCCCCACTGAAAGCGGAAGCGCTTGCCTGAAAACTGAAACGTTGTTCCATACAGAGCTGAATCTCGACTAGAGATTTTTATGAAGATTTTGAGGCTTTGAAGGTTTGACGATAGTGATCGGAAAAACCGAAAAAAGTGCAGTAGAATTTTCTTTAATGTTGTGATGGAATTCTG
Organism: Rhyzopertha dominica; assembly: GCA_025024175.1. Classification (NCBI taxonomy): domain Eukaryota; kingdom Metazoa; phylum Arthropoda; class Insecta; order Coleoptera; family Bostrichidae; genus Rhyzopertha; species Rhyzopertha dominica. Next base: position 5,694,880 of record QCXZ01000003.1, on the reverse strand, counting down.
GCAAAATATATTTATTCTTGAATGCAGGCCAAATCGTAAGTGGAATACTTATTACGTCTTCCACACAATACCAATCAAATTGGATTAATAATACTCAACAAGAAGTTCGCTGTTTTGATGTTAGTTTAATTCCACAACTTGATACCGTTCTAAAGTGTCATCAGTACTTATCACATATAATAATAAACGACTAAGCTGTTGATTGCTTATTCTTGAATGGTTTTAGTACAGCAAAGAATTAATTCATAATATAAGCTTCGATTACTGAAGACAGGTCAGAAATAAGAATCCTAAATGTCACAAACAATAGACCTCTACAGGTTATGGAGTATTTTTCAATCATATGCCAGGAATTCCCTATTACAAAGAAGATTCTTTTGACGCGACTGTCAGATCATCTTCAAGCCTTCAAAGGTCAAACATGTCGTCTCAAATTTTGTAAAGTGACCGAAGTGAAAAAACTGCTAGTACCAGTGATCGTGTAAGATTGTTAATAGAGATTGTGTATAGTAATAATTAAGTAGAGCCCCTGTAGATATTAAACTAAGTATTTCGATTGCTGCTCTGTCCCAATCACAACAATTGCGACAGACCAGCGACGCTATGTCATATATGGTCTCAACAAACTACGAAAATGATTTCATTATTTATTGCGCAATCATTTCACAGATGTGTTTTTTTATTATTATATTTTATATGTTTAGTATTTCGTAAGGTACACCAAAGAAAACGTTAAAAGGTTTGTGTTATGTGCACGTTATACTTTTTATCATATCATCGCGGCCTGCAGCGAATGACCGCAAGATATTTTTACAAGAAAGACGCCGTTCATTGCAGGCCGCGACTTGTATAGTTATTTTTATTAGCTGAAGACTCGCACCAAACTTCTGAACAAATTGTAAACTACCTGGCAGGACTTGTAGGCTCCATTACCACGGAAATCTGTCAACTAGTCACGAAAGACGTACTTAAAGCCCTCTTTGAACTCATCTTTGTCTGCATCAGATGCCAGACTAGACCTGGAAAGTATTATTTTTAATTTATTTAATTTTTGTTCTCGTGTAAAATGTGTAATAAGATACCAAAGAGATGGTGTAATTATCAGACCGTATGTAAGTAATATATTGTAAAATGTGATAGGCCCACATATTCAGGCCCCATCTTGCCCTTTCAACCAATCCTGTCACATTCACTCATAGCTGTAGGCGGTTTATATTTAGAAAAATAAATGAAACTATGAAATAAAAAAACAGAAGATGTGTTTCACTGACTTCCATTGATTTATATATTTCAGAGGTTCCCTAGAAACTTGTAAATAATTCAACACACTGACACTGTTTTCTTTTCAGATTTGACTTCTTCTGAAGAAGCTTTTATCTGTACTAAATTTCAAAAGCTCGAGAATCAAGAACAAACAGTTTAAAGACGGATCAAAGTGCTATTATTAAGGAATATCAAGCTAGGTAACACAGGTAAAATCTGTGTCCATGTTGTGATTGTCCTTAACTTTAAAAACATCTATAATACATTAGTTAATCCCATACCATTCAAGTGACTATAAGGTGAAACTATTTTGTACCTTATTTCGATTGCATTACACTAAATGGCCGTCAGAATTCTTCACATTGTGCAAAGAACTGTAATAAACCGAGAATCGAGAGGAATAATATAAGTCACTATATTTGTAAGTAAATGAAGGTGTTTCCATAAAACTTACTTCATGTTAGGGGATGATTTTGATACATTCCTATTAATTTGACCGAGAATTATATTTATTGAAGTACTTTCATACAAACAAGAGTGTATTATACGTAGTATGTCACGACGGGTTCCTGTTATGCGGTTCAAGCGCCCAAAAATAATTTTGCAGTTCTCGAGTATAATATTTCTAATGAAATAATAGCAGGTCGAAACAACCTCCGGTTATACAAAAGTTAACGCTAACTTAGTTATTTTATATCAAATACCTCATATAGAAGTAACGCAACCAATGACAATGACTTTATATAAAATATTTGGTATTTGCCACACGATAAGAAAATTCAAATCGAAACAATTGCCACCGGACATATTAATGGCAAGAGTACATACTACATTTCAATGAACTCACATTTTGAGATTTATATATACAGCAGTTACAGTGTGACGTTATAGTCACATATCAAGATATAGTCATATGGTACTCCCGTTTGTCATGTTATTTTTGGATTCTATGGAAAATTGGTGATCTTATAGATTGGGAGGTGATGCTTGTATGTTAATAATGAAATCAATTTCACCGACATTTAGGGATTTATTTACGCATCTTTCAGAGTACAAATGCGGATATCTGCAAATTACATTTTTTGGGCAATATAGGTAATTGTATTTCCTTATACTTCATTATCATTTGAAAATAAAATATGTGAACAGTAACTGAAKTGAACTGTTGATGACAGATCATCAGCTGGCCGCGAAAGCCTTAAACAATTCGTCAGTAGTTAAACTGCCAGTTGTCGAACTTAGAAAACAATGATTCTTCTTGTGTCTATACACTATTTTACTAAAATTTATTTGAAATGGTCAAGCTTATTAGGTCACCTCGTTCAGACGAACTGAGTTAAAACTAAAAGAATACTAACCAGTTTCGAAAAAAAATGCTTATAATAAACAAACGATTCTGACGACTGATAGTTAGAAGTTGACCTAAGGATGACATTCAATTTAAAAAATTAAACAATAACATTTCTGCAAATAAGAAAAATGGACAACAATATAAAAAATGTTTTGTAGGAGCTGCCTTTTCAAAATCGATGTTAAATTTGCAATTATTTTTGTTGGTATATTGTATTTTTTAAATACCGTTTTGTTTGTCCTACGTTAAGAGGCGTCACATTGTTTACATTTAATTTCATAAACTCCATCTATTTTGGTTTTGTCCTGTAAACTGTTTTTATTTAAGGTGAGTGTGTTATAATATGGCTAACTTGGAGTTCAAGTTTTATGATGTTTATTTTAATACTGGGATTTCTAATGAATGGCAACTAATTTTAATTTTGTCACAGTTATTAGAGTCTTCATTGGTTTGGTGTTTGGAGTATTTGTTTTTGGTGAGAATGCTAACAAAATGATCCAAAATCCAAACAGTTCTACGATAGTATTTGTACCGTTTTAAAATCTGGTCTTGGTTCATCAAGAAACGTTTCTGCAAATACTCGACATGTTCTTGCAACATTTATGCGGCATTCGTTTATATATCCTGGACGTGACGTTTTGAGAGCAGACAAATTACAAAAAGAATTAATGTTTCAAACGTTTAATAGCAGGATAATTAAAATTACGAACCTCAGGTCAGAATGTTAAAATTTTGTATCTGATCCCCTCATAGTTGAAATATAATATATTTTACTTATTAGTTCGCCAATATTTCAAATCTCGTAACATACTTTTAGTTATACACCGCAGATAGTAAAGCTTCTAGTACCTATTCTTTTTTTAACAAATTGCATTTTGACATAATTTTTMCCAAGAACAACGCATTACATCCAAAAATTGGCAAAAATCCGATAGTGTTTTTTGTTCTTTATTAGATGATGCAAATTCGTTTGTAAGGTGTATCTTGCAGAGAATTGGTACTTCATCCGTTTCTCGTGCTAATAGATTATAAACATCATCTCACAGTAATAGAAAAATATGTTTTCTTTTACCACATATAGGCGTAGGGGGTTCTTGGGGGGGCTTAGCCTCCCAAAACTTCCCGAGAGCCCCCCTAATAATATTTCTCAAGTTTTAAATATAACAATTTATTTATTTGTATTGACTAATTTTTTATGAAATACGGTAAAACTGCCATCGCTAGAGCAGCATCCACTGAGAAGGTCAACTTCCGTATTTAATGTTTTATTCCCTATCGTAAATAATAATTATTATTTCTACTCAAGGGACTTAAGCCCCTTACCCCCCTGAAATATTATGTTAGCTATGCCTATGTGTGTATCGATATCGTTTGCAGGAGAATCAACGTACTAATACACTTCTCTCTCAAGGTTTGGCTCATGTTGATGACGTTAAATTTTGCAAGTAACTGGCAACAACAAAACAGAACTTTCAATGTATACAAAGGTTTCAGGACCATCGTTTAAGAATATTAATTAAACTAGTAAAGCTCCCAAGAAGTAAAATCTGTTTAAATCTTTTGTCTGTCCTCATTAAATAATAATTATGTAAATCATTGATTTCTATTAAGATTTGCATTACGAAATTTCTTTTAAGTGTCTCCTGGATCGTATAAAGGAGCATAAACATGAACAAAACTGAGTATAATACTTTTTATAATAAAAACAAAACTGGCATTATGGTATGAAGGCTTATTGTAGGGACATCTCTTGGTTTTGTGCGAAACTATACCACATCAGGGTGGAAGATGCTTATCTTTCCTACTTTTTATTAGTTTTGTTGAAGAATATGAGATAGGTGCACCTTAATAGATTACCTAATACAGCTCTCTAGAATATATCTGAAACCTGATCCCGACCATTTTGATACGGGCATTCTAATGCAACTATTTTTACAGGCTTTTTTATTTTATATGCTGACATCAATAGTTTTTCCATTAAGTACCTACATATATCCCTTTATCTGATATTAGTATTAAGTATAGAATAGTAATAACAGTTTGTTTATTTGAACATCTGGGCTGTAGATTTATTTCACGTGCGATTATTAAACGAAATGCAGAAAATTAATTAGAATGTGTCATTTTAAGTTCCTCTGTCAAAGGTAAGTTTAATAAAGTTGTGAGACATAATACTATAGCTTGTCGTTTTCAGGTGAAGTGCCCACTAATCAAGTACACAGAATTCTTCGTCTTATCCAACAAGTTATCAATACATGTATTTAGACAAATAAACGCCTGTATGAAACCTATACTAAATTTATTTATAATTTCCAGATTTCTTTCAATTGTGTGTTTTCTTTAGTTAACCGTGGGTTCCCTTATCTGCAATATATTCGCAAGTAGTTGCAATTCTTTGACAATGGAAAAGTCAACGTAGCATAAAAAGCGTGATAAATTATCCTTGCTGAAATTTTTGTTTCTCTGCAAGGAAGCAATCTTTAGTAGGTTGCCAAACAACAGCTTGTCGTGACGCAAACTAAACCGCAGAAGAGGAATTAAATTTTACTTCAACAAAACATGATTTTTTTCAGCACCATATATTACGATAGAATTGCAGAATAAAAATGTCAATCGCTTGCCCTTGATACATAATATGGATACGTTAATAGATCCTGAAGCAGAACAGCAATATTCTACATTTGCTGGATAAAATTATTGTTCTTACAAGTTTATTGTTTATAACAACATCGCACTAAGTGCTAATATTCGTTTATATTAAAGGAAATTTCATAGTTGTACAGATGTCAATGTCGGTTGTAAACTTTTTTGTAGACATGTTTATTAAATTTTTAAACCAACATGACGTGAATTTATTCACTTAATTTTTTTAAACTTTTAACCTTATTGACCATGAAATCTTATTAAGAAAATTAAAACGTGGATTAGCTTTAAACTATTAAGATTACTTAACTCTACCGCTAATAAGCCAATCTTTTTTGCCTTATTTATAATGGATTCAATTCCAGAGTGACAAGGAGGCTAAATCTACTGGATTTTTTAACTTGTAGCTGTATGATGTTTGCAGATATTAAACTTAATGCACAGGCTACTTCTATTGCAGGGCAACCTACAAAACATTGATGTTTGGTGCTATGATAACCGATTAAATTTCAATATTGTTAAGTGTAAAATAATATCTGTGCTCCGTGCTATACCTTTGAAAAAGAAAGAAATGTGTAAAAATTCTTTACCATAAACTAAATTTCTGATTACATTCTTGCTACTGCTTCTGTCGTAAATTAACTATCAGGCCTTTTAATATAACCTACCTAACAATTTAAACAGGAAATACTCTTAAAGTTTTATATTTTTACTTGTGAAACACATGCTAGAAAACATGCAAATAAAATTTTTTAATAATCTTTTATATCGAACTACAAATAAATATCCACCTCGAGGTTTTTCACAAGATTTTCTGTTATCTAGTTGTAATAAATACTGCTTTAATATTCTTATTCAATGCCTTGCATAATTAAATTGATTGCTCTTGTTTACACAGACAATTTAAATTCGCGTTTTATGCTAGGTTTTAAATTTGGAATATTGTAGATCATGTCTGAATTAGGTAACTGGCCTATACTGTGATATTTTCAGTTGTACTGCAATAGCTGCCACCAACAAATTTACTTATTTTTATATTTTTGTTTGTTGCTTCCGATAGCATTTAATTTCTAAAATTGCATTGTCTTGTATTTGGTTCTTTAACTGTTTATAACTGTTACTTGTCATTAATAAAAACCATAAACACTAACTGTTTTTATTTACTACAAACGGGATAACACACTGTTAAACCTTCTGTGCAGAAGTATAGTAATTTTTGTCTTTCCATTTAAACAAGAATTTAAGCAACTTTGACCTATACTTAATTTAAAGCGCATAAACACATTTAATTTGGTACACGGGGTGCTTTCAAATTATTTCGTTGTCTGCTGTCATCTGGTGGGTGGTTAGAGTAGTATCTTCTTGCAAACTGAAACATGACGTCTAATTTAATATTTTCTTGGATTAATTTAAAAAGCAATACTCCTTCGTATTCTTCCAAGCTTGGAATAGCTGTCTTTTTGGATATCTTCGGTTGGCATAATGTTATTCGTAGATTATTAAATAGCTTTATATTTCACCAAAAACAAAACCTTGTAGCAAATAGAGATAGACCCAAATATACCTAAATAAAATAGACATTAGAGTCCCATTTAACTTCAATTTATCAGTGTCTGCATTTAATGACAATGACATTTATTTGGTGATTACTTGATTACTTGACCAGCAAAAATCATTTATATTTCATTGTAAAAAAAACACTATTTATATAGAAATAGTTATCGTTTATGTGTGTGCTTAATTATTACTATGTCCAGTATTATGTTGCTACTAACTACCTACTTATACTTTGTCATTTAATTCCTGTAATAGGGTTTTCCTACAGCAGCAATCATAAACATTATGATTGATTATTATCAAGAAAACCTCATTTGTGTACCTTTATTAGTTATTTAGTTTTTTTAGGGTGATTTTCAAAGGCAAACTAAACATCTAAACATCCGTTAGAATGCAAGTACGTTATTATTACCACCATTTTTTTTCCAACAAAGACTTGCACATTAATATTTCGCTTTAATGCACATTTAAACACTTTGATGCACCTAAGTAAACTCAAAGCGAATGGATTTGTCAAATATTATAGTTTCGTCATAGTATGCTCAGAAACCCCAACGTTCTCATTTCTTTTTGCCCCAGCGCCATTTGTCATATATCATGCTGAAACCATCAACTTTTTCTGTAACCGTTTAATCGCCATAAGCCAAACACTGACCACATTTTTTTCGGGAAGTAGAAAGCAAAGTTGTTAATTAATAACAGATTCAGCGGCGACGTAATCTCGAATTAACAATTCGCGTTAATTGACCAAAAAACCGAGCGAAATCGCCATAAAATTATCTCCTTTCCTGCGGACGCGCTGCATCTGCCGATTTCTCGGCTGCGATGCAATTGCACTTTGCATTTTACGTGATTTTTCGGATGACGAGTTCGCGGCGCAAAAACGGGCGATTTCTAAACCGCACTGTGCGAGCTAATTGCCGTCCACCCCGTCTCTGAAGCCAGACTTTCTTACATAATTTATTTTTTATAACAACATTAACAATAACGACACATTTGTATAACACAGTTACATAAGTAGCTTATGCAAATCTATACAACCTATCACACTGTAACCTAAGCTTATCAGTTCTCGCCTACGCCTGGAGGGACTCTACGAATTCGTCGAACACGGATTCCGATTCGGATTTCGTCAGCATGTACTTGGGCAAGGTGATCCCTAACGCTTTGCTGTAAACCGGCTGAGTTTCCTCGCTGAAAGCACCTTCTTTCTCCCCGACTTGGAATTCTTCTGGAGTCACCGGATCTGGAACATCGGTGATCTTGTCTCCCTCTTCGATTTTAAGCTTGTCGGGGTCATCCTCCGCCTGCTTGTCTCCTCCCTCTCCCTCATCTTCTTCCTGCTCGTCAGTCCTACTTTCAGAAGTGGCCTGCTCCTTGGACTTCGCAGGTTTGTACTTTTTAGGAACTTTCTGGTTTTTGCTCTCATTCGCCTTCTGGTCTGCAGCGTGAAGGGGCGTGTTTGCTTTGTACTTTATTTTCTTGATCTGCTCCTCGCTGGCGGCGACTACAACTGGGCTTATGTTAGAGGCCGCTGCCTTTGGCTCGGCTTCTTCCTTGATGGTACCGGATTTAGATCCGTTCTTCCCCGGCAGCTCCTGGACTTCGTGGTATGCTACGTGGGTGCTTTTGGGTCTCGATTCTGAGATGTACATGCATTCTTCGTGTTGGAGACCGTTCTTGTCGACGCAGAGGTAGCAGGTCATTCCGTTTTTCTCAGCTTTCTGGCAGGTGGATCTGTCCTTCTTCGCGAATTCTGCAAGCACGTCCTCTACGTCTTTCTTCTCAGATACGATCTGGGATTCTTCAGCTTTGGATTCGTCTTTCAGGAACTCCGGGAAGTATTTGAAATGATACTCGCTGAGAGAGGGGTATTCATAAGGATCGTCTTCGTCCTCTTCTTCCTTCTTTTCAGCCTTCTTATCCTTCTCCTTCTGTTCTACTTTCTCGCTGGACTCTCCCCTACCATACTTGGACTCGTAGCTTGTAGATGGGTTAGGTTTCCTTTCTTGCTTAGTTTTGGTCTCCTCGAAATGCTTTGGCACTTGGTACCTGCTGCTTCCCCTGTTTGACACTTCCGGTCTACTTGCAGGCTTCTGTTTCTCTTCTCTTTGGTTGCTGCTTGCCGGAGATCTTCCAGTCGTATCTGGTTTGCTGCTTTTATACGCTTCTTCGTATGGAGTTCTGCTCTTTTTCTCTGAGGCACTCTGAGGACGTTCGTCTCTAACTTCTTCGGAAGCGCTTGAGCTGCTTCCCTTGGTTTCTGGTGGAGGCGTTGGGCCATCAAATTTATGTTCCTTTACGTATGCGTATTTCTGTTGTGCAGGTGCCGAGCTATACGAACATTGTTCGTAGTTTCCACCAGTTTCCTCACTGACACAGACAACGCAAGTCATTTCCTCCCTTTGTACCTGTTCGCAATTTTCTCCCTTCTTGATCAACTCCTCAGCTTTCCTTTCGGAGAAGCTCTTCACCGGTTCAGACTTCTCCTTCTTGGGGAAAGAGTATGAGTAATCTTCCTTCGTTTCCGCAACTTTTGGTTGGTAATGTTTCGAATCGAACTCCTTCGGCCTCGAATTGTATTTATTCTGAGATTTCACGTATTGATATGGATCTACGTAACTCTCATCTCCTGAGTAACGCTTGTGTCTGTAGGTATCTGGATCGTTCTTGCTGCTACTGTATGAGTTAGTAGCGGCAGCGAAGTAGTTTTGTGGGGCGATGTTAGTGGCATAAGAACACTCTTCGAAGCTAACTCCAGTCTTGGGGTCCTTACAGATGAAGCAGTTCATGCTCTGTCTCTTGACTCTGCCGGTTTTAAAGTCACGACCTGTGACTTGCTTGTCGATCTTCTTGCAGTTCTTGTCTTCCAGATGTTTAGGTACTGCGTCACTCGATTGTGGTTCCAAAGCAGGGAATGAAGTGGACTTGGTGTAAGAAGGATTATAAGGAGCTACTGTGCTAAGTATGGCGGAGAGATAATCAGAATCACTGGTTGGTTGGAAGCTGTACTTCTGGTATGGAGTGGCAGTGGACTTCGGTGAATTTAACAGCTTGGAATAATAACCGGGAGCGTGAGGATTCTGAGACACAGTGGAACTAGACTTTCCGGTGTTATAATCTACCACCTTCCCTGGGGAATTGGCACTGGGATCGTAGTAAGGATAGTTGTAATCATCGGATTCTCCGGATTCCACGCTCTCTTCTTGCTGCTTCTTCTTCTTCTTAGCTTGCTGCCTAGATGGCGGTTTTTCCGTCAAATCGTGCACTTCAGTGGCGTGTCCTTTTTTGTGCCCCCTATTCTCGTAGGAGAACTGGGCTGGAGCCTTGATAGAGGCATAATTTGGTCCCGGCTTGGTCTCGTAAGAGGCGCGATCTTCACCACTGTCCTTTCTCTGGGCGCTCTCGAAGTAATCCTTGCCGACTCCGAAGGACTCGCTGGAGAGGGCAGCGAAGGGAGCGCTGTACTCGCTGGGATTGACGAAGCCAGATGCCTTGGGGACACCTTCTGGAAGGAAGCTTCCGGGCTTCAGCACTTCTTTGTTGGCGGAGGCGCTACCAATGCCTGTGAAAATGGAAATGGGTTTTACAAAGCTTTATAGCATCAAATAATCGATAGTCGGAACAATATGCAAGTTTTACCTTACAAGATGTCAATATATTATATTTATGCAGTGTTTAAAATACTAAAAAAGGTTTCTGTGAATCTTGTTTAGATCGTTGATTTAAAAATATTTTCAAACTCACTGTATGATTTTTTTGAGTAAACGCCCAATTGTCTTCAAATACTTCTATTTTTTTAAGTTACTCCCGCATCTATACCTATTTCTATTTTCATAAACATAATTTACTCCTTGTATATATGAGTGTTTTCAAGTATGACATCATTTTAAGGTCATTGAAACAAATTCCGGCAATTTACCAAAATCTGAGGCTTCAAATAATTCTCCAAAGTTCAAAGGAGTCACAAAACCACTGGAACCTTCCGGTGCTTCCCCGCTGGCTTCGCTCGCAGCTGCTGAGATGAACGGCTCCGAAGAACCAGAGTTGAAGTACTTGGTGTAGTCGATGCCATCGGCAGCATCAGCGTCGCCAGGTTCCTCGTTGTACCCACTACTTTCGCTGGCGCCGTTGTCCGTGTTGCCTCTTTCGTAGTCTGCTTCATATGATGACTGGCCACTGGCCAGCGATATCGATATAAATATCGTTATCTGTAACAAGAGTACCTTGCGAATTCGTGTGAAAATGGCAAAGGGTCTTTTCTGAAATTGGAACATTCGAGCGGTATTGTACAGGTGCGTTTTTATAAAACTCTGGTCTTTTCGTGTTTTTAAATTTCGTCTATGCTGTGTTGGTAGCTAGGAGCATTCTTTTTCGTTTCCCACTATTAATCTGATATATTATATAGTAAAATACCAAGTGTTACATATCGCTGAACTCAGAATAGAATTCTTATTAAAAAATAAACCTGATGATGGTTACGAACTTCCAAAACGTTAAATTAATGCTACATAAAAAATTGCTATTAAGCATAAAATTAGGACTGATGATTGATTTAGCAACCAATTGATTTATTGTTTGTTTGTATTAACTTGATTCTTTAGATAGCGCAAAATAACGTTGCTGGTATTCCAGGAGATATTCTTTTAACATTTTTGGTGTCCTGTTAAACTTTGTTCCAAAAGCTTTCTATTATTTTCATTTTAACGCATGTCTATTACATAATGTGCAAATTATCTAGATAATTAGCAGATTATCAAGGTAAACTGAGAAATGAAACCATTTCGCGAACTTTAAGGGATCATCCTTGTTCAGTACCTGTAGGATAAGTGATTTCTGCACTTTAGCGGTAACATGTGTACTAAAATTTCAAAAATTTCGAACTTATTTAAGTTCAACGTATTTAAAAATTAAGGCACCAAAATTGGAAAGATTTTCAGATGTGAAATTTTTCACTTTATATTATCTAGAAATGAAGGAAAATAATTTTCTCCTAACCTTACATTGGTAGTATTCGTAGAAAAGCATTCTACAGAATTCTATATCACATCATATCAATGATCATATAATGTTTTGGCCTAATCAAGCATCATGACAATATGCAAGAGCAACTAGAAACTGGTATAACGCAAATGAGATACATTTTCATCCTACGTACTGCAAGCAGTGATGGGCTTGTAGAATACTCCATGTAGATTACGCCATTATCTACGCGTAAACTATGTAATATTCTACTTTAAAAGTCTACTGTAGAAAACAACTTTATGTAGATAAACAGCAAACTAGTAATATTTAGTACTTTTAACAGCTCCAAATGCCTCAAATGACAGTATTACTTTGTATATTATTATTTTCGTTCTCCCATCGATCGTACCGCGAGGTACGTGAAAAAGAGAACTATATATATCACTCAATGGAACGGAGTTGATCCGATTACAACCAAACTTGGTATGGTAATAGCCCATGACCTTCTGAGCCCCAATCCGGAGCCCTATGCTGTAGACTCTCACCGTTCAAAAGTTACAGGACATCAAAGTTGCTGCAGATCGCCGTGCACTAACGTCAGTAGGTTGGAACTACGCGTGGACCACGATCGGAACTACCTGGAGTTGATCATAGGAGAACGTTTTTTTCGTTTTGGACGATTCCATTGGTTGTTGCTTCCTAACTAAACAAAATACTACTTCGTTGTAATTAAAATAACTTGAGCCACGTTAAACAACAATAACTCGTTTAGACATACATTTGTTAGGGTCAGAAGGCACAAGCGTGCTTTGGAGCCCTCATCGGTCAATGGGTTCTTAAATGACTGTAAACTATGATTTTATTATCTTTCTTGCCTATAAACGGAAGAAGACTGGCTATTTCATATGCTACCTAATATACTCGTAGAAGAAAAGACTTCGAAACGCATGTTTTGTCCGAAAGAAGTAAGAAAACCGTTTGGGTATTCTGATGACTTACTAAAATAAGTTATGCAAATTTGTAATATAAATATTAAAAAACTGCAGTGCTTTGAAAATTTTTAAGAATTGACCCATAAAACAGGGAAATTAGAACAAAATAATTTGCACAATACACTTAATATACAATAGCCATAATATACTCGTCTCATATTTTCTACTCAAAATCTACGCCAAAATACTTTATCTACATTTTCTACGCGGGTAATGTAGAAAATTATAATTTACGCTTAAACGCCCATCACTGACTGCAAGCTCAAGAAGGTTAAAAATTGAAAACTGATTCATATATCATATCATATATAAGTGGAATTAATTTTAAAGATGCACAAAGATGGTTGTATTATCAGACCTGTTGTATGTGTTATAAATGGCAAAATTGTTAAATTTAATTCTCCGTGAAGTTCTAAACTTGAAAATTCTTGTTATATTAAAACTGCACCAACAAACTTCAAACAAAATTCCTAAAGATTGTTTCTTTGTTTCTTTTTAATGTAAACAATTTATTTCCTTTCATTCATTCAAAAGAGAGGAAGAAAAGCTTTAAGTAACCTGCTTAATCAAAATTGTGTTAAATCAAAATTCTTTTCTGTTCCCTTCAATAATTTAGAAAAATATATTTTCAAAATACTTGTTTCTCTTCTCACATTAAATTTTGGTCTGAATTTGCTTTTTTTCTACCGTAGGCAGTGTTATTTCGCATTTTGTCCGTAATAAAGACCAAATCTCAGTTTTAAATATTTCAGTAGTTTATAGTTTTTCATGCACTGATTGATTCTTTGTTAGCTAATCATTTATTGATAAATAAACACACTGCCGTGCTAGACAATTTAAATTCATTACATTTGTGCAGTAAATCATCAAAATTCAATTTATAATATTACTAGCGAACAAAATTTTACTATTCTAAACCATTCTGTTCTAAATTATTTATTTGATCTAAATTAATGTTTGTGTCGTTGGCATGTAGGGTGCTTTTTGTTTTGTGGTCAAGTTTGCTTGTTTCTATATCTTTTACTTTGTTAAACTATTTGTAAAAGTTCCTTTTTCCTTTTTATGTTGACTGTACTGACGATGGCTACTTGTTAGACGAAAGCGCTCTACAAGTACAAGAATAAAGTGCGTTACATTAAATAATTAGAAAAAAATTAAATGATAGAAGGTTTTTGTTGTCCAGCGGATAATGGAATAATTCAGAAGAGAATTGAGGGCCACTGAAGATAATTATCCATTACCAATGTAATTTTTTATTTAAAAATGAAAACGTTCTTGAAAGAGGTTCCTAGGGTTAAATTATTTTCCGAAAGTTTTCAAAGCTGTTAATGTAACTGGTCAGCTTAAATATCACTCACACTTAGGCACTTTAGTAATATTTTTGATTATTCTCGCAAGTCACTTCACTAATTCATAGATGACACTTGGTATCCACCAACTAAAGTAAACCCAGGGAAAGCCTGAAATTAGAACTCTATAGTGTTACTTTTAATTATGAGGCCAATATGTGCAGGAAGAATCTTGAAGATGGACCAGAATTGTATGAAAAAATCACACCTGTACTTACCCCACCGTTTGCCGATTTTGAGGTAAACTCCCTACGAGGATGCACTGGGTCACTCACCTTAAAGAAAATGCTTCTTTCCAGAAGCATTTTGTGGATAGGCCGGCACAAAAATTACAATCAAATTGATGCAACATTATTTTGAAACAATTTATATACCGCTTCCCCACCACCGCCGGTCCCTCGTAACTCGAAAGCTGGTGTCTCGGTTGAAATTACAATATTTCTTAAAAACATGAACCAGCGGAGCGCGAATGATTGTAGCCGCTTAATCAACCGTTAAAATGAAATTMTTGGCCGTCCCCCGCTTTGTTTATTCATCGGAATTCTTTCACTTTTTTCCACATGCGAACGTACGCGATCGCAAGAAATTGATTAACATCAACAGAATGTGATTTCCTTGTTAGCATTTCACCGGGTTTTGGGGGTGGGGACGGTGCGAACCGGCCTGCGGGTCTTTGCTGACTGTTTTGTGTGAGGATAACTCAATTATGCATGTATCGGTGTGCAAATTCAATAATGCTTTCACTTAGTGTTTTGTGTCCGTCTGTGTCTGCCATTCACGGGTATGCGCGAATGTCGGGCCTTCTTGTCACTGTTTGGGTGCGAGGCTTGCATAATTTAGTGACTTGTTTGGGAAATGGTGTTGCTACTGTTTCGAAAATGACCGTTACTAATCTTCGTATTACTTTTTTGCGGTATTACACTAACCTAGAGCATGTATTACGAGTACAGCGTAACATGAACTTAAATGATGTTTATAGGTCAACTTCGTATTAAATAACGTGTACCCATTGTATCTTTAATGACTTATAGCTAGTAGGCATACCTCTTGCAATTTGTACAATAATGGGGGCCATAATATACTATTAAGAAATTGATACTCTCGGATTATGCGTTCAACCCAACTTATCTATTTTCCTTAAAATTTGGTTGATAGTATCCCTTATACAAGAAATATCTCAAGATATAGGTGCCTAAGTCTTTGTGACAAATCTTATACCAATAAAATGCATGTCTATGCTGGGCTGTCTACACCTCAACCAACTGCATATAATACTATTTCGCTATCATTACAGCTCATCAGTGCAGTTTAGGTCTAGTGTAGACAACACGGCATAGAACTGGTTTTGCTTATATACCAAAGCAATGGTATGATGAAAGTAAGAATTTAGGATGGTAATGCCATCTGTCAGCATTACACTGACATGATGACAAAGCCACCTAGCTGCCTTAACGGGTACTGCTTCCTAAAGGAAGTGACCTGTAGCCTGACAAATTAGCATGCAACTGCGTACTTCAATTTGACAGCAGGCTCCCACGGCATTTTTTGCTAACGGGCAAGAACCAACATACATTAAAATGCATGTCTATGCTGTGCTGTCTACACCTCAACCAACTGCAGATAGTACTATTTCGCTATCATTACAGCTCATCAGTGTAGTTTAGGGATGCAGTTGCATGCKAATTTGTCAGGCTACAGGTCACTTCCTTTAGGAAGCAGTACCCGTTAAGGCAGCTAGGTGGCTTTGTCATCATGTCYGTGTAATGCTGACAGATGGTATTGCCATCCTAAATTCTTGCTTAAATCTTATACCAMTTGCATCAGTTCATAATTACTATTTTCTTTTAATTTGGGGCACAGCCTGTAATGACTCTGTGACACACAATCCAAAGCCTGCTTACTGTACACCAGCCATGGCAATGCAAGATGCATGAAGGGGGTCTACTCGAAAAAATAATGCCACAAATTCCTATACCATATTTGTTAAAACTGAAAGGCAACGAAGATACAAGGCATCAAAATAATTTTTTGTCTGTGCATAGAATATCTTCAAATTTGACACACATATTTCCTATATAATTGTGKCTTGKCCAAATTTAAAGCAAATCCTTTAATGCCAAAGAGCTTAAATTGCATTTGGTTGTTAAATTATATAACAGATTCAGTTCTCAACGATAATACGACGTGTGCAAGCAGCTCCACTACAAAACAAAAAAATTAATTGCCTCGGCTTACCAGGATTACTTGTCTAATATTGAAGCAGCTATTTCTACAGATCTAAGTAAGCTATGGCCTTTTATTCAGTGTAAAAAAGTTAACACTAGAATTCCTGGAGTTATGACGTATAGCAATCTGGAGCTATCCAACCCACAAGATATTGTAAATGCCGTTGCTACTTTCTTCAGTAATGTACATATTGATTCTGACTCAAATGTTAACATTATGTTCAAATCCTACCTCACTTCTGTTCGTCTGGGCTGCATCTTTGGGGATGAGATTTGTGGCGTTCTGAAACAGTCAAAAAATTTTTTGACTGGTGGAGTGGACGGCATTCTAAGCTTTCCCTTAGAAGATTGCGTTTCTGTATTTGCTGTTCCACTGTTTCATATACTTAACCTTGTTCTACGTTCGTCGGCATTTCCTGAAATATGGAAAAAACATACATTTGTCCTGTAATAAAAAAAGAAGTTTCTCAAATTGAAAAGTACCGTCTCATTTCCCAAATTTGTAACTTTGCGAAGGTTTTAGAGGGTATCGTCTATAAGCATATATGTATATTCGTGTATCAATAAGTCTATAACTTCCGCTCAACATGGATTTATGCGTGGGAGATCTACTATCACGAACTTGTTTCTCGCAATTTTTTTCTGAAGCATTGGATGGACTTGGTCAGGTGGACGTTATCTACACTGATTTTCAGTAGGCGTTCGATCAAATTGATCACTTTGTTCTTTTAAACAGGTTGGAACGGTTTGGCTTCCCTTCCTCTTTGGCACGCCTTTTTTACTCATATCTGTCATTTAGAGAAAATAGAGTGCGGTATGCGAACTACATTTCTATTCCTTTCTTTCCTACTTCCGGAGTCCCTCAGGGATCGAATCTAGGCCCTCTTCTTTTCTTATATACATAAATGATCTTTCTGACTCACTTAAAAGTCTGGACCTCATCTTTGCTGATTCAATATTATAACTTCTCCAAATGACTGTCTTTTACTCCAAATTCATCTTAATTATCTAAATACATGGCGTCGCTTACATCTCAATGTTTCCAAATGTTTTATTCTCTCTTTCTCCAGAAAACACAATATAGTTAACTATCCATAAAATGTTAACGGTATGATTTTTAACGGGTGGATGAGTTTCAGGGACCTCAGTATTATCTTTGACCACAAATTTACCTTTTGCAGTCACATATTGAACACTATCAATTCGTTTTTCAAATCTTATGGATTTATATATACAAACTGTAGAGAGTTCAGAGGATTGGATACCTTGCAAACATTATACTTTTCCCATGATCGCTCTAAGTTGGAATATGCAGTTTTGATCCGGTTCCCCATATACAAGACGCATATTGTTCAACTCGAATTGGACGGATTCGAGTTTATTTCACTAGAAACTGGTTGTATTTGTGCTGTGGTCAAAATGTTATTATATATGAATTACCACGAAATAACCCACAGTAATAATGCATATCACGTAGTTCTGCATTAGTATATCTGTTATTATTGTTATTCATATTATTAATATAAAAAACCGTAACCATAAAATGTTTATTTGTAAGTTAGTAACGCACACGTCGCGGATTCAAAGTACTATGTTGGCGCACTTGTCAAAATTATTTAATACACTTTTGTTATCAAAGCATACTTTGCAAATCTTGGAAAAAAAGAAGGAAGGAAGTCTCCTTCTATATGCTGAGCTGAGTAAAACTTTTAAACAGGTTTTTCTCGAAAACAGCTTATTCTTTTTGGTTTTTGCTTTTTAAAAGATTTTTTAACAGTCTTAATTTCTGTGATATTAAGATTTATAAATAATCACAAATTAGAGTTCTAGGTGATGATTTAAAAAAAATGTCGTTTGCCATTGAATAAAGTTCTTTACATTTGGACAAGAAGTGCACAATTATATAGGAAATAGGTGTGTCAAATTTGAAGATAATCGATACACAGAAAAAAATAATTTTGAACCCTGGATCTTTCTTACCTTTCAGTTTTGACAAAAAATGGTGTAGGACAATAATTAACCATAAGGTAGGCAGATAGGTAGGCTATTTGAGTGCTTGTTGATAAATTGAGGCAAAGTACCAAAAAGTTTTGTTTTCGGTAAAGTTAAACGAGTTGCAGGCAATGACCCGTTAAATGAATATAAAAACCGAAGCTTTTAATAATTCGATAAGTGAAAGGGATCATCTTGCGGTTAGAATGCTAACAGCGCAATAAGACATGGTCAAAGCACAAGCTACAATTTCTCTTAACTCCTCTCGTCTTACTGCATCTGCTTGCAGCTCGCATAAAACAGATACTTAAAGCCTTCTTGAATAACAACAATACCAAATGATTTGAAGGGGTTTAACTTTTAACATCAATCAGTTTAAAACAGTTCTATAATCCACTTCAGAATCCGATAGTTTTCTCGCAATAGTTTGTTTTTGGATAAACTATTAGAAGTAACCGTAAGTATAATATGCAAACGAAGCAGAATTACTCAAGAAGTGTATTAATGGTCCGATAGCCAAAATGCTGTGATCTCGTTGTCTTCACTCGTATGTGCAATATAATTTGACAACTACGTTGGAAAGCATTGTCATTAACGAGGCGATCTATCCTTTAAAACCATAAACCGACGTTGTATAGTATGTCACATTTCGATCTTTGTCAAAATCGCTTACTTGGTAGTATATTTCTGTTCTAAGGTATCTTGTTAAAGATAGCAGGGATAAAAAGTACAGGTTTTGTCTGATGGTCGTTGACAAAGATCATATAAAAGACCCGGCAGAACAATATCATTTAGCAAATGTCCTTCAGTGCCTTTTGCCGAAGTATTAAAAACTAGTTGTAACTGAATCTTTATGAGGCAAACATATTTCTGTATTCTTCTTAGAGCCCCTTCTTCAAAATCGTTGACAAGCTCTAAGAACTAAATCAAGACATTTATGAATTGCTGTATTGTCATGTATATTTAGGTTTCCTCTAATGCTGATGAGTGTACAGAGAATGATTATTGTGACTTAAATAATTAATCCAAGATAGTTTCTTTTGCTATTAGACTGAACCAAGTTTTTGGTGCTCGCTGTACTAATTTTCATAATAAATATCAAATCCGTTCATTTGGCAACCTCGAATGAAATTCGTTAACTGGTCCACTACACCTAATTGCCCCCTTCGACACAGAGCCAGTTGAACACCTTTTCACACAAGAATAGCTCCGATAAATTGGTACACCCAGATATAGTTATGATGTCTCTCCAAATATTTGTTCGTCCAGTTCATGGCACAGAAGATTATTAAATTGCGTAAGGCGGCAATCGCTCGAGAAACGAACCAAAAGGAAAAATTACATTAGCGTTTTCTACGCGTAACTGGGAATGACACGGCAGACGCTTTTATTATTGGTTATTGAAAAAAGACAGTTATCGAATTGCTACACGGCATAATCTGGAGTGCTGCCGTGATTAGTGTTATTTTCTTTTCCAGTTACTAAATGCGAGAAATTGGACTGTGTAATAGCTGTCTTGTTAGGAGATCACGATTTTTTTCACGCATTTACGGCGCTTGCTAGTTTTTGTTGTACAGCTATTTCTAAGATATCACTGGAAATAAAGAGTATGGTTAGATTGTTTGAAACAATGGMTTCCGTTTCACAAGATGAAAAACTAGTTATTATACGGGGTGATCAGATAAGGCTAGACAGCAGTTGTATCTTGGTAATTAGTCGGTTAGAATCTTGCGGTAAATTTTTCTTAAACACCCAGATTCCATTTAAAATATTATGCGTAACTTTGACGCTAGGTGGGGCATTTAGCATGACATATCAGGGCATCTTTCTTTCTCCAAAAAAAGTGCAATACAACGTTGCTCTAAAATAAGCTCATTATAATTAAACTTACTTCTTAACAAATTTTGTTTCAACATTTTTTTCTAGTTGCCATGATAACGACAACACGAACATAGAAGTTTCAAATACTCAAAATGTTTTAGCTTTACTGCATGTTTTTAGCCGTGTTTTTTAGTTCAGTATTTGAAAATAAAATATTACTTTTATTACACACTTGTACATTTATAATTTAGCCAATTCAAACAGACAGAATAGAAATGATTACTAAGTTATTAAACAAAGAGAAATATAAATTAAATTTGCAATCTCACACGCATCTTAGTCTAGAAAGGAAACCATATTCCATAGAATATTTACATACTATCCTTCAATAGGACATAAATTCACAAAATTTATTTTCGAAATTTAATACCTATATATCTTTTGGTGACACCTGCATATTAAGGAACTTATTAGGCAACAGAAGAAGTTATGTCAAACAAATCTGGAATTTATGAAACTAAATGCTGTAACTGCCCAAAAAAGTACAATAGCCAAACAAAACGTAATGTAAATATTAGATTCAAAGAACATATTTACCACGTAAACAATAGAAATGGAGAAACAGGTCACATATTTAGAGGCTGTTTACATCAAATGCAATTTAAACCATCTGCTAAATACTGATCTCACGCCCTTAAATAGCCCACTTATCGCAATAGTAAAGTCAAAAATATAAAATAAATAAATTCTTTTCCCACACCACACAACTCTGTTCCTGTCTATGCTTGCGACATGTTAAATGTCTGAAGTGTTTTAATTAATTCATACTTGTTAGGCCGCTTGGCGATTGAAATGCTGCTATTTAGCCTTACCAAAAATTAAAAAAAAAAAAAAGTAGGATCATAAACAAGAGTTTTACTATTATTATTTAATAACTTCCAAAAACAGTATAAGATTGCATTTGATTTTTTAAAGATATTTGATCAAATATAAACTTTTCCTAAATAAAGCCTTCCGTTGTCGAACTTTTGTAACAAATTATGATTTATTTGCGATTATATTGAAAACCATAGAATTCACTTTAAAACTAGCTGTCATTCTTTGAATTCGCTTACACCGCACTTGAGTTATGCCATTTTGAAGATTGAAATACCTATCGTTCCTGTTGTCGTTGCAATAGCAACCAAAATTTGTTAAGCAGTAAACGATCCGTTGGTGTGTCATATTAAATGCTCCACCTAGCGGCAAAGTTACGTACTTCATAATATTTTAAATGAAATCGCTGCCGCCATATTTGTTCAAAAAAAAGTTCAACATAAAAATAAGGAACGGGATTTTCATTAATTTTGAAAACAAAATTTTAGTTCATATAGAACATACATATACATATGCCTGTAGTTAAAAAAATGTTCCTGTCTACTCATACATGTTATGATCATAAATGTCAAGAAAATATTATTTGACACGGCTCGTCAGCAAAGCAATTTTGGTTCAATTTATAATAACTTGTTTGGTTGACCAAACCGAAAAAAATAACTTAAGCACCAATTCTAAGGAGATGCGAAAATGCAGATGCACTTGCAATCGCAGTCAGCAATGCAGAACCCACCCCAATTACCTAATGTTTAT
Organism: Rhyzopertha dominica; assembly: GCA_025024175.1. Lineage (NCBI taxonomy): Eukaryota > Metazoa > Arthropoda > Insecta > Coleoptera > Bostrichidae > Rhyzopertha > Rhyzopertha dominica. The sequence goes on along the minus strand of QCXZ01000003.1, from coordinate 5,673,093 downwards.
GCATCATTTTCTGCGACCGCATCTTCACATCATATTCGCCTGCGGTCTCGGTGGTGATGAGAAATGATGTCACAGCAGGCAAATTGATCTCGGGACTACTAGTGTGTAACACGGTGCTTTTGTAATACCACGGATGGTTTGTCCCCGCAATCTCCAATTAATTCAATTAACGGCCGGTGCAATTTGTTGCCGAGTAAATAAAAGAAGTTTCAACACGGTGTTGGCTCATGGTTGCGTACGAAGTGTTGACAGAGAGAAGAATGCAAGACCTGAGGGTGTGACGTCCAATCGAACGATCAAAATGTGATATGTTTGGTTAATAGTTACATATTACATAATAGAAAGATATACACTGTAATTTAACCGAATGGAAAGATTAAGTTTTGAAGACCTTGCCGCCCTAAGCTTCTAGTCCAATGATTTGAAAGGATGAAGCTAAAGAACTATTAAGTCGAATTTCCACATTTCTCCCATTATGGTGCTTCAGTACCGGAGGAAAAACATTTCTTTGGGTGTGTGGGGATTACTTCGTCATTAATTTGAACTTCTTTTCTGCCTCTTTAAATTGACCAAATATATGACAATCTCTTGGGCGAGGTCAGGAAAATATTTAATTTAATTTTAAATTGTAAATCTTTTATGGATGCCGCACTTACACACGCAGTATGTTATCATGCATTGTCGTGTTGCAAAAGAATACCCTTACTTGAAGATCCTTGCTCTTTGTTTCTGATAGCTGGCTTTAGACGATTCTTCAGATGCTTTGTGTAAGTATACATGTAACAATGATCCCAGTGGGTAAAATTTGCGTCTCAAAAAAGAGTCAGCATAACTTCACCTCTCGAGAGCTCCGTGCGAATTTTTTTAGATTAAAGCGGAGAAGCGTGGTACCGTTTTTTGCTTGTTTCTTAATTGATTTGGAAACATGGTTTAATTCAAGAGTTTCCAAGATCTGCTCGTTTATATAAGAAATCATCTTGACAGTAGACCTATCAAGTTTGGATGAAATTAAGAAGACTAATAGAGCATCCAAACATATTGTTGGTTGCTTGGGTACTTCTAGTACTACAAATACTTGTATAAATCGTCTACTAATCTACTCAAAACTGATGATCCTTTGGTTATAGGTTCTAATTCAGATATTGAATTTATATGGCTATGCACTAATAACTTTGAATTGCTGTAATGATTTTGGTTGCATCAAGTTCTAAAGAAGCTTTTATATAATGAAATTTTGGAATTTTTGTAATAGATTGATTTAAATTAGTAAGACTTTCAAAAAGGTAAGGACCTTTCCAGCCATGAATCATAATTTTCTTGAAATTTAGGCAAATTAATTGCAGATAAACTCACACCCTTAAACTGAGAGTCAAAGCTACTGCAAGAATCTAAAATCACTTGTGTCTGAGCGAACACATTCGAAATTGTATCAAAGAAGTTGCCTTTTTGACCCAGTTCTTCCGCTAAATTTGATTCATCGCAGATATTTTCAATTTTTGTTTGAATCTGTTCAAAATCTTTGTGAACCAAACGCAAGTTTTCAACTGTATATTTTAAATCTGCAATCTTTACATCACTTTCCTCTAGACATGCATTTTTCTCAGTGGATTGAGAAATGACACAAAATTAGTCAATTTGTGTTTTATGACACCTCTTTGGCGATGTAAGAACTTTATTTCATCATTCATGGCTTAATTATTAGTCGCAAACTCAAAGAATCAATTGTACTAATAGCAAATCAAGTAATCAATTATACAAATAGCAAATTCAATTGTATGATTCGCATATCAAATTAACTAAGAAATCAAATCGTATGATTAATAAATCGGGCTCATTAAAATCAGAATTAAATGAAAACTAAGAATGATTAAACACTGTATCATGTTTGTAGTTAGTAAAGAATCAATTACATAAGGAAGAAATGGGACAGAATTTTGTCAAATAATCCTAATGGGGATCAGGTTGGGTCAAGTGCATCTACCATCTACCTTCTGCTTATAATTTTGACCTCAAATCTAAACTAATGGGTGACCAAATCTACTGCAAACAGAGCAAGTCTTTGTCGAATAGACCAATGTTTGGGTGGACTGTATTAATTGGTTTAAAATTTATTACTGTGATAGAAGCTATTAATTTAATAGACTGACATGTTCCCTCAATTTTTTTAATATCTACTTACTTTGTAATTATTTTACTAGACAACGAATGTCAGTATGGTGTTTTGCCATGTTCGACAAGAATTAGGAAATATACGAACAGAGTTAATAAAGGTAAAAAAATAATTATATCAACTTTACTTTTAAAAAGGCACAAAATATCATAACATAATAAACCAAAAATGAACGTTACACTGAAAACAAGGATGCTGGGATCAATTTTCTTCAAATTTATTCAAAAATAATTCGCCCAGGGAGAGCTAAGAACCCAAAGCTAATCTTAAAGATTCTATAAAATTTTGATTATTGAATGAAAATAAAAATCTTGGTATAAGACAAATTCATTAACCAAAATTAAGCTATTTTTATGAATTACAACTAAATGAGAATTTTGAAAGGTAGATTGCTTAAATTCTAATACAATCTTTAGAAGCAATAGAATAGAATAGAAAGAAAGAAATTTTTCACATGGAAACAAATTAGAAATGGATCTTTGGAAATAAATATCAAGGCTAATGAGTTTATGAATAAAATCTAGCTGTTAATAAAAAATTTTTTTTCAAATTTTAGAACTTCACGAAAAGCTAAGCTAATTGTTGAAGGTTTCATATTAATAATCTGTCACTACTTCCATCAAAAAGAATAAGTGGGTTCAATTCTATCTAACAAATGCTTTAATTTTGAATTAAATTTAATTATCTGACCACTTTCAATTAAAGCAACCTGCATCATCTAGAAAATTACAGTTTTATTACAATTTCTTGTATCAGCCTTAGAAATGAATAACCTTTAGATTTTTCGCGGTTGAAAATAAAGTGTTGGCTTCCTATAAAATATCTGAATTTAAACAATGAGTGAGAAAAGTAAATAAACTTATTGAAAAATTTTGGTTAAAAAGAAAGAAGGCTAAAAACTGCCAAGACCCAAGTACTTTTGAAAATGTTATTTAAATACTAAAATGGCTACCTTCTTGATGTTCAATACAAATAGCAACTTCAGTTTGCTATCAGGAAGCTTTCAAAAATAGCGTGCAACTTAGGAATGCGTGGAAAGAAACAAAGATTAAGTTCTTATTACGTCGTTTTTCTCCTAATTCAATCTAATGTTCCAATAACCTGTAGAGCCGATTAATGAACGTGATCGAAAGTCATCCTGTTAGGGGCTAGGATCCAATTCGTTATGCGATGCAATCGAAAGCCGCACCAGTTTTATAACACCGTATAATTTCAGATCGTCCGCACTTCCTATCTGACTGTGCTTCTTGTTTTAAAACGTGACATCTTCGACATTCACGCTGGACCCTGGATTTTCCAGAGGTCTTTTCTCCGTCATTTTATCTTGTACCCTTACGTTGCACTTTTTCGTGCACTTTCACAATCCATTAACGATTGTCTAAGTCTGTTCCATGCTTGGTACCGAGTGACAAGTGCAACGTTAATGGCCGAAGCTGTTTTTGTGATCGCTATAGGCGCTTGTTTATTAAATTAGGTGTTAAAGAGGCTGTGATAAGCAAAAACGGAGAAATTTGCGTATTGAGAGGTTTAAGGTTGTAATAAAACCACTGGTTTTGTAGTGTCCTTGTACCGCAACTCTTTTTGTTTTTGCGTTGAGTAATGAAATGCGTATTGTTTACTTTACTTTCTACGATTGAGTAAGTAAGGAAATAGTACGCAAACTGGTATGCAATATTGTTGTCCATATAACACACTCCCTACAGTTTATTGACAAGATTAAGAACTTTAATTTTATTTTACGAGTATTACTAATGGTCTTTACAAACGACAAGCAGGTAATTACACGTGATGATTTGAAAAGGAGGTGATACAATGAAGAATACAACAATATAACACTATTACATAGGATCTGAATCCCGATGCGCCTAAGCTCTCCAAATTTGATGCTAAATATGTCAGGAACTATATTACTGGACAATATATCAATGCAAATACTGAGCATATAAGCAAGTGGCGAGGGGTTTTCGTTGTTAATGCAAAGGACACAAGACTAAAGTATTTATTAAACTACACTTAATGCAATTTATGAGGCCTTCTTTCTTCTAGTACTGAAGGGGCACAAATATTAAAGGGTCCTAACATTGACCATCAATGGACATACGAGGCATGTTTTTTAAGTAAGTACCGTTTTGCGATTCCGCCGCCGCAGCGCTACGGTCGGCGTATCGCTGGTTACCTACATCTCTTGTCTACGCACTGACGCCATTACAGTTTGATTCTTCATTGTATACGTTGTTTACTGAGTGTTTAAGATGCCTCCGACAATCGTGAGTCCCGCCGATTGTGAAGTACGGGCTGTTATACGATTTATTAGTGCTAAAGGCGTAAAACCGATCGATATCCATCGTGAGATCTGTGAAGTTTACGGACAAAACATTATGAGTGATGGAATGGTAAGGAAATGGGTGAGAGCATTTAAAGATGGCCGCACAAATGTGCATGATGAAGAACGGAATGGGCGTCCTTCGGTCGTTAATGAAGATTTGGTGCAGAAAGTGAACGAAAAGGTGAGAGAAAACAGACGCTTTACAATTTCATCATTGTGCGACTGCTTTCCTCAATATTCTCGTAGTGTTTTGTATCGCATTGTGACCGAGAACTTGAATTACCGGAAATTGTGTTCACGTTGGGTTCCGAAAATGTTGACGGATTTGCACAAAACCCAACGTTTAGGCAGTGCATTGACTTTTCTTGAGCGGTACCACAATGAAGGTGAAGATTTTTTAGACCAAATTGTTACTGGTGACGAAACATGGGTGGCCTACGTCACACCAGAATCGAAACAACAATCCATGGAATGGCGACATTCTTCATCACCCAAAAAAGTGAAGTTTAAGCAAACAATTTCTGCCCGGAAAATCATGTGCACAGTTTTTTGGGACAGAAAAGGAGTATTGCTAGTGGAGTTTTTGCCTCGTAATGAGACAATCAATGCAGCGTCTTATTGTAAGACATTGAACAATCTGCGTCGTGCAATCCAGAACAAAAGACGTGGCAAGTTGAGTAAGGGTATCGTTTTGCTGCATGACAATGCCCGTCCACATGTGGCTAATCGGACCAAAGATCTCATCAAATCTTTTAAATGGGAAACTCTAGATCATCCTCCATACAGCCCTAATCTGGCGCCCAGCAACTACCATTTGTTCTTGCACTTGAAGAAACACCTGGGTGGTCAGCGTCTTCAAGACGATAACGAAGTCGAAACATTTGTGATACAGTGGTTAACAAGTCAGGCAGCAGGATTTTATGAGGAAGGTATTCAAAAACTGGTGCCACGTTATGACAAGTGCCTCAATATTCACGGAAATTATGTAGAAAAGTAGATTAAGGTACAGGCTTTCATGTAAGATAAAATTATTGCGATATCTTTGCACGTCTTTTTTTAATTCCAAAACTGTACTTACTTAAAAAACATGCCTCGTATTTTAACATAGAATTAACGTAGAAATTGCTGCTGAACTTTTTCAGTTTCATTGCTGTGAATATAACAAATTGGTAAATATATGCTGGGGGCATAGTCCTGATGCGGTCTCACAAAAGCATCATAAAGTCTTACGGTTGATGTATTAAGATGCATTAAAATCAAATGCAAATAATAATGATAATCTTCTTCAAATTGATTGGTCGTTTTTACGTGATATTCAAGTCGGCAATGAGACCTGTGGCAAATTTTAAGAAATCGTTTACAGTACTTTTGAGCGAAGTATAGTGATCAAAGTCACTGATTTCTTCAGCCTATAGGCACTACATGGATAATATTGAGACATCCATACTTAATGAACCTAAAAAATAAGGTTTTGATGACACAGGAATATATATTATATACTGGTACGAGAACAACATGTAAAAGTAAAAATAGTAAATTTGGAAAAATGATTTTAATTTTTTGTCCTAAATTGTATTCATATGCTATTTTTGACAGTAGGAAACTTGATTTACAACTGTGTAATTAACTTATATCCAGAAATTTTAAAAAGCAATGCAGGTCTTCTGATGGATCTTTATGTAAAAATTATTTGACCAAGTTTCACAATTTGATGTGTATGGTGAATTTTTATAATAAATCTGCCAACTTATGCTACAGAGGTGGAACTACTTTATTTGACTCCCTCTGTAACAGAAAGCAGAGCTCTTTTGAGGGATGTAGATGCATCTTGTGGTATTTCTGTTTTTGTGATAACAGGCCAACACATAATTTAGCCATCTAAAACTGAAACTTTGTTACTTTCTACAAATACACGACAGACACAAAGTAGCAAAGAGGAAGTTATTGTTTAGTCGAAGTTGGTTATAAAATATTATATAAACACTCTCTTCTATTTTTTACTTTATAATGAACTTGCAAACTTTCCATAACTATTGAAATTATTTTCAACTTAAAACACTTATGGGGTGTCCTGGCCTAGATATTTAATTCATTTAAACCATACTTGCCTGTAATTTAAGACAATTATTTAAAAATACTTACCGTTTCTAGAAAAAAAGCAGTTGGACATAGGAAGGAAGAAATACAAAAGCCGTTGTGCAAGTAAATGTATAAAAGACGGATTTTGAGAAGCAAAGCTGTCAAATACAGCTAGATAAATAAAGAGAAATATAACCAATTACGTTCACGATATCGCCGCAGTCATTTCAATAAAAGCACTAACAAATAAAGTGCATGAGAGTAGCTTGCTGCACAACAAATTTTATTAAGAAGCATCATATAGTCGGAGCGCAAGCTACCTCAATTCGACACCCCTTATACAACCTAAATATATACATACAAATTTTGGCGATTTTTAAGTAAAAAGACTAAGATAACTAACAATTTTAAGGCAAAGATCTAAAGATTACAGCTCATCAGCGCAGTTTAGGTCTAGTGTAGACAGCACGGCATAGAACTGGTTTTGCTTATATATCAAAGCAATGGTATGTTGTAAGTAAGAATTTAGGATGGAAATGTCATCTGTCAGCATTACACTGACATGATGACAAACCCACCTAGCTGCCTTAACGGGTACTACTTCAGGCTACAGGCCACTTCCTTTAGGAAGTACTACCCGTTAAGGCAGCTAGGTGGCTTTGTCATCATGTCAGTGTAATGCTGACAGATGGCATTGCCATCCTAAATCCTTACTTAAATCATAGGAGGTATTTTAGAGAAGTCTCAATTTAGGAATGGTCAAATGAAAGGCATAACGTCAAGTTGATAACGAACGTTGGCGCCCAGAAAAACCTCACATTCAAAGCTGACAGAATAGCACAAGTCATCGCTTGACCACCTGAAACTCCACAAAATACTACAAAGCCCATGTCCAATAACGACAACCAGCAGAAAAACGCGTGGTCACCCAAGAGAGACACCAGCACAACAAGTGATGTGCTTCGGCACCGCACCTTTTTCAGGCGCTTTCAGCTTTGTCCTTTTCTAATCGCGTTGCGTAACACCACATTTTTACCGGACTAGAAAACTAATAGAGAAATTCTGTCCAAATCAATTCGATACCATCTTTTGATTGCATAATATTTCATAGCTGAATAATGCGCTGAACACACGGATTTCATGCGGATTTGGGAGCGGGGCCGCCCGCGGAAGTAATCGAGTACGCACCTCCCCGATGCGTTGCTAATTTTCGGCAAAAAAGCGATGGGAGCGCGGGCACCCATTGGTTCGGACCGTAAGGGCATCAAGTCGGAACGGGCCGGCAAAAACTAATTGTTTGATAATTTGCAGAAAGCCGCATCATCCTCTGAAAATGCTCTGAATACACAATTAATTGGCTTGAATAAAATTGACTGTATTTTAGTTTAATGGGGTAAAAGTGTTCCTTGTAACCTATGTAAAAAAATATAATGCAACTTAAAATATAGCACAAAAAATACGTTTAAATAATGGCAAATTTTGCTTTCTTTGTTTTTACGATGTTTTGTAAGTTATTAGAGACTGAATTTGTACTCGAAAATATAAGTACGTCTATGGAGTATCGAAAGACATTCAGACACCTGGCAATTTATTTTGTAAGTGTCCACAGCTAAAAAATGCATGGGCACTGGCAGAAAAAACGAAATAGAACAAGTAAATGTCATATTTACTACGTTCATATGATTATCTCATTTGTAGCAAATATTACAAATACTTAAACAGAATTTACATCGATATTGTCCCATAAAACACGTGTAAATATTAAGCATGACTTCGCACCAACACAATATTTATTCTAAAAGTATATACTTTATTGTTGTTGATAAATGAGCCTAGGGGTTATTATACAATACTAATAATACGTTGCGCCATTACGGAAGGAACATTAGCTTCATTTACTTATTTATATAAATTATTATTCAAGGGTAAAAGAATTTTGTCCGTTAGCTTCATCTGCTATACCGCGATACAAGATAAAAAAACACAAATTATTAGCAGTTAATATGATCAAGCTTCACATTTTTTAAAGTTTGATTGATTTTACATGAAATTATAAGCACAAATTTATAAGAATGCACATATTCTAAACTATTACGGGCAACAGCATTTGATGGGTTTATTTTTAAGTATTAAAGGAAAAATGGTTCGGGTAAAAATTTATATTTTGTAAGCAGTACTCAATAATGAAGTACAGGATACATCACACCGAACTTGCATTTTTTAAATCAAACAAATTTTTACTTATACCTCATTTTGGCTGTATCATCTGCTTTCAAATGCTCCGGGTATAGACTAGGCACAGTTATCGTACACGGCCACTTGATGGAGTACTAAAAATCAAGTTTGATTTGGTACCTGTTCGAAAACTGAAAATCCTGTAGAAATACATTTGAGCAGCAACTGGCTGAGACTGCTATAACTTCGTTGTTTCAATATAACGACCCCGTTATGAATACAGCATTTGATAGAGTATATCAAATTAAACAAAAAAAATACTGAGGTACCACTACCCTACAGTCATTTGTTTTTGAGATTTTTTATCAAATGTAATAGGAAAACTACCCTCATGTGAAGCATAGAAAATCCACGCACAGGTCAACAGAGCCAAGTTTCTGTAATAGTGTAGTGTGGAATGTTAGACAATAAAATTATTGGCCCAGGCCTATATTAAGCAACAGTAGCGCAACTCTCTTACCGTTTTTACAACCGTGCAATACTATTTACCTTTCATTTACAGGCACGCGACCCCTCGTAAATCAAACCCTCTCTTTGATTTTCCCAATTTCCAGTGCCAGCTTTAAGCCGTTTTAAAACTCGTTTTTTGTTTCTGTAGTGTATATTATTCTAAGTAGTTTTTAATCATTCGATTAATGAGTGGTTTTACACCGATCGTTTTTATTTACGTCTCAAAATGAATTGCACGTAGTTTTAGATGAGTAGCAACATTATTTTGTAGTATATGTAGTTATAATGATATTTGTAATCTAACTAGACAACATGCACATCTGAGCATTTTTTAATATGCGAAGAAAAATCTCGCATTCCTAAATATTTTTATTTTGATTTTTAACATACCTGTAATAATTATATCATGTAAATATGTTGAATGCTGTGCTAGCCGAAAATTATAAACAATACATTTTAATATTTTTACAATCTTTTAACTATTGAAAACATGCAGTTAACGGTTAACATAACTAAATATGTAAATAAAAGACAAGTATTTTAAAAGAAAATAATAAGAATATATATTTTTTATCTAAAGCTCTAAATAAAAAAAAATATTTTATACATCTATTATATTTTTACAAAAATGTCTAACAATTTTACACCGACATAACTTAAATATATTAATTATTAGCATCATCACTACTGTCAAATTCTGAATCAGTGCTAGCATCATCATTAACATGTATTATAAAATTTTGAAAATTTGGGGATACATTGCTATTTTTAATTTCAATAACATACTTAATACAGCTTCTCTACAGTTCTTCCGTTATACTACTTACCTCTCTACGCACTAAATCTACAACTCCCGAACTTAAACGAGAACATGTATTGTTTCTTCGTATTCCTTTTTTAAGCGTACTCCACACTAATTCAATTGGGTTTAGGACGCAATAATACGGTGGCAAACACTTAACTATATGTCCATATCCTTTCGCTAGTTCGTCAACTCGATATTGTTTAGGTATGTTGAGATTTTTTATTAATGTCAWCAMATCTTTTTTGGTWACTTTTCCACCCGGAATTGTAATTTTATTAATTTACATGTAATCAATTATTTCTATTTTTTGTAGCTGATGTTGGCGCCCTGTTTATTAATTTTGAATGATAACTCGTGTTATCCATGACTATAACAGATCCTGGTGGTAGCCCTGGCAGTAACTGCTGCTCAAACTAAGTTTCAAAACGTGCAGAGTCCATGTCGCAATGGTAGTCAGCAGAACAATTTTGGATCTGTTTCGCTGACAGTAATAAGCCATTTTCCACCCATCCATCACTTCCTCCCGCATGAACAATTATAATTCTTTTTCGTCTCGAAGGTGGTGCTTGCAGAACGCAGTTATTCGTCCCATCCGTCAGACCTTTTTTATCAAGTCGTGGGTGTCGTACCACGTTTCATCCAAATATACAATATTACGATTTTCTTGGCGGTACCTTCTGATTTCGTTTATATAATCCCATCTCATTCTTTTTAGTCGGGTTGATTCCATTATGGAACCAACGTTGGTTTATTGTACTATAATTAGAACCGATGCTCCTCAAGTATTTTCTGAACCACTATTCGCAATAACTTATGTCATATCCTAATTCCAAAAGTTTTAATTTCAGACTTGCCGTAGTTGGAACTTTATTTTCCTTATACATTTGGTAAATCACTTTTTTAATTTCTATCTCAAGCTCTTTTGATCAGTGATGGGCGTTTACGCGTAAATTATAATTTTCTGCATTACCCGCGTAGAAAATGTAGACAAAGCATTTTGGCGTAGATTTTGAGTAGAAAATATGAGACGAGTATATTATGGCTATTGTATATTAAGTGTGTGTTGTGCAAATTATTTTATTCCAATTTCCCTCTTTTATGGGTCAATTCCTAAGAATTTTTAAAGCACTGCAGTTTCTTAATATTTATATTACAAATTTGCATAACTTATTTTAGTAAGTCATCAGAATACCCAAACGGGTTTCTTACTTCTTTGGGACAAAACATGCGTTTCGAAGTCTTTTCTTCTACGAGTATATTAGAATACGAGTATAATAGCCCGTCTTCTTCCATTTATAGACAAGAAAGATAATAAAATCATAGTTTACAGTCATTTAAGAACCCATTGACCGATTGGGGGCTCCAGAGCACGCTTGTGGCTTCTGGTCCTAACAACTGTATGCCGAAACAAGTTATTGTTGTTTAACGTGTGTCTAGTTATTTTAATTACAACGAAGTAGTATTTTGTTTAGTTAGGAAGCAACAAAAATAATAATATACAAAATTATACTGTCATTTGAGGCATTTCGAGCTGTTAAAAGTACTAAATATTACTAGTTTGCTGTTCATCTACATAATGTTATTTTCTAGAGTAGACTTTTAAAGTAGAATATTACATAGTTTACGCGTAGATAATGGCATAATCTACATAGAGTATTCTACGCGCCCATCACTGCTTTTGATATATTAGAAAATTCTCCGAATTGCGTGATTTTCTTGAATTGCCTTTATTTTCAATTATATCTCTCACAGTCGTGTAGCAGACACCAACCATTTCACTTGTCACTTTTAACGGAGCACTACACTCTTTTTTTATAAAATAATTGTATACATTTTATTATGATTTCTTTGGCATCTTGGGTAAGGTAACTGTAATAACTACCACCTGGGTAATTACTAATTTATATTCATTTAGATTCAGACATCCGCTCAACTGAAACACGTTTATTCGAATGGTCACAAATTCTGAACAAAAAGAATTGCTGATAAAACGATACAAAAAAACTGACACTGAAAATGAAGTACACAGATAGATACTAATGGATAGGTGACCAAATATACATTTAATTATCACATCTACCACCCTCTAAATTAGCAAATAATTTTAACCCTAAATTATATACAACTCTATTATACAATATATATACAACTCTATTTCTGGTTCATACATATCTACAAATTCAATTTTGTTTATCTCTAGGTCTTAAGAAATAACGAGAAGAGCTAGGCTCAGAATTTGATGCCTGATCTACATTAGTACTCGTAACAACTTCAGGTGTCACATTGACAGTAGCTGATTCAGTAGTAGTTGCTAAAGTATCTTCTACGTTTGACACATTCATACCTAGTTTAGGACTGGGTAAGCATATGGATTTGCGAGGTATTAACTGATCAACATGTTTTCGCAGTACCCTATCCTCACCCACCTTTACATCATATGTAACATTTCCTGATTTGTTTTTAATTTCGCCAGGGATCCAAACAGGATCGGTGGAATTTGAGTAATGTTTAACTAAAACAGGTGAACCTAATTCCAAAACTTTGTTAGCTGTGCCTTTGTAATTATCAATCTGATCTTGTATTTTATTTTTCATCTGGTTAGAGTAGCTAGGTCGGAGCAAATGGAGTTTTGATTTCAACTGTCTGCCAAACATTAACATCGCCGGACTACTTCCAGTAGAAGTATGCTCAGTATTGCGGTAATCAAACAAATATCTGTACATAGCTTGATCTAAATTCTTATTATCTTGATAAGCCTTCTTTAAAGCCAATTTAAAATTTTTGACCGCATTCTCCGCCGCACCATTACTAGCAGCATGATAAGGAGGAGAATGAAGATGCTTAATGCCATGAAATTGTAAGAAATTTTCAAATTCAGCAGATCTGAACGGAGGTCCGTTATCACTGACTAACGTGTCAGGAATACCAAAACGAGAAAACACCGAACGCAAACAATTTATTGTTGTCGAAGCATCAGTGCGTCCCATTTTAAAAATTTCCAACCATTTTGTATAAGCATCTGTAATAATAAAATATTTTTTATCATAAAGTGGACCTAAAAAGTCTATGTGAATACGTTCAAAAGGTTTTGAAGTGACAGGCCAAGGTTGTAAAACCACTTTTGAGGGACTACTGTGTACCGAAGCACACACCGAACAACCCTTGCACATATTTACAATGTTTTCATCTATATTTGGCCAGTAACAAAAGGATCTTGCAATTGATTTACATTTATTTATTCCGAAATGACTGGAGTGAATCTCATTTAACACTAATTTCCTGAGTTTTTCCGGTATGATTACTCTAAAACCCCACATGATGCAACCTAACTCTAAATGTAGTTCATTTCTGCGAATATAATAAGGTTTTAGCGTTTCTGGCAGATTTTTATTACTTTCCGGCCAACCATTAGCACATAAATTATAAACACGAGATAGAATGGTATCTTTCCTTGTCTCTGCAGCTACAGTTTTGTGAGTAATAGGTAAGTATCCTTGAATATGTAAAATGTGACCAACATCAACTTCTTTATTACTTGAATGTACTAGGGGCAGTCTAGAAAGTGCGTCTGCGTTACTATTTTCCTCAGACTTTACAAATTTAATATCGTACTGGTATGCTGACAAAATTATCGCCCATCGTTGTAATCTACTCGCTGCAACCTGCGGAATACCCTTTTTATCTCCAAAAATTGACATTAAAGGTTTGCTGTCTGTGATGAGAGTAAATTTTGTACCAAGCAAATATTGGCTGAATTTTTTTATTCCAAAAATTATCGCTAATCCTTCTTTGTCAATTTGACAATAATTCTTTTCAGCATCTGTTAAAGTGCGTGAAGCGTGAGCTATAGGTCTACTATCTCCGTTAGGATAAGTATGGGAAATTACTGCTCCTAGTCCATAAGAGCTAGCATCGCATGCTAAAGTTATTGGCAAATTTGGGTCAAAATGTGACAAAACTTTATCCGAAACTAATTCAGATTTAATCCAATCAAAAGCACGTTGACAATCAGAAGACCATTTATATTTTACATTATTACGAAGTAGTGCGAAAAGGGGACAGAGCTGTTTGCTTAAATTTGACAAGAATTTACCATAGTAATTTACCATTCCAAGAAAAGCTTTTAATTCCGCTTTGTTTTCTGGCACCTTCATGTTACTAATAGCAGCTACTTTTTCAGGAGATGGATGCAACCCATCTGCATCAATTGTAAATCCCAAATATGATATGGACTTTTGAAAAAAACTACATTTTGCTAAATTGATTTGTAGACCGTTGTCTTTAATTTTATTCAAAACCAATCTCAATTTATTTAAATGATCCTCTTTATTCCTGCCCGTTATTAAAATATCATCTAAAAAGACAAAAATGCCTTCTGTTTTAGAAAAAATGCTTTCCATTATCTTTTGGAAAATGCTTGGGGCTGAAGCAATACCATAAGGCAAACGGTTATACCTAAACAACCCTTTGTGAGTGTTAATGACTGCAATTTTCTTTGATTCGTCATCTAATTCGATTTGGGCATATGCCTGTGATAAGTCCAGTTTACTGAATAATTGACCACCACTTAAACTTGCAAAAATATCTTCAATTCTAGGAATTGGATATTTTTGAATGTACAGATTCTTATTTACTGCTATACGAAAATCGCCACATATTCTGACCTGGCCATCTTTTTTTATTACCGGTACAATAGCACTAGCCCATTCACTATGATCAATTGGACTTAAAATATCCTCCGCACAAAGTCTTTCCAGCTCCTTTTCTACCTTCACTTTCATAGAAAATGGAAGTGGACGAGCTTTGCAAAACACAGGCATTGCATTTTGTTTTAGATACAACTTGGCTTTAAAGTTACGCAACTTTCCTAAATCTTTGCTGAATACCGATTGAAATTCTGAAATTAATGCTTCCGCAGTTGAGCTTTTATCTGTATTGTTAATAACAGTTTTACAATTAATTTTATTCACGTCCGCGCCACTTGAAATACAAACTCCAAGCTCTCTTAACCAATCTCTTCCTAAAAGAGAAGGTCCTCCACCTGGTATTATATACAACTTTAATATTTTACGGGTGTTTCTGTATTGCACATTTACTCTTACATAACCTGATAGTTTAATTTCATTACCAGTATAAGAAAACAGTTTTAATTTTGACAGTTGAATCGAAATTTCCTTAAAATTTAGCTTATAAACAGAGTCTGAAATTAATGAAACTGCCGACCCCGTATCAACCTCCATTTTCAAATCTACATTCTCAATCTTTACCATTATATCTATAGGAGCATTGCCTTTATTACCTTTAGAAATAACCGTGAATAAATTGGAACTTGCATCGGAGTCATCATTATTATAATTAACATGGTCGTAAGAATTTTTACCAACATGATTTACATTCTCTACATCATTCATGTAATGGTTTTTATTCATTCTAGAACAAACGTACTTTAGATGTCCCTTTCTACCGCAAAAATTACAGTACGCGTTTTTATGAAAACATTCACTGCTCGTATGATTAAAACGACCACAGCACCGACAAATTTTCCGATTTGCCATCTCTCTCCCACCTGTTGCGCCTCTTTGTCGCTCATTCCGTTCATACCTTGGACCATTATCGCTTGCCTTCCTTGATTTTGGTTTCCTGGACTTCGAACCCATCACCAGATTAACGTTCTGCACGGTTGACGCCTCGACCAAACTTGTGTTTCTTTCAGCTGCTTCCATTGCCCTCGCTAAATCGAAAGCCTTGGAAAACGTTAGCTTCTCTTCGGAAAATAACCTTTGCTTGATTATGTCGCTGGACAAACCTGAAACGAGCTGATCGCGTAAATTGTCGTTTAACGTCTCTTTGAAGTCGCAAGTTTTAGCTAAGCTTTTTAAAACCGTCGTATATTGAGTTACACTTTCGTCCTTTTCCTGTCGCCTTAGCCGGAACTTGTGCCTCTCAGCTATTACCGATGGTTGTGGTTGTAAATGATTTTTCACAATTTCCACCAGCTGTAGATAGGTTTTGTCTTCGGGCTTCTGGGGACTACACAAATCCATCATTAGCTCATACGTCTCATCACCTACCACAGTGATTAACGTGGCCACTTTTAATCCTTCTTCTATTTTATTCGCTTTGAAAAACTGCTCCAAACGGGATATATAAGTATTCCAGTTCTTAACACCTGGCTCGAACTGACCAATCTTCCCAATAGACATCTTCTATACTTTTTGTATATCCTCGTCGCCAGTGTAATAACTACCACCTGGGTAATTACTAATTTATATTCATTTAGATTCAGACATCCGCTCAACTGAAACACGTTTATTCGAATGGTCACAAATTCTGAACAAAAAGAATTGCTGATAAAACGATACAAAAAAACTGACACTGAAAATGAAGTACACAGATAGATACTAATGGATAGGTGACCAAATATACATTTAATTATCACAGTAACGACAATTTCTCTTGTTTTCTTCAATTTGCACTTCCATGTCAGCGTCAGCAACTTCATTCTGAGCGGTACTTGGAGCCGCGTTTTCCCAAGGACGGAACATTTTTCGCTTCTCTTTTGTCGCGCACAGAAATGCTAAGACTGAATGCTAGTTTTGGTTTAACCGGTAGTGAAGTTTAAATAGTCCGACCCTGCTCAACCATCTTCCGAAAATCGGACCTAAATTTATGGTAATCCGGTTATTTGCGGTAACTTGTGAGGGGCCGCCAGCTGTTCGAGATGAAAGACAGAGATGAAAGAGAGTTTCATTACTATACCTACATGGAAGGTTTTTATAAGAAATGCAATAGTGCTCATGAAGTTTTAATGGAATAATCAATTCAATGATATGTAATCGCACAACGCCTTTTTTATGATAATTACAAGATCTTAATAAAACACGTCAACTTTTTAAAAATTAAACAGCATTAGTTTTAGGATTTTTATTAATTTCAAAGCCACTGTCAAACCTACACAACATTATCTTTGCAGGTATGGAGCTGAAAATCCAAGTTAAAACAGTTTGGTACTAAAAAGACTAGACTGAACTAAAATTAAAAAAAAACACATTACTCGAACATTATGAAATTTTGTTAAAAAAGGAATTTCACGTCTGCATAAATGGGGTGTGTGAGAATGTGCTTTCAAAATTTGGGGATTTTTTTGACCTCATTACTGTCTACATACACAAGATTTTTTACAGTTTTTCTTGACTTCTTCCTCTTATACTTAATTGCCGAGTAATGACTGTATTTATTTTTGAAATCAGCAACGCCGAATGGGGTCCGGATTTTGTAGCTTTTATTTTTTTTAAGAAAATTAATTATACTACCACTATATTGTTTTCATATGCTGTTGAGAAGCTGCATTCAAAATCACATTGTATTTATAGGAACACAACTCATTAAAGCTCTTCAAACTGTCATTATTAATCTTTTTGTTGTTGATAACAAAACATTGGGAGTAATTTACACATGAATTATTAAGTAAGTCTATTGTCGGGCAAAACCAACCATTGTTCTATCAAACTTGGTTTCTATAAGTATAATGTGTCCGTAGTTTCAGCTTGCTATTTGATATTAAATTGCTTTGTCTAACATTATCCAGTAGAGCTCTTACTATCACCACCTAACTCTTTCATATGAACTTGAAATTTGTCGGAAAATTCTGAAACAATATTAGCAGTAGATTAATCTTAATTTGATTGTTGTGTGGAAAGCCGAGGTTCAGATAGACTGCGATGTTTGTTATGGCTAATAGCACATGAGTTTATCAATTTACATTCAGTAACCTTACGGTTGCGTTTTCAACATTTTGTACATAGGTTTTTATCTTTAACAACTGCGCGTTCTATGTAAATACCTGACACATTAAATGGATGACGATGAGTGCATACAAAACAGGATCAAAAAAAGCGAATATATTTCTATCCATTTAAAAATATAAAATATGTAGAATGAAATTTTTCGAGCTGTTGTTTCATAAATACAATAACTATTATTTGAAATACTTGAGGATATTAGGTTCTTATATCATCTTATTCATTTTACCATAGTAATGTCAAAAAAGTGAAGCGATTTGATTAACACTTTATAAAGCAGTAATCGCCACCTACTGACTAAATGCGAAACTTTGCTCCCTATCTAGTTAATGGTGCCTGCTTATTGGAGGTAAACGACATGGCTTGCTTGTAGCTGCAACAGTATCTCGTGGGGGCGATAGATGGTGCTGTATTATTCACAAATTTATATTCGCTATTCGAGAAACACTCGTGCTCAAAACTTTGTCGGTTTTTATTTTTTATTTATTCGATAACAACGAATAACTGAAGAGGTCAACAAAATCCATTAAAAAAACTTTTACAGCTTCACAATATTGATTTTGACGTAAAATAGTTAAATCATTTACGGAGAAATAACGAATCTTATATAGGTAGTTAAACGTTTTAACAATGATTGCCAATGAAAAGTTTGAATTGTATCAATAAAATTTCGATATTAACTCTCAGTCAAAAATTGCTTTGGTAATATATTTGCGAAAATCATGTTGTGCTATGATTGCACTGGTGTTATTTTGCTGTTTATTCTCCTGAAAAATAAAGTCTTGAAATCTGTTTTTGAACTTCTTTTGTTTATTTCAAAATACTTCACATTTAGTCTGGTACCATGTTGTCATAGAAGCTTTGACTGGAAGAATAATGTCTTCAAAAACAACAAAGTATAATTTAAAGACTTCGCTGCTTAATTTAACGATCGTTATCTGCCACCTGCAGCCTTTTTTAAAAGTTAACATGGTTTTCTGCCCAGAAAATCTACATCAAACCGACAGTTATGCAGTAAGAAATTTGCCTTCCGAACTAATATTGTTAGAATTTAATCTGGAAACATTGAGTACTCAAAGAACCTTGGCTTCTTTAGCATTTTTGTTTAAACTTGTTCATCATCAAATCGCGTCCGGGAACTCCAGGAATTCAATCATTTTTAGTACGACTACTAGTAGAACTACTCATTTGTATAATTTACCTTTAAACAATGCAATCCGAATATTCAACTCTATTTCCTCTTTGGTTGATACTTTCAGATATATTGGTAATGTTAAATTATTTACTAAAAATGTGCTACAGCTATCCGTGACCACTTATAGTATATAAAACACCTTTAATCTTGTATAATGACGCTTTGCATACAAAATGTGTTGTTCGCATTGTGTTGGCGGTGTGTCTTTGGGTGCGCATCTGTTAAGACTTACTTTCTGTTCTCGTAATTACCACCTCACTTCACCACACTTACTACACACGTTCACCTTACTACGCTTAAACGCAATCCGCAGATTTTTGTCGCGTGCCCGATATGACCGTTAATTTGTCAACTGGAAAGCGACCGAAAACCATTTTGCTGCTTCATTAATTCTGCGTTTTCTGCAACCTGTCCTGGAACACCAGCGAAATATTTCAAAATAAATAAAGTTGACCAACTCCTTTCAGGTGTCATTGAGTTATCTTAAGGCCCGTGCAAAACTTGAGATTTTATGCTGAAATGTGATGGTTTAATTTCTCATAACGCTGATTTGCTGTTCCATTTGCAATCGCGATGGTTTTTGTAAGTATAAAGATTTGGATTATAAATTCAGCGCTTCTAACTATTAAAATATACCTGTTTCCACAAAGATACAAGTAGTAAAGCTCTATTTTTCTAACAAACACAAAGCTATATAGATACAACATAAAAAAGATCTACCTTTAATAATATGTAAGCTCAGTGTTGATCAATGTGTATCATTGGGCTTAGGTTCATCTGATCTGATGATTACAGAAATCACAATATAGTGAATAGATCTGAACCAAAGATGAGAAATGAAGACAAACAGAATGACTTAGTAATAAAACTTAGAGGGAACATACATTAAAGGAATTGGCAACTAAATCATAGCACAGCAGCACTTTCTGAAAGGAACAAAAAGTGGCAAAACCACTGTGAAAGGGAACTTTCTTTTCATATTTTGCTGGAACGTGTACAGAACACTCCTAATAATCTATTGTTTGGAGAGAGGAATATCTCAAAAGCGAATTGTAGCAATTGTTTATGTAAATGGGGACGCATTCCAGAACACTGAGAAAAAAGGCCTAGTACCTACTCTGGAAACACTGTGGATGGGCAAAGACATTAAATTAAATCCAGTAGAAGTTTTTAAAACGCACGTGTAGCTATCAACTACAAGTATTCGAAGAGTAGAGAGAACCTTGGACAATATTTCCGTAATTGTAATAAGAACAGAAGCCGAAGAAGGAAGAGAAAATAGAAACAACTTAGAACTGAAAGATAGTTCAAAAACATTTGTCTATAGCTACGCTTGGCATTCAAACTTGGGCTCTGCACTGGAAGATATGTACAAAGAGTTAATAATGTCAGTTTTCATTCAACCATTAGAGATCTCTATTCAGAATAGATACTCATATTCTGGATAGAGTATTGAAGAAAAGCCGTAGAAAGACTCCAATCAGATCTCGATTGTCTTAGGCCAATCTTCAACACCTTCATCAACACGATGGATAGACGTAAAACCACCAGACCACCGGGGGCATCTGTTGACCACATCATCAATTATTTGGAGGCAGTTTCCACATTCACAAGAAGGGTTGAGATATATGGAACCCATTTATTAAGAAAAAAATTGCATTTCCCATGACCAGTGCGAAGGCGATTCAGGGTGACCCAAGACTTTTTCGTGAGGTTCTGTATTGAATGGTGTAAGGCGCACGAAGGAAATCTTCTGTCCACAGAGGTTCGCCGAGTTGTTGGTAGCTCTTGCAGATCTCGGGAAATCAGAATCTCAGTAGGAGCTGATTGACATTTTTGCCAAGCTTTATACGTAGCAAACTGTCTACGAATCTCCGGAGGAGCATTATTTGAAAGAATCGGAAACCAAGGCAATGGAGATGACTTAATTGTTCCAGTGATTAGTCGCATTCCAGTATCTAGTTAAGTGTCAATTTTTCCTGTATGATGACTATTCTTCCAGACAGGATAGCAGTACTCAGCAGTGCTATAAAGCAAGTCAGAAGTACGGAGTACATTTGCGTTTGCACCCCAACTTGTACCAGCAAGCTTATACAGGATGTTATTTCTAGTCTGTAATTTTGTACTGATGTTTCTTGTAGAGATGTATCTACCTCCAAGATGAACGACAGAGATGAAGATAATTATGCAGTGCAGGAAGATGCTTCATCTTGATATAGGCTCAGCTCAGTGAATACTTCAATATGTTGTTGTCTTTATTCCATAGTATTGCGCAAACATTTTTGTAAACAGAAATATTCTCATGGTAATTATCTCGTGCTAAAGGTTGCCTAACCGAATAATGCTTTTGTTTTGTTAAAGGCCTTCCATTTAAAAAATAAGTCATTAGATTAGGATTTTTATATTTGTAATGACTATTTGTCGCCCAACAACCATCAGTTTCTACAATTCCGTCGTGCAGCGTTACTAAAATAGTTGCATTCAGTTTTTCCATCGATAGGAACATAGTTGCAGCGAATGTGAACCGCATCTTTTTGCAAACCTTACGTAATCGTTTCGTTCCGAGTGGAAACGAACCCGCCCAACCCCGGTGAAAGTTCAGAAAGACGAAATGTGTTTTTTGAAAATCCGCTCCAAGTGAAGTGTTGCATGTAATTGTCGAGTGTTTCCCATTTGGCGACGCGATTTGCGATACCGCTCTCTTCGCAAATCTGACACATTGTGGACGATGAAAGGCTTGATGGTACCATGGGCGACTCGTGATGAATTAATAAAAGTGTTTGGATTTATTATGTTTAACGAAAACTCATTTCACTATTACAACATTGATAAAAATTATTAATCTGACGTTTCGATAGAGATAGAGCCTTCAAAAATGTATATGTATATGTATTATAGAAACAGTGTGATAAAATCTAACCTACTGAGTAGAAAAGTGTGATGTAGAGAAAATTTGGTACAACCTTTTTATCTCTGCAGCTTTTCCAGAATATTAATCGGTTGATAGGGCTCGCTTTCTTCAAGTTCTTTCTAGTCTTCTGCGTCTTCCTACGTGGGTGAATGCTTTCAGCATAGAAACCTACCTAGTTCACATTCAAATTTAAGCTATACAGGATCTTTCACGAATGATAATGACCCTGACGAAACTAAAAATTCAACCCAAAATACATTCTCATAGCCAATGTGGTTATTTTACATAATGGTATTATTTTTAAAATAAATTGGGAATCCATGACGGCTATGCGCTGTGGTTCCTGTCACTGTATTTATTAAAAGTCAAAATGTATTCAAATGATGAAGAAACAGATATGATTTATGGTGAATGCAAGAAAAATGCTTCCGCTGCTGCCCGTTAAAAGTTTTCAAGAGACTTTTTAAGGACAAACTGGCCACCACTGAAAAAGTCAAGAGAAAGAACAGCAACAGGCCCTGACAATTAAATTAGAGTATTGGAAATGATTGACGAAAATCCTAATATTAGGCAAACGGTAGTCTCAAAAGCAACCGGTATTAGTCTGTCTTCAGTACGCCGAATAATTAAAGGCAATCCATTTCATCCGTATCACTTGCAATTGGTTCAGGCCTTAAAGGAGACAGATTATCCTAAAAGACTGGCTTTTTGTAACTTTTTTTGGCAACACCAACATTTGAATGTGAGATTTTATGACAACATTTATTTTCAGATGAAGCAAGATTTTCTAATAATGGTGGAGTTAACAAACATAACATGCATTATTATACGCAAGAAATTGGATTCAAGAAGGACATTTTCAAACTATCTAATCGACGAATGTCTGGTGCGGAATATTGGGGAAACAAATTGTTGGACCTTATTTTTTCGCGATAGTTTAAACGGCAATACTTACATAAATTTTACCGGTACTTCTCCAAAATGTAAATTTACAAGTAAGACAAGATCTATGGTTCCAACAAGATGGGGCACCTGCGCATTGTCATAGAATAGTGCGAAATCATCTTGATTTGGTTCTGCCTAACCGATGGATAGGAAGAGGTTCAATTAATCCTTGGCCACCGAGAAGCCCGGACCTCACTCCTTTGGATTTTTTTCTGTGGGGAATGGTAAAAGAGTAAGTATACCAAACACCAGTTGAAAGTGTAGAACATTTAGAAAATAAAATACGTGATGCATGTAGATCCATCACTCCAGAAATATTAATGCATGTTAAAAGATCGTTTTGGGCACGAATTCAAGCTTGTGAAAACAGCGGTGGGCCACATTTTTTGCATTTATTACGTTAATGTTATTGAATAAACATTTTTCAAAAATAAAATTTGTTTTACAATACCGAAATTTACTTAAAGCAAATGATTGAAGTTTATGTCAAAATTTACGAATTTATACAGCTCTCTACGTTTTATATTTTTTAAGACGATGAACAATTATCAATGTTACCTCTGCAAATAAATTTTGGGTTGTATTTTTAACTTCGTCATTCGTGAAACATTCTGTATATGCTGCAAGCGTTCTAGTATGCATGTCTTCAGTGTTTGATAAGTTTCCAATTCGTCGTTTACTTTAGAACCCAAAGGGTGGATGAACTATATTACATTTAAGCAAGTCACTTCCGTTGAAGAATTTATGGGAAGGGGCTTAAAATAGATACTTCGGTTGTCATCTAGAACTGTCAGAACATCTCTCTGTGTGGGATAATTTTCTGTATATTATGTCCTGACTGACCACTATTCCCTTTATAAATCTGGTTAGGCAAACAAGGCCCTCCACATTCTAAATACAATTCAATGAATGTGTGACTGTACGCCACTGACCACTGTACCAGATTAAGACGCTCATAATTTGATTACATGGCAAAAAACAGATTTACTGCACGTAGTAAACACTGCGTTCCATTGAAAGGTACTTAAGCGTAATAGTTTAATGGACACAGGACCCAGTTTAATTAAAACAAAAAGAAAAATGTGAAAGGAATATCATCTTTCTTGTGTGAACGTATTTCCCAACGTTGACAGTGGGCGTATATCTAATTACACAAATTAATATCCTGGCAGTAGGTTTTGTTGTTAGAGACGTGTGAAGTGTTAATAGTATGATGTCTATTTCTTTGTCGATTACATCACTGATTACAATTTATAGTTTTTTAGCCGGTTAGTTATTAAATGGTATTACTTACGGTATAGTTCTATTGCTGCCTTTTGTGTTAATGACTTTATTGGATCCTTTTAATACACTAATAAACGAAAAACCTCTGGAGAACCGAAATTCCTTCTCGTTCAGCACACCACAATTAATTGTCTAAGAATTGTGTAACGCTTTAAAAACATAGGTACTCGGCTGACAAGCATGTGAGACCGTTTCTTCTATTTCAAACAAAAGTTCGGGCTAGATTGATACTATTAATTTCTGCAACTGTATTAACTAGCTGTGTTAGGAAACTAGATTCGGATTAGAAAACAATTACCAACTAAGAAAGTTTTTATGAAGTTCTTTCGGTTGTATGAATAGATAGTGTTTTCTCTAAATGGATTTTTGAATACTTAATACACCATAAAAGCGCTGATATATGTGCAAACTAGTAAATATTTGTATTTTATACTTTAAAAAATGATAAAAGTGTTGTCTCTTTTGACAATGAAGGGATGAGAACTGTTTGATTTTGAAAATTATTGCTTAGTAAATAAACAATATGAAATGTTTTGTTCCAGACAACAAAGATTTTTACTTTTTAGAACAATAATATTTTCTCGAAAAGATCGCTGTCGCTTTAAAACATTGACAAAAATTTATTAGTCTGACGTTTCGATTACGCCTGTAAGGGACGTTGGCATCACGAAACATAAGAGGGTTAAATCGGAATTAACATTAGCTGATACAAGAGTTCAGCAAGGCGGAATTATATATGTATAATAGTAATTAGCAAAACGAAAGAAGACGAAATGATTGGAAGGAAAACCTGATATAGAACACATGTTGATATACAGCTAAAAAATGTTGTAGATTGCATAATTTGTAAGGAGCAGTAAGGAGACTACTAAAGCTAAAAATACGAATAGAGAAAAATGAAAAGACAGAGTGAAGATGGAAAAACTTTCAAAGTTTACAAAGAAATGAAAAATAATAACAGCCAGGAATTTAAATAGAAGAATTAAAAGATCAGTTGTTAAACAGATGTTAATACATAGTGATCATTGCTGGAAATTGATGGAAAACGTAAAAAGAAGAAGCAGGTAGTTCCTTTCTCGTCGGTAGATTTACTTCGTCATTTGTTTATTTGCTTGAAAAAATTTATTTTTAACTCGTATCAGACGATCTTTGAGGATCTCTTTCTTGACAAAGATTTCAGGTGTAAACGAAACGCCAGATTAATGATTTTTTACCTGATATTAAGGATGCTGTGAAAGCGTCCATCCTCGTGTCTCCAAACAAGTTACCTTGTCCCATATTTCTGTACTTCCAGTATCACCAGAAAGTAAATACTGTAACTGAGACCTGAGCGGTGCGAAACTTGCTGGTAAAATTACATCTTCTCGCTCTGATTATTCCGTAATGAACGCTGATGCAAGATAGTGTCGAACTAATCACTTTAGCGTATATTTAGCTTGCGTAACTAATGTTTATGAGACCGGGTATGATACATGCTTGCCTTCCACACCACGTTTGTGTATGATTGTCCAGGAAGCGCGCACATTTGCAAAATTT
Organism: Rhyzopertha dominica; assembly: GCA_025024175.1. Classification (NCBI taxonomy): domain Eukaryota; kingdom Metazoa; phylum Arthropoda; class Insecta; order Coleoptera; family Bostrichidae; genus Rhyzopertha; species Rhyzopertha dominica. The sequence goes on along the minus strand of QCXZ01000003.1, from coordinate 5,647,355 downwards.
GCATGTTTGAATGACCTAAATGCTTTACCAGCTTAGTAGAATGTCCGTTTACGCTGTGTGGAGAAAGAAATTGCTGGATAAGAAATTGGCATCATCGTGGTAAAACGAAAGGATAATATCGAATTCGTCACATGCTGTAACTTGTCACCATGGATTTATACGGCATTTCTTTTGCAAGGACGCAGCTTACAACAAATTGTACGAGTCAGTACCTAAGCATAGAGCAATATGAAAGTTGCAGTTTGGTCAAAGCATTTGCAAATTTTCAAGATGTTTGCACATTGTCGTAATAGTAGGTATTATAATCTATTTTTAGCTGAGAAAACTACGCAAAAGAAGTAGTAGGTAAAAACGAATTTATTGGTTTGATTTCACATTTCATGGCGTTTTTTGTGTTTTATTTTTGTCAATTTCAAGCGTTTTATTCACAGAGTAATAAAGGAATACGATACATCTACATGATAAAAGTAATATTTCATTTTCAAGAGTTAAACACGGTTAAGTCTGTGGTGAAATAAAACCATTTCTTTTTAGAAGACGTAATTAGTGATGTAGAAAATGCGATTGTAAATTTCAGTAAAGAGAACAAAAATGAGAAGAAAYAATCGTAAAAAATTAGAGAAAGAAGTACATAAAACCATCAGAGACAATGTGCAGTTTTATCACAGACAAAAGTTGGAAAGGTAAGAATTAGTATCATATAAAAGCTGGGTGATTTCGTACGTTACTTCTACGTTACAAAGTGATCCAGTTTTTCTTGGCCAAATGCAAACGTAATTTAATGTAACTAACAAAAAGGATAAAATAAATAAGAATAATAGGAACTGGACTGCTTAAAGTAATTTATTAATAATTTCCATAATTTAATAAAATAATTTCTGAAGTTTGCGTAGTACATAACTATAGCCCCACTTGAAAAAAACTTTTAGATAGTTTTAATCGATCGTCAAAAACATGTGTATATTTTGTTATTGTTTATTAACTGTCACTGTGTTGCAACAATTGTGTTAAAAATGCCTCGTGGAAGCTATCAGAGTGACAAAAGGTAAAATCTAGGCTTTTTGGGATGAAGGCTTTAGTCGCCGAAAAATTGCTCATAGAATTAACCGGTCTCGTAAAGTTGTCCCCAATTATTTGCAAAACTCTGAACAGTATTGGCACAAACAAGAAAGATGGGCKTAAGAAAAAATTTCCGCCTAGAGCTGCAAAAGGAATTATTGCTTCATCGACTAACACTTTAAAAAGTCGAAAAGTAATTGCCCAAGACTGCGGGCTTGATGTTTTAAAATGGACTATAGGGAGGGTTCTGAAGAAAAGTGGTCTCATTCTGCACCGAAAACTAAGAAAATGCCCGAGACTTCTTCCTCACCATAATACAGCCCGTTTGGAATTCGCTCGTGAGAATATGAATCGAAATTGGCAAAATGTAAACCAAAACTTTACAATTAAACCTCGAATTAAACTATGTCATTTTTTTAAATTCAGATTATCCTTTTGATGAAAAAAATTAAATTTTGATGGTCCAGATGGTTTCAATTGTTATTGGCGAGATTTGAGGTGAGAACCTAAGTATCTTTCAAAACGAAACTCTGAAGGTGGTACGTTATTGGTATGGGGTGCCTTTACAAAAGCAGGCATTTTAACATTGGCTTGCGAAGGAACAGTTGAGAGTACATTCAAGTTCTTGAGACGAATTGAATGACGAACAAGAGATTTCATTTTCCAACAAGATAATGCGAGGATTCATGTCAGTAGAGAGTCGATGGCTTGGTTTGCCAACCAAAATGTCGAATTATTAGAGTGGCCCTCTTGTTCATCTGACATGAACTCAATTGAAAACCTTTGGGGTATCTTAGTTCGGTGAATGTATGCGGATAACCGGCAGTATGCCATCAGAAATGAAATCAAAAATTCATTAGAAGAGGTTTGAGCTAATTTGGAACCAAGGATATTAAATAATTTGGTTGGAAGCATGAATTCTAGAATTTTAGAGCTAACTAGGAAAAATGGAAGCCAATCCCATTAATAATTTACGAATGTTTTGTTTTCAATTCCGTGTGAAATTAAGATGGAGCTATAGTTGTGCTCCCCAGTGTATAATACCAAAAAACAAAAATTTATGAAGGATTTAATGATGCTAATACTGAACTGTTGCAGTTTATTTATATATAGTAATTTTAAATACAAATAAAAACTAAAGATCCATTAATATCAAAAAGCTATGCTCTACCACAAGTTCGTAAACCAGGAAATAGATACGCATCACCGTATAGTCTTAAATGTAAACTTTCCTAATTATCAATTAGCAAAACGTTGGGTTAATGAATTCAACATATTGACGTTCAGTAATGACTGTTCGATAAAAAATTTTTAGATTTAGTAAATAAGTTATTAAAAATGCGTTTTTGCTACGCTGTCTTCACTACAACCAGCTACAGATCTATTTCGCTGTCATTGCAGCTCATCAGTCTAGTTTGGGTCTAAGGTATGCAGGTGCTCGCTAACTTGTCAGAATACAGGTCACTTACTTTAGGATGTAGGGGACCTACTATTAAGACAACTACATGGCTTTGTCATCGTGTGATATTACTAATCGTGTCAAATTAAAAATTTCGTTAGTAATAGCATTATTAAGATTAAACAAGTTTCGTTATTTCGATTTGAGTCGTTTTGTGTAGTCATTCTTAGTAGTAGAATATTTTAACTGTTGAACGAAAGAAAATGGAAAAATCTACCTCCAGATGTGGAGGAAGGGCATTTTAAGGAAAACTATTACCAAATCTACCAAAAGGAACGTACGCGGTCCCTAAGGTGAAAAACTGCAGAGAATATTAACGGTGCTAGCGAAAAGGTACTTCTGGACATACTATTCTAAAAATTAAAGGAAAGTAAAGCTGCTTCTGAATAAAACTTGTTACATTTCCATTGAAGTACCTAGTACGTCTACTCTAACGAAGACGATATTAAATAACATCGTGCAAATGCTTACTGTTACAGCAAACACATAACATTCCTGAAGAAATTGGCGAATGGTTATAAACCGAGAAAATCTAAAGTTTTTGAACCAGACGATATGACGAAGTTTTTACAAGAACCTATACTTGTAAAGCTTGTTCCAAAGTGGCATATAGAAGGGCCTACACAAATTTCCATGAAAGTAAACAAAAAAACAGTATGCGAAAAAATTCTTCTTGCGTATTTATCATGCAAGGCCAAAATATTTGAACCCTCATCATTTTAGTTATATTTATGTGGGTAAAATTGTGTATACAAATAAGTTTTAAACTTGATCGCGTTATTGAAAAGCAGCGATCGTAAAAATAAAAAACGTGCGGCAAGGAAGATTCCAATAGATTATCGAAACAAGCTTATGAGCAAACTTATTTAATAACCGAAGATGATATTTCTGGAATCAACCTGATTGCAGTAGTCCGATAATATATTCAAGTGCGCCCAACTTATGTTCAAAACGTTCATCAACGTGCTCATTGTGGGGGTTTTAACACCTCTACAGCTTCCTGCAGAAACTTTGAACTTTACAAATGTCATTGACATGCACACCAAAATCTTACATCTGAATCTTTACATAATGTTCTTGTGAATTAACAATATTTTATATATTCGTAACATTTTATTGCACAATTGATCCTTGTAGTATATTTTACTGTCTTTTGTACTATTTTCTTCCACATAGTTCTGTCCTTTGCTATTTTTCTAGCTTCGTCCCAGGTGAGGTTTCTCTTCCTCAAGGCCCCGGCCACTGTCATGCTCCATGTCTTCTGCGGTCTTCCTCTTCTTTTCTTTCCTTGTACGTTTGCCTCCCACACTAGTTTTGCTGGTCTTTCCTCGTTTATTCTCACCAAGTGCCAGAACCACTTTAATTTATTCTCTTCCATAGTTTGTTTAATCGACTCTATTTCCAGTTCTTCTTTGATTCTGTCGTTTCTTATTCTGTCCATTTTAGTCACTACTTTAACATCTCTGTTGCCTGCAGTCTACTTAAAAGTCTATCACTTAACAGCCAACTTTCACTACTATATGTCAATATTGGTCTATAAATGGCCTTGTATACCGTAATTTTTGTCTTCCCACTATTTTTTTTACTTATTAACGACCTGTTTAGTGAGTGGTACACCTTTATTGCATTTTGTTTTGTATTGTAACCCCTAGGTACTTAAAACTTTTAACCTGTTCTATTTGTTTCCCATTTATTGTTATGTCTACCTTTTTGTTCTCCTTTCGTATGACCATTATTTTAGTCTTGCTCGTATTTATTAATATTTTACATTTTGTTGTAACTTTTCTGCACAGATCATCAGGTTATCTGCAAATGCGCATTCTCCTAGCTTTATGACCTTTAATTTTCTATACCCTAATTTGACTTCGTTAGCCTTGTTGTGTAGTTCTCACACAATCGTCCATTTCCATGATAAGCAGTGTTGGGCTTAACACCACCCCCCCCCCCTTGCCTTAATCCATCCACTACTTGAAAATCCTGTGATTCCATGTTGCTTGTTCTCACATAATTTTTTGTGTCACTGTATAAACTCTCTATACTTTTTCTGAGCTTATTATTTATACCTCTTTTCTTCATACTTTCCCAGACCGCTTTTCTAGGAATGTTATCAAATGCTTTCTCTAAGTCCAGGAATGCTAAACAGATTCCTTTTTCTTCGCCTATCTTTTCCGCCATTTGTTTAATCGCAAATATGTAGTAATTAAACTTAAATGCTGTCCAAATTAAGCTAAGACATTTCACTTCAGAAAAGATCAACAGCTTCTCCGTGGATCAACGAAATTTTCGCTTTCAGCACAGTTGCCCCACTCCCCCTTTCAGACGTAACGACGAGCGTTGGAAATCGCGAATCACGTTCCAAAAAATAAAACGACGGTGCCGATCTAGAAAAAGAGGAGAATCCTCACCGGCATGCATGCCATGTCCGGAGACAGGTGGTCGAACCCTTGGTGCTCATGACGTGTGCTCGGCCAAGTCCCCACCTCAAGATAAGGACGCCGTGGAGGATGGAAACGCTCAGTAGTGGTCTTGATTGTGCGTGCTGAGGAACGCCGGCTGTGAGTTATGAAGTTGGCCATATTACTGGTGAGTGACCGCTTCTTTTTTTCTTTTGTTTCTCTGGGGATACGCATGAATAGATGTTCCCGACTTCAAGTGAGGATTTTATACTCAAATACAACTGTGCTTCAATTAAGTTGATAAATAAAAGATGGGGTAACGTATAATCTATAATTGATATACGAGATTATATGACTAAAAATAAGAAGATATTTTTATATAAACAGAACCCCGTACATGCTTGGTTTTCTGGATTTTTTTCGGAAAAACTATTTTGAAAATTTTGATTATACTTGGCTTGTAAAGATATGTTTATAGGGTACTTAAGTGGCTTCATTTTAAAGATTGTAGCTTAGACAGTACTATCAGTTAAGCCAAAACACTTTTTCTTTTTGCCATAACTTTTTATACCGACGGATTTTCGATAATCTGACCTAACTGTCTTAAAGAAGCATTCAAAATAAACAAAAATGTTACTTTTCTCATATGTCTAAACTGTACCGCTTCGTCAGAAAATGAGAATAAAGATTTATATTACCACGAAAGAAGCCAAAAATCTAATCATCAAGTAGATATAGTAATAGGGCGTCTTGAAACAAAAGTTGTTTACTTTGTTATATGTCACTTAGAAAACAAACTTCTTTGACGATTTGTTTATTCTTTGAGGTATTTCTATATCGTTATAGTATCTATTACATACTTTAGAAACTTTATTTTGGACTTTGAATATCATGAATGGTTTTACAAATAGCGAGTTAGCTGGCATATACTTCATGTATAGATTGTGTTAAGTATCAAGCAACGATCTATGAAATTTATTATACGAGCAGCCGATTACCGCTCACAATGGTTTACAAGTATTACCTGAAGCTGTGGTAAATAACAAATACAACGACTAATAAAGCAACCATTCTACGATTACCCCCATATCATTGCATTTTCAACCCATTGAAATGATATAAGGGCAGTTGAAACAAAAAATTCGACGAGGGACACCGGTGGAAAATTTAGCAATGAAATGCTGCTAAAAATTAGCCACGAAACTGAAAAAACAAGTATCGATGCATGGAGAACTTCAGTGCGGCATGTACCGGACATTGAAAATCGGTACAGAGCGATTTATGTACAAGAATTAATAATAGAAGTTAATCTTGATTTTAGCAGTGAAGGTGATAGTGAGTAATTTTTTTTAGTTTGTGACTCTTGTCATGTGCTTATTAACAAGCTGTAGTAAACATAATCGATACCGTGTATAAATTTTATTGTGCACTTTTGTAAATTTTTCTAACAAATGTAAATAATTTTCTACTTACTAATTTATAGTTTTTATATTATATTTGTATAAATTCGTTATGGCATGCAAAGGCTTTTATTTTATACATCGGAAAATTTAAATCCAATAAAGTATCACATAAAAATAGATCGCGGATCGCGCCAGTTAGCATCAGGTCTGCATTAAATAAAATTTGTTATACAAGCTTCTATGTTTTATTGATTGCTAAATTATCACAACTAAGAAATTTCAAAAATTTACAGTGGAAAAGTTAAAATTTTAGCCAACATTTTTTGAATACGGCCCATTTAGGAACTTTGAAGCGTGCCACTAATCTCAATAGTTTACGACGGCCGACCATCAAGCTGTAAAACCCTCTGCATAAGTCAGTCTCATAGATCGTTGCTTGATACTATAATGGAAGAGCTGCTCAAAGGGAACATCAACGCAGATACCCATGTAAACAGAAGGCAGCCAGAAAGACGAATATCAGTACATGGGAGCTTAATCGAGACAGGAACTGCGTGGTCAAGGAAGACAACATACAAACATCAATTTGGAAAATGCCTTAAATCGTTTTGAAAACGACCCTATATAGAGCGTGCCTGAAAGCAGTAGAAAGAGTAACTAACATACCAAAGACAATAGTAATGAAAATGAACTAGTGCTCAGCTTGCAAGTTCAGGGACTTCATTCGTATATCACTACCAAAAAGTGCAGAATTTACACCATGCGGAATCATACTCACGGTAAAATTTTTCGCCATGGTTAAATCGTAATGAAAATTTGATACCTACAATACTGTGGACCGAATAAGTAACATTTCATAGAAATAGCGCAGTCAATTTCCGTAACAACCATCATTGGTAGAATAAAAACCTCCGTTTAATAAGACGTTGCAATTTTCAATGTCGTTTTTCGGTTAATATGAGATGCGGTATTATTGGAAATCGATTAATAGGACCAGTTGAGTTACCTAAACGATTTAGTGCAGTCTCATGCTTGGAATTTCTAGAAAACACTTTGGAATAGCTTTTAGAAGACGCGCCTCATGAAATTAGGCAAAATATGTAATATCAGCATGACGGCGCTCCACCGCATTTCTGGAGAAATGTAAGAACGTGGTTAAACACCCATCCCATGGATAGGGAGAGATCAAACAATATCTTGCCTACCCCGTTCACCTGACCTAAACCCTTTAGATTACTATCTGTGGGGCACTTAAGCTGTAGCGTTTATCGTACTGAAAGACTCGCTGGGAACTGCTCGAACGAATAACTTTAGGGGTGGATTTGATAAGAAGAAATCCAGATGAAATTAGAAGAGCTACAAAAAGCATAAGGCGCAGAGCTCGAATATGTATGCAGCAAAATGGCGAACACATTGAAATATTGCTATAAAAGCTTGTTTACATGTTGTTTTCTGTTTGTTGTTTAATTAATTTATAGTTTATAAATAAGTATTATTTATTTCGAGAAGTTTGTTACTCTTTTCTTTACTGTTCTCAGGCTCGCTCTAGAATTGTTTTCAAAATGATTCAAAGCATTTTTCAAATTTAATCTAAATTATCTCCATTAAGTTCCTACTACTGTAGAAAATATTCCTCTTCCTGGCTGCCTTCTGTGTAAATATCTGCGTTGATATTCCCTTTGAGCAGTCAAAGCTCGCCCGTTACATAATCCATAAATGAGGTATATATTTTTTTGTGTGTCATTTTAATGCGCAAGTTAAATAACCATTTTTCACTTGTGCCCATTTTGAATGCTTTTTATGCCAAATAACATAAGTAACCCATTTATATTAGCACAATATTGGGTATCCATATTTACTCATTGTATGTATCATTGTAAATGATATATATAGAATGTTGTATACATTATTGGTTTAATATTTTTGTCTAATCTACTATGAATATTGTACATTAACATCACAATCAATATTATAGCATCAAGTATTTCCGCATTGTTATGTTGCTTGTCTTAGGACAATAATTTCTTTTAACACACAGTCAGCATTAAGAAGCAAAGCAAATAAACACATGTAATATACTCTTATTTATTTAAATTAATACAAAATTGTAATATGAAACGTAAAAATCAGCATCCCGGAACACCAGCTAATCTCTCTTTTCGACTATCATCCCTGTCCCCGAATGCAAATCCAATTAATTTTGTTGTTCTCTGATCGTTTGCAGATTTGTGTTTAAAACGAATAGCATGTGTAAAAATATACAATTAATGAATCAAAACACGCTATAACTGTTCTAAATTTCAGCGAATCTAAATCAATCTGAACAATGTCTGGTGATAAAAACATCATATTCAACTTAATACAAATACGTAACAGCATTTGTTGATTTAGTCCACAATTTTTTCCTTGAGTTACACCATTACATCTGACGATAGTCACATAGTAATCATGCAAACATATCGACCTGGACATCACTAAACCCAAGATGTGTATTAGTAGAGATACGAATTGAGGGTTGTTCTTCATAATTTGCTGGAGGCTATAAAAAGGAAATGACGTTATTAAAGTAAAAAACAAAACTTCGTTATTTTAAATGGGACACCCTCTATATCATGTTTTATCTGATTCCAAAAATATATAGTGTGTTATATTACTTTGAAGAGTTTCCCAAGTATTTATTCTCGATGGCATTCATTGCAATAAAACAACAATAAGCTTGTACCCCACACAGAGAAATAACGCTTTTTAATTAAAAGCGACCAATATATTTGTTAAATCAAAGAAAAAATTAAGAAATTGATGTTCATTGATTCATGTTACATAAAATTTTTTCTTTTATCTCTTTAAGTAAAAAAGGAGTGTGGTGAATTATGAGGAATTACCCTGTTATGTACAGATCCATACACATTTGAGAAATTCCCACTTGAGAACAGAATTAACTAAATAGTGTGTCAGAACAGACTTAAATAATACAGATACAACTCCGTAGGCTGTCAGAAATTACCATCTCGGAAATTACCAGAAATCTCATTATATCTGTTCAAAAACCGTGCCGGACAAAAATTACCAAAACAGGGCAAGCCATTCACTCTGCGAGTGCCCACACATAATTTTAACATTCTCTTGGTCGCAGCGGCTCAAAATTACGTTCTCCCGAGACCATAGTTTCGGCTCATGCATCGTACGTTCGAAGGCCGTTGACTAAAATAAGACCCACACCGTAATTTGTAATTTATATCAAAACACATTAAGATCCATGTACAACCGTGGGCGTCCTTGAGCTCTCGCAAATGCAAGTGTACTAACTAGGTAAACGGCTGGATGGAACGTTTCCTGCAAAAACTGAACAGCCTGAAGGCTACCTTGAACGCGTACTTTAGACGATAGTGTTGAATTTTTTTGTTCTAAAAACTACGCCTGTTAATGCTTTTAATACAAATAGACGTTTTGTTTACGAGCTGCTCAAATAAGAAAACCGATACTCACTTCTTTTTATGAATTAACTTGTGGTTTCCACCTTTGTAAATATATTACTCTCCTTAGAATAAGTATTTTCTATTGGTTCAATCTACTTCGTAAAAATAGATTCCATTTACTTTATACCCCTACCAACCTCCATGTACCGGAAAAATAGGTTGTCAAAATCTTCTCGGGTGTTCCCAAGTATATCTAGTGTAATGTGACAGCACGTTGCCTTAAATCTTGTGAAGGAGTAGGTTCTGTGTGGTTTACCGCTTTAATCTTTAAATGACCTTGGGAGAAAAAATCCATCGGTGTCAAATTCCTTCCAATCTATAAAACAAGGAACCCTGCTTTTAAAAGCATCACTAGTAAGGCATAATGCGCAGGAGCTCAATAATGTTAAAATCTTAATTCATTAATAGTGTAATCTTAAGACATTTTCTATAATTTTTGTCAATTTTGAAACAAACCAAGGTACATTTCTTAGATCAGATCTCCAAGAGGAAAAAATCCAACAGAGCGATCGCCAACATCCAAAAATCATTTTTTTGTCAGAATGCTTCATGCATCAGCCTTGGATTGGAATCAGACCAATAACGGCAGTTATGACGGTTAACGGTTCTCAATTGATCGTCACATAGTTTAAGAATTCTTTACACAATAGATATGAGTCGCCTAAATGCATACTTTTTAATCGACGAAATCGCAAATGGTTTATATCCACAATGCAGTGAAGTTTTCTGAGCTAAATTAACTTTTTGGTGCGCAAAACTGAGTTTAAAATTGGCTAAAAGATGCAAAACTCGCTTTATGGTTGGCTATTGGAGAATGCAATCAATACCCCCTTATTAGAAAAATACTCAATAATTATAGAGAGTACACATTAGGTGTTATTTTACCACATGTGCCTAGTATTTGGGTAATAATTTGTTCTTTGTTGTGAAAAAGTAATTAATTAATTCAATATCATCAGTCGACGATAGTGTTACATTACACATACAGTCTTGTTCGAGAAACATGTGCAGAAAATGGGTGCGAGAAGAAACCTAGCGGCAAAAGAGGTAATAACTACTTTAGTCCAATACAATAGTTTGTAAGATATCAAATTTTGGGCATACGCCAAAACATATGCCTGATTTCTCAACTTGTGGCCTTAAAGGACAGCCAGGCAAACCTTACTACTGCTCATCTTTATCAATGCGGCAAAAGCAAATGTTTCATCAAAATCTTTATGCGTGCAACGAAGAAACAAAGCAGGACCATTTTATAATTGCATATTGTGAGGTAAATAAATGCAAATGATCTAAATTAAACACGGAAAAAATTTCCATTACTTATTTCGTTCGTTACAACTGATGGTGGCAATTGGAAAAACTATTCGAGTATGCAAGACCGCATACATGACAAGAAAATATTGGTATCAGCTATGAAATTTATGCTTTCTGCGGTCTTTTTTATGGTGATTGCTTTTAAGATTTCACGCTTAGGTTTGATCTTGTTATACAAGTACCCTTAATATCTATATCATGGCCTTCATCAATACCATGTTTCGACAAAGCTGTTTTGGGGGTTTAGTTTTTAATATCGCTACAATTTTGTAAAATTTTAGTGGCCAAATAATTATTTGACTGGGCAATGTAAACTGACCTAGAGATTTGCATGAAATTCAATATTAGCTTTTCTGCTAAGCCATCCAACATCAATTATGGTAAAACCAGGTATTCAGGGATTGAAGAAGACTGAAACTGTTTCTAGTAAAATCATTGTATGGTCTACAGGAGGAGTGAATTCTCAACACTGTAGTTGAAAGTATTAGAAATGTTGCTATCTAATTGTTTTGTGTTTTATATAACGGAAAGTTAATGTAACTAACAATAGGTCTGAAGATTAGGGTTTTTTATATATATTGTCATCTTTAAGTATGGCACTCACAAGGATGTTTTATCTTTATCATTATTTCGTATTGTTCATTCGGGGTGGGTTTTTAAAAACTTGTTAGTTAAGGACTAGTAAGGATCTATCTTTGTGAGTGCATCAAGTAAATTACAAAGACGCTGCACAATTATTATTATTATTTCCTGCACGAAGACAACTGCGTGCTGTAATCAACCCGAACCAACAAACAAAACGCTCTAACGCAATTACCCGAGACTGGTCATTGATTCTGCCCGCGATCAGCGGTGCGTTCAAAATTATAACAAAATTAATACTCCGAGCCTTCGTTCTTGGGCGAGCCAAGCTGACCGCGCTCAGTCGATGGCCGTTACGCCATTACGTCTCAAGATCAAGATGATTAATGTAATCAGTCTAATTGCGAGCTGGGCAACCTGGACCGAGCTATCTGAAGACGTATTGTACACGAAAGCGACGGCCAGGGTTCACTGTACACTTGAAAAGTAGAAAGTATGAATGCCGGTATTATATCACATGCATTTTTTCGTTGTGTAGGTGATTTGTACCGGTAAAAGGCTGGAGGAAACAATTGCGAGGAAAGTATTGACTGTGACACTTGTTTCGAGTCATAACAGGGAGAATTCATTCTCAATAATCGTAGAGATATAGCCGAAAACAGAAGAAAAGTATAAATTTAACCTCGGATTTCTCAGACCCATTGAGTTTTAAATTTATTACAACCACTTCATGGGAATCATAAAGTAGACGTGTCATATCAGTGCGTAGTTGACGTTATTACACTTGTTGGGCAAGGAAGAAGATAATTAGTGGATTCAAAAAACTTATCTCTCTTACCTTTAGCCTGAGCCGCGACTAAGATAGTTAGGGAGATACCACAGGAAAAGCATGAAAATAGAAAGCTTATGGGTAAAAAAAGGAAGCAAACATCAAKAATTACACTGAAACAATCAAAAATCCAGATGCTCTTTGCTTTGCTCCATTGCTACTCCTCTTCTTGCAGTAGAAGTTAGCTGAGGAAATCGCTTGTAAAGCATTTTAATGCATCAAAATTTTCGTTCACTTCCAAAATTTTATGTTTTGGGTTTCTGGATTTTGTTTTACACGAATGCCATAAGTTTATCGCGTTCAAAACCGCTATTACACACCCAGTCATATTTGACAACTTTCTCTGCCTCCCTCTACTCTTAAGTAAAGCAATTAGTAGATTTTTGGCGTTAAAAAATAACATTTTGATAAATTGGAAAGCCTTAAGAACGTAAAGTATCTTTAAGTATGATGAAGGATAATTCATACCATGAAAACCAATTTCATCTGATATAGAAAGTTCTCTAAATTTTTCATTCTCTTGGCTTATGGTTCATCTTAAATAATTAGTTTTATTTTTTTAAGATTGCCCTGAAATCATACAGGCAAAAAAGATGTTTGTGTGTGAAGACAATTGTTGTTTTGTAAATCCTTTATTTAAAGCTGAGACTGTATGATTGATTAGTATAAACCATCTGCCTTTTTTAGTATAGTAAAGTTTCACCTAAAATTGAATAAAAATTTGGAAGGGTTTTTAATGTATTGGCAAGTCTCACCTATATAACTATTATCATGATCATTACAATACATTACAATACTGGATGTTAAATCTTTATCTGTTATATCTTTTACTTTACTGAAAAGTAGGTCAATCTATAATGTTTACAGGTTTCCGAGCTGGTTATGTTCATATTTTTATATTAAGATTCAATTTTAAGTCAACAAAAGGAAAGCTTTTGTAACTAATAGCAAAATTGTGGTTTTTCTTTTCGTTATTGGTTTAGAAAAAGCTTCATTTACTATATAGATAACCATAAAACTGTTATTCAGTAATATCTCTCGACAATCGTTTAGGTTTTTAACTTTGAAATCGGGATGAGAAGTTGCGTTCACCCTAGGCACAATTTTTTATAATAGACATTTTTTGATGACGTGGACGGTAAGACATCATTATTTAGATACTTGTTCTTTTATAAAAATTAAATATGATTTGATTATTGTTAAATATTATAGTAATATCAAGAAAATTTACATGACTTCCTGTTTTGAGAAACTTCGACTGTATTTGAGACTAAGATGAAGGTTGTTAAATAATTCTAAAATAGTTCTAATAGTTATAAAATGGGGCTATATGAGGTTTAATTAATATTAATATTATTAATTTTAACATGGTCATAAGTTTTAAGAGGTACACTATTGTAACATATAATGTTTTTATAATCAGGAACATCTATCCATTAATTATTCTTTAGTTTTTTAGCGATAATATTATTCTTATTTTGTATATAACGTAATGGAGACCTACAAACTACTTTACACTTAATAACTATAAATTAATGATACAATCGCTTAGGTCACAAATTACATCAGAGATTTTTCTGACGTAATCCAATTTGTAAATTAATACATTAGTATTACCTTTGTCAGGCATAATCAGTTTGATCTTTTCATTAGATTTGTTTCGACGTCGTTTTCAGATAATTGTCATGTTAAATTGATGACTGCTCTGATTGAAATTATAAGATATTAAAGCTTTATTCTTCAATGCCTTAAAACTGGAAATACTATGGTTCTGGCATTGTTATTAATTTTTCAATATTCAAAATCAGTTGGATTTATTGCAGACCTCAAGTTTTTGGACCGTCCATGTCGATTAATTTCAATTTTACCTTTGAAATGAATGGTTTTCAATGTAAGTATAAGATATTATTAACTGTATCTAACTTTTTAAAAACATAATATATTGGCCTGTTAACCCATTTAGCTTCCTCTTGTGGTCATTTTTAATATATTCAGGTAATAATTACCTTTTAGCGTTATAGTATAATTTGGTTATTTTGCCATATTCCAACGTTTATTCAACGCCTAGAATTGTTTGTATATTTCTTAAGCTATACTGAAAAAAAACTGCTGTTTAGTAATTAACCTTAGCGGTATCGTATTCGTGGGTTTAAATTTATACAGTAGGGTCTGGTATCTAAATCAATTTCAACTGTATCATATATAAAGTGCCCCAAATTTCCATTGTTGAGTTATCCAAGAAGTTCCATGATTTTTATACGTTATTTGTAACCATCTGCTTCGATTTTTTAGAAAAATCTCCCTGATTGTTTTGGAAATGCTTGTTGGACTAGAGGGTTAAACTTTTTTCATTTTATTTGTAAAGGACAAAAAATATTGACAATATTGTTTAAAATAGATATTTAATCACTACAAACATTCTGGCTAATGTAGAAAAAATAGACCTACCGAATGCCAACAGCACCAGCAGGAAATCCAATAAGCATTCCCAGCAAATTTCAGCGCCGCAAAAAGTCGAAAAACCCCGCACGCTATCACGTCAAGCTGTTTTACCCACAAATAACCGAGAGCCGGGTCCACTTAATGGAAGCGTTTTTACCCTATGACAAGCAATAACAGAGGCGCTCCGATAGTTTTTGCGAAATCTTCCGATGGTATGGCTCGAGCAGAAAGTAGCAATTTGCATTTTTGCATAGGAAAACCGCAACTTTCTGAAGCAGTTGCACCTGGACAAGAAACCCACGGCTTTTGTCGCTAGTGCAATAAACGTAACCGCAACAATGCCACATACAATTTTAATTTGTGCTCCAAGAGCTGTGACAAGCAATTGTTAAAAGCTGATAAAAAAGAATGGCGCGAGCATGCTTTGTCATAGCACATATCAGAATGTATGTTTCGATGGACTGAAGATGTTAATTTTCTTGTAACTAACAGAGAACGATGAATAGCCAGTCAAATTTTGATAGAACCGCCAAGACAAGAATACCTATATTTGTGAAATACCCTTCTTGAGGAATAAAAATGTCCCAACTAAGTAGTTCAGAAGAAATTATAGGTATTACTGTAGAACTTTTATAAGTTTACACGTTAATGGGGTCGTCCCGCACATTAAAATTTGATTGTTTTAACCTATGCCTTTTATTGCTTACGTCATGAATACTAGTGCTACGTTCTATTTTGCTTTTAGATTAATTCAACTCGTAACAAAACGGCGGTAGAAAACTTACCCTGTTTCAAACGTGCGAACGTGCGATGTTGTCAGTGGTACTTTACAATTTTCTTCCTAACGACGGTCAGAGACAGTCCTGACAGTTTCAAAATTTATCATATCGTTCTCATACGTAAGTATACAAACTTTAAACATTATCAAGCGTCGTTTAATTCCTCATAATAAAAACATTAGTTCAAAAGCAGGTTCGATGGTTAAAGTGCTTTCATGTTTCAGCAATAGGTCAGTGAATGCGCTTATTATATTGAACTGTTCATTATAGAATAAACTGGCTAAAGGATGATTTAAGTTATTTTCACAAATACGCCTTAAGTTGACCTTGGTTTCAATGTCACAATCCGAGTTTACGAGTACATTCCTCACGGTATCGCGAAAATTTGCCCACATTGGCAATGCGACGCAGCACAAAAAATGTAAACAAATATTACTTGCAATGCCGCTAGAGCACTGGCTATTATTGGTGTTTCTTGCTTTCGTCACCTTGAGAACCTTTTACGMCATCTCCGTGGTGGAAAAATTGGAAAATCCATACTTTCACTTTTTTTCTCTCGGTAAACATGAACCGGAAAAAATCGCAAAAAAATGTCTTTGTGCTTAAATTTTTATGTACATTTTAAATGTAAAATAAAAAATAATTGTGGGACGACCTCATTGAAAAACGTTCTTGGAAGTTCCTTGTCACGACAACCCACCGGTTTTTCTTAAAAAATCTCTCCATTTCATCGGTTAAAAGAATAAATGAAGGGTCAGATATGTTATCGCAAAGCCATCGACAAAATTAATAATATAATATAATCATCTTATTATATTGTCCATTTCATTTTTTGTTGGTTCAGGAATGTCGCCCTGGTCCTCTTCTTTAAATTCGTCCTCATTTTCGTTTTATCATCCACGGTGTTTTTTTTTTAATTCCTAATAGGTATTTCAAAAAAAATCTACAGTGTCTTCAGAACCGTTATTTTTTTTATAGAGAGGGTGCCTACAGGCAAACCCAAAGATGGCACCCACTAAAACAAATTATACATTGTCGTACAGTGGTTCATAAAATACAGAATAAAACAAGCAAACTACAAAAAAGCTTAAAATTCAATATGCAAAAATTAAGTGACATCATCAATAAGCAGATTATAATAACATAGATAATTACAGTAAGTGTTAACAATACATGCCTTATAAAGAAAGATAATTTGTATGACAAATGATACAATAAAAGAAATTAGTTACATGCAAGTGAATAATAATTTAAATCTAAAGTAAAACTTGAAACGTTTAAACAAACAGTAATATAAGTTTTTTTTTCAAACATGATCCAGAAAGATGAGAAATATCAAAATCAGATGCAAAGGAATTGTATGTTCTGATCATACGTGCAATTGGTGCATTCTGACCAGAGTTTGTTCTAAAAAAGGTTTCGCGAAACAATGGTGGATTACGACAACTAGAAGGTACATTTAGAGAGACAAGCGAAACCAGGGTAGGTGAATCAATTGTGCAAAAACAGTAAATCTGCAAGCAATCTTCTGCGATCGAAGGACAAAACTCCATATTTTTTGCTATAACATTTGTATTTTCAATGCCATAAATGCCATTAACTTTGAAATTTAGGTATTTCAAAAATCTTTTCTGAACTGACTCTAGTCGTGTTATGTTCCACACAACCGACTTAAAATTAATTTTACTGTAAATGAACGAGTAGTATAAGGTTTTTATGACATTAACGGATTTGAAATCTTTGTTACTCTTATTAAAAAAAACCTAGCATTTGAGCGTCTATGTTGTCTATATGCAGATTAAATAACATTTTATGATCAAACCTTATGCCTATAAATCCTTGACATTGTGAACAACTCCGAGAACAGTGCCGTTTAAATTATAATCAAATGAGAAAGTTTTTAAGTTTCTGGTAAATGTGATACAACAGCATTTATTAAGATTTAGATATAAGTAGTTGTTCTTGCAGTAGCTGTAAAACGTATTTAAATCAGCCTGGAACAAGATAAAATCGATAACACTGTTTATTGCAGCAAATATTTTAAGATCATCAGCATAGAACAGATGATTACAAAATTTAAAGCAGGAATTAATGTCGTTTATATATATATTAAAAAAAAACAAAGGCTTCAGTAAGACAATGACTTTTCTCCATTGATATACACTATTTGTGTTCTACCCTGAACGTAAGAAGACATCCAAGCTAACAGCGATCCGTGCCCACCGATCAACGGATCGGATCTTGCGAACCCATGTTTATTAAGACGTTTCTGCTCATTGTGGCCCTTAAATATTTACACTCTCTTTTCTAACGCTCTGGACGTAGATATGACATAGGTGCGGGGTCTGGATACTGCTTTTTTTCTGAACTTTCAAAGATTCTATAGTTTGACTAATAGCGTAGAAGGCACACTAATTTAATCGAAATCCCAAATACAATTTATTTGAAAGTGTCATCATTTCACTACTTCGTTATTACTACACTAATAAAACTTCAAAGCATTCAGTGCTCTTAAAGACAGCAAATATCTATGGACCTCTAAAAGGCAGAAAGTTTTAAACCAACCAAATTGACAAATTAAACTATCCCCAAGTATCTTAATTCTTCTTTAGGAGTAAACGTACTTCTCTTCATTCATCTTTTCCAACGCCAACTATCCTACCTGTTACGAGATTTATGTAACCAGTCGGACCAAATGACCAATTTGTTCTTCAAGACAAAGAAACCGGAACAACGCGTTATTCTCAAGGCCGGTCTCCTTCCCACCGGCCGGCAAGGAATTCAGATTCGGAGGATGATCACCTCGCTCGCATTCCGTGGATTTACCAGCGTAGAAAATCGAGCGGAACACCCAACCGGCAAACAGAAGGGTAAAAAAATTCCTAACGAAAATGTTCTTGAATTTATGTGGTATTTCTAAAAAATGTGGGCCTATATTTCTGGATTCACTAATTAAGAGAGAATTTAATAATTTATTTCGATAATAAATGGTACTTACCATAATTTTATTCAGATTGGAAAGTAATGTTAATTTGAGACTTTAAATCCTCAAAATATTCCCCATTCGCAACGAGACAATAGACAATCGCTCAGTCTGTCTTAAAGATATCATGTAAATTCCTAATCCATTATGCAGGAGTGTCACCATTTCATCTCCTATGCGATGTTTCCATATTCCAAATGTGAACAAAAAAATTAAGGCTCTATTAAAAAAAACGTTTACTATCTTGAACTTTAGTCTTCAGTTTAAAGCCTCTCAAAGTAACTGGTGTTTTCTTACATTATTTGTGCTACCAAATTAAAGTCACCTGCTTTTGACACAACAAATTCTACCCATTCAAAGCGCTAACTAACCAGAAAATTAGACTTGACGCTGTTATTTGCGCATTAACAGCTTGACGTTATGTTTTCTTTGCTAATAATCCTTGCGCTGTTTCGACTTTTTACCAGCAGAAGAACAGCGAGAGAAATCTCTGATTTTAAAGTGCAAACAAAAAATTTAGCAAAAAGACCCTCTCCTTGTCTAGACACTGAGCATTATGCAGATAGAAAGCTAGTGTTATCTAATTGACAGAAATGAAGGAGAGTTTGCAGAAATTTTTCAGACTGAACTCGAATCTACACTGTGTAATTATACTTCTTGCAGCTCTGTATATTTCCGCCGTTGTTTAATACCTAAATTTTAATTAACTTTAGAACGCTTCATAAAGCCAGGAACAAAGGAATATAACAAGCAGATTTCTCTTTACTGTTCTTTTTGTGCGAATAAAATGACACTGACGCCGCTGGCTGTTACAAATTAACGAAGTCACCCTTTAAATTTTATCTGGGACGAAGTGGTATTCGGCATTGGACAATGTACTAAAGAGGATGTAAGAAGAAAGCAGTTTTTAGAAGCTATTAAGAAACACCAAAAATACCAAATCTAAAAATTAAAATGATCAAGTTTATCCCTAATATTTTTTCTGTTTTTCTATACCCCTCCCTGGATTACCTAGTCTGATCGTTAGAAATTTCGTTCTGTAAAGAAAGATGGAGTGGTAGTAGAAAAGTGAAGATTTACCTTTTGACGATAAATTTCTTTTTGTAGACCACATTAATAATATTGTAAGCAACAGGTACAAAAAGTTAGATTTTATTTATAGAAATTGCAGGGACCTTCGTAATGTTCACGCTATAAATGCACTGCTTTTCTCTTTAGTCAGATCCCTTTTGGAATATGCGGTATTCGCTTGGCATCCTTAATATAACATATACATTAAGCTAACTATGGTCGTACAAATGTGACTTTAAAACTTTCGTCCTTAATTTTTGAAAGTGTATACACTTCTCGAGGTTGCGATTACGATATTTTACTTGCCAGATTTAGCTATGGTTCATTATAGTCGCGTTGTAAAGTATTAAATTATTGTTAAGTTCTTATTCGATCTACTAAATAGTATAGTAATGCAATTCTCCTACCGTTATTACAACCCTGCAATAAAATTTATCTTTCATCTCGAACAGCAGGTGGCCCCTCACAAGTTACCGCAAATAACCAGATTACCATAAATTTAGGACCGATTTTCGGATGATGGTTAAGCAGGGTTTGATTATTTAAAGTTTATTACCGATCAATCCAAAACTAGCATTCAGTCTTAGTATTTCTGTGCGCGAGACAAGAGAAGCGAAAAATGTTGGGAAAAAGCTGCTCCAAATACCACTCAGGATGAAGTTGCTGACGCTGACATGGAAGTGCAAATTGAAGAAAACAAGAGGAATCGTCGTTACCTTACCCAAGATGCCAAAGAAATCATAAAAATGTATACAATTTTTTGATAAAAAAGAGTGCAGTGCTCCGTTAAAAGTGGCAAGTGAAATGGTTGGTGTCCCCTACACGACTGTGAGGATATTATTGAAAATAAAGGCAATTCAAGAAATTTCATTATAACTAGATATACTTTGCTGCTGTAGAATTATGTTACTACTCATCTAAAACTACTACAATTCATTTTAAGACGTAAATAAGAACGATCGATGTAAAACCTCTTATTAACCCAATGATTAAAAACTACTTAGAATAATATGCACTACACAAACAAAAACGAGTTTTAAAACGGCTTAAAACCGGCACTGGAAATTCGCCAACTGTGCCTGTAAATGAAAGGTAAATAGTACTACAGGGTTCTAAAAAGGGTAAGAGAGTTCCATTACTATACATTGATTGTAGCTTAATAAATTAATTAGAGTTAATTTTGTGATTCCTCGTTTAAACTCCCGTCAACATCTGACTTTTATTATACCAAAGAAAGCCAGTTACTGTTTTTAGTCAACCGAACACCCAAATTATTATTATTATGTGTATCATGCTGTATATATTGCAGACAGTTCAATTACAAAACATCCTTGAAATCAATTTACAAATACTTACAGCAATGTAGCAAAGAAGAAAGTCTTTTTGCTTCCATTACGATCTAAAATTTCATAGCCAAATTTATTTCAGTTTTACCATCCGTCCAAATAAGTCTTTTGTTACCGAATGGCAGTTAAAAAAGCGTGTAATTTAACCAATTCCGACTTAGTCAACATAGTAACGTCGACTGTTCGGCAGTAGAAAGTAAACAGTGCCAAAGAAAAATATTGAATTTGCAATGCATCCGTCAATTTTTGCTTATTTTATTGCCGCTACATTCCGTCACATACAACTCCTGCAAAAACTGCTTGCGTTGCAGCAAGCTGCCAAGTACTCGAGGGCCTGTATTATAAAACGTCACTTTAATGAGTTCAGTTTAAAAAAATTGCCGTTAAAAGAAAAATGAAACCTATGTAAACTTTAAACTTTCTCAGCCAAAAAGCTCATTCAAGAAAAAGTGGCTTATTCAATATTCTACTCTATGAAAATTTGTAGATTATAAGATAATAATAATAATAAAAATGGAAACATATGCTACGAATATTTGCCGAAAAACTGATCCAACCTCACGTCTCTCAAAATTGCAATTTTCAGATAATACGTGCTTTAATTTGCCTTTGCAAAAACGTAACGCCTAAATTTGAGCAAGTCCTAAAAGCCAAATTAAGTTTACGGTTGTTGACATTGAGATTAAATGAAAGAAATGATTTAAAAGAAATGAATGGTTTGGTACAATAGGAGTGCTTTGTACTATTATAAAGCAGGAACCAGCTCTTTGAACGATCCAATCAATTTGAATTAATACATACTTTTTGTGTTAAAGTTAGGAACACTCTAGACGAAATCGTGTTTTTTGGAGGCACAAATTCCTCAAGGTACTTAAATGACCTAAAAGAAGTTGATCGATTTTGTTTCGAGGCATTTATAAAGGGATAAGTAGATAATATTTAGTACTGTAGTTATATGTATTATTTATTTATCTTATCATACGTCTTTGTTGTAAAAGTGTTACTATGTCACTTATTTGGGTTGATTAATAAATCCCATTACACCACTAGTGATTTAATAAAAAAATCTCCAATCTTAACTAATCAAATTAAATAATGAAATCAACTGCAGCGATAAATAATTAATTTAACTGAATAACTATTATTTGTGATATGAATGAAATATCGTTCCAAGTTCCAATATCATCTGTTGTAGTTGATGTAATTTTATAAATAACAAACAGGAAATTTTAGGAACTGCCGATAAATCCAATTAGGTATCGTCTTCTCAATGCTGGGTTACATGTTGATTACTGAAACTGAAGATTAGATCACTTAGATATATTAGATTTTTTGAAAATAACGTAGGTAAACTACAAAATTCGCATTCAGTCAGTAATCAGAAAAACAAATTGGTAATTTTCTTGAATTACTCAAAGCCCTAAACGTCACAACTACATAATCCGTCCCAAAGCGTTCCAAAGTTATAAATATATGTTTTTTCCTGAACATCACCGTCTTCAGCGTTCTTTAACTACTGCATCATAAAATAACATATCCAGACAGCTTCCACCTGGCATCCTAGGTATTAAACGGAACCAAACGATTCTCGCGCAAAAACAAAAACATTGTTTAACGTCACACCGTAAAAACGAGTTTATTTTAGAACGTTTTACTGCATGGATGCTGCCGCTTACGATCTGTGAAAAATAAATGTTACGTGGTATCGGGCCATCCTTCAATTTTGCCAGAGGGCAGCCTGCTGTCGATGATATACGTTTTCGTGACGGTGAAAATAAACTGCGGTGCGAGATTAAATATTTATATTAAAAATTTTATACGCCGAATATTGCGGATAAATTAAAAGATTCTAAATTTAAAGCACCCGAAATCTGCTCATTTTCTACGGTTACGACGTCACTTTGCATCAAAAGTGTCAACACTGGATTTAGCAAATGTGCGTAATAGATAACGTAAAGATACTTGATTCTTATCATTTCAAAAAATAAACTCAAATAAAGGCACAATCGTCGTGAAATATACAAAAATATACCTAAAAAACCTTTTGAAAGATTTTGAAATTAGAAAAATACGCCAACAGATAGAATATTAACAAATACGCAAAAAAACCTATTGTGGGTTCTTGACGATTACTAAAGATTGCATTTTTATAAATAGATAGCCTACAAACGGTCAAACCAGAAAAGTTCCATTTCGCACCTCGCAATACAAAAATATTTACACCACTCTTTTGAAAAATCAAGTAATTTGTATTGGAATTTTTCAAAACGGAAAGACCAGATTTTTTAGGTTGGCTCTTTGGGTCTTTCTCCTTTAAATTTAGAAGTTATTGCATATTTCGCCGGTACTGTAATCATCAATTTTTTGTCCCTGCTGGACCATTTCAAACCTAATGTATAAGAATTTCAAATACTATTTTCATGTATATTTAGTCGCTCTTTATGTATTTTTACTATTAAGGATTTCCTTCCAACTAACTCAACATTCTCTTGTTTCAGCTGGCCTTCGTTTGGCTGGCACTATTAGGTGTAAGTATAGCCTACGACTACGACCCAGAGGCGGAGTCAAAGTCAGAATACGAAAATTTGATCACGCACGACTCGGAGCACGAGTACGGATCCCTAAAAAAAGGTATGCCAGCATAACACGAATGCACCTGACCGTATCTAACGAGTCTCGTTAGCTGCCACGTACAACATGTAAACGCACGTTTTTCTCGCAAAATTCGGACTGACTTGGGCAAGTCAATGGTAAAATCAATGTCCCGGTTTGTTTCGATTAAGAAAACGTGTCGCAAAACCTAATGTACTGTTTCATAATGCACGGCAATGGACATCTTGGTTTTTTCACTCGAATGGTTGTGTGAAATAGTGATCTTGTAATTATTTCATAAAGTGAGAGGGCTGTCAAGATCTCTTCTCATTACAGTACTTTGTTCATCATCAAAAAGCAATGCTTGAAGCGAAGGTTGAAGTTATGGATTGTTCAACTAAGATTAAATGACCTAAATTTGCTTGTTAATTTTGCAGCAATTAAAGAATTGACATAGGTCGTTTTGAAATAGTATGGAGTCGGAAATATTACTTATCTGGACAAAGATTTTTAAGTCATCAGCATAAAGAAGAAAATTGCAAAGTTAGAAAAATGTTTAATATCATTAATATAAATTAAAAACAGCAGAGACTCCTAAACCGCATCCTGGGATACAATAGAGGTGACCCAGTAAGTCGATGATTAAATACCATTTATCGTTATTACTTAGGTTCTGCCGTTGACGTATGATGACAAGCACCTTAACAAAGCTCCGTGCACACCTATTTTTGACAGCTGAAATCTGTATAAAAAGAATCTACTTGACTCTGATAATCCATGAAATTTAAAAAAGTTGCATTATTCTGTAAGATTTCTTTCGACAGAACGTTGAGAAAAGAGGTCGTGTTGCTGAGTAAGAATTGATGATATCAAATGCATATTTTATAGATCTACCCAATTGGCATTTGCCTAAGTAGATGCTAGTACGGACTACTGCGAAATAGAATCACAATTTTTGTTTGCTGCTTTATATTTATAAACGTTTATTTACTTTAGATCGTATGTAATGCTTGTTTCTGGGCATGCTAATTTCCTTAAGTGTGTTTTACAATAATTAGTACCTTCCCAAATTACATTTATAAATTTACAAATTTCTTCTGAATCCTACTGCTAAAAGTTAAATATCATGGATATATCAGTGCAATAATTTCAGAGGTTTTTCAAAGATTGGTTGTTAATTTGCTCCATAAAACGGCTAACCATTTTATTTAATATGCTGAACCAAAACTTCTATTCTGTTGTTTGGTTTGCAAACTCATCACGGTTAAAATTATCAATCATATTTTTTGGCGAGATTGGACTCGAACATTCAGTTTCGCTCAAAATTATAATTTATTATACTTTAACCCCCGTAGCTTACTTTTAGTACAGAAAAAATATATGATTTTAGAGTTTAACAGGACAGTGTTGAAAAATACAACCTTGGTGGATGCTAAAATCCAAGTGCTAGGTCAACTGCTAGGTTCACCGCAGAATACTACGTGTCGTCCCAAAAACCAGGTGATGGTCCATTTACCACTCAGCGGTCGGGCTTCACGCCAGTTATAGTACTCGTCGGATTCTAGAAACCATGCCGGGCCAACTTTCATTACCCGGCCTTAATGAAAACAATCATTTGTGTTTTAATTGCAATCTGTTTATGTCTTATTGCAACCGCTGTAGAAAAACTGATTTTCGTGAGGTAGTTTTCTACAAATGCAGTTTCACTGTTTGACTTATACGCCAATCTGTAGGCAATTCTATGGTCACACTTCCTGTTTATTGCATAACCGGGATTATTTGACTAAATGAGATCGTTTCAGGTAAAAAATACTCAGCCAAAAAGGGGTACAAGAAGAAAGACAGATCGTCAATTTTTGACGAGGAATATGGGAAGAAGGGCAAAGACGGTTTCTCCATA
The DNA here is from genome assembly GCA_025024175.1 of Rhyzopertha dominica. Classification (NCBI taxonomy): domain Eukaryota; kingdom Metazoa; phylum Arthropoda; class Insecta; order Coleoptera; family Bostrichidae; genus Rhyzopertha; species Rhyzopertha dominica. Next base: position 5,621,724 of record QCXZ01000003.1, on the reverse strand, counting down.
CATAAAATAGATGACTTGGAGAAGGGTGGAAAGAAGTCAAAATATTTCGACGATGGTTTTTACAAAGACTTCGACTACCACAGCGGAGCTTCAGCTTATGGTGGCAACCACAAAAGTGGCGCTGGGAAAAAGGCCAGGAACTACTCAAAGGTAAAAATCAACAAGATTTTCCATGAAATCACATAGAAATGAAATCTAATCTACTATTCTTTTACCTAAAGAATACCARCAATGTCTAGTAACTTTAAACAAATATTAAGAATCGTAATCAGAATTGAAATTAAATAGTAATCTGCATATACTAAAAGTTATTTTTTTTAATCATATTAAGTAAAGCAGTATATGTACCTCCCATGCTGAAGTGTATTTAATTAATTGCTATAGATTATGGGTTTCGTKAATGTTAATATCCGGATTAGTCCATGAAATCGCATAATTGGATTAGATTTACCAATTAGTCGTTGCGCTTGAATACTTTTGAACAATAACAAACATCTAACCGTGAATTCATTGTTTTTTAAATGTTTAATTAACGTGGATAGTTATTCCTTTGCAAAAAAATGTTCCATATAGGTTCAAACTTGTGTTAGCAAGTTCTGTTTACTGGCATGCTAAAATTAGCATTGAAATGTCAGAAGAACTGAAAAAATTGGGTTTACTATTATCTGCAGGAGTGGATTGGTTAGATGTAGTAAAATAAATGGCTACTGCCGGGGATACAGCTTAAAAAATTAATGAGGAAACTAGCAACTGATACATATAAATTAAGCATGCCAATTATGGAACTACAAAGTTGTTTTGCAAATTTTTCTGTTATAACTGTTTAATAAAACAGTACAATATTTAATGACTTATTGTGTAGATTACAACATTAGCATTGTGGATGTTAAGTTGTTTTAAAAAGTCCAACAAGTTTTAGGTTTTAGGTACAGTGTTATGTTATTAAAGAATACGACATAAATATGTGTCTAACTACTCGTAACCTTTTAACTCGATATAAATATATGGGTTGAAATATATTTTTTTCTATTTAAATACCCTTTACATTTTACAAACTGCAATATACTTATTCAAAATCTTCTTTTTTTAATTGCAATCTCATTCGATTAATGGGGCATTTAATTGTTTTAGATTCCTGATTAAACTGAAAATTTGAGACAACTTTCACACTTTCATTCTGTCTAATAATCTAGGAATCAGACAAAATTATCATCTGATGGTAAAACTCTAATCAAAACGTATACAAAACAGCCGTAAACTCAACGCTTGCCCACTTCAATTTCGCTTTCACAGTAATACTCTGCAGAGGTTAAATCTTGAATTTATAAGTAATAAATAAAATAAATAAATAAAAACATGAAAACGACAACCCATTATTTGTTTACTTTTTTTAGTAATTCAAAGGTCTGCTGATATTTTTTTGGTAATGTACAAAACGCTAATGGAATATATCGTCCATTTATGAGAGTATGAATATTTAATTGCTAGATAAAGAAACTTTTAAACAGTAGCAAAGTTCGCCCTCCATATTCAATTTTACACAAAATCCTAAAGTTGATTATAACAGCTGCATCCTCATTTTCCGTATCAAAATTCGTTGCCTTTTATAATTTTACAATTTGATATGTTTAGAAGTGTGTATATATCTGCAAGACTTTTTGGTGAGGCAGGTTGTATTTTTCTTGTTTCACAGAATGTGTTGGCAACGCAATCTTATTATGCCTGCCTTGAAGTTACATGTTTTAAACTTTAGTATGCCCAAAATTAAATCTACAAGACAGATAAGTGGGTTAGACATATTTTATCAGGAATTAACTCTCCTACTTATCTGCTTTTGAAATGGCAGACCAATGATTTTTAGTAGCTTACCTATTAACGTTTCATGAGCATTAATTTTACAATGAATAAGAAGAACAAGGACGCTTTAGAGTTTAATTTGTACAACAAAAATACGAATAACCCACTTAGTAAGTAGATTGATTAAATTCTCGTTTATCAAAATCTAACTTGGGCAAAAAGAACTCTAATATATTAAAAAAGATATAGTTCATGATTAATTTTAATAAAACAGTTACTTAGGAAAATGCCACCAGATTGCCTGTACCTTCCTTTTGGTTTTAGACTTATCAAATGATTACAAAGCATCTTTACATCATTTTGTTCAAAACTTGCCTTTACCGCCAATACCATTCTCAAAAATCTTCTAGGAAACTTGAAGCATATAGTAGATGAAAAAAACAAATCAGACATTTATGAATTATAGCTGTAATCTTAAATATAATGTGCAGGCCAAGCGTTCTAAAGGAGTTTGCAAAAAATGTATATTTATATCAGTATTTGGATAGTAAGTTCTGAAAGCTGTTAGTATGTTCCTCTTGCAGCCGTGATAATCGGTTGTAACCGTTATTCAAATTAGGGAAGTACACTCTTAATTCACCATGGCCCAAACTGTCGAGAATGGCCATTCAAAAATCTCATAAAAAGCGTCTTACAGCACCGAACACTTTACGCAATCAAACACGAGCTGCGTTAGATAAACCTCAACTAATCTGTCGCTATAAGCATTGCAACCATTACGCACTTAGAAAGTTTTAGAGCAACAGTTTAGTTCGCAGAACAATTATCGCAGTTTTAAAATTTTGCTACCTGCACAAGTAGATGACAACTAAATTCAAACTTTGGCATGCAACTGAACACTGACTATACTTTTTTCAGGGTTACAGGGAAAAGTACCACAAGGACGAACACAAAAAACACGACAGCTGGTTCAGCAAGGGAAATAAAAAAGGAATGTACGATAAATACGGAGAAGAGAATTCGAAATATGAAAATGACCACTACAAGAAACACTCAGGGTCAAACAAACATGTAAGAAATTATCGCCACTAAATTTTTGCTTTATTTTTTTCGTAATATACATACTTCAGTAAGACGATAAAAAGTTGTATATATGACAATGCAGTTGTCGGGCACATCGTTTAGATATAGGTAAGGTTGTACTGCAATAAAATTGGCTTTTGGAAAATAATTTTGCAAAATTGCCAGAATTGGCCTCCATGGTCTCCACATGACGTTGAGTGTAAAAACGATGGAAGAAATAAAATAAAAAAAAACAATGGAAATCTAAAACGAGAAAAATAATTAAAATTATTCATCTTACCAATAAAATATAATTTAATTATCACACCTTTTCACTTGCAACAAAGAGGTTCAGTCTTAAAAAATGTTTTTTTTATTCTTGTAAATATTTCTTTTACCTAGAGAGATTAACACTAAATACAATATTAATGTACAAATGTTCAACTTAGCAATTGGTGCTTCAGCTTCTTTTTGTTTTTGCCATGACAACTCAAGAAAGTAATAGTTACTGCAATATTACTACCCAGCTAAGTTATGGTGTTTACCGTTAGAACCATGTTGTAAAAATATCGTTGTCTATCATCTGCTAACACTATTTATCGCATTCTTACTCAACTGTTGCATTTTTCAGGCGGCTAAAACTTCAGGCAATTATGGCAAACAGGGCTCGAAAGCCAAAGGCCATAAAGAGAGTGAAAAGAAAGGCTACAACAAGAAAGACGGCAAGAAATCACATCACGCTAACAATAAGAAATGGTCTAAAGGTTCCAAATCGAAATCGTCTAGCGGAAAGAGATGGGATGGCAAAAACAAAGCAGACGCGTACAAGTACATACCAATCAAGTAGATTCTATACAAACCTACCAGTTTACTTTAAGATGTATTTTTTATAATCGGGTTTTATACTACGTAAACGTACGATACGGCAATCGCTGTATTTATTATTGAAACGGTTTAGTCGCAAATATATGTTTTGTATTTTGAAATCGTTGTTACATAAAATTAAATAAAAAGTTGCGAAAGCAGACATTGTCTCACTTTCACGATAATATGTGAMCTAATTTGTTTATTTTACAGATGTAGTACTTTCTTTTCGCTCGCTGGGTGAAGAAAAAAGGCTGGGAAGAAAAACTAAACCGAAATATTAGTCAAGTACAGGTACAGTAGACAGACATATTAGGTTTAAGAGAACTAATTTATTAATAACAAGGAATATAAAGAAGTGTCATTGTTCCTATTCCATTTTCCTTGTTTCCTTAATATTATGGATAGCTGTATCTCTGAAATAAAACTGGAAACTGTGAACTTTATAGAACATATTAGACAAGGGCTCCTTCTAATGTGCTAGATGCTAGGATATCAAAAGTATAGATTAGTCTAAATAACGATTTACAGAGGCAGAATTTTGGTCTTGTACATCATCTTCCTAAAACCAATGTTGCGAGTCATTGTTAAAACGAGATCGTCTAGTTTTCTTCAAAGGTTTCACAAATCATTTGTAGATACCGTTCTGATGTTATTAGAGTTTTGAACAGAGAACCTATTACCTGTCTGATTATAGCGTTCTTTCTCCTAACAATTCCGCAGTTTGTGAAATTAGATTCATCGCTCTATAATGACTTACGCACCACCAATAAAAATTAGTTCTCTGAGATGCATCTTCCACGAATAGTGTTTGGCTAAAGCAATACTCGTATTTTGTAAGGGTAGCATTTGTTTTTTCTTGATATTTTTGAAACGGGAATTTCTGTAACTTCATATGTATTTTCTATTTGTCTTGCTGATATTTAGTTAGTATTTGTAGTTGTCAAAACTGTAGCCCTCCATATATCTATATTTATTGTTGATCATATTTTAGCTAACGTTTTGGGAACGTTTCTTGTTCTTTTTAAATTCTTGTAAGAGTTTTAATGCCTTGAAGTTTTTGTGGATAAATACTATTATACTATACTTATGCAAAAGTAGCATTCTTTAGCCATCAAAAGTACGTACAAAAGATGTCATACTTCTACAAGTTAGGGAATTGCGCTTAGCTGACATATTATTTAAGATTTATAATTACTTGGCGTTTGATTGTCACAATCCACCCTATTTTATTCATATATGTATGCTGCTAGTTACTGAAGTTCATTTCTATTACGTTTCTTCAAAAATAATGTTTAATCACAGCGTTTTATATAATGCATTTTCTGTATCTTTCGATCTAAGATATTTATGTATTGCCAAAAAGTGTGACATTTATTGTTTATACTCATAATTAACATAAAAAAACAAATACCGACAAAACAATAACACTTCAAAAAATAAGCATAAAGACTGTTTTGTGTTTAATAGATCTCTAATAAGAAACGTTTATAGCAAAAACGGTTTTATTACGATAAAAATGTATTATACTAATAAACGTAACCTGCATGCAACGAATTAATTAGAAAGATATGCCAAATTTAAATATGTACAAATCTAGTGTGATATTTTGTTTTTGTTACAGCCAATAGTAGCGAGTCGTAATTCATTTTTTTCATTTGGTGTTCGGATATTTCAAAGAATTCGATGTTAAACTTACCCAAAGGTTTTGTCTCCAATCCTGCAGGCTATTCTTTTTGAGGTACCGCAGTGTTCGATTTTATGACCTTTGTTGTTTCCTTTGTATACAGCTGAAATTATATGACACACAGGTCTACTTCTAACTATCATAATGAATTATTAATCAGTAATAAATCTGACGACGAAAATAGGGCACTGTCATGTTAATATTACTGTGATGTAAGTAGCAGTTGTCTTGACAGTTCCTGTGTTAAACGCATACTAGACTATATCATAGTTTTCTGTATCTCTTCATAAAAGTAGCTACTACACTGCCACTATTATTACTTCATTCACTTCATTGTTCACGAAGTTCTTTGCTTACTATTCTTAGAAAGTTTGTAATTATGTTCATGGCAACATTAAAACGTACTGGCTTCCTATATTTAATCTTCATATTTTAATATACAGTTATGTCAAAGCACTATTTTCTGTTGATGGCTGCTCATTATACCATATTACTAAATTTATTAAAAGATAATCGACTAAGAACCAATTGCTGTGGTATATTAATTATTAAGGCTACGGGAAAAACACATGCTAGTGCTTTTTATATAAAATTAGTGTTATATACTATATTATTAACATTGTTAGTTTATACCATAGTTATTTGACCCCCTCCAAAATTGAAAATTCGGATTAAGTCTATGTAATACCTTTCATAAAGAAATCAAGAAGTACCTTCTGTCATCTTACGGAAATATTGTCATAATATTAGAAAAAGCGATATCGGAATCATGTTGTCATACCTATAGAGAAGAGGGACTGTCACTCTATTACATCGATTTACGAACTAATTCATGGGAAGTTTTATACTAAATTGTCAGAAATGCTTTTTAAGCTTCTTTTAATTTTAAAAGATGCTCTTATTTACTACATAAATAATGGAACGTTCAATATCAAGGATGGTTTGAAGAAAGTCCTAAAAGCGTGCACTTTTTGTCATATGAAGATAGTGCTTTAATCAAGACTGCAGGAGAATGATGTCACAACTTAAAAGTATATAAGGCCTCAGTCCAGCTCAGCAAACCAACAGACGCTTCAGTTATGATTGACAAAACAAAAACCTGTTCGTGTGTAGGGCCCATTAAAATTATATCTCCCTGAGCTTCAATTACGAAGACATAAATCAGGCGTCACAGGCACAAATCAATTCCAGGTAAACATCGGTCGCAATTGTACGTTTCTTAAGCAAATACAGAGTTATGACGGTTATAGGCGGCGTTCKCATCTATAATTCAAAATTACGTGCCAATGCGATGGCCATAAGTCTTTTATATTTACGTACTTGAATTCAAAATGAGGGGTTATTCTTTACGGCTAAACCATTATCCAGTACTGCAGTAGAAGGTGTAGGCATCGAACAGATAGCAGAAGAGATGATGTTTGTACCGAAACTGGTGTTTGGTKTGATTTTTGGGTTTTTGGAAATTCATGTGTCGTTGGGAGTAGCMGTTAATATAAGTAAGTAAAATGTCGCTYGTATATTCTTCTTAAACAATACAATGTTATTTCAAATTGCAACTTATTTTATTTAGATTAATGAACCTGCATAATATATTCATAAAGTACAACAAACAGATGGGCCTCTTASATTGACATAACCGGCTAAGTTCACARCGAGAGTATAAAACTGTTTATGATGCTCCAGMGTTGATTGTTGACMTCATTATTTAGTTTTACCTGGCTAACTGCGACTCCTCTTTCGTAATTTAATGTTTTAGATTTAGAGATTAATTTATTTTGTGAACTTTAAGTGCGGATAATTAAGACATCACAAAACCTAATCTATGTTAAAGGCTTTCTGAAGCAAGTAGAAAGCTTATCCCCTAAAGTTCTATTTAGTTCAAACTACAGCTACAGAAAGACTTTTTTGAGGGACTACTGAAAACAGAGCTAGAAGGTTAAAAAAATTGTCCTTCCCATTTTCTAATAAAACTGTTTTTGTGGGGACGTGACGTTAAAGGTTATATTGAGATGACGATGTTAGAAACTAAAACGCCTGAAAGTAATTAACGTGTATTTGAAATGTTACTAGTATTGCATATATGATAACTAAAAACTGATATCTAATATGCTCAAAGGTACGAGGCAGTGTGGATTTGATTTCAATTATAATTATCAAACGTTCTTGCACAGAAATACAGGTACGATAATTATACAAATTATTACATATTTGATATATACACATCCAAAAATTGACAATGTAAATAGTCAACTATTTATCAAGATATTGTTAAATTACCGTTGAATATTACTAGAGGTACTGCGTGTTCTCCTGTTTCTTAATTTTTTTTGTGTTAACATAAAATCTGGTTAAATCATTCAGTTTTTTGTCTATCGTCTGAGCGAGATTTTAAGGACTGCAGAAATTGTAAGGTTATTATAAAATTAGACTTAGCTTTAAAACAAAAGACGGTAAGAAATGCCAACGGCACAGTTCACTTCGCATAAAAAAGTAAGACAATAATGTCGGAGCTGCAACGAACAACGAAAATGGGACTGACAAGGGTAATTTCATCTCATTGCAAAATTACTACAAAAGTAGTATAACATATGCTGCAGAGCATATAGAATTGCTAAAAGTAATGGTAACAATAATGTAATTTTTGTTAGAAGTACCTACTATATGGACTAGGGCTACCCGGCTTTTATTACATTGTCCTTGTGGACCAAATAAACTGGAATACAATCATAATACTCAAAGTATACAAATATTTGACGCCGCTCAAAGGAGCAGATTTTCATCCTTTAGGGGATAATCATCAGCAATGTATGAATAGTTTCTATTTCAGTTAGAAATGGGTGGTAAAGGTATGATATTTCTACACTGTAGACAAAAATTGCAAAAATACTTCTTAATGTTAGGTATCATTGTCAGTTATATCACAAGAAAGTGAGAATAAATTGAATATAATTCGACATAACTGTGACAACTGTTGCCAAATGGCGAGAATTCGAGAAAAGTTCTGGAGAATTATTTTATAATTTATTCCCACTCTCGCGTAGCAGTCGATATTTTATTTTTTTTTTGCTTTTTATAATATGCAGTTTCCTTAATTTTACCATTGATTTCGTCGATTGCCGATGTGCAAAATCTATTCTTATGTTCATTTTCAGTTTTAATGAATTATTCGCAGAACGACTTTCACATAGAGATTGCCCGAGATGAAAATATGTGGACAAATCAAATGCTCTGTAAACTATCCGATTTTTATAGAAAGTGTATGATACCAGGAATAATCGTTCCACGCATTTCCAGAGAAATTGTGGTATATCTACAATTTATTTATTATATACTATTGAAAAAAGTCATTGGTTTAATTCTTTATATTTTACCACGATTTTAAATGGACTTAGAACTAAATACCTGCACAATGTAACTGTATGATCGCTAATTTTTATTATATACTCTATATTGTAAAATTAAAATCCAAAATTTGTATTCCTATGGAATTTGACGATACCTTTCATACTTTAGTCTAGTATCTAGGAATATTTGGTGAAACATCACAAAAATGGAGAGAATGCAATAAAGTGCTTATCTTCAACCAATGCCGGAATTTTCTAGGTTGAACAGTTTATTTGCATCTTGGGATAGAATGAAAGACAATTTATGACAGGTAACCGGGTGCAATTAGGGGCGGATACCTGTAAGGGGCGGAAACATTAAAATTTTTGAAACTCTGGATCTAGCACCTACGGTTTTTTAGATACAAATTCCATTTTGCGTACAGAGCTTCTTATACTTCTTATCTGAATGGCCACGTCGCCATTTTCCCAAAATTTTGCTTTAAAATTGAAATATTGAAGTTTAAAAATTGTTATAAAATAAGTCATTCGGTCTAGATGCGTTGTAGAGGATTATTTGTAATATAACATACTAAAAGATGAAAGCAATCGGGCCGAAGTACACGGCTACCCAACACCCTTAATGAGAAGATGTAGAAAATCTGAAGAATCGACTATATTAAATGAGGCAAAAAAAATACAGAATTCAAAATATTACCAATAACTTGGTGGAAGATATTGAGATTTGTAGGTAAGCCTTTCTTTTAATTTACGGTAAAACTGGCAAATGAAATATGAATTAAGTGAGACATAAATAATTTGGAAATATTTACTGAAACTGGGCCAACAAACTTAAGTAAATGCAATGTTTCCTTTTGATCTAAAATAATAGTACTAAACGTAAAATTTTGTTACGTATTTTCTATTAAATATTTTGAAAATTATTCTTATAATTAATCTTTTCCTTTTCAACAGCTAGATGGAAAGAGCTAGATATCTAAAAGTTGCAAAACCATATTACCCACATTTTACTGACTATTGCTATAGACTTAAACAAATGCAGAGAACAGCCTGTAAAAACAAACAAATAGCAGCGAGCTACATTCACTGGGCTATACTTATAATTTACGTCTCACTTGAAATAGTGCTTGACTTAATATACCACCTATCAAATATTTCTGCAATTTTTTGTAAAAAAGTATATACTTTTTCTGACACTTCAAAGATCTATAAAATCGATGTTACATACGTTATAATTTTATTAAATTTTTAAAGTTCTTTCTAATATTTTACTGATTAGTAAAAACAAAGAAAAAAGAGCAAGCTTCAGCAATTAAAAAAAGTTCTAAGTAAAATATGAAATGTATAAATATAATCTAATAATTACAAATGATAGKAAAAAATCTAGAAAAGGCTACAGTAATGTTAAATTTCACTTTACCAAGTAAAACTTTGGAATAATTTTGAAAGTACAAAAGAAGCTATTAAGAGCTTTGGCAATATAATAGCACATCACACAAATTTTGAACAAGAGAAAAAAATAAGGAATTTTTTTAAACAAATTGAATTTTTTTTACCAAAGTTTTTTCAGAAGATTTGAAAAATAGGAATTTAAATAAAAATGCGGCAGCAATTTTGCATGATGCCTATAACGCTACTTTGTTACTACAAAAGTATATATTCTAGACAATGTTTTGATATTCCCAATAAGGATCACTATATTATCTTTTAAATTACCTAACGACTACGGTAGCAATACACTAAGGTAATTAACATTTTTAACCTACTGTGACGTAATTATTAGTAAAAGTATAACGCGTACACTTTCACTATATTCCATATTCTATGCGAACAGGAATGATCCTGAATGTAGGTGATAATAAAATAAGGCCGAACAATTTAGCTTACTACAATTTTATTAAAAATAAATAAATTTGGTAACCATTTTTAAACAAAAATAAATAAAACTAACATCACATTCCATAATACTTTACAATCAGGACTCTATCAATTCTAATTCATCCATGGCGTATTTCCTCCTTTTAGTGTACACGTAAAATCGGTAGGAACCAATTAGTAACAGCAATAAGAGTACTATAGTGGTTAAAAGAGACACGCTAATAGTGTAGTCACCATTAGGGCTGTTTCTCGCAGCAGAAATCTCGTAAATCTTATCTAAGATTAGGGTATTGTTAATCAAAGCCTGACTAGCTTTTTGCAAGGATAAACTTGACTTTTGAGTCTCCTTACAGTATATTCCCGCAACGTTCTCCCTTTCCAACTCGAGGTTTTCATTCAGCGTGAAGTTTACGGAATTCGTTCTGAAGTAATGGATCATTTTTGAAAGAAACTCACACGACAACTGGTTCTCCTTAACGTTGATGGTTTTTAGGAACGGTAGCTTCGAAATCAACGAATCATAGTCTATTGTCCTGAGCTTATTACCTTCAAGATCTAGAGTCTTGAGGCTAACCAGATGTTGGACCACATCAAAATCCAAAGCCTCCAAGGTGTTGTAGGAAAGATTTAGCACCACCAAAGTATCCAAGAATGCAAAGGTCTTGTTATTTAGACGGGTTATGCTGTTTTCGGAAAGATCCAATATTTCAAGGCTGGTCATATTGTTAAAAGCGAAATCCGGTAAAGCTGTTATTTTATTGTTGTTTATCCTGAATTCTGTTAAGTTGAATAACCCCACAAAAGAATTGTTGACTATTCTTATCTGGTTGTAGGATAAATCTATGACCTCTAGCATACTGAGTTCCTCGAAGATGTTGCCCTGAATAACGTTAACGTTGTTGTTGTGCATGATTAGCTTTCTTAAGCTAGTCAAGTTGCTCAAGTTCTCCAAACTACTAATGTGTAGGTGGTTGTTAGATAAATCCAGCTCTTCTAGTCGACTCAAGTTATATAAAATCACAGACGATAAACTATTATTCTGCAGATATATATGTTTTACATTAGTCAAGTTCTCAAACGCCCTTCTTTCTATCGTATGGAGATTATTGCACTTCAAATTCAGCGTCTCTAGATTCTTTAAGTTGGTAAAATTACGAACTCCCACATAACTCAACTGGTTTCCTTCCAAATTCAATACCTTTAAATGCTTCAAATTAGCAAGTGTATCATCCAAAGTTTTCAACTTGTTATTCTTCAAGCTGAGCTCAGTAATGTAAGTTAAAGTAGAGAACGACGAATTGACGAATTCAATGCTATTATTGTCGAGATACAAAGAGTGCAAGCGTTTCAAGCATTTAAAGCTAACCCAGCTCAACTCTGCCAAGTGATTATTCTGTATGGACAAAATTATCAAGGTGGGAATCTCACAAAAAGGTACATCCACTAAACTATAAAAATTATTGTTGTCCAGGTTCATGCTCTCCAAAGATGTCAAATCACTAAAAGTCCCTTTAGGAATGTACGTCAAATTGTTATTGTACAAATGCAAATTCTTCAGACTACTCAATCCTGCAAAAGTGTTCTTCGACAAGCTTCCCAAGTTACTATTGATTATGGTCAAAGTTTCTAAATGATCGAGATACTTGAACACCGCTTGTCTATCATCGTAACTGATCAATGAGTCTATTATTAAAAGTTCTCGTATCCTCTTCACGTTTTGAAACAGCTCCGGTGTGACTGTGAACTCTGAGCTTGCGATGGTCAGGCTGACCTCGTTGTAGACGAATATGTTTTCGAGCTCGTGGATCTGGGGGTTGGTCAGGTTGGTACAGGAGATGTCGTAGCCGTAGCCAAAGTATTCGTGGTACCTGAAAAGGGAGAAATGAGTGAAATTGTTAAGGAATCAATGGAAAAAGATTTAAACCATAAGCAATTGTGATTGTATAGCAGCAGAGCGTTATCAAAGCACCAAGGGTATAAAGATGAATCCTGATAGATATCATACGAGCTTTATTCTTTCTTCTTTTTTTGCTTATAATGGATATGCTAGAGCTAATGATGTTCAAGAAACTTGTATCGACTACGTATTCTTTAAAATTAAAGAAAATGTAAGCAAATTGTTCGAATAATGTTTGAGAATACCATTACACACCATTTCTGAATGCCGCAGTAGACGAAATCATCACACCTATGAATCCTTGGATTACTCCTGAGTTAATTCAGTATATCATTACAGAAACAGACTAAATAAATAAATAAATACAAATTCAAATACAAAATAAAACGATGTAACGTTAAATGAAACTACTACAACCGAAGGAGAAGCAGCAATGTCCTTAATACAGACCAGTTTATTTGAGAAGGCAAAAAGCAGTAACTGGAATAATTATTTTTTATATAAAATCTTATATATCCAATAACTTCTTCTTTTGATAAACATTTTCAAAGATCTAAATGCTGGTTAACGTACATTGCAGGTTTTGCTTGATTTAGCCAGAGCTTTTGGTACAGTCAATTATAGTCAAGTTGCAAAATACATAAATGATGATGACTGTGGTGTTCCCTAAGACACAGTGCTTGGCCCAACACTGTTTAATATTTATGTTAACGACTTATTTGAAGTACGTACACAGTGCTAAATCATACTTCTTGCTGATTTCCTATAATAAAAACGTTCAGGCAAGCCTTAAAGCTGAAGAAACACCTGCAAATTCTAAACGATTTAAAGTTTCATTAATCTAGCACACCAAGGTTTGGAAATTTAAATATTCAATACGCTATATCGTCCAGCATCATTAAAAGAACAGAAATTATTATATATTTAAGAATCCCTATTAACATAAACTTGAAATTAGACACTCATAATGAGAAAAATGCATTTTTTCTACTGCTTTTGTAATATTCATTTTGCTGGAAAAATAATGACTTCCTTAATTTCAATAATCTCTTTTTCAAACAAAAAGTTCGTACTGTGGCAATGTCAACTATCTATTGTATCTAGTGCATCTACTATGTAATTACAGATTTTTTTTATTATGATCTGCACTCTGCAGTACACAAACAGAATGCAGGATAATATGACTTTGTAACAAATGTATCAGACCGTTTCCTACTATAAATTCGTTTGTAAAAGAAAAAAGTATTACAGATATCGTTTAAGAATAGTAATATGTGACTGACCGTTTAAAGGAAAGAACTGCTTACGTATCTAGAGCTTAGATGGCTTTGAGAATTGAATTATTTTCCTCTGAATACGAACTTATACACTTGCCAAATAAATGAGCAAAATAGCAGTTAAAAATGGAAGATGGCAAAGTGTACAAGCAAACTTCTGGTAGTACTTATTACTATTTACTTGCTTCTAGAAAATAAAAGTAACTGTATTAAAATTTTGACTAGAGCATCGAACGTGTTGATTAATTTCTCTCACATTTTTTGCATTCTTGTTTAAGGTATACGCAATCTGATACGTTGTTAAGACACATAAGCCATATAATGCATTTACCTCATCTCTTTCCTACAAAACATGGCGTCGATAAGGCCCTCTATCGTGGATATCATGGCCAGTGTGATCAGTAGAACGATTTCCATATCTGTAAAACAAACTGAGATCAGACATGACTTTCACTGCTGTTCTTACGAGGTGACTTCTTTGCGGTTGTTGTTATAATCGCTTTTTGCAAAAGCAAATATTGTTCGTAGAGTGTGCACGCGATGTTTGTGCTTCTTTCGTATGTTGGAATTATTGTTGTGTAAAAAGTGTATCAGTGCATATCGATACAAGTTTGGGAAATTCCAACTAAAATAATTGACAAATTTATTAGAACACGTTTTTAGCTAAATATCCAAAAACTTTAATATAACGTGAGGATATTAATTGTTAAGGGATGCTCTGCAGAAATCGTGATAATGAAGAGAAAAGTTGATGAGGATATATAATATAACTGTGCCAAGCAGTGCTGCGGGAACATTTTAGGCAGGTACAGAATCTATTTTATATTGAAGTCGGCCATCAGAATCATCCAACAATAATTTGTCAAAAATAGCAATCAAATACTAATAGCTAGTACAAAGTGCAAAACTTGTTTTTACACTGCTATCGGTGCGTGTGCAACCGGACCCTTTTAGCAGAAGTAATTCAACTTCAAGATTGTAATTATAAAAAAATAATTAAAGAACAGTACCTATAGTAACATTTCATTTTCAACATTTGTCGAACAGAGCAATTGTTTTGATTCTATAATATATTCACTAAAAGAACAGACTAGTCTTCAGACCACTAATTTTGAATCTCACACCCTTACCATGCATAGATTATAGAGGTACATAATAATTTATAGATGTGCGTTTAACATTTTAGTTGAAAACTAATTCGTTTTCTTGGATTGGCAACTTTTGTATAATGTTATCCATAGTTACAATGAGAATAAATTGGCTGATGAAATCCCGTTTCTTGATTCCTCTGTTTAAGTTTATTTCTTTAGTTAGTAACTCTTATGTTAGTTCTACAATCCGGTTTACTTTTGTATCAATATGGTAATTAACATTATTGCCTTTTAAGATTTTGATAGTGTCTGAGAAACGATGTCTAGAAACAAAGTTTATTTCCATGGTTATGAAAGGGTAGAAGACCTTAGAAAGCTGTTGAATATCAAAAAAGTTACACATTTTGTAATGCTTTTACATAAAATTTCTTAATTTCCTGTAAAAATGTGAAATATTTATGAAACTWGTCCTACAGATTCTGACCACGTTTCAGGATTGTGCTGCTTCTGTTACTTATTTTTACTGTTTCTTAGTCAGGCATAAAAAAAACAATTAGGCTTTTTAAGATTACGTCATCCAATATGGCGTCCAGGGGGCAAAAAGCGCACGCATGGGACGCGCCTGCGAAACCCTGGAAACGGACGCGTGGCTGATAGAGTTGGGTCCTTCATGACCAAGTCGTTCAAATTGAATGACTCATGCCTTGATTTGGCTCACAGCTAATGAATCAGCGTCGTTCGTGCGTCGTACATGGTTAACGGCTGACGACAGCACACGACGAGAAAACAGCATGACAGCATATTTATATGCTGTGACGAGACAGGAGACACCGCTGTCACTTTCAATTCACGATCCTTATGGACGACTTGAACGATCCGAATCTACGCGATTGATTGAATCGAATGTCCCAGCTCTAGCGACTGACGTTGGCATTAAGTAATGGGGTTTCTATGACAGCGCGCTAGAAGCTGCATCGTTTTGAAATTTGCCCCCTGGCAGTCGCTCAAAAGTCACGTGTTCTAAAAAGCCTAATTGTTTGGTCAATTCAAACTATACACAAAGTAATAAACTGGCTGAAGCAGTGAGTGAGAATTGTTAGTACACTTTATCTGAACATTCAGTAAAATTCTATTCGTAACGCTAATACACATCAACAAATACTACTTATAAATTTAAACCTTAGACTGACATTACATATGACAGTCTCAATATATTCATTTTGTTCATCTTAGCTTGAACCTCAATTGTAGTAAAAAAATGGGCGCGAGTTGCAGTAATATATTATATGAAACGTCAAAAGTGTCAGAAATTTCTGTCAGAACTTTCGTAACCCACGATTTAATTCCCCGTTAAAATTCTCGTACCAAATAATCATGAAGGCTACCAGGCAAGTTCCAAAGCTCCAGAAGACCGAAAGCAAATCGTCAGACTTGAGCAGAACCAGCTCCCTCGAGAAAACCGTCACCAGCACATCGGATTCATCTGGTCCGAACGTGGCAGAGTTGAGAAGAAGATTGAACGACCTCACGGCTAGCAATGTTTGCCTGGAGAGGAACAAGGCAAAACCGGCGGCGGCGTTTTCCATCATACCCGAAAATTCGGAGACGGACACTGGAAAATCGAGTGCCAGTGTGTCTTGCTTACGGACCCAACAAGAATTGCTGGCGAGGTTGCATGACAGTCCATCCTCACCGACAGAAAAAGGTATGCCTTCGAGGTTGCATCTCATGGGAGAGGGAGAACCGTGTCCTTTGCTGAAGAGAAAACCGGAAAGGGCATCGGTGGGACGAAAGCGCGGTAGAAGCAAGATATCCAGTTTTTTTGCTGTGATGATAAAGTCGGTTTATGTAACTGTAGTGCTTGTAGGTCTTGAGTTTCTTTGCAATTATTTGTTTTTTGGTCAAAAGGGTTTTTTGTAAATATACAGTCTTGGCAAAATTGTTGTTATTATTAATACTGCATATTGCATAATAAACTTCAGCTTAATATTCCCCCGTTTCTTCTAGGAAGTTGTTGCTACTCCATTAATTCTGTATTCCCAATAAATTTAAGGATACTAAGCTTTACATATAGTCTTGGAGCATTATAACCTTTTGCCGCTGTTAAAAGTCAGCTCTTTCTTCCTCAGTATAAAGCAGCAAACATTCAGGTTATTTGGTGACTGCCATCTAATGTAAAGAATTACAGCTATCAAAATTGGGATTCTTTTAATGTAATATTGGTTGTGATAATGAAAAGCCTTATACGATGTTGCTAGGATGCTGCATTATTAAATAATACTAAACTATCGTTATTTCAAGGGACCGGGGAAGCATAACATTTAAATATAAATCAGTAGTTATTCTGTCAGTCTTGATAAATACGCTTATTGCAATCAGCTCCAGCATTGTTGCCTAGAATCATTTCTCTGGTATTGATTTTTAGAGGATCATAGGTTCAGTAAAAATAATAGAAAATAAGAACAATTTCGCTACATCCAAAAATGTTATTGCTTCTCGACTTGTCAAATATAGTTAGGTTGAGTGATGAACAAACTCTAAGAATGAAGAATACATTGCATAAACGGTCAATATTTATACCTTCATGGCTCATTCTCTCGTGAAGTTTCGAAAAGCTGTTAGTTTTGATGGTATATATCCAGAATTCATAAAAAAAAACCTGGGGAGTTTGGCATTGAACTGGTTATTATCATTTTTCAATGACATTCCTATTTCAGATCAGGTTCCATCTGAATTTCAAAAGGCAAAGGTCATCGCTGTCTTGAAGCCGGAAAAACCTGTAAATGAAGCTTCGAGTGTTCGACCGATTTCTTTTTTCTTAATATTGATTTATAATCGACTGTCACCACTCATTGAAGATATCCTTCCTATTGAACAAGCTGGCTTTCGTTCAAATGGAAGCTGTTGTGATCAAGTACTTGCTCTAACAACACACATTTAAGCAGGATAGCAGCGCCGACTGGTGCTGCTTTTCTTGACCTCACTACAGTTTATGATACAGCTTGGAGGAACGGACTAGTTCATAAATTATATAAAACAGTTGCATGCGGTCGTTTAGTACGCCTCCTTGGAAATATGCTTCCTAACCGAAGATTTGGAGTATTCATTMAGTCTTAGCTCCATTCAAGTGATTTGCCACTAACAGCAAACAGAAAATTTATTTATGCCGACAATTTAGCTCTCGCTTGTTAACATGAACAATTTAAAGTATTATAAGAGAGAGAAACTGTTTTGAAAAGTGGCGATTGCGTTTAAATTTTTCGAAATTAACATTATTAGGCTACATTACTTCACTTACCGTTTTGCACATTTGTTCGAATACCTTAAGGCGTGTGCAAATGACCTTTCTTTATTTTACTTTTACATGTTCCCGTATGTCCTAGCACAATAGCAGCACACTTTCTTTACAGTACCGGCGTTTTTATTGAAAACCGGCGTTCCAAGGCAATATAAGACATTTACGCTGTAGTAAATGCGATTACGCAAGCAAATAATGAAATCGTAACATTTCTAAACTAATTAAAATTCAGTGATTTCAAGCTAGAAGACGAAGAAACTAATATTGCGCATTTTGTGATATCAATCGTGACTATCAGGATGATAAGTTATGACATATTATGTGGATCGCACCACCAAAGGAGGGGATCTGTTGTGTACGGATGTAGAGATKTTATATTTGATGATGGTCGTGATTGCTAACTAGTGTTACTTTAATACAAATATTTAGTGTTCGTTAAGTCAAAATTCATTCCAAAAACTGCAAATATAATGCTCAAAAATTGTTTTTTTTTATACAACGTGGTCCCATGAGTACAAAAAAAAACAACAATAGCAGAAAACCGGTATAAATTATTACATTTTGCAAGAAAAGATGAATATAAAGTTTCCGCAAATGAATTTAGGATTGCATTTTCCATTTTGTCAGTATGTGGAATATAATAGGGAATAGCACGTCAATGTATAATCTAATAAAATGTTAACAAAAAGCTATAAATTGTACGTAGAAGTCACCTACAGAATTGAATGGTCATATACAACAGAATCAATCGCCGTAAAACAAAAAAGTGTTTTCAACTGAATGCATGAATGCTCATTTTGAAAGAGCTACCACTCCTAACTTGATTATAGGTAATCAAAATATTAAAACCAAAGACTTAGAAATAGAGATTGCGTTTGTTGTATGTGGAGAAATACCGCACCAGTATGTTAACATTTTCTTGTTAACACATAGCATACGGTATCTGATCACATAGTACCGTATTAAATATTCTACATAAAACGAGAACGTTCATATTTATTTTAAGACGAATTACTTCAAAAAGTTTGTTATGGTAGGATGCTAAAAGTGCGAGAAATGAATGATAAATAAGATTGTCCATTCGATTTACTCGAATGTCGCATTAAACACTAATTTCGGGCAAAATAATATAAACAATTTTTTTCTATTTTCAGTTAGAAAATTAAATATTTGTCGTATCATATCAATGGTCGTATTAAACCACGATTATCTTTCTTTTAATCAGCAACCTATTGGAACCTGCACATCCCTACAGGAATTCATGGTTTTTAATTCATTAAAACAAAATAATTTTGTCAGGAACGTAAACTTCCGTGTGTTGGATCTTGCACTGTACTCCGATACCTTGTTGTGCAATGTATTTAGAAGCAATTTTCCCCTTGTAGATGAGGACATCCATCATCCCTCTCTTAATATATTAATAGAGAATTTCGACGTCACTTCGTCTACGGAAAAATTTGTTTCACAATCCAGCAGACTACGTTATAACTTCCGTAAAGCTGACTTTCATGCGCTCTATGACGCAGTGTTGAGAAAAGATTGGTCTGAACTGTTATCAATTGATTCTGTGGATGAAGCTTGTGAACGTTTCTACCATGACTTATATGAACTATTTGACTGTTTTGTGCCGAAAAAAGTAGTTCGTTATTCTGCTTATCCAAAATGGTTTACTTCTTCAATAATCAATAATATCAAACTAAAGGACCGAGTATGGAAAAAATACAAAAGAACAAAATACCAGTACTACCTAGACACAACCAATTACTACCGGAAAATAATTAAGAGAGACATTAAGTGCGCGTATAGAAATTTTATCAAGTCCGCTGAAAGCAACATATGCAGAAACTCGTCGCATCTTTGGACATACATTAATCTTAAAAAGAATACATCGGGTGTTCCAGGAAAAATGTTCTGTGGTGAAAAAGAAATGAAACAGCCCATTGAAATAGTGAACGCATTTGCGGACTTTTTTGGAAGTGTATATGTGCAAGAATTGGGAAACGATAATGAAAGTGATTTACGGTTTGCAAGCAGTTATGATGGGGGTTATAACAGGAACATATTGCATATGTTTAAGATAGGTGAGAAGGATATTGTACAAGCAGCAAAGAAACTGAAAGCGAACAATGTGGCGGGGTATGATGAGGTTCCTGCATTCTTTGTCAGAGATTGCATATCTTGTCTCTCTGGCCCGCTGAGTTATTTGTTTAATTTAATAGTATGTAGTTCCACATTTCCTAAAATGTGGAAAATAGCTTAAGTTCGCCCAGTATTTAAAAAGGGCGATAGGTGTAACATTGAAAACTATAGACCAATAGCTATTATATGTAATTTTTCAAAATTGTTTGAATCAATTATGGCGAAGGTTTTGAATAGGCATGTATCAAATTATATTAGTATTGATCAGCATGGATTTTTCCAAGGGCGCTCAACTGCAACAAACTTATGCTCCTTTGTTCAGTACTTATCAAATAATCTGAATAATAATAAACAAGTGGATACTGTGTATACAGACTTAAGTAAAGCTTTTGATATTGTTAATCATAGAATACTGCTGTTTAAGTTGAAAGACTATGGATTGTGTAATGGGCTGATTTCATTGTTTCGGTCTCTTTTGGGGGAGAGAAGTCAGTACGTTGAGTATATGGGTTATGAATCAAAATTATATAGATCTTTTAGTGGTGTTACCCAAGGTTCAAATCTTGGACCAATTTTGTTTACAATTTTTATTAATGATGCGCTTAGCTTATTTAAAAGTCAGGTATTTGTCTACCTGATGATTTGAAACTGTCTAAAACCATTGTTACTTTTGCTGACTGTCTCGTCCTGCAGAACGACCTGGATCATTTTGTCGAATGGTGCCTCGTTAATAAATTAAAGATTAATTGTGACAAGTGCGTTGTGATTACTTTCTCTAGGAAGGTAAATAATAATTTATATAATTACACGATTGATAAAACATCCGTTCAAAGGGTGCACCAAATAAAGGACCTCGGGGTAGTGATTGACGGCGCACTGTCATTTGTTCCTCACGTCAATGAGATATGTAAGCAAGCAGTAAAAATGTTAGGATTTATCATTAGAAATACAAAAGAATTTGCAAATATTACGTGCTTAAGAAAACTGTACTATAGTTATGTGAGAAGTAAATTGGAATATTGTGCAATTGTATGGGATCCGTATTATGTTGTTCATATCAGAGCAATTGAACGTGTGCAACGTAGATTTTGCAAATATTTACATATTATGCAACACAAAATTTATCCAGCGAGAGACTACCCGCAGTGTGAATTGCTTGCGGAATTTGGACTTGAATTGCTTCAATCTAGCAGGCAACTATTCTGTGTTACATTTTTATTTAAATTAGTACATGGACGTGTATGCTGTTCCCAACTATTAGAGCAATTAAGATTTCGTGTACCCAGAGTAAGCGCACGTAATTCCAAAACGCTTGAATTATACCTATCCCGTACTAACCAGCACTTTCATTCGCCGATAAATAATATGAGTATACGATACAATGAAATATGTAATGATATTGATACATTTATTGAATGCAGTATTGCGTCTTTTGTTAAGAGTTGTTCCGTTGTATTAGCAAGTAGATTGTAATATTTATTTTGCTGTACTTTTGAGTTAATAATTATAGTTCTTTTTCTTTACATTAATCTTAATTTATTTTATTGTTATCATGCATAATATATAACAGATGTTAATTAATTATCCTTGTGGACCACTATGGTCTGTTGGGTCAATAAATATTATTATTATTATTATTATTATTTTCTTTAATATAGAAGCGTGCAATTATTAAAAAACTGAATGTGAAACATATTTCGTGTTTACTTGTTCGAAATATTGCTCATTAATTTATTTGTTGTTTAAATTCGTTGTGGCATAACACAGACATGCATTTTATTGTTATATTCTGTTTATTTTTGGAATAAAAATGTTGTTTTCTTTGTACTAATGATGGGTGGATTTTAACACTAGTACTGAAATGTAATTCTGTAATTATTTTTTGCAGCTATCTCAGTTCTAATGTCACATTGAATACTATTCGCTATTGCGTCAACCGTTAGAATGTAAACACCATTATTAGACCGAGAGCAGGCTAATGAAACTGCACAAAAACGAGAGAAAGTGTAACTGCATTATGCATTAACCCAATCACATGCAAACAGAGTCGACTCCAATACTATCTCAATTCGTGCGGACCGAAAAAGCAGCCACTACGTCTGCAATGAAAAACTTACTATCACGCCTTCGTTCGGCGTAAATTGAATGACCCCACAAGAAACCTTACGTGTTCCGAATACAAATAAATATTTTGTCGCAGTGCTTTCAATTACAGGCAGAGCTTTTTTACGCAAAGTGCTTCTGAATGGTGTAACAGAGAGAGAAAGCTGGCGTGTCAAAACAATATTTCTGCTAATTTCTGCACAGGTCATTTAACAGCGGGGGCAATGTTTCAAATCTGCAATTGCAACATACGCAGCAGCACACAAAAACGCAATTAATATTTGGAGTATAGAATGCTGCGAACGGCAGATACACAGTTATACAACGCGTAAAAGCGATCTTGGATAGAGGAGAGTTCAACGCCACTGCTCTGCATCTGGGTGTTTTTTAGCGATAACTGTTTGATAAACATTTAATTTAATGTTGCGCTTGGTTAGGATGCTTATTGTTGCAGTGGAAATTGAACTCTCTGCACAGGCTCCTAGAATAAAAATTACGCAGTTTGCACTTTAAAATTAATTCGTTATGTCACTGCAATTTTGAGGTTTAATTAATGGTGCATAAAGGGGTAAAATCACAAAATTACCTATGAAGTTCAAGAAATACTTCTGCTTTTCATTTTAAAAGCAATTATTATTGCAGGAGATGATTGCGAGCTGACCCTAAAACAAACGTTACCGTTGTCTACGTTAATGGATGCTCTAGATGAGGAATTACTTTGGTAAATTATATAATAGCGCGTTTCATTATTGAATGAATTGGAGAAGTATTCTCCTACTGTAAATCGTACAGGGTGTCCCATATTTGATGTTTTTAAGGTATCTAGGTTATTACCAACATTTTAAACAAAAAATAAAAATACAATTTTTAATCAAAATGTTGCCCGATACGCTGTAAACATAATGCACATCTGGTAGAAAGAGCTTCTATTGAATTAAATAAATAGGTAGGCCTAAGGCGAGTTCTACAACTGCAAAACTAGACAAAATACAACAATGATCATTTGCGTACAAAACGTCTTGATTACAGTACTACAATATTTTTGTTTTACGTAATTGGCATAAAAAGTGCTATAATATCAATGCTCCCAATTATTGCCTGATATAAACTACTCGTTATTTAACAATATCATAACCACAAGGACTACATGTTAGCCGATATAACTGACTTGGTTTCTAGTCAATTAGAACTAAACAATTTCTTTTTGTGCTGTCTTCATTAAGGCATATTTAAACTGCTACAATGAATGCATATAATATAAAGTAATTCATAAAATTTAAGGAAGATTTATTTGCTAAAATTCGAAAAAACGCTACCTACGGTACCTCAATATAATATGTTTGCGAAAGACACTGACAAAAAATATTAATCTGACATTTCGATTACGCCTGTAATCTTTATCAAAGACGAGAACCTCAAAATGACACGAGTTCAAACAAAATTTTATTTGAACTCGTGTTTTAGAGTACTTACTGTTTTTTATTTCATTATAATATAAAAGCGACCAGTTTTAGACGTCACCACTTATTTCAAGAATACATGGATAATATTTTCTTAATAAAACATACGTACATAAAATTAAACAGTATATCGTCGTGTTGCCTCTTACAACAATACTCCTAGGATAGTTTCACTCTGAGACCTGTTCTATTCAACATTTGCTGTATCGCTATCTTGTCATAGTTCACGTTTATACCACAAACTTGCACTAGCACTCTATATTAAGAATGATGAAAGCTGGTTTCCCTTATAAAAAATGTTGCAGATATGGTTCGAAAACATCATTTTTTTTGTAGATGTGAATTTTTTGTTTTGTTTACGAAGGCACAAATCAAAAATCCCTTTAAGATTCACGCCTTCTTAGTATTTTCTTTATATAGTTATATTTCGAAAACTATTTTCGGTACAGGTGAAATTGACCAATATTTAGAATTATTTTAAACATAAGCTGATGAATCACTGTCTAATGACAATATTGTAAACTCTGTGACTGGGTACTTCTATCCGTTAAACAATCAGCCGTATTTTTACAACAAATTACAACAAGAGAGCTTCAAAAGTCTAACTTTAAACTGTTTCTAAATAGTGACTTTCACAACTATGCCACATTCAAATAGTGCCCGAGGTAGTTCCATTAACGTAAGTGTAATATTAATAGCTTACCGGATGAAGTAAAAATTGTTCTAGTTATGATAATTTTAAGAAAAAACTCTATAAACACTTTGTTAATTTTAATTAATTGCTAAGTCTTAACAAGGGCAAAAATTGTAAACGATCAACTTTAAGGACACAGTTTTACAACTGATTTGGAAACCATTATACCACCCTACTCATCAGCCAGCAGGCAGGTATGATATAATTATATATAAGGATGTAGACGAAATATATAAATAAATAAAATACAATTTTCACTAGCTTCTCAATCCCTTACCTTCATAATTTGTCAACCAGTACTAATAACACTCAAAGCTATAAAACAAGTCCTCACATTTTTATACGAGCACGCGTCGTTATCACTCACTGTTCACTAACGAGCATTATCACACCAGTCCGACTGCAGACTGATACTTTCCTTGGTGGAAAATGTTATCCGACCAGCAAGTTACGTTGCCGAACAAAAAATCCAGATGGTGGTAGAAACACTTTCGATTTCCTTGCAGTCACTCGCTGCACAGGGAAATTTTGGTCGGACTGTTATCGCACTCTGTTCTTTTTGCTTCAGTTGCACAGACGATGTATTCTAATTACGATCGAGGCAACAGAATTGCGATAGTTGTTAGGTGGGACAATCAATTTTTTCTTGCGAAATTTTAATTAATATTTCGGCTAAATAATAAGAAGAAATGTAGGGCAATCATTTGATTACTAGTTAACCGGCAAAAAGATACTAACTCTTGTAATTTCAAATTAGATTTTAAGGAATGATAGGAACTGTTTACAAAATTTGCATTGCAACCTTGTAAAAAGCTACTAAAGTATTTAGGATTGGTTCATGTAACTAATTTCGATGGCCTAAAAACAAGAACTAAACGTAATCTACAGAAATTCTGAAATAACCAACCTTAAAATGTAAGTAACTAGATGTCTTCTTTTGTATTATTATTAAATTGTAAATGATTTGAACGTGTAAAATTATTTTCGTTATTGTGTGGTTAAATTCTAGGCAATGAAAATCCTGTTAAATTACAATTTCTTGTTATGTGTTCAATTAGTCTGTGTTTGAAACTGCGGCTATTTCATCCTAAATAGCAAACTCTGTCTTTTCTATTTCGAACAATTTTGTTATAACAATGACATATAACCAAAGCACTAAACGATCGCCGACGACCAGCTGGAATCTTACTTAAAATTTCATCAAAGGCCCCTATCATTTTTGTGGTTCTAAAAAAAAAGATCGTGCAAATTTGAGACAAAAGATAAGWACATCCCCRCAAGTTAGTGAGGTACAAATTTTAATAGAACCACGCTGTATAATGGCGAAATATAAAATTGCTATATTAATCATTCTGATACTACAGAGAAAACAACATATTTATTAAATGTTTATTAAGAAATAAAAAATATGCCTTGTATATATTCATCTTTAAGTTAATGTCTTTCCAGAAGTACAACAGTAGAGAAGTGTACCTTTTAATAAATTCTCTGTAAATTCGTTTATTTATCCATTACAGTACACGTGCATTGCATATTACACTAGAGAAATTCGTACTAAGAAAATCAAATAAATATACATGTCGTAAACGTCAATCCACTTTCCGTTTATAGTTGTATTAGCACCTTCTGTAGAGAAACCAGAATATTAAACTCCCTGTTTCGGGTATCATACATGTACTGCGCATTCAATTTTGGTCCAGTGGCTTTTTGTAGTAACTTTGTACTATGTTAATTCAACCTCATTCTAACCTACATGGCCATGGTCGCAATGCTAACTTTTTTAATACAGAAATTAACCGTTGTAACTAGATTATATTGCAATTATTTTATTAAGCTTTAGTGCCACCGATTATTTTCAAAAGCTTTCTTATCATTTAGGCAGTTATGTATTGTTGCTTTTTATCAGGGCAAAGAATTGCTAAATTATGCTGCAACCTCCATTGATTAGAATATATCGTACTAAAAATGAAAACACTTCACCATTTGTAATCTTTCAAATTTGAATAACGTTAGAGATTAAGAAACATTTATGTCTATAAAAATACATTTCCCTTTTAGATTGTTGCAGTAAATTACTTGCAAGTACTATAATTACTCTTTAATCTTTGACTGTTAAAGCTGGTATAACTTTTCTGTCGTCAGATTTTACAGTATATTAGCTGAAGAAAATAAGTCTGTTAGATGCTTCGGGTTTACCCGTTGTACCTAAGCAATATTGTAATGTAATGGTTCGATTGTTACAAGATATGCATGGACTGGCCAATGAAAGGCAACTTTCAATATTAACAATCACCTTGTCGGGATTTAGGTATATTTATAGTTCATGTAAAAACTGTAACCTTAAAAACGTAATGAGTGCAATATTTTTTGTTAAAATTCAAATAAAATTCGTTTTCGCGTTTCCAAGAAGAGCGTACGAATAGTTGTTTACAGTAAGTACATTTCAATGTCATTTGTAGCATTTTACATAAATTGTTGTGGTTATCAGTAGTAGTAATAAATTTAAAGACTTGCTATAAACACTTACTCCTCTATCACTGATACCTGAAAGGATATATTTTTTAGGTTTTTACTGAACTTGCTGATAGCTACATCTAACTGTCTGCGGTTATTCTTAATTTTTTTGTATACAGCTTTCTTTAAAAATTTTACATGAAAATCTCAGCTAAAATTTGAGACCCATTGACACTCCATCGTCTTGCTTGTAGAATATGTCTTTAAGCGTAAATAATTTTTATCTTAGGTATGTATCAAAAATGTCAACAACCTATAAATAAACAATGCAAAAGTTTTTCTGTGTTAGCAAATATGTATGAATTTTCGACTGCGGGATATACAGACATTATTTACGCCTATGGATTAAGTAATAGTAATACCCGACCTGCAGCACGAGAATATGGACATAGATTTCCAAATCCACACCAACCTGCTAGGTCAGTTTTTAGTGCATCATTTCACCAACTTAGGGAAACGGATCATCCAGCACTGAGACATGTTCGTCCTCATGAAATAAATTTACAAAATAAAGAAAATGTTGTAGATGCTATTTTGGAGAACCATTCAGTTAGTACGCGCCGGCTAGCAAATCAATTATAGTTGTCACAAAATTTTGTGTACAAGCACTACATCCTGAAGATAACCAGCAGCGATTAGAATTTTGCCAATGGATTCTTCAGCAAAATGCACGTAACCCAAATTCTATTTCACTTGTTCTTTGGTCAAATGGATCATGCTTTACTAGGGATGGCATAACAAACTTCCATAATGAACATGTATGGTCTTTGCAAGACCCCCATGACATTAGACCCAGGTGGTTTCAGCGACGTTTTAGTGTAAATATTTGGGGTGGCATTTTTAATAATACCTTGCTGGTCTATACAGATCATAAATGATCGCTTAAATAGAGAGTTGTATACAGAAAACTTTTGAAGAATACTCTTTATGATCTAATAGACGAAGTACCGCTTAATTTGATCACTAATATGTGGTACCAGCATGACGGCGTACCATCACATAGAGGCAGAGAAGTAACTACCTGGTTAAATAATAATTTTCCAAATCATTGGATTGGTAATGGAGGTCCAGTAGCTTCCCCGCCACGCTCGCTGGATTTGAATCCCTTAGATTTTTATCTGTGGGGTCATATGAAGCAGCTGGTTTATCAGGTGGAGATTACCAATCGCGAGCAATTAATACAAAGAATAATAAATGCAAGCTATGTAATAAGAAACGATCCAAATTTTGTACAGCGCATAACACGGTCTTTGGTTCGAAGATGTGAAGCTTGTATTCTACCAGAAGGTGGTTATTTTGAGCAGTTTTTGTAATAATTAAATAAATGTAAATATTTAAAATGCTTATAACTTCTAAACTAAGAGGAAAAGAACATATGTTCATATAACGTTTCGTACCGTCTGTATTTATACCTAGTATTTCAAATTCATTTTGTACACAAGGAAATTTGGGTTATATTCCACTAGCTACTCTTGAAACATAGCACATTCAAACAATCAGATTGTTTACAAGCTATCTGATAAGTTTCAAAGTTAACACTAATTAACACGAAACAGGTTTAGTGGTGTCTTTAAGGATGTGTGCAGTGCATAACAACCTGTAACTTACCATTCAAATAAAAATTTTCTTTATGAAACCAGACAATCTAATACAACCCTGAACCAGTAACCGCTACAAAAACCCAGTGAACTTGCAGCACGTTCTCATGACTAATCCCAAACGATTAATGAAAACCAATCAGCATCACGTACGTTCAAAAACTGCACAAACAAACCATCCACCGTACCTTACATCCAAGAACTCGCACTGGCATCCACCGGGTCCCGACGCACTTTTCGGAAGTCCGCGACTACTGAAGCCAAAATCTGCCGGTAATTAACCAACAAATGGCTTTTACCACGCTCCTTCCAGACCACCTGTTACGATACGGCATGCAAATAAGCGCTGAAAACGCCGATTAGAAGCTGGCGGCCAAAAAAGCCCGATCGAAAGCGAATTCTTCGACAGAATACCTCGTGCTATTTGTTTTAGGATGTGGGTCGCGTTTTTTTGGGTGGTGATTTGCACGATACCGGCGCGGGGAAATTGATGTGGTCGCGGATTCGTCTGGAAAAGGTGTGGATGCAGCTTTCGATGCAGTTACCGCTTGATACCCGAATTTTTTGCGTTCACGCATGATTTGATGGAGTAACATTCGATTTCCGAGTGATTGTTGGAACAATCGTCGCGAGACACGTGTTATTTATAGCAGAAAAAAGCGATACGTATGATTTCAAGTTGCTCGTGGTTGTTCCATGAATTATGTAACTTTTCCTTGCAATCCGGTACTATTTTTAAACATGAGAGAGAATTAAGTGGCATAATAAAGTTATAAACGAGGTAGCAATTTGTGAAGCTACTTACAATCGGGTGGCAGATAACTTCATTCATTTCATACATTTTTTTGATGTCAGTATTTACTTCGTTTAAATGAAGCCAAAAGCCTAAATTTTCAGTTATCAAGAGGACATACTATACGAGCCCAGTCCCATTTCAATTGGGTATTTGCCATCTATTTATATTTTATTAAATTGCATATTAATAGGTAGCATCTAATCCACAAAACAGCTGTGACAGCTTATAAATTCGAAAAAGTGGATCGTAGGGTCTATTTTTAATATTAAAAATGTGAATATTTAAATGAACCGCCAGAACGCGAACATATTGGCCGTGACGTCAGGTGTCTTGTAAATGGCCGCATGTTTACATCTGGGGTCAGCGCGTCACGCGTCAGCCTCGGCCGTCAATTTATTTGTTTGTTGTTTGCGTTCATTTTGTGACAAGCGAATTAAAATACGCCAAGAAAAAGTTAAATACTTATGAGTTATGACTTCTGAAGGCATGTTCACTGTTATGGAATTTGTGCACAGCGACGAGCGGTTCAACGCGGCGGAGATGAGGAAGATGAGCAACAAGCAACAGCGTAAGTGAACTTTTTATCAAATTAACGTAGCATTTATAATTTGATCAAAGTGGGTTGTTGGAAACATACGATTTGTAAACATAAAAATGTAAGAATCAAAAATGTACCCTAAACTTGACATTTATTTTAGAGGTCAGAATAAATATAAATTGCCATTTATTTTCGGGGCTCTTGCGGCTCGTTTCCGGTCTGGCTAACAGTCGAATATATAGGGAACAACGTCGTTCTTTATTATAACATTTCCCTGTATCAACTTAAAACGCATATAATTTTTCATTTGCTCTTCAAGCTATAACAAAATGGATACTGAATGGTAAACATTTATAACCCAAAAAAAAATAAAACTTACAGTAAGAATTAAGATGATCTTCACAACAGAAAAACAAACTTTGCGATTTCGGCATATTACGTATAGGGGCCTTAAATAACATTTTGATACGTTGATAATCTCGAAGAACGGTTACAAAAATTTTGTTAGCTGTACTAACTGAAGTATGTTTTATAACCATGCACAAAACAACACTTGTTTTGTTTTCCATACATAATAGATGTTTGTAAAACTACAGAAATCATTTTTTGTGCGACCTCTTATACCGTCCTTTCAATAAACACCACACAAAAGCTTTTGCAATACAAGAATGATAGTAACTACACCATTAAACAGCACGCTCCTCGGTAATGTTTACATGACACTTGACGTCACGAGTTGAATAACCTTGGATAGAAGCGTTTTGGCGGTGACTCCTAAGATTCGAATTTTAGACCTGAAATTCTCTACCTACAAATATTTTTTTGTTTTTTTAGCATGGCGTACGATATATATGCACTTCAAGATTCATTTTACGTAATTTTCAAAAAAAAGTGATAATACCCAATTGGCCCAGTTGCAATTTCATTTATTTTTTTTATTTAATGGACAGGAGTTGTAATGCTATTATGAAACAGATATTTAATTATTTTTCACCACAATTTTTGAAACATTTCCCACTTAATAAATTATTCATTTGTCTAATTCAAACATTTTATTTCTACTTAACTACCAAGTTGAAGCAAATCATGAGAAAATCTGAGTCACAAACAACTGACTTAATCTATATCTTCAAAGGCTACCATTGAGTAACATCACCTTTAATTTTTATGACAGCAGTTATTCTTCTTGGCAATGTATTCACTAAATTCTGGCAATCTTGTGGTGTGAACTTATCCCATATAAATTGAAATTTATGCCTTAATTCGGGAATCGACCTGGCAGGAGTTGCGTGCAGTTGTTTTTTCATAATGTGCCAAATAGTTTCTATAGGAGAAAGGTCAGGACTACTGGATACCCATTTTAAAAGTGGTATACTGTTGTCGGTGAACCACTGTAAAGATCTTTTGGATACATGGCATGCAACGCCATCTTGTTGAAAAACAAAATCATTTCCTGACATCAATGACTCGTCCCTAGTGGATAGCAAAGATTCGCTTAAGATATTAAGATATTTTTGGTGTTCACAATGCCCTCATTGAAATGTAATTGCCTACTCCTATTGCAGACATTGATCCCCACACGATAATAGATGCTGGAAATTTAACTTTTCTCTTCAAACAATCTGGATGATAAATTTCATTTTTTGCCGAATAACTCTGCTGCGACTGTCGCCTACACAAATTACAAATCTAGACTCGTCGCTCCAATGTACACTATTCCATCGTTCAGGACTCCAAGTTCTATGTTCTTTTGCCCACTTCAACCGGTTTTTCTTTTGTTGCGTTGTTAACAGTGCCTATACTTCCTACAGCATCACTCCAAAGTGTGCTTAGTTGACCGTAGTTTTCCCTCCTGTTCTGTTTAATTATTCATTCAACGCCCTCCGATCAATATCAGTAAGTGCTCTTTTTTTCACATACCTCTGTTTAGGCTCGACATTATTACTTGATTTGAATAGCTGCACTACKTTGCGAACACTGTATCTTYACAACCCCAAWAACTGTCCAATTTCTGCATTACATCTGCCAGATTTATATAAACGATTAATAATTTAACGAATGTTCGGATCAATAACTTTTCCTCTAGTCATTTTTTAATTCTTCAATACAAAATTCTATAATTGAAACTACCCAAAACGCTTTTGATGTCTGCTGCCAAGTAAACAATGTATCTTAGTTACGCGAAATTGTACAGCCACCTCAAATGTTACATTCACCTGTATGCAAACTTCCGCAAACAATATAGATAGAAACCAGGGTTCGGCCTAAATAGTTAGTATTTTTTTACTATACAATTTTGATTATGGAGAACAGTTCAATTGTGCGTAAAAATTAATAGACCATAATTTAGAGAAGCTATTTATAATAAAAATAAACTCCAAAAAACGATTTTGTTTAAAATTTTTAAGAAAGTTTAAATAATTCTGTTGATGGGCCAAGTGAAATGGGAGAGGGTCTAAGAGCCCATAAATGCCAGAAAGACTGAAGTTTCTCAACGCATTATACCAACACAAAAAAAAACGACGAGCTACTATGAAGTTTAGGTCATCGTGGCTTTGGCAGATAACACGTGGCAAAAGTGTATAAAATACCAATTTAAATTTATCAAATAATGAAGCGTAATTTTCTTATATTTTCTTCGAATAATATTAGTAATCACGTCGTCTATTGCCACATGCTTATAATGTCAACCGACCTTAAACTTTAATAAATCGTAACTGTACCTGCGTTATAGTATAAAGATTTTAGACTTGTTTTTGAGTAACTATTAGAAGATATTCAAAACAAGACAATCTAGAGAAATGCGGTTGGAAGAATTCAATTCCCCATTAAATTTTCTACATTAGCAACTTACAAAACCTTGCGTTTTTGTAAAATTTTACTAATTATGGAGAACTCGGTTTAAAGAATTTCTATCCCTAGTAACTTGTTTTTTTTTAATACAACTGCATATATATTTTTGCCCCTTCAAGAGTGATCTTCCACTTAAGGTATATTGGGGTCTGTTCTTAGAAGTTTTGGAAACATTTGCGATTTATATTGTTTTTGTGGGTTAAGACACTCAATATTACGGTTTGCTATATGTTTATCACCTTCTGTTAAAATAAATGTTCCCCAACCCGTATTTTAACGGTATACTGAAGTATAGTTTAAAAAAAACATACTCCTATTAAATGGTAAAAAAGCTGCAATAAATGGAATTTTCAGTCCACTGAAGTGACGACTCAAATTTTCTGATGCATTTTTATCCTAAATTAACTCCTCTAAAGGTCTAGGTCTCCATACGTTCCATCATTGTACAAAATAATTACGTCATTACGCAATTAAACAATGGTTACTTTTTTTCAGTGCTTCTGAAGACACCTTCAGATCAAGACGAGCAAGTGTCATGGCTACAAACAGCAGCAAAGAATTTTAAAGATCTGGAGATAAATCTCAATGTAGTAGATGTAGAAGGAGAAACCAGTGACTACGAGAAAGGTTTGTGCATTCATACCAAGAGAGCATTTATAAAGATCTATTTCAGTTTGTGACGCTCTCTCTGGAGAAATATCATTGGTACTTGATATCAGCTGGTATGGAAGTGAAGCTGCCAAAGAAGCAGCTGAAGATATGAACTTGCCTTACGTCAGAGCAGACTTGTCCATTAGCCCGTTTCTAAGGTTCTTGGATAAGTTCTTGGATTACAGAAATTCATCGGATGTCGTCATTATTTTTGATGATGCCAAGTGTAAGTCAACTAACAGTAGATAGTGGTTGGTATACCAGTAAGCACAAATTTTGAGTTTTCACTACTATGCTGTCCATTTCATCCATCTGTCTAAAGAGCAAAGATCACTGAATTATCGTGTTCTTCAACATATAGCTCTACACCGTCCTCAAAAAGACCCAATGGTGTCAAATCGCATTATGTAGGGTCAAATGAAAAGTTGCTATTCCGTGAATTGCTTATCCTCAAATCCGTTAACTAGTAATAAATTGTTGCTTATAAGTATAACTTGTAACGTCGTATTCTGGTTTATGGCATTCAAAAAAACTCTTTTATGCAAACTGAAAGTGTCTGTAATGTAAACTGACCTATTTGGCATTGGCCACATTCAAGGTTAGCTTATCTGCGGTTTTTGTTGTCCTAACAAAGTATTTCGAAACTGCTTAAAGAGTTACTGTGTCTTATACCACACTTCATAATGCTTTTTGTGAATGGCAACTTCTGATATCCAGATATTATTATATGCTTTTTTAACAATGTATAGAAGATACAACAGACAACCAGTAGATCTGTTCCTGGACTCACTTTATCTTTATGACATTTCTTACATAGTTACCTTCAATTAGATAAATGATCAATTATTATTTTTTCCATCATGTAAATCTCCAGATGTAGACCAGTCTCTTTACTACTTCATGGACACTACCAGACTTCGTATGATAATCATGGAAGGACTGGACAACGTTACTGGTCAGAGATTGAAGGATTTAAGACCCGTTCCCAACAACATAGCTCTCGTTGTCAGTACCAGCAATATGACACGTTTATTAGAAACCGTAAGTTTCACTCTCTCATCTCTCGTTCATTACAGTTAATGTAGAATCCTCGTTACTGGAAAATACATATTTGCACTTATTTATTTGAACAAAACTTTCAGAGCAGAAAACCACCTGTTTCTGGTCATCAGCACTTTCACCTAATTAGAAGAATTAATTTCATAAACTGCATGATTGAGTTGCGCTAATTGGGTGATTTTGCGTTAATTTCTGATAATTGCAGGCGTTTCGTGAGAACTTGGTTCAGCTTCCAGAAAGATGGAACTTGGTGTTCCTAGACTTCAATCACGCACAATTCGATAGAAGCCTAATGAAAGGAAACAAGTTAAACATTCTGGCTTTGTCCACTTCCATCTGCTGCTCTTTACAAGCCACCACAGAAACATGCAACTGCCCAGTAGACCTCAACATTCCTAAAACATTTTCCTCCCTCCTGCTTCATTCATTGGCTTCAGTCTTCGACAATATGATCAAAGCAAACGTAAAAGTGTCCTCTGAAGTCAAGTGTAATACAACAAGTTACGATGAAGAAGCTGCGAAACAATTTTGGGACTCTTTCGAGGCAGAGCTGGAAAGGCTTCAGGGTGTTATGTACAACGATAGTGGCGTAATTAGAATGAATGCTAACGGTAGTATTGAGATTGGTAACGAGACTGTAGCAAGCTATATCGATGGCAAGGGTATGGTGATTCAAGAAGGGAAGAAAATTAATCCCATCAAGGCTTTCTATCGTATTGGTACTACCCACGTAAGTTGAAATGTTGTAAATACACTTCACTTCAACAGTTGAGAGGCAAAAAAACGCAGAAGAAACACAAAATTTGGTACGCAAATTTAGAAAATGTATGTGCAAAAACTTCTGATGACATAAACTTATTTATTGTGTTTTAAATAATCTTTGGCACAACGTGGTGGCGTTTGAAATCTGTGTTTCGTGCTATATCTTTTTAAAGTTATATTGTGAAAAAGGAAAATGTTCTCCTAACTAAGAAGTTTAAGACTATAAACCTATTTGTAAGTATTCTTCAAAAGCTATATGCCTTTTCTTAACGTTCGTGAAAAGAAAGTTTATGCTTTCCAAAAAGTTTCTGTCAAAAATGGCAAGAGACATCATCCAAGTAACGCGGTCGTGTGTACTAGTTTTCTTTATAATTTGTTTAATATCGACCTATAAAAAAAATTACAAATGAAGACGAAAGACTGTTTACACAGGCAGTCCCTTTGCTTTTTCGAAATACTCGTTGTTTATTTTGAAAAGAGTTTTGTGACATGCATAAAAAGGTCAGTTTTATAAATTTTTGAATTTTGGTTTTTTTCAATGTAGTAAATGATGTTACATCAATTGAGACGTCAATAAACTCTATGGATTTTAACAGAAGATTTACTGTTAATGTGTAGGCAAATTATTAAAATTTTACTTAATTTAAAATGATCTTTTTATGTATATTGAGCTTTATTGAGAGGAAAGTCATAATTTAAATAAAGTGCGACCTGATTATGTTGTTAAGATCTAAATAATGTATGAAAAAACCCTAGCGCAGTATTTCAGAATAAACTATTAAATTAAGTTTTTGGATCTTATTAACCTTCTCAAGATTGGCACTAACATTTTAAAACACCCGTTAATTTTAATATGTTAACAGGAAAACCCTTAAGGTCCCTACTTATTAAGAAATATTAAGTATACGCAAGACTCGTACAAAAAATAATTATTGCAGAAGAGAAAAGTTTTTGCCAATCCTATTTAAGCAAGATTAAGCGGTTAAATTAATAACGAAAATGACCTCAATTAAGATACCCGACTAATAAGGTAGAAGCTTTGTCAACGCAACGTTTTATGTTAACAGTGTTCGTTGCTAGATTACCGAATTATATAAAATTGCCTTGTTGCAATATACCAATAAAAATTGGTAATAAAAGTTTTTGACCATTGTCTTAGATAACTCAGTCTGTTGTATATCAGAATGACAAAGACTATACTACTGCAGTGCAATAATAGTTAACGTAACGAATCGTGAAATTCTGAGGAAATTCTTCTTGTATTTAGGCCTTACCTTGGGCATTCCAAGAAACCAATCCTGAGACGGGAGAACTTTACTGGACGGGTTACTGCATAGACTTCGTACAGAAGCTGTCGGAAAACATGAATTTTGATTACATATTAGTACCACCGAAAAAAGGCACCTTCGGCGAAAAGATTAATGGTACCTGGGATGGAGTTATAGGAGACCTCGCTACTGGAGCAAGTTTATAAACTTAAATTCTCTAGAAAATATTTTTATACATTCTGTTGCAGGAAACAGACATGGCATTCACGGCCATGGTAATGACTGCCGACAAAGAAGAAGTTGTAGACTTCATAGCGCCATATTTTGAACAATCGGGAATATCTATAGGTAAATAGAGAACTTTTTGATTGTAGAGAGATATCTGAGGTTTTCAGCCATATCAAAAAGCAATTTTATTTTTAACTTCATCGTTGTGATTCTTGTGTTTCGTGAATTTGGTATAATATTATTAAAAATAAAACACAATCTAATCAAAACATAATGGACAATAATTATGTTTAATCCTAAAAATTAATCATCCATTTTGAATATAAAGATCCCGAAAATTGCGCATAATATATACAGAATGCCATGCAAAGGCTGCTCCAGAATTTACATAGGTCAATCAGGCCAATACATTAAAAACAGAATTAATCAACACTGGAATAATAACCACTTAACAGCACTCAAAAAACATAAAAATGAGGCAAACCATAATTTTAATTTTATAATACCATCATATTAGGCATTGGATAGCGTACATACAAATGACAAGTACTAGAAATGATTTACCTGTATATCCAAAAAACATAAAATTATGTGTTAATGATAGAACAGATGTACAAGAATTGAGTAACATATGCCAGAAAAAATTGGCATAAAATTGAATAATTTACTTCAAAACTAATTAAGGATACACATTCTTGATAAGGGGGTGATTCTACACGAAAAATTAATGCCACAAGTTCCTATACCATTTTTGTCAAAACTCAAAGGCAACGAAAACACAGATTATCGAAATTATTATTTGCGATCAATTTTTTAATAACCTTTTTGTCTGTGAATCGATTACCCTCAAATTTGGCACACATATTTCTTATATACTTGTATTTATGCTGAGCTGGGTTAAATTTTTAAAGGTTTTTTCTAAAAAAAAACGTCTTATTCTATCGTAATGTAACTAGAAAACCTTTTTTAAATATTTTGTAACGATCTTAATTTCTGAAATATTAAAATTTGTAAATAATGACAAAAATGTTCTGGATAATAATTTATAAGCCAAGGGCGGTTATAGCCTTTAACACTGAAGGATATGCTTTCAATTTGGACAAGGAATGCACTATTATATATGAAATATTTGTTCCAAATTTGAAGATAATTGATAAACAGACAAAAAAAGTTAAAAAAATAATCGAAGCAAAACATTTTGACACCCTGTAATTTCGTTACCTTTGAGTTTTGACAAAAATGGCATAGGAACCTTCTTCATTTTTTGCTCATCATTTCCGAACATTATGTATATAAATTAAGATATTTTCAAATTATCTTTTAATTATGTGTTTCTTTATCGATACTGTGTACATATTCAGTCATATACAACAGTTAATAACCCACTTTTGCAGTTATGAGAAAACCTGTACGCAAAACGTCTTTGTTTAAATTTATGACAGTACTGAAAGTTGAAGTATGGCTAAGTATCGTTGGGGCCCTTGTTGTGACTGGATTCATGGTGTGGTTTCTGGATAAGTATTCGCCCTACAGCGCGAGAAACAATAAAAAGGCATATCCTTACCCTTGCAGGTAAGATCGAGCAAACGTGGAATTCTGCTACTTTCGCTTTGCTTCGCTTGTTACACATTTGCACCCAATCAATGAGAATATTGAAACTCACTGTGGTAGGTTGTTGTGGTCTGGTTTCCTTCGTACAGTTCACTGCAAAAACATTTGTTTTGCGTAAGAATAGTGTGGAACTAACGCAATTAAATCGTTAGTTGCATTTTCATTGTTGGCGAAACCAAACTGTTTGGAGCTAAAAATAACACCTTGAAACATCCTACAAGTTATATTAAAAATTAATTTTTGTAAGTGATAATCTTGAGATAAGTCTCAATAGAATTATTTGTTACGTAACAAGCGTAACAACAACAGGTTCAATTTTTGCAGCGTGATATTAATMGTTTTATACAAACTTATTGTTCTCAAGCATATTGTATCGAAAAATAAGTCAAATTCCCAATTTCACAGCAATAATTTTCGCTCCTAAAAACGCTCGGGAATTTTTAACATCCAATCGTATTGTTTTTTTAGAGATTTCACGTTAAAGGAAAGCTTCTGGTTTGCTCTGACTTCCTTTACTCCTCAAGGAGGGGGGGAGGCTCCTAAGGCACTGTCAGGAAGAACTTTAGTAGCAGCTTACTGGCTTTTTGTAGTTCTTATGTTGGCTACCTTCACCGCCAATTTGGCTGCCTTTCTGACTGTTGAAAGGATGCAGGTAACGCGTCACAGATAATCCATGAACAAATACAAACCATCTTTTTTTATAGACTCCAGTGCAATCTTTGGAGCAATTAGCAAGACAGTCTAGGATTAATTATACTGTCGTCATGGGATCTGACACACACAAATATTTCATAAACATGAAGCATGCAGAGGATACTTTATACAGGTGAGGGCAATTTAGTTCAGGAAGTATGACTCAGCGTATGTACTCAGGGAAACGAGTTACTATTACCTGTCATAGTTGATTAGCAGTCTGTCGTACACAGTACCAGTTCTGC
Source organism: Rhyzopertha dominica (assembly GCA_025024175.1). Lineage (NCBI taxonomy): Eukaryota > Metazoa > Arthropoda > Insecta > Coleoptera > Bostrichidae > Rhyzopertha > Rhyzopertha dominica. Next base: position 5,582,317 of record QCXZ01000003.1, on the reverse strand, counting down.
TGCTTAAACGTAATTTTTAAATTGTGCATAAATTGCTAATAGCAAAACGTTATTAATGAGAGTAATGTTTATAATGGTAAAATATGTAATACATAATATATAAAACAGTGACTTTTTCAAAGCACTTGATCGCATCATTACTGATCTACTCGTCTTCAAATTGGTGTTGTAATAACCAATATCAAAGGTTTGTTGTTATTAGTTCCAGAACTAGTACTTCATCTCAATTAAATTTTAAGAATATTGATCAAGATACGTTTATTAATTTGTAAGCGATTCTAATACAATGCCTTTAATGCTTACCACAAACCGGGGCTATCTGAACATCTTTCTTTACATATCACTGCAAAAATCTCAACAAGTTTAATTTTTTATTACTAAAACATATGCATTATACCAAATCATATTATGGATATCCAGAACTCAAGTGGTAAGTGATTGAACAATTTTATGCCACCAAACATTAATGATTTTTTTAATAGCTCCCAAGTTAGGTTTTAATATATCATTTGACTTAGCCTCACATCATACATGTAATTACTCTTTTTTGAGTCTGAAAACCCTGTCAGGGTGCCGTTACCCTCCCAAATGTCCCAAGGTTCTCTCTTTAAAATATTTTATTCTCAGTAAGTGCTCCCAGTCTAGATATGTAAATGTATCATCTATTATTAAACCAATAAAGCATCAGATATCTTTAACTGAATAGAAATTGTTTAAATAACATTCGGAAGGCAAAGTGTTGGTAGTGCTTTGCTGGTGCAGTGCCTAAAATAGTACCTTGAGGTACGCCGTACGTTACCTGGTAACTGGGTGACTTACAGTGTGATTTAAAATTTTTATTTCAACGTATTGGGACCTTTTTTTAATAGGAGGCAAACCATTGTCCTACGCCACGAGTTCAAGTTTATTTGTATATTTAGATCGTTTTGAATGAAAAAACCTGCTTATTTATGCACCTCGAGACTAAACCTTGGAGTCATGGCTTTTTCATTATTTTCCAGATTGATGGTTACCTTAAACCATTAATATTAAAATTACGTCACTTTATTGGAAAAAGTCTAACTTGAGACCCGAWTTGTGATCAACAATTAAAGACTGTGTGTCTATAAATATATATAATTGTTATCGTGCCTTTAAAAAAATAATTATGAACAAAAGGCTTTAATAGAACAATAAAAAAAATCAAAAATTTTGTGCATAATTGTTCATGGGGTCTAAAGGGGGTAACAGATGATCACTTGTTGTTTATACCATGAGGAATATTTACAAGGAACCCTGATTTACTATTTTCAATATCTACAACCCTTACGTGAAGTAGTTCATCGTATATCGACATATTATGCTTACTCCGAAGATTGCAAAAACCTAAATTACAATTTATATAATAATAAGCCTTTTAGATTTAAGTATAAAATCGTTTTAATCGTTAAGTTTTTGGGATCAAGGACAGTTTCCCACGTTTGTATCTCAATCTTTATTTAAATACCATTTTAACCATTGACGACTGCAACCACTGTGTTGACTTCAAATGTTGGAGCAAATCGATAAAATACGCCAATACAATGCCCTCGCAATAAGTTTCAAGTAGTTTAAAATGCGGATGCTTTTTTAGATAAATCGGTAAAAGTAATACTTAAGTTTGTAAACAAAACTAAACCTGTGTAGTGCTGCGACACTATCAATTTTAGAATTTATCAAAGTTTTTTGCCTTTTTAGATGTAACTCTTTAAAGCAAATAAAATAGCATATTTTATTGTGATTAGATTGTTTTTGTGTCTTGCAATTACAACTTTCTTGTGATAGCCTATCAATATTAACCCAGCAACGTCAATGTTCATAACATTAATTCGCAAAGTATCTTAACATCTCCTAACACATTTACAAAAACTGTTTTCTTCCAGGATGTGGAAAGAACTAACCCTAAACGCCTCAACCGACGAGACACAGTATCGTGTTTGGGATTACCCAATTCGAGAGCAATATGGTCACATCCTTCTGGCAATCAACGACTCTATGCCAGTAGCGACTGCAGAAGAGGGCTTCAGAAAGGTCAATGAACAAATAGAAGCAGACTTTGCCTTCATCCACGACTCGTCAGAGATCAAATACGAAATAAGCAAAAACTGCAATTTGACAGAAGTGGGAGAGGTTTTCGCAGAAAAACCCTACGCCGTGGCCGTGCAACAGGGCAGCCACTTGCAGGATGAGATTAGTAAAACGTAGTACTGAATTGGGCTGTTGTGTTATATAATCGTGTTAAGTGCCTGTTGATTTTTATTCCAGGATGCTGGACCTTCAGAAAGATCGCTTCTTTGAACAGCTTCAGGCCAAGTACTGGAATCACTCAATGAAGGGGAATTGCGCGAACGCTGATGATAGTGAGGGCATTACTTTGGAGAGCTTAGGTATAAAAGATTTTGAAATCTAGCGATTATAATGCACAACTCACGCATTTAGTTGTAAATCACCCAGTCCATGGATGGTTAGTCAAAAGCATAAAATAGCAACTCGAAAATATAGGAGTGGATATAACAGCAGTCCAAGTAATGAGATGATATGAGAACGTGACGATCACGGGAGACATGAATTTGGATCGGGTTTTATGGTAAGAAAAGAGCGCAGAATATTTTGAGGCTTGAACAATAAACGAAAGAATATACTTCTCAGACTCAAAGTACAGTAAGTAGTATAACATTTTGACCATCTCAACACCTGCACCAACTGAAGAAAAAGATGAAAATACTAAGAATGTTTTCTACGTGTATTTAGAAAAAGCCATTGACGCAGTGTCTAGACAAAACATGTTACTACTCATTGGTGACTTTAATGCCAAGATTGGCAAGGAACTTATTTTTAAACCAACGATAGGCAAACGCAGCTGAATATATGACATATATTTAATAATAATGGGCAAAGACCTACCTATAGGAACAGCTGCAGTAAATAATGTACTGATGAAGTCAACCAAGTTTTCCCATTAGAACATCCTCAAAAAACCTGGGTCCCAAACAATCACATTGCTCGAAACCAGATCAACCATATTATTGTGTATACTGGTCATGGGAACAACATACTACATGTAAGAAGCCTCAGAAAAATAAATGCGGACACAGATCAGAGCCCAGTTCGAGCAAAAGTCAGAATTAGAATAGGTATCAGCACACAAATACATCAGAACTATAGTATAACTCCACAGTGGAATAGGGACAATCTACAGAAATAAGAGACAGTAAATAGAATKAACACTKAACTCTAAAAAAGAATATAACGATATCTAGAAGCTATGGGGGGGCATAACTGCAGACATAATAACAATAACCGCAGAAAAGATAGTTACTTGGAAAGAGCGAAAGACAGGAGACAAAGACGTTTACAACTAAGACAATTAAGAATGATCAAGGGACTGTTATACTTAATGACAGGAAGGTAATTGAAGAATGGACAGGATATTTCAAGGAGCTTGTAAATGTCAAACGAAAAGAAGACCTACTAGTTGAAAAACCCTCCTTTGATTAAATCAAAAAAGATGAGATAGGTACTCGCTGCATATCTAACATACAGAGGATATGCATTTTCACATTCATAAATTAAAAACACCTATATGACAAGAAAAAAATACCAACAAAATCGAATTTATTATAGCGCCGATCCACAAAAAAAGAAACAAATCTAAATGCTCCGACTACAGAGGAATCTCTCTAACAAATATCACAAAAAAGTAATGTCAAGAAATTAAAAATAATTATCAAAAAGCTTCTATTGAGAATATTTTTTTTATTTACAGCAATAAGCCCGTTATTCCGTACTGCATAATATTATCCCAACTGTCGATTTCATCCTGATGTATATGCAACACCTCAATCAATCGATCACCATTTTGTTCCACTGTTTATTTAGTTAACTTACTTGTTTTTATTTGTCAATAACAATGGCTTATTCTCTAATTTTTGATGTAATTTCCAAGAATTTACTAAATCTCCTCTTTCAGGTGGTGTATTTATTGCAACCCTCTTTGGTTTGGCTCTTGCAATGATCACTTTAGCAGGTGAAGTTCTTTATTATCGAAGGAAAAGAAACAAGAAAGCTATTACTGTTGAGCCGCAGAAAACCTTGGAAGTCAAAAAAGGTTTCGACATGAGCAAAATACAGGACACTATAACCATAGGGACTACTTTTAATCCCATTAGACAAAGAGACAACACGAGAATTTCGAATATAACTCTGTATCCTCGTGGCAGATCTCAATTTAAAGCACTGCAATAAATACTAACATCGACACAGGCTTTATGTGTGAATTTTTAGCACTGGAAATTCAAAAAATAAAGGATAAATTTAAAGCTTAAAAAGTATGTATTATTTCACAACATTTCAAAAGAAATATATCCAATTTTAGATGTGTTTTAGTTACTTATAGATCCCTTATTTCTTATTCTAATTTGTATCCATGAAATGCCAAAAATACATTCGTGAGAAGTAAATTTGAATAACAATCCTAATAAAACTGTAAATCAGTAAAAAAAACCTTCAAAATACTTTAAAACCAGCACCAATGTGTTATAATTTCCAAATTCATTACTTCCTCATAAACTCCTAGTAGTTTAAATATACCAGAAAAAATATTACATTTACCAAGATTGTAGATATCTTTTACCTTCCATTGACGTAGCCAACTATTAAACAAGAAAATAAACTATTGCTGAAGTGAATTTGGTCTTGTGTTATATATTTCAAGGTAGCTTTGTTTGTATCCTAAAATGATTTAATAATATGGGTTGTTTTGGGGAGATTTCTATGTATTTCTCTGCAGCATAGTTGCGCATCTATTATTTATTACTCTATGGTAACCGAAGGTGTGCGTTTGCGCAATCTTCGAAGCGTGTTGCGTTTGTTTATAAAACACCCGCGTATTTACAAAAATGGCCGACTCCGAAAAATCCTCGGGAACGCAGGACGAAAAAATGGGAAAGAAATCGGAAGTGGAAAACAAACCTAACCTACCCCACGACGAAGACACGGAGAGCGTTGAAGAACAGCCCCTGGACATAGGGGAGCATTATTTGGTCCGTAGGACCGACGAATCTTGGCGTAAGTACAGAACCTAACCTCACTCCTGTCGCTAGGAACTTGTTAACTTTTCCAGATCCTGCTGAGATTATTCAAACACGGTACAACGACAACGAACAGCAGTACGAATATTACGTTCATTATGAAGGATACAACAGACGTTTGGACGAATGGGTATGAAGTGGAGCTGTCAGTTTGATTGCAGGTTGCAGAGATTAGTTTTGTAGGTACCGAGGGGAAGAATCATGTCTGCAAGGTTCCATTTGAGCGAGGGCGGTAAAGGTAACCCCAAACTACCAGGTGATAAGGTGTGGAAAGAGCGTCCGGTAGTGACGGACCTTTTATCGGATAACACAGATAGAAAGATCACTCGAAATCAGAAACGGAGACACGATGAAATCAATCACATTCAGAAAACGTGAGTAGAGTGTGCCAAAGCTCTTGTGAGGGTTGACGCTTTGTGTTGCCGTAGTTACGCTGAAATGGACCCTACGACAGCAGCGTTAGAAAAAGAACACGAACAAATCACAAAAGTCAAGTACATCGATAAGATACAGATTGGAAGGTTTGAGATTGACACATGGTACTTTAGCCCATACCCGGAGGAGTATGGGAGACAGAGCAAGCTGTGGATTTGCGAATATTGCTTGAAGTATATGAGGCTCGAGAAAAGTTACAGATATCACATGGTAAGTGTATTTTCTGGTTAATTAACTGTGTTTTTAGGGTAATTCATTTCATTTTTAGAGTGAGTGCACTTGGAGGCAACCTGTAGGCAAAGAAATATACCGAAAGGGAACGCTTTCTGTTTACGAAGTTGATGGAAAGGATCACAAGGTAAAATAATGTTTCCTTGGTTATTCACTGCAAAAATTATTGAATCTGCTTTTTATTTCAGGTCTATTGCCAAAACTTGTGTTTACTCGCCAAACTATTCTTGGACCACAAAACACTATATTTTGATGTGGAACCGTTTTTATTTTATATTCTGTGTGAAGTTGATAAACAGGGAGCTCACATTGTAGGGTATTTTTCAAAAGTAAGTGCTCGTTTCATATTTTTTTCTTACAAGAATGAATATTGTGAAACATTGTGCAATGTTGTTAATTTCACCATTATTTTCAATTTACCGAACACTACTTCTTTTTCTCAGTTCAGTAATTCACAAAAATTATGCCACAAACAAATTTACAGTGGGAAATGGAAATTATTATGTTTACAGGGTTGTAAATGTGAAATAAAACTTTAACTCCTTTTTCTGTTTTGCTTAATAAAACAGAGATTTAACTCTGAAGAATCAGCAGTTGTAAAGGAATCACTTAGCAGAATTAAGATTCTACACAGCCATTTTATTGCATATAAAGTATAACAAGAAGTTAATTTAATATATGGACTGTACTGTTACTTTTTTGGTTAAATATGGATAAGATAAATTAAATACAGGGTATTCCAATACTAAAACAAAATTACTTTAAGAAAAAATAGTAGAATTGTCCTGATTTAAAAAATGACGAATTGTGTTAGCCAAAATCTGTTCACCCCATTGAACTTTGTTAAAAAAAAAGATTGGGACTCCAGTATTCGTTTCTCCACCTCTTATAGTTTTGTCTCTAATACCAATGAAAATGGTCCACATACTCTCTCTTTTTGTGAGATGCTTCTTCAACTAATGATAAACTTTGCGTCATATATTTTCTTGTTACACAGTATGATAAAAAAGAGATTTATCTATTCGTATCTGTTTTCTATGTTATCTGTATCTATGAGCTTGACATCTGCTTTTACTAAAGTTTTATTTAGGTACATCATAGTATTTAAGTTGCTAGTAACCAAATTTCTGATACAAATTGTTAATAGTTAATGACATTCTCTCCCAATTAATCAAAATTTTACATAGGATTGTGTGTATTGCTACTTTAAATAAATCCAGCCAAATCATGGTTTTTTAAATTTGAATAAGTATGACCACATCCTTATAAAGATATTGAATGTATTGGAGCACTAGGAATATTACAAATATCTGTTCTGAATTTCATTTTGTTGTAATAATACAGCATAGCTGTATTATGAATTATAAAAAAAAGTTTTTCGAACATGTGTATTTGTTTGAGGTGACCAATATATAAATATACCTAGGAACCTTTTGAGTGACCTGGTGTTCTAAATGCTTGTACTCATTCGTTATAATAAGAATGTTATCCAGAATTATGACTGTATATGTTCCAAATGGTACTACTATTACAATTGGTGAGTGAACAAAGATAATTAATTCTACTTTCGGTGATTTTCATAATCTGTAAATAATACTTGGAAGACCGCTCATTTTGGTAAAATTGCTAATTGACAATGATTTGAGAAACATACAATTTAATAACTGTGGACAGTTGGAAAAATCTGTGTAGCATGTAATAAAGACAGAAGATGAATGTTACAAGAACATTATTAAATTAGTTAAATTATTACCTGTTTTTTGCAAGGCCTGCTGTGAAGGTTTGGAATACCAATAAATATCACCTCAAACTTACAGTTTTTAATATAGTAGTACCCATTTTCATGCCGGATTTTGATTGTCCATAAAATTGTAAGCAAAAAAAGTATGATGGTAATCTTTTAGTGTTTCAACAATAACCCTATTAGTATTATGGGTTTTTCTTTAAGTTACAAAGTTTCTACATATGAATTTACATAAAGTTATCCATGACATTATAAGTTAAATCAGTTTAGTACTAAATGCGCTTTAATGAATATGCTACTAAAACAAATTATCACATACATATCATCCAAAAATTTTTTGAACAATTCTAAATTTTTTACAGGAGAAAGAGTCCCCAGATGGAAACAACGTAGCTTGCATTTTAACCCTGCCGCCATACCAGCGACAAGGCTATGGCAAGCTACTTATCGCATTTAGTTACGAACTTTCTAGGCTAGAGGGCACTGTTGGCAGTCCAGAACAGCCCCTCAGCGACTTAGGCAAGTTAAGTTACAGGAGTTACTGGAGCTGGGTTCTCTTAGAAATCTTAAGGGATTTCAGAGGTACACTTTCGATAAAAGATTTAAGGTGAGATGGTATTATGGATAAAAAGAAAATGCTACTTAGATGTTAATATTTCAGCCAAATGACCAGTATAACCCAAACAGACATAATCTCCACTTTGCAAAGTATGAACATGGTGAAATACTGGAAGGGCCAGCATGTCATATGTGTGACACCGAAGTTAGTCGAGGAACATATCCGTTCTAGTCAGTATAAAAGGCCGCGATTATGCGTGGACAGCAATGCTTTGCGTTGGGCTCCGAGGAGGCATGGGTCAAATAAAATTGGAAAGAAGTAATAAACAATTGGTATAGACTGATCTGGAACATGTTTTGTCTTATTTGTGCTGTTTGTAGTCTTAAGTTCATTAATAAAGTTTTGTATAACGTAATTCACCTTTATAACCCTATGTTTTTTTGTCCATCCCTTGAGCAGGAATGGAACGCCCAGCCTCTCAATCCAGAGGCAAACATACCATATTCTGGGCCACCAAGGATCGCCAAAGGTAATATTTTATTTATTTGTATGGTTGTCTAATAGGTAGCTGATCCAGGATATTGAAATGCTGATAAGTATAATTTCTCTAGTCTCTCTTAGATGGCTCTGCATATTTTTTGTACATATTAATGATTTCAATAATTCCAAAAAGTATTTTAGAATAACTTGAATGCTATGCGCGATTCCAGCTTAACAACACGCACCCTAGTGCCATTTTTGACACCTTTAGACATACACAGCTAGCCAACGTACACACAAGAGTTTGTGCTGCATAATACCTTGTACTTTTTATAAAGTTATAGTTAATTTCGTAATATTACTAATATAATGAAATTCCCTTACAAAAAAGATAGTAAAAGGACCAAGTCAAAAGCCCTTACTTGCAATCAGCTAATCAGACACAAGAAACTTAATTAATCGCAAATAGCACAAAAAGATGGTAAAATTGCCCCCACTGGAATGTGGCTATGCAATTAACATATTATATTATTCCTAGTTCACCTTTAAAGCTTTTACATTTATTTATTTTTTGAAATTAGAAATACAGTCTTGAAAAATTGCGCTAATGTAGCTTAAGGTTTATTCTCACAAAAATTAACAACGCCAACACCCCATCCTTAAAGTTATAGGGTAAAACCCCTTTTCGAGGGTGGCTTTTTGATAGTTTTTTTGACAGAAAACGTTCTTTTCATTATTAAAATATTTGCTCAATTTATGTACAATGCACAGCATTTTTTGGCACTGTAATAATGGTCTTAAGGGGGGTTACATTTTGTCTCCTAATAAAAGCACCTAGCATGGCCAAAGAGTAGCATAGATAATTAAATTAATCTAAAAACACTTTTCGGCCATTTCTGAGGTTTTTGAAAATTTTGATGTTTGTAGTGCGCTTGAAGAAACATAGCTATAAAAGTAAAATAGATAGATAAATCTGATTTTCATCCCTTGATACAGAGTGAAAATGCTTTTTCCACTCCTAAATTAAACATTTTGGATTCACTAAAAGGGTTTCCTAATAAGAGAGTATAAAGTTCACTACTTTATTTATCTAACAATTATAAATTACCTTATTCTGGCAGTTTACAATTGTATATGTTTCTAACCAAAACTTTCTTGGTTTAGATATGAATCACCTAACATGTTATGGCATGTTCAGCAAGTGTTAAAAATAATATATACTTGCAAGCATGAACATTATTAAGTGGACAATGAAGAAACAGGTAGATTTAGAAGGTAAGTTTTATAACTATTCTTGTATTTTTTCTTAGTGTTATATTTCTACCTTTAATACACGTTTCATAAAAAGTTCAGTGCTTTTATTTCAAGTATCACTTTCTCTTAATTAATTTGGATTAATTCAATACAAACAAGTATATGTCCTTGTTGTCTTTTTGCTAAAAAAAAATAGTAAGCCTATATCAAGAGGCGTTTTTTTGTGCAATAGGACTAGTTTTCGCCTTTGTCTTCATAGCTGATGGTCAACAAGCAAAGCTGACATGCTAGCACGAAAAATTATGTTTTTTCTTTCAAAATTTTTCAAAAACTATCAACAAAAATGTAATTTCAATAAGCTTTTAATCACGTAAAATAAATATAAAGTCTAAATTTAAGAATATTTAAACTCTTTATTAGAAGAGCACTAGTTAATAATATGTACATTTTTTAATCGAAATATTTATCGTTTTTCTTAATATTAACTAAACTACATTATTTTGACCACTAGTATAATGGCCAAGTGAGGAGGCTGCAGCTTTAATTTTTTTCTGGTGATGGTTAAAATCGATTTTTTTTAAATAAGTTTTAATTATTTTCTTCTCTCCAAGAAATTTTTCGAACCTGGAAAAAAAGGTTATCAATTTAGGTATGAACAATTTTCTTTTTAAGAAATATAACTTAATGGCGTATCTCAAAAATAATTGGAGCGAATATTTAAATCTTTTGGACATTTTGTATTTAAATGGCGAACAAGACATATTTTAACACAATTAATACTTACTGGATTTTATTATATTTTTATGGATACTTAATTAAAAGTTGTTACACTATTATTGATTACTGATTCAGATAAAGCTAATTAATAATGTAGGCAGAAATTCTAGATTTTGTTAGAGATGATAATCTGCAAAAATACAAAATTTGTGATCGTTTCACAAAGAACAACCTTAGCATCTAATAAACATGAAAATAGTGAAATTTTATTGTTTCCTCTGGGTATTCAAATGACCTTTGCTCAAAAATGGCAGCCTATAAAGTCACGGTAGCTCTTTAGATACCATGATTGTTAAAATTACTACTTTTTAGAGATAATAATAATAATAATATAATATATAGAATACTTGCTACACATCATTTGGGGCGCAAAATCATTGTCAATGCAAGCCCTCAGTCAAAAGATTAAGTAAAAGAAGTACTAACGACAACTCTTCAAATCAATTGGTTATTTATTATACGTACGCACGCACTATACTCCTGGCCGAGGAGTGATTGCGAACCTTTGTCAAGCCAAGCAAGCGCTGTAGACGCAAGTTTTCCAAATGTAATTGTCTTTAGCTCTGTAAGCTGCTTAATATACCGCGATCGTATTAATAAATACCGTAGGCAAATCTAATGCATGAGTTTTGAATCCTGTGTAATAACCGTGAGATGATCAGCGAATTACATAATTTCAATTTCATATCGGAATTTTTAAATGTTTGTTGGAATAGTTTTTTTAGAGTTAGAAATGAGGACTACCATAAATTATTTACATGCTGCACAAATCGTACATCTTCATCTATATACAAACCCAGATTCCTGCACGACTGACTAAATGGAATCGTTGTGTCATTAACATTGATCTCAATGTACCTTTCAAAATATTACGGGATTGTTTCGGTCAAAAAGCATGGCCACCGATTTGATACATTTTATTTGGGAGAATAAAGATCCGTGATCCTCATAATGTATAATGATATCATATGAAGTACCAAAGGAACATAAATTTCACCTTAGAAGTTCTACTAATATGAGCACATTTTCTGATTCAGAATTAACGCATATCAAAGACTAATACATTAACCGATGCGCTTTTAGTACAGTTTCAACTTCTCACATCACAAGCTTTAGAAATTTAAGCGGGGAGTTCATATGTATAGGTGCCAAAAGATACAATTGTAGTCATTTTTACTCCCCAAGGAAAGAGACTCGATGGATACCTAACATTATTAAAACACAGAATGACAAATGCCTCAGCATTATGCGTCAAGATAGGCAGTGTATTGCTCTCAAAAATTAACCGATTACTTAATATTTGAACCAAATTAAGCTTCATTTAAATAAAGTGAAATATATTTAATTGCATTTCTATCAACGCGCCGGGTTTTAATTCGTGCTGATAATATTTTTACTGGTACCTGTAACTAAAAGTTCGCTCCCTGTATATCTCATAGAAGTAAAAATGGTCACTCTAGTGGAGTGTATGAGTTATAGAAAAGCCCGTAAAGTTTTCTTAAATTAATGAGCAATAAATGACGGACATATTAATAAGTGAACCAAAAACATTATATTGCGCACTTAAAACATTTCATTACCTATTTAATTGTTTTTACAACAGTTATATCTAATCTTTATGCATATTGCAATAAAAACAACCCACGTGAGCGACTGATTTCACCGTCAGTAACAAACCAAGAGAAGAACCCTGCATTACCGGCGTTATCGACAATTCGCGCAGCTTGCCACCATCGCATCCCACACCGAGCCACAAAAAACCGGCGTTTTTTCATCCAKAATACCGGATGCCGGGCACGTAAACAGATCTAGACGCACAGGGACATGTGTTATCCTAGGAACAGGCGGCGAGTGGGGATCGCGACCACGCGAATGCAACAGGTGATTGTCAGTTGCAGGTAAACTTTACCTGGGCGAGCATCACCGTGTTGTCGTCGGTTTCCGTTTTGCACGTTGATATAACAGCGCGAAGTGCGGATTTTGAATCGAGTGAGACTAAAGTGAAAACTCTCGGTGGATTGTGCTGTGATTCTGTCGTTTTTTGGAGGAGTTATGGATTAATCTAAACAGCAAATGAAGGTGAGTTTTTTGAAGTTTTCGTTTGCGTTTTGGTTTGATGGACTTGCGGCAGCTATGACGAATTCAGGCTATTGTTATTAAATGATTAGATAAGTTGTTGTTGGCTCTATTATTATAATAGGCACTTATTAATGTATTATCAGTGAGTGCAGTAGCCTGGATATAGTATCTGTCAATCAGAACTGGGGAGAATACTATGCATACATATAAAAGGCAGAAATTTAATTCTAAGCCGTCATATTTATAGATAAATACCACGATCGCACAATTGTGCAGTATCTGAATGCTAAACTTCCTTTAACATACTCTTTTAACTTTAAAACATCTTCACTTCACGCATTAATCACTTACATCCTTTAATTGACCTTCGTTGGCAAATTGTACCGGTGTTCCGATCAGTAGTCGCGCGGCGAACAAAAAACCCCAGTTACACGTTTTTTGTTACGTGTTTTGCTTGTAGCCTGAGCAGCCTACGCAAAAAGTGGTTTCTAGCGGCAAAAACACATTTGGTATATCGACAACGGGCATTCTATTTAAAATCATCAATGTTTCAATTATTCTGAATTCAGTAAAAAAATATTCATGCTAGAGGGGCCCCTAATGTCTATTCATTACCAGATGACATTGTTCTAGGTCCACTAATTTTTGAAAAAAAAATAGCTATTGAGTGTGCTAAGTTACCCCAAGCTACTGCTATTAAAAACTGAGTATTTTTTAAACTAGTGTTACTTTTGACTCAAAATATATTTACTCACTTATATGTTATAATTCATTCCAAAAACAGTGAGTCTCCGGATTCTTTGATTTTGCACCAAAACTGTAAAGAGAGAAACTCATTTTTCTCTTAATTTTGTTGGTTTTTTTTAATTCTTAATCATTAATAGGCGGGTTATTCCTATACACCATTTGCTTTAAACGTCCACACAAATGGGGTGCCACAAGGAAGTGTTCTCGGACCAATGTTGTTCAATATATATATATATATATATATATAAACGATGTACGTGATGTATTGCACAATGCATCTATTAATTTGTTTGCTGACGATACATTGGTTTTTATGTCAGGTCGGAATCACCGTGAGTTAACAGACATTCTAAACATGGAACTATTTACACTGCATAAGTGGTTGTGTGCAAATCGGCTGAAACTAAATTATTCTAAATCTAAGTGTATGGTCTTGGGTTTTAAACATAACTGTAAAAAATATTATCAACAGCAATATGGTATTTATATTAGTAACGTAAAATTAGAATTTGTAGGACAGCTTAAATATCTTGGAGTGATGTTAGATCCCCAGTTATCTTTCGGATGTTTTGTTGACGAAATATGTAAAAAAAATTGGGAAGAAAATAGGATTCTTGTCTCGCGTTTCTGCAAATTTGTCACTGTACAGTAGAAATTTAGTGTATAAAACTATAGTTTATCCTCACTTTGTGTACTGCATGTCCTTACTAATTGCATGCAAAAAAGAAGATATAAAGCGGCTGCAAATATTACAGAATAGGGCTGCAAGGGTGATACTGTGTGTAAATAGATATACTCCGGTGGATTATATGTTGCAAAGCCTTAAGTGGTTAAACATTCAACAGCAAATAGAGACCGCGAATGTTATAATAATTTTTAAATTAAGTAAGGGTATGTTGCCCGACTACTTACAAAGACAATTAAACACTAGAGGTGATGTACACTCTCATAACGTTCGAAATAAGCTGCATTACAACATAGAATTTTCAAGGAACACGCATGAGCAGAAACAATTATTTAGTGATGGTTTACGATTGTACAATAGTCTTCCGGGATATATAAAAGAAAAATTAACTGTACGTTCCTTTTCTTCAAGTGTTAAACAAATGTATTTGACAAAAAATGTACTTACTGTATAGATAATGTACAATTACTATTAGTCTGTTTACTGTATTAGCAGGTTTTTGCTAAATAAATGCATACTACTACTACTACTACTACTACTAATTGCTAAATCGGGACTCCTGACGGTACTCAATACTAAACCACTTTTTCCAATAATCATTTTGCATGCATTATATTTCGATTTATACTGGTGAATTTTCTTCTCTCTTAAAATCAACATTTTTTTAACATTTACGAAAGTGTTTTGTGAACAGAGTAACCGTGAGAATTCATCTTTAGTCAGGAGTTATGACATCTTTTTTTAATTAGACAGCAATCGACGAAATCGAATATCGTATTTCTGAGCAAATCTCAGTTTTCTCTGATGGAATTAAAGAACCAAAAACTTTAGTTAGCTTTCTGACTTCTTCAAAAGTGGGGGAATTAATCTACACACTTTTGTTCTTCCAAATCTTGTTTTTAAGAAGAGCGTAATAATCCGATATATGTAAGACATTATACTCAATCAAACTTGAAACACCAAGCAAATATCATAATTGCTGTTATATTATTATTATTTATTCGGTGTTTTATATATGAAGTATATAAAAAACCAAATAGAACTCCAACTGTACGAATTTAAATCTTAAAACGTAAGAGAGGGTGTATTGATAATCCTAATATTTTTTGTCCACACATTACAGAAATAATAATTTTGATAGCAAATCAGCATATTTTGCTGTTGGAAGCTTTCTTGTACTTGTCTTTCACCACCCATTACGTTTGGACATGCGTCCATCTAGATTGAAGTTCCATTACGAATATCTGACTTGTAATACATTTTTCTGAACTGTCTGAATTAAAACGAGTTTGTTATGACATTAATATCTTACAACAACCCTACGTTCCATGTACGGTGAAAAACCATAACTTTCTTAATTTTTAGAAATCTTCGTTTCCATGCAAAAAGTTTGGTTGGCAGTTTATAAGGTCAAGTACTTGATAGCGTTATTAATTTTCGTTCTCGTGTAACAATAGAAAATAATCTAATTCCAAAACAGAACAAATTAAAGAAATTTTGATAGTTTCGTATTAGATAAAGCAGTTTATCTGCTACGTGAGCCATTAACTGCAGCAGATTAAGTAATTTAACACCCAGATTGTTTGTATGTTTATTTACATTGTAAATGGTGTTTGAACAAGCGGGTTTTTTTTACATAATATCGCTTTGATAAAGTTGCAACTATGTAGTATCTATGGAGGTTCATCTTACAGCATCAAATACTCAAAATTGCTATTCATTAACACTCATATAATACCTGTTAAACCCACTTTTCTTAATGGTATTTATTATGATTATAACACTGTTTTATAAATTGCACTTACAAAATAGAACTGCTAATATCTTCCTTATGTTTCCTATGAACTTTATTGAAAATTGAATTGAACTATAAAATAGTTAGCTGCTTCTACATTTTTATTGTTTTTTTTGCACTGTCAGAAATATTTCACCCATTTTTATTTCTGTAGTCTGATCTCTACAATTCTGCGTAGTACTGTCCAACAGCTTTCATTTTTATTAACGTTCCTTGATCGGCGTCGACTCATTAAATCCCATAATGTCAAATTTACGAGACGTAATCACCGAACCCTGTACAACACATGTCTCGTACTATCATGTTTATGTTGTGTTACGCTACAATTTGCGCCTACAACAAAAATTTCCGGCTGTTCCGCGACTGTCACCAAGCATGTCGCTTTCACATCCACAGTCAGTCCAATTAAATATAACCGACGGTTTTTTTCTCTTGCAAACTTTCACTGGACATGTCGGATGTCTTTTCCATAATTAATTATGTCCTGTGTCCATCACCGAGGAAATTGATATCGCACCTCAGATGGGTACGATTAGATTTATTAAAAATTTAAGCTTTCGTTTGGTGACAGTTTCTTCCTTCCTGTTTTTACCGAATAAGCAAATGGCTTCCAAGGGAACATATGTAATTATTATAAATAGTTGACTATTATCAAACTTTTTAATCTCTGTCAGTAAGATCAACCACGGGATATGATCTCTTGTAAAGACTATGAGATTTGAATAGTATATAGGATGGTGGGTATTTAAGTAAGGTAACATAGATTTCAAGGGTAGCTTGATAAATATTTGCTTATTGATTTCTTCCTAGAAAGGTTTTGTACCTGTGGAAGGCGGTAGACACTTAGGTACTGAGATTAAGCATCTCCTACGTCTTTGCAATAATTAAAGGATTAGTTTGTGGCTAGTGGACTAACCCTTGCTTATTTCATAACGAATACCCTTATACATTTTTGAATTTCTCTTTCAGTGTAAGTATCACTTTATGTACTATATCTGCTACCTTAAGTGAACCATTTTCAATTAAGTCAACATGCAGCAGTCGACAATATTCAAAATATTTTTAAAACAAAAGCAAGTAGAAAGAAACGCTTTCACAACTCGTTTCTAGACACAATGATCTACCTTTTACACCTTTTGAAAATTGAGCTCTTTTAAACATGAGGAAGCTGTTACCTTAATAATTCAATTTTTAAATGGAACGCTATATTTTTTGTTACACGGTCAAGTAGTACTCAAAATATCATTCGATTGATGTATGTTTGCACATATCTACTAAAATGTGTTTTCTTATTTTTTGCATTGTCACATTAGCTTTGGTAATTTGAAACCATAGTTGTTTCCCAAAAATGTTATTATTAATAAATATTTCTTACAAAAATAGCAGCAAAAATACAAAAATAAAATACAAACTAGAGCTAATAACTTCTGCAAAATTTAATAATTACATGCTCAACATATTTCTGTTCTTAGAAGTATGATTTTTTGAGTTATTCTTGAAACATAGTAATTTTTGCGGTAAAGAATAAAACAACAGGTTCTGAAAACATGACAACTTTTGATTTTACAAAATATAAATTTGTTTCATGAAAGCATGTGCTTATACAAAAATCATTTGAACAAAATAGAAATGTTTTTGAGCATCTAATGAGATAAATTTTTTGTTGAAGTTTTACTGTAGTTAGTTTTGTTTAGTTAGCTAGCTAACGGATGTTTGTGTCAAGAGTATAATTTTTTTTTGTTTATTTTGCTTACTAGAATGTTTGATCATTTGTTTTCATAATATTAAAGTTTTTTATTTGTATAGTTGCCTTTGAATAAAACAGTAGGTTTTATCCAAGAAATACAAATTACCTTCCACTGACTCTTGATTGTTAATTTTTAATTCCAGTGGGAGTAACTAAGATACTAGTCTGCATAAAATTGCGATGTCAGAAAGGGACTTTGTCCACATTCAATGTATAATAGCTAATAGCAATTAAAGCTAATGTGATTATGTAATATTGAAAACAAATAAGGAAACACGTTTTCGAAAACTGTTAATAGATACCTCTGTACAGTCTTACATTAATCTAAAGATAATTTTGAATACGATTTGATCGTGTAAGAAAAATACAGCGTTCCATTTGCTGTTGTATCTAGAAACGAGTTGTGAAATAGTTTCTTTCTACTTACTTTTGTAAGTATATTATGTTCCCAAAAAGGTGATATATAGTGCTTTTGAAAAGTAATGTGTATATTCAACAAAATTGATATAAGGATTTATTTCAAAATTTGCCGAGACATGTTGATCGATTAATTTTGTACCTTTCGAGATAATTGGCCATTGATATGTTATTGTGGATTTGGGAAGAACTAATTTTTATATATATAGGTTATACAAGACATGTTATGAGAATATCTGCGTTGATAAGATATGGTATTTTGTACTCGTATATAGGTATCATCAACAACCAGTCTAAACTAGACAGCAATATGATAATATTCAGACAGATATACTAATCTCTTTTGGAATGCAAGTATATTTTTATTTGTTACGCAGTATTTTGTAGGTTTAGACTAGTCAAATACGTCTTCAGCTGTATCCGATGGTAATACTTCAACGGGAAACAAACGAGATGTCACAGCAATAATATTTGTCCAAATATAGATTCTTTCAATTTTTATAGTTTCTGCAGACAACCTACAATTATTCCTTCTTCAGTCCATGAAAAATTGTTGTGTAACAATTTCCTGTTCATTTTCCAGGCAATCTCCGATCATGTTAGGCAAACCGCAATTGCTTTAGCGAAACAACTGCTGCAACGGAGACAAGGTCGCCGCTCATATAAGAAAATTATTCAAATTGAGCATGATTCTATAATTAGTTGCGCAAGTTCAATTAGAGTGTATTTTTGTCGTAGCGGACCCAAACGTTACCGCACAACGTAACAGAAAGTTACAGTGTAATAGGTGCATAAACGTTTTGCGGGAAAAAATTAATTTATCTTTGACAACCTTGAAGGTGGCGATTAAATTTTATGTTTTATCTGAGAGGGACAAGTCCATTTATGAGAGAAAAACAGTTAGCCAGAGCTTTATTATTGCCAAAAATGTTTACCTAAGCCGTAACAGTCACTTTGCTTCTGAGTATGGTGGTTTATTGCATAATGTGCGATGCAAATGGCTTGTATAAATATGGTTCTCCGTGTTTTCAGAAATGTATACAGATAATTTTACTTAAAATAGAATAGCATTTCACTGAAGAAACTCAATGTACCCAAGGTTAGATTTGTAGGAAAAGTTCTATATCTAGCTATAAATTGCATTCATATCTTCTGGTTTGCCTTTCAAATTGATGATACGGATTCTTTTTGTAGCTGCAAATTTCTTCCTTGCTATATAGAATTTCTTCGCTATTTTCCATGAATTTTCTTAGAGTACATTTTTCTGAATACGCAAATATAAGAGAATTAGGTTCGAGAGTTTCAAAAATGCGAATAAAGTTACCTTGATTAATTGAACCAACGCAACGTACAGTAGGCATTTTTGCTGTCTGGAGTTGTGTAAAAATATAGGACCTCTTTATTTATTATCTTCTTGTTGAAAACACTGACAAAAAGTTTCGATTACACCTGTAATCTTTGTCAAAGACGAAGAACCTCAAAATTTGCCTGACAAAAGTTCAAACAAAATTTTGAAATTAAATAAACAAATCACCAAGGATGCGAGACGTCATAGAAACAACGTGCCAACCTGATAAAAAAGAAACCTAACGATGAAAAAGGAACTACCTAGCTACTAGATATACACGAACTACTTGATAAAAGATAACTACAAAATAGCCTTCCAAATGTCACCTAACTCATAATTTCCACAATCCCTTTTAGAATTATTAGTATTCCTACAAATTTCTATAGCTTCTTTTATTAGACGTTTGTGATAATATTTTTCTCTATGTAAAATTTTTGTTTTATCAAAATCAATCATGTGTTTAGTCAAATATGAGTGTTCAGCTACGGAAGATTTATCTATCTGTTGCAACCTAGTAGCACGTATGTGTTCTTTCAAACGCGTACCTACTTTTATTTTAGTTTGACCTATGTAACACTTTCCGCAAGAACAAGTAATTTTGTAAACACATTCACTCTCTAAATGTACTTTATCTTTAGTACAACTTAAAATTTTATCTAAATTATTATATGTACTATCAACAACTAAAATATCGTGTTTTCTAAGCATCCTCTTTAATTTTTCCGAAAGGCCTTTTACATAAGGCAAACTCAACTTCAATTTGCTTTGTCGTGGCTGAGAATTTACTTGATTTGGATGAGCACTTTTATTAAAAACTGACCATATATTCTTACTACTATAACCATTTCTCACTAGCGCTGATTTAAGATGATATATTTCCTTTTGTACAGAACTTTCATCTGATATCCTTTGTGCTCTAACAAATAACGCCATAATAAGACTATTCTTTTGAGAAGGAGGGTGGTGAGATGTGGCATGTAAATATCTGTCTGTGTGTGTTGGTTTTCTGTAAACCTTGTGTCCTATAACTGTCCAGTGTTTGTTCTGTAAATTTGGACATCCAAGAAAGGTAAACTACCATTACTTTCTAATTCCATAGTAAATTTTATGTCGGGATTTTGACTGTTCAAATGATTTAGAAACCTACCCAGCTCTTCTATACCGTGGGGCCAAATAACAAAAGTGTCATCTACGTACCTATACCAACATTTTGGTTTAAGCTGAAAACTGTTTATCGCTACATGTTCAAAATTGTCCATAAACAAATTGGCTACTACAGGACTTAGAGGTGAACCCATTGCACAACCTGATTTTTGTTTATAAAAATTATCGTTCCATAAGAAATAAGTAGATTTTAAACAATGTTCGGATAATCTGGCTATCGTGTCACCTAAGGGATCGCTATTAAGCTTGGATTTGGTGATATCTATCGTTTCAGGAATGGGTACTTTCGTAAATAAAGAAACCGGGTCAAAACTAATCAAAATATCACCTTCTGAAATACTTAAACCTTTTATAATATCAATAAAGTCTGAAGAATTTTTGATGAAACTACTGGTATTTCCTACATAAGGTTTTAAATAGTTGGCACAAAATTTTGCCAATCTGTAACAAGGACTGCCAATCGTATTGACTATGGGTCTTAACGGGACATTGGTTTTGTGGATTTTGGGCAAACCATACAATTTAGGTACCTTGCAATCGGAAACAGTTAAAAGAGACTTCTTGTTGTTCTTAGGGCTGTTCCGATTTTCTGTGGCTGGCTGTTTCCATGTCTTCCTGGTTTCTATCATAATGGCCTGCTATCCCAACTAACAATCTCTTGATCATTATAAAATATTTTAATTTGGAAGAATCAGTAAAAAGTGATTGAAATCAACATTGGCAAACAACTACTACAAGAAATGGAAAGAATTAAAGTTCTGTACAAATAATGAATAATTAAAGCATACAGGAACAGAAGAAATTCGAAGTGACTACCAAGCATTCCTTGGTAATGTCCTATCTGCCGCTACGAATTTTGTCTTCTAGTAAAGTAATAAGATACTGCAAGTGCAGATACTATAATAGTTTGTCTCTTTTCCTCTGTCAACGCGCTTACAAAGAATGGACCCAAGACAGGGTTCCTACCAAGAAAGTCCAAACGTTAACGTTTTGTGGAAACTAACGATGACTGTCCTTGTCTGGTATGGACTTCCAAGAGACCAATATATACAGTTCTGTAGTTACGTTATGTTTCTCAAATTCTAAAACAACTGTAATTATTTGCAAACGTCATTTTAGTGGTATAATTTTGACCACATTATTACACACCATAAATTGTATATTCTATTTGGTTAACCCATTTGTTCTTTAACCTTGACAGTCAGCTTTTTGCGGTTACAAAATATCCGGAAGAAGGCATTTTGCTTTGGCAATTTTAGGTAATAACATAACCAGATTCAAGCTCTTTTGTTTGTTATAAAGGCTCTTTCAGTTCCTGTACGCATTTGGGTTACCAGCAAGACGTCTTTGCGCGAATGTTCCAGTCGTGCTTACTTTCATGGCCAACTTTCCATCTCAGTCAGATTTATCACTCCGGTGGGAACCCAGTGACATTGACATTGTACATTTTCACCTAACAATGGCAGACGTTAATGCTGCTGTAGCGAAATGCCGGAAACGGCGGGGAAGCATCATTGTTCATTAGTAAAACCATCGTGGCAGAGGAAACGGGCTAATGACACACCTAATAATCATGCAAAAATATGCCGAACGAGTTTTTGTAAGCCTCCAAACAAAGCGCCGGTTGATAATGTACCTTTATCAGGTAGTTAGAATTTATTGCTTGCGACAAACAGATGARGCGTAATTTTCGGAATATCGCGAGAATGACGGTTTATGGGAATGATAGAAAAACTTTGCCTCCAATAAACTTACATACGAGGGCATATTGATGTATGTCTGGCCTACTATATAAAAAGAAAAAATATTTCAAAACATTCATTAAGTAATTATAAACCTTTTGAAAAAATTCTTCATCTTGGTCTGAAAACCACTGATCAGCGTCAATATAATTTCATCATTTGTCAAAAATTTTTACCTTTCAAAATTTTCAGCCTTGGGAGGGCAGATTCTGAACCACTTTTATCAATTTTCTGCAATGCAATCAAAGACTTGTGAGCAGTGACGTTATCTTGCATGTAGAACACAGCTTTGGCATAGCAACCAAATAAAAACAAATTAAATTTCATTTTCTGGAAAGTGTCCAGGGCAACTAGGTATCAATACGTCCATGTAAAAGACCAAAATTAAGTATAAAACATATTTATCACGATCTTCTTTGTGCCATCGTCTATATTTCATTCTTGCATGTCCGCTTTCTCTATCTGGTTCAAWCTTGCATTTTTCTTTTAACTGACGGGGATTAATAAATTTTTTCCACAAGAGTGACTATTCTGAAAGCAACAATATACTTGGCTTCTTTAACGTTGTACCTTGCTTCGCCATAAATAAAATGCATATCTAGATACTCTTTAACCGTAAAGATTAGATTTATTTATTTATCCTTACCATTACCATCATGGAACACTTAGAATTGCTCTTCTGTTAAGAACGAACATTTTATTTTCTTCATGAATCACCGATATACTTACATTTTTCTTCCCATATTCGCTAAAATCTCAGTTGTAAATTCGCAAAAGCTTTTGAATTCCCAGATTCAAGAAAGCCGAAATATTTGAAACATATGATTGTCTTTTTGCACTCAGGTTAGGTCTACACATAGTACATCCATTACTTTTCTAGCTAATTTAGTACAAAAGTTTGATTTAGATGCACTGTACGGAGCAAAGTTGGACAGATAGTTTTAAAGCGGGAAATCAACATATCTTTGTATGATACAATAACTTTCTAACGCCCACATTTTTATTTTCGTTCCAAGTAGTTTCTTGCCCTTCAAAATTGCAAACGGCAGTTTTTATATCGCTCAAGTACGGTTTGCGCAAGATACCAATTAGCCAGAACGCGAATCAAGCGGCAACTTTTTTGCAAGCCTAAAAAGCATCTTTTAATGGTCGCTTTGCGGATAATAGCTTGTTTGAGGCTGTTTTAGAGGTACATTTGTGTCAAGGATAGCCTATCATTTTCGGTTTCGTTTTTTTCTTAATTTATTAATAATTATGCTTCTTCTTACCAGCGGAGAGKTTTGGAAGCCCGTCTCTTGGTTCATTTGCAGCATCACGTTTTGTAAATTGCATCTAATTAAAGTATAAACAATTCTAATAATATTTAGCCAAAAACTCGTCAATTCGTTACTTTTTTAATCGATTGCTGAGCTAACCATGTTATTTTTTTTACTGAGAAGAAGATTCACATGTCATGACTGGATGGACTACATCATTAGAATTGTCAGTGTACAGAGGTATCATAATCTAAGGGATACATTTTAACCTGTTATATAAGGTATCTGTAATGGTTTTGATAATGATGATTTTCCTGAAGAACTTCGGCAACTTGGACATCTCTAGTCCTTGGTCTTCCTGGTTTCAGAAGGTCAATTTGAAACGCTTTCTTTCACTAAATCAATTATTGTGTTTTGTTGTGACCTCACAATTTTGACATTGCTTCATTCTTTTGTACGACGTATCTATATTAAAAACTATACTTTTATGCTTTCTAGGTTGTTCCTTAGTTCTTTAGTGAAATAACCCCAAACGTTGCGTAAACTTGGTCATGTTAGTGGCCCATCCTTATCGTTAATTCGCTCAAGCACGTATACTGTTACGCTAAACCCGCAATTTACGTGTATGGTTGAACTGTCACGTGCATGACATTTTTCTTACAAAACGGTTGTTGAATTTCTCGGGATCACCCAGTTTCATCACAAAGTCGCTGATCCGGCACAAATCACCAGTGTAATGACATCTTTCTTGATGGGACGCGACTGATATCGGGCAAAATTACGTATTTGGTTGCAAAATCCCAGAACGTTCGATGGTCTACTTTCAAGTGACGTTATTTGCTACCAAGAATGTTATCGATGGAAGATGGAAGAAAACGATGTTTGTGCCGATAAATAAAGCTGTTTTTTAAAGAATTCCAGTAGTATATTTCTATATTTAGAAATGAGAAAGTAATGCAGTGTCGCTTTGCCTTAGGTACGTATTAGAATGAAAGTTCAGCGATTGCGAGCGCCTAAAAGGTGCCAACTTTGTTAGTATAATCATCTCAAATGGCTTGAGAATACAAGTTCCATAATTTTTGCGATTTGCGATACCGGTATATCCTCAACACTAAAAGGTTACTGCCATGGTGACTTTTCCGATGCAATTTGAGGTAGCTATTCTAAAATTATCAATGGTTAATATGATTTCTGCAGTAACCCTTATTATCCTCCTGATTCAGGTAACTACAAATTAAAATTTAAAACCGAAATATGTAAAAACAGATGAATCTTCAAATTTGACAATTCGCAGCTGAAGAAGTATTTTTTCAGTTCTGTTTTGCTTACTGTCATATTATCGGGTACATCTGCCAGTGTACTATAAACCAACGTATATTTCACAGGATGCTGATGTAATTATAGAATTGTAGAGAGAGAGAAAATGAAAAACTAAAATGTGACAATTGACACAAAGGAGCAATTCTAATAAATTTGTCCAAGAGCACGATAAAGGCAAAAATATTCCTTTATATAGATTCTAAATTATCATCTTCAGTTGAAACTTGTTTCTGGAACACACCATGGTATATAATTAATAACACTGTGAGTAATTTTGAAATTGTTGTTTTTTATATAAAAATAATTATGCTGGACAGATTTGACGATTCTTTCATTTGCATAAAATTTGTATTTTGATAATAACCACGCAGTGAGGTACATGATTTTGGAGTTTTGGTTAGTTTCATAATCTCGTTTGGCAAAGCCAAACTTCTCAGCTTGATATTCATCAATAAGGACTGCCTACACCTTCAGCACCAAAGACCTTGCTTCACCAAGCTTACATTTCACCTTATTAATCGGATTCTATCCATAAATGGGCAGTTATGCTAGTTACTTAATGATAGTCTTGTGATACAAATACCCGGCCCACACAAGGTTGACCTAATCCTAGTATTCCTCAAGTATTTTTGGGCCAATGCCATTTACAGAACACGTAAGTTGTATGCGTAGTGGTATAGGTCGTACACATTAGTGAAATTTACATAAGTCTACCTACATAGCTTGTTTGGAGTACAAACAATAATAACTCGGCTGAAAAGTTCTTAAGACTATATAGTCATACTTGTTAAGCCACCGAAGAAGGCCACATGGCGGTTGAAATGCTCGCTTGGCTTTGCCAAAAATAAGAGTATAGAAGTGTTTTACTATTACTAATATATTAATTATATTAATAACAAAAGATGCTTCACTCGGAATCTATATCTCACAAACTTTTCAGCCGAACATAGAAGAGCTGAAAGGTGTCCGCTAGTTTAGTTGCTTTACGTATTATTATCTACCATAATAATCAGCAAAGATGTATTTAAGTGTATAAACTATTAGAAAAACAAAAAGTGGGTCAAGAAATGAAAGCCTGCGATTCCATACTTCTGACTAACCCCGTACAAAATGCATGCACGACTAGAGCTTTATTATACTTCAACAAGGAAGGACCATCCACTATAAATTCACACCGTCTAAGCAAACACAAAAAAGAACACTCAAACAATATGGAAGCAAGATAAATGACTGGGCGCTACAGTCTTGTTAGAGTGCTGATGCCGCAATATTTTAATTAAGCAATTAAAATGAAATTACACAAGGACGTACCGAATAGATGCATCGCAGATACGCTGCTTTCAGGCATCGGCCGTAATGGCCTCACTGAAAAAATGTTTGGATTATATATTGTCGGATATTCATCAACACCATCCGGTGTTACAGGTTCTTGCAAAAATTTTCTGAATGGGTACGTTCATAAGTAGCTAGAGAGCTCGAGCAAAGCGCATTCGTATTAGGTTGAACAAAAAATTTTGAATCTTTACTTACAGAACGTCTTTCTAACGCACGATTTATGCAAGAGGATATGTTAGAAAACGTATTAATAGAAAAGAACGTGGGTCTTTTGTTTCACCATTCGGGAGAAAATTGCACATACCGATCACCGTTTCTACTATCGTGTGTCTATCGTTTTGCCAAGCTGTCACAATCTCTCTCGTTCGAAAAAGTGACGAGACGCGCTTCATCGCACCAGCGTAATTGCATTTTGCCAAGGAATAACTGCTCGGGTTTTCAAATCGGTCTGTTTTTTCTAATCGTCCTCAAGGCGGATGTTGAGCTTCTAGTTTTTGCCAGTAAACGACGTGGTGGGTTATAACTCAATTTAAGGATTTTTGGCAGGCTGAAATACTTATTTGTAACTGTACCAAGCAAATAACTACTGGCTAAGTTCTAAAAATAAACATGTTTCATGAAAAAAATTGAAGTTCTGCAATATACTTCTACTAAATGTGAATATATTTGATTATATAAGTAACTGTTTCTGATTCATGTTCTTTTATATAAATATATGCATTTACTTCCTTATAATACATGGTGTTTAGCAAATATACATAGCTACAAAATTTTTCGACAGTAACAAGTTCTCACTTGCACATTTTTCCCGTTTTGACTGCCTTTGTTTTGTAGTGCAATGTTATCTAAGAAACTGTTAACTAATTGTGTTAATTTATACCTAAATTTATATATATTTATATGGAGTACTTGCTAGTTAAGTGTCCTTTTGCATGGCTCTTCCTTTTTTCGTAGCTCACGCTGGAAACATGACGCAGATAATGGCACCTTGTCATTGTCGTCAGTACTGCTCATTTCCTGATTTATGGAAGCTATGTTGCTGTCTCCACCTTCTTCTTTATCAAGAGCAGTTAAAGCATTTCTATCTTGAACAGCTGATGCTACAAAATGGGATTCTTGCAATACATATCTATTTGGTGGCCGTGTAAGTCTGATGTTCTAAAACCATTGATTGCGTATTGAATAGCATTGATATTTTGTTACTATATACATTAAATTACATCTTAACCATCCTTCTATTGATTACGTTTAGTACACTTCCAAAGGTTTGAAAAATGAACGAACGAAATGATGAACAGTATGGTTTCGCAACCATAACATAATGACTTCATTTTACTATCCATTGTAAGAGTTCTTACAATGTGTAGTGTGTCCATCTAGAATAAGTAGGACCTGTTGTTCCTCAGTGGGTTTTATTCCATCAATAAAAACAATTACAAAAACAAGAATGGGATGCTTTTTGTACCCAATAGAACTAAAACTAACTAAAACAAATTTATAAAATCTATTATTATAAAATTTTGTTACCTAAAAGCGATATAGCTCTTGTGTGTAAGAAACATTCACAACTACAAATGAACAGAAAGGTATTATATTATTTGTTACGTTAAAACACAGACATAATGTTAACTCCATTGAATAGAATGCTTGCAAACTTACCCTTTATCTTAATACTCAGAATAATCTAGCAATCTCTGAGTATTTAATTATCCAAAAGTATTTAAGCAAATTACATATATTGTAATGTAACATACTCAGGTTTGTAGAGATTTAGATTGAAATGTGATCGTCTAGTACTTACCTACGTTGTATTATTTTAATTAAACGTACCTTCGATGCACTGGTTACTCACGTAAATAGGGAGATTTGATGTAATTAAAAATAATACGAAACAACTAATTTATTACTAAACAAGATCAAATTTGGAGGGTTAACAAATTGTCGCAATGCTGCTGAAAAATTGTTATCTAAAACAATGAAGGAACTGCCAGTTCTAGATCTGTGTTCGATATCACCTTCACTCTCAAGATTCAAAATTGAAGAGATTTTTGTTAGCATAGCCGACTATGGTCAGCAGTTACAGCTATATAGTTGAATGTTTTGGTGCAATAATCTTGGTTTTTCATTTACCAGATGTTTGCCCAGCACGGGAGAAAATATTAGTTCATCAAGGCTCTTACATCACACTTTCAAGCATCACGTATAATATTGCTGCGGGGATACAGATAATCAAAGAATGCGAGAACATAGTTAAGAAATTGTCATAAATAGTTTAATAAGAGGACTACAACAGCAGCATGTATCCTAATTAATTAACAGAACAGTTTGAATTAAACAACTGTGTTGATTGGATGACAATGGTGTTTGTTTAAAACTAATTACTAATGTGATTGAAAAAGAAACACAAACAATAAAAATTAAAAATTGAAACAGTACTAACCTGTGAACAGCTGAAGGAACACACTGAAACTGAAGCGCATCTGTTTCTCGTCCACTTAAGAACCTACCCCCTCGAACGTCGCATATATGCCCATTCCCAAAACCGATACGAAATATAAACTAAACATTTGAGAGGCAATATGAATAAAATACAGAAATTTGAAGATGGCATACCTGGTTACTTCAATACTAGTTTGTAATTCACCTGCTACCTGCAACCCCAGACACTAGTTTTCACAATTTTGACATACTAATGCCTAGAATAGTTAATCAGAAGGAAAATCCGCAATTCTGGCCTAATGTATCTAAGGAGTAAACAATCGAAGACGCCCACAACGAGTACACTTTTTTCACTTTCACCATAAGTTAATAAGGAAACTGACCAGCGAGCGGTATTACGAACTGAAGATTATGGAGATGCGCTTGAATTGAATTAACGGGAAGAAATAAACTCACTACCCACCATTTAATAGCTGGAGATCACGAGTTACGAGTTTCACGCAGAAAACAATAACTTTAATGATTCAGCATCCGAAGTAATTACAGAAACAATATGACAATGTAAAAGATGAATAGCGATTTGTATTTGAAGTTCTTACACTGGCGTTTCCTGGATGTCAGTACTTAAAAGATAATGGAAAAATGTTCCATCCGTTGTCTGAGAATGCCGCGGATTAACATTAAATGTGGTTAATGAAGAAGAAGAAGGAAACTATTTTAGCAAAATAGAAGAATCAATATTTAGCAAATGATTTTTTAAACAATTTTAGCTTACGAATTATAAACGGTTTAAAAGTAGATACTGCTATGTCAAGATCCATACGTGCTTTTTTATGTATCATCCACTGCACAAACTTCATAAAGAAAGCCAAACAATGAATTGCATTCTTTAAGTTGGTTAAATCGTTCACTCACAGAAGTTAATGCATGGTCTAGCAAGACAAAGTCGATTTTTTTAATTGTTATTTAGATTCTAATAATTCTTCTTGGGATTCAACATCATACAAACACTTATTTTTGCGTTTTCTACCTACTTCAAGTTCTGAATCATCTCCCAACTCTTCTGAAACGGATGCTGCAGAATTAATGAATTTGGCGTAACTTTCATCATTTCTTTTTGAATTAAGATAGTCTTGTAAGTCAACACATTTAGCCAGATAACATTTGGAATTCTGCAACATTTTGCTGATAATATTCATTTAAAATAGTAAATCATGCCAAATTAATACAGAACCAGTAAATTTAAGACTTAATTCTTTTCTATAATGATGTTGGCATATTTTTAGATTTCTTCTAGCATGTTCAGCTAATTCAGCGAAAGCAAAAGAAATTTCTTTTAAATTTCTTTGCAGAGGCCGAATTGCATTAATTCTACTCTCCCACCTTGTATCACTAAGAGGTTTCAAAGACAGTTTTAGCATTTAATTTAACATCCCATCTGTACGGCGAAGCTGAAAAGAAAGAGTATATATTTCCTGTACTACATCAAAGAAAGCTGTAATCGCTCCACTACCAGGGAATGCGCGACACATGGAACATACAGGTATAATGCATTCGCATGAACTAGCTTTTCAGCAACTTCATTGAATAATTAGAAGGAGAACTGTTGTAACAGAAAAAAATGAGCGTTTAGTACTGGTACTTTATATTAAAAAAAATTGTAGTATTACTAGTAGTGGTGTACCGCAGGGCAGCGTATTTGGACAACTATTATTTCTGCTTTTTTGAACCGAATATTTTCCGAACTATTGTAGTTTTTTTAGTACGGGAGTGTTATAAATAGCTATAAACTGCCATTACGGCAAGATCTAACACTCGACCTCGGAAACAAGAATTACCGCCGCTTATTCGAATCGATACATCTAATAACACAATCTTCATCTACAAGCGTTTGAAAATAGCACGGCCGCGACCAGTCGTTCTTGAATGGAATGCATACCCAACAACAAAAACGAAAGCAAGTTCTCAACCGGTTCGCAAATGCCAATCAAAAATATATAAGTAGAGCACAGTATCGTTGGTCGCTTTGAAAAAATGCAACGCCGGTTATTCTAATTAAAAAAGAAATACCGTACTTGCACCTCGTAATGCTCTGCAGCGTTTTTGATGTGCACGACATAACTCGCGATGGACGCGAGATAAGATGTTACCCACAGATGCATTCTGGATGCACAAAGCAAGTGCATCAAAGGAATGGTGTTGGAGCAGTATTTTTAATAGTTTTTAAAACAACTTGTACGTGCGCGCGGCACGAAGGAATCTTAAATGGTAGATCTTTACGGGTTATCTCAGTAGTGCACTTGTTCGTCACTGAGTAGATATCATGTAAAAGTTGTTCCTTATGTTCAGAGCTTCGCACTGTTATTGTTTTTCGTCTTTCATATTTATTATAACTCATGTATCGCCTTAAGTTAAATAAGTAATTAATGATCACATTTATGCAAGTTGTGTTGTGTTGTGGACCTCAGTACTGATCCCCGGAGTAAACCATTTTCTATCTTTCTACATTTAGAATAACTGTAAGTTCCATCTCTTGTTCTCTTCTTTTTTCTGGTGTTATTTGCTTCCGGTCTGTGAGGTAAGATTGGAGTGCCTCTGAAGTCTAAAACCCATCCTTCTATACTAGTATTTTATGTTATATGGTGTCGAAAGCCTTGAAGAAATCTAAAAATATGCCAAGCACAATGTTCTTGATATTTGTTCCTTCTATTCTACAAAAACAGTTGTCTTTGTCGATTTTCCCTGTTGGTAACCGCTCTATCTCTCTGTTATGATTTTGTTTGTTGTTAGGAATCTGACCAATACAAGTTTTTAACTATTTTTGCAATGTTCGGTAGTAGTGTGATCGGTCTGTAATTTTTAGTATTTGACTTATCTCCTCTTTTATACAGGTTTCAACAATCCTATATTCCTATAATTAGCATTGTTGATTTTTGCCGTTTTTTGTTTAAAGACAAAAATTACCAAAACCAAATATGATTAAAAAAATTATGTTAAAGAGTGTAAAAAGCTATATTCTCTCAATAAACAAATAATATAAAAGACTCGTATTGTAAAGCGTTTCCCCGCATTTGTTCATTAAGAAACTTATGTAAAATATGTTGTTTGTTTTTGGTGAATGTTACTGAAGTTGTTTATTATTAGCACGTTATCCCGACTGTGACATTTTGAGTTTTAAAAACCTTACAAAACACTGTATTATAAATATAGCATTCTGTGCAGGATATATCTTTTAGGGGCAATAATGTATAGAAAATAAATTAATGATTGCAGTCGTAATAAATGTTATCCAAAGTATACAGAAATGGAAAACGTAATTGGACTTAATAAACGTATAAAAATATATTTTACTACATAATTAGGTACCCTTGCTATTAAAAACAGCTCTATTACCTTAAGCAGACTAACATCATTAAACGGTTTTCTAATTACTTTATAAATAAAAATTTAGTGCACATTTTGCGCAATGGTTCTAATTTTAATGGCAAAGACCTTTAGAATAATTTTAGTGCAAGTAATAAGGTTTTCACAGAATATCCTCGTAAAGAATATATTTCTCTCAAAAAAGTGTGATTTGAAAGAAATAAAGTTTATAACAGTTGTTACATTTGTACAATAAAAGAGGATCCTAAAATGATTTACGAACTTTATTCCAAACTTTGCGAGCTGTTCATATAGGAACTATCATCTTAGCACATTTTCTATGAGAAACCAATAGCATATTATAAACCTACAAAAAGAATCTGCAGTAATTTAATCTAAAAACCACTGTGTCTCTTATTTTTCCTAAGCCAGACCTTAGATTTTGTATAATTAGCCTACATGTATGAGTTGGAGCAACCTAGATTAAATTAGCATAAATATAACCAACTAACAAGAAAAGCTAACTTTTTTATTGATTACGAATCCTAAATTATTAGACAAATCTTGTATTGCAATTGCAGATATCAAACGCTTAAAGACTGTCATGTAGGTGCACGTGAACTTATTTTGGTGCCTCCAAACTCCTAGATGGGCAATTTAGGTAACAATGCCTGCCTGAATGCGACGGAACATCGATTATCTGCAATAAATTTTTGCGGATACGTTCGAAGAAGCAGAGTACAATGGCACTCGACTTAGATGGTTAATTGGTTTCGGCTGATTGTGGGAAGCCTAGATTGGATATGGAACGTACAGCCGTGAAATTCTGGAAAATTCGTTGTGATTGTTGTGCAATCAAGACAAATCCTACTTTTTCTAGCGTTTCACTTATTGAAGTGACTAAATTCAGGCCTCAAAAAGGTAGCATTTTGTCAAAAGTAATTTGCATGACACGTTTTTTTTATGTCGAATAAGAAGCGATTTTTTGCMGATTTTTGAGCTTGTAATGATATAGGGTGGATTTCTTTTCTCTTTGTTAAAGTTAGCTAAAATCATAGATTAATTTATCTATGCTAAAATCAACCCAGTAACCATGACAACACCTAAGGGATGTACCTAATTAGTTTAGATTTTAATTACAGAGTTAATTTTAGCTTAAAATAGAGAAGTGGAGCCAGCCCATAGTGTTTATTTCATATTGTTTGATAACAATTTTTTTCAAATAAACGACCAAAAGACGTTATCAAAATCGTAGGAGGTTCTTTTACAGCTGATGACATCCCGCAGCTTGTCAATAACCTAATAAGGACAAAATTAGATAATTATCGTTAAAATTAACATAATTTGAAAAGAACAGGTATATTATTTGTCACACAACTGAATCTGATAAAGACACTGAAAATCGTCTCGCTCTCATTTTCCCACGGCGGTGACAAGTTTCGTGTTCAGGTATTCAAAATTTATACATTCACGTCGCCCCATACATCCAAGCATTTCATTCCACGGTCTGCTACACTAAATGAAACTGTTAGGGGATTGTGACTTCACCACTTCCGGAGTTATTTCAACCGTCCAGACGGTCAAAAGAAGCAAACCGTATCGAAAAGTTTTAAAAGTGCAGTTTATTACACAGTCAAATGTAATTGTCAAGCGCAAAATTGGATGAAAGCTGAGCTTTGTAGTTAACTTTGTGAAAGGTGTATTCCCAGGTTGTGGGATTCCTTGAAAAGTTCCTTTATTTACTCTGGAACCACGCAACTTAATGGTCTATTTAATTTTCCCTTGTTGAGAAATTGTACAGCTAATAACAGGTAACAAACGAAAAACACGCGAAAATGCATTGATTTTTTTTCATTACTTTTATGGGGGTTTATAATAAACCGTTTATTGCCGGCTGTAATAAAGTGTTTAAACAGTGGAAAACATATTCGCAGAATATTTCTTCACGTTCTTTATGTTCTGGGTATTCCAGATAAAGCAGAAGACTACTTGGAAGATTATTTTTTAATATTGTATGAAAACAACTTCAAATAACGAAATTAGCAAATGCTGTAGTGACCAGTTAAATTATTAGTTCATCTAAAATGCATCCATTAGTGGAATGCTAGAATTTAGTCCAAAGAGCATCAGATAGAATACTTACTTTCTCTTGTCTTCTCAG
This sequence comes from Rhyzopertha dominica, assembly GCA_025024175.1. NCBI lineage: Eukaryota > Metazoa > Arthropoda > Insecta > Coleoptera > Bostrichidae > Rhyzopertha > Rhyzopertha dominica. The sequence goes on along the minus strand of QCXZ01000003.1, from coordinate 5,548,131 downwards.
TCAATAACAAAGTCATCTGAAAACGTACACTTGAATTTTGTTTACGTTTATTGTCATAAACCAAACATTCAGCGCCTCTGTTAACAATAACAAAATATTTACACCGTGTCCACTAACATTCGTTTAGTGTTGGCCTAAGGCAATATTGATAGCAAATATTGATTTAGCTCAGTTCGTCCTTAACACACAGGTGCGCCATAGTGATCCAGTTATCCAAAGACCAATGGTATGGCAAAAAGGATATTGACACGGTTTATTGCGGCTTTAAACCAATACGTCCGAATTAGAATTGGAAAGCGCGTGGTACGTGCCATTCAATTCCTGGTGCCATGGTACCACAGGTCCGTTGACATTTTCAATAGTGAAGGCTATCGCCACTACGTGTTATTGTTCGTCTATTAATTATTATTCGCGCGTAAATGGTATTGCGTGAATTTTATTGCTTCGATTGCATCTAATAATAATATTGTTCGTTATGGTGAGCGTTGATTATACAATTAGATGGATGAATGGAGAGAAGCTGGGACATATTTGGGAGGTGTAGGTGCCTTATTGTGCAAGGCTTGGTATTTCTTTTGTCATAACTGGGTTATATAATTGATTTAGTTTGTTTAATCGAGCTATTCTGTTGAGAATCGAAACATAATGATGTATGAATGATCAGATGGTGAAGGTATATTTGGTTATGAATATAAACAAATTTTTATTGTATTGAACTGTCACTTTCTGTGCAGGCGTAATGCAAATTGTAAACCTTTTTGTGTAAGAACTGTGTATCATAGTTAAGTGACCTACTAAGGGGTCGAAATAAAAAAATTAAATGCCTAAGTAAGAAGATATAAAATTACCTACACTCGTTTACATCAGAAATATATACTAAAGCTAATCGTTATTTTTTAAAATACTCACAATCTGACGTTTCTAATATTATTTTTATTAACTATTAAGATACAACTATCGTCATGGAACTCTGAGAAAGCTGAAAAAAATAAGAGCCTAGGCTTAAATGGAATTCCAGCAGAAGCCATAAAATATTGGGGGTGTAGACTTGCATGACAGAATATATCGCATAGTAATGAAAGTGTGGAATAGGGAGAAATTCCTAGAGAGTGGACGTAAGCATTAATAATGTCCTTTGTACAAGAAGGGTGACGAGATCAGTAGTGAAAATTATCGTGGTATAGCCTTGTTAGATATTACTGCATTAAAATAAAATCGAACCTCTATGCAGAAAAGCTCCAGAAGAAGGTTTTAGAGCCAACAGATCTGTTTACTATCAGATATCTTCTTTGAAGCAAATACAGAACGACCATTATCAGCATGGAATTCCCTTGCACGTTATTTTTATTGACTTCAAACAACATGATAATATACTTAAGGTTATTGGGAGTACCAGAGAAGCTGCTTAGGCTGATACAAATAACTATAGCTGACGCAGTGTAATGTGACCCTTTGTCAACAATGCTTTTCATTTACTGGTGAAAGTGATAAGACATAGTGTCATATCAAGGAAGGAAGCTCGCATTAATGTCTGGCATATGCTGCTGACATAGTAATAGTAGCAAAAAGTCTTTGAAATGTGAACTTTTACGCTAATTGTTCAATTCAAAACAGCCAGAACACCATAAACCACACAATTCTCCCACTGCACATTCATATGACACCTCTTAGACGTCTAGTCGTAGGCATAGCCAGTCTGTTGACACTGTTTACCAAGTTTCTCTCTTTCTGCTGTCGCCTTTATTCCTTTTCCCATGAAAGCTAGATTAATGCGTGGTCTCGCTGTACAACAATGAGTACTGACTAGTTTATGGATGTACTGAACGTTTTGCTCTGATGTATCATGCATGTAAATGGGATGCATTGTTCTTAAATAGTGGTGTTTGGATAAGTGTAGATAAAATTTTATTTTGGGAAAACATCTTTTCCTGTTTTGTAGAGAAAATCGTGTTTATCATAGAAATTGCGGCCATAATTTATGATTTAGTCTTTGTTCAGATTTCATCTTCCTCTTTGTGGTTGGGCAAAAATCGCTCTGCGAGATGAAGTACTAGTTATATGACGCTTGAACCGTAGCAGTTTATTTTATTGTTTTGTTGAGGCGGAATGAAATCAGAGCTTTATGAGGTTTCTCACCCTTGAACATTCGTTTGTGTGTACATACATGCAGACTAAATCAGTGGTTATGCCTTAAAACCACAAATGAGCTTTAAACGTGGTATTTTGCTTGCTGCGGTGAAGTTTAACATACCTTAAAAATAATATTTCTCATAATAATACATCTCATCACGATATGTCAAAATAAACATTAGCTAAAAGAAGTTAGACAATATCGCTAAGAAAATAGACAAATATTTTATGTAGCGAAACATGGTTTTATAGGCCTGAAACAGTCCAAAAGGGATGGTTCTAGGCAGTGTGCTTTAAATATTCCACCTTCTAAAGGTAAAAGAATTTCAATTTCGTATAACGGGAGTGGAAATGGATTTGTGCCTAATTTATTACACCTAGGGTGTAAAAATTTTAAAACTTCTAGCGTGCACTATCATTCTGATAGCCAAAGTTTCTGAGAAGTGGTTTACAGAAAAATTCCAAAAGTTGCGCTTCATCATTGTATTTTTATCCCTATCGAACTGATATGAGGCGAATTCAAGGAAAAATTAAAGAGAAGAAACACTGGGAGAGAATTTATCAATTATTCGAGATATATTCTATTTAATAACTGTGGACGCTTGGAAAATATCTGTATAGCATATAATAAAAATAGAAGATGAATATTGTTAAAGACCTAATTATAGATTTAGAAAATGATAGTGATAGTGATATTGATAATAATAGTGACTGAGTATAAACTGTTTTTGTTGAAAAAATGCGCAGCTAAAAAGTAATAAGTTTCTAATACACTAGAATAATGAACACTTGATGAACGTTATATTTTTATGTTGTCCCTGACTTTTTACGTAAAGTTCACTGTCACAACGTCAAAAACTGGCCACAAAATGACAGCACTAGCGGAACAAACCTACCCATGCCCACGACCATTAACAAAAGGCGATGTGTTGTTTCCGTATCGGCCTTCGGCCGCAAATAATCAAAACCGATGAATTATTCATCATGCAATTATTACAATTCATTCACTCTACTCCGTAATGCGCTATTATGACGCTACGGCTTATGGCAGTGGGAAATTAATATAGTACTCGTCTGGCACTAGAGAATAATCCTCCGTAGCAGGTCTTATCGTGACTGTGGTCATTGTAATTTTTGCCGCTGTCGGGTATTTGTGTAAATGGAAATGAGGCTTTATCAAGCGATATGTTTTTACCTTGTACAGTTCAAAGTCCATTCCAGACATTTTTGTCGAACGATGGCTTTGACGTTTTTTTTTTTCTGATAAGTCTATACTATAGCGCGATAGTGGAGAACAGGAAGGAATGTATATGAGGATTAGGACAGAAGATTACTCTTCAGTACAGTACAGCATATTACTCGTGTGGTGTTAGTTTTAGTTTAGTTTTTTCTGCATTTAAGTAATTGCGTTTTTGGACTTAATCATCACAAATCTGTTTCATATTTTTTACATATATTTGTGAAACCCCTTCAGCTATACTGCTTCAATAGTTGAAGGTTTTCTTGGAAATAACTGCAATAAAAAAATAAACAGTACTGCACTGTAATCAGTAGGTTTGGGAAAGCTACATACTGGAACACAAACTTGTTTTATTTATTTTATGTTTAAACTACATCAATAACAGCATTAAAGTTTATTTTAAGGCAAAATTGATGCTTCACGTTGCATTCATCCAGTACATTTAAGATCAGGCAGTTTAAAAACAACATCGCTCTTTGTTCCTTTTCTCAGAAGGAAACTTACTTCAAAATCATAATTTTTAATGTTATATATTACTCTGGCAACGTAGTGAACGATTTGCTTCTTCCCTCTAAATTTTACCACAACAAAATCATCTCTTTCAATATTTCCTTCGTTGAAATCCAATTCTCTTTCATAACTTTCTGCTTAGTCTCCACCAGATGAGTTAGTGGTATTTGATATTATGCTTTCATTTGTTCACTGTCATTTTTTTCTTTCCGTGGTATTATTTCACCAAAATTCTTCTTGTACGCTGCTGTTTTTGTCATCAAAACCTTTGGAATGTTCCTTGTGATCTCTTCAATTTCGTCCTTTCCTGGTATGTCACTTAGGATTCTAGTTGGACCACTTTTTCTTACCTGTATGCTACTTTCCAATAAGGCATTTTGCTCACGAGTTATGATCTAAAAACCTGTAGATCAAAAAACTTTTATCATACCTTGTACATGTATGTTCTGTTTGTACTATAGGAGTGACAGCAGTAATTTCAGAATCACGTGGTGGAGAATCATTTTCCATCCAATTTTGAGGACTGTCCATGACTGAGGACATCAAAAAATCATTATCAGAAAAAACATTTGGATTAAAAATCCAAATCCTGGTTTTCTAAAATCTTTTTGTAATATTCTCCTTAGTGCAGGCAGATTGGAAAGCGGTGCCTCTTAATTTTGCTATATTGTAAATGGTTAGTATTTCCAGAACATCCATCTATTCGTGGTACTTTATCTTTAAGGCATCATCATATTAGTAGGCTAGCTTTTTTGTTTCCTTTATGGTTAATCCATAGAGCATTTTACAAGCTATTTTAAAATAATTACACAACATATGTTCATGGTCGCTAAAAAGTCCTTGTTTAATTGTAGCGTTGGGCTAAAAGTATAATCAGGAAGATTCTCTAATTCCTTGAAATCTTTTACATGTCGAGCGAGGGCTGATTGCTTCTGCTAATTATCTTATCGAAGAACTTATAACTTCTTCTTTATCAATTGTTCTTTTGTAATACGTACTCTCTTAGATTTTCTTTTCCATATTCTCCACAATATGATAGAACCCTCCAAAAACCAGATGCACGATCAGTAACCACAAATGTTTTCACAGGAGGAATGATGATGAATCTTACAGCAGAAGGATATTAGTCATAAAGCACCATCTACACCGGTGATATCTATGACCAAAAAGGTTGGAAAAAAACGAAAACTTTAATTGTCCCATTCTTCCTGCGTGCCATTCCTACCCATTCTACCCTATCTACCATTGTTGTGAAATATCAGTCCAAATGAGCACATGGGTTTCTAAAGTCATGTTGGGATCAAAAACACCAATTGAATTAGAAAACTAAACATTACCGAAAGCCCAATTTAAACTACCAATTAAGCTTTTTTGTAACCTTTCCAAATCCAGACCAACCATAGCAACAGTAGTGTTTTACTTTCAAATTGCTATTACAAAACAGTGTTACGTAAACGAAAAGGAAAAGATCACATGGGAAGCTTAGACTATGGGATTAATTACTGTTTTTGTACCGACCTAACAATTACCTTTCAATTTCGTTCGGCAATTAACCGGTCAGCGCGCCAAGGCGACTTATATCTTTTACACGATACCACTGAAACGTATAATTTCGGGCAAGAAAATTGTGTATAGCACGGCAGGAAGGATAGAGGATCCTGGAAAAGATGGTTTCACCCGTAATTCTGATTTATGCAATTGTAAGCACTCGAAGGACTGCCACAATTGAGAGAATAATGTGTATAACCTACACTTAGTTATTTACATATATTTCCATGAAATTGAATAGGTCATAATTTAAAGCCCACAGAAGAGGTATAGTGGCAGAATGGTGGTTTACAAGCCTACAAATTAATCTCGTTTAAAAGTACCACTAGTTGTACCTCTCAATGCAAAATGTATTTTTCTGTTGTACTTTTCTTCAGTTTTTTTAATCTGATAACGATTACTTCGACCTAATGGCTATTTACAAGAAAGAACATCAAAACCATAGAATATAGTACTCGAAACAATAGAGAATTAATTTTGGGGATCGGTACTTGCACTATAATATTCCACTCATCTGGTATCAATGCCTAACCACGCTGCTTCATATGTCTTTTGTGCATTTTGTTGTAAACTTATTGGTCTGTATTTTATCAATTCGTTGTTGATCCTGTCTAGGCCTGGTGTTGTTACAGTCCATGTCCTTTCTCAAACGATGGTACCCCAATAGACCACTAATCTTTTTTTGCAATTAGGTGCTCTGTTTTCCTCTTCTAGCTTCTTCAGCCAATGCACCATAGATATATATTTTCTGGAGTTATAAGCATTATTTGTTCTGTATTCCTTTAGATATTTGAAGGTATAGTTAAGGCGTTCCCTAGTAGGTATTTCGATGATTTTTTTGAAAAATTATTGGCATTTCTATTCTTCATGCTGTCTGTCTCTTCTTTGGTCTAGCTTGTTTTATGTCTTCTAAGCTGTATTTATTTGCTTCATTGCTTCTCTGTTTGCTTTTATCATTCTTTCCAGTACATCATTCGCCACTTTCCTGTTCGGTGATAGGGGTGATCTTTCTCGTCGGAGTGTTAAGTTAGGTTATTTCCGACCATGAACGGTACCCAGTCTTGCTTTTCATCTTACTCTTAGTAACTTCTCTGTACTCTGCTCTCACGGCATCTACTTGTAGTGCGCTGGTGCTAATAGGTATATTTTCGGGGATGAATTTGCACAAAAACGATCACAGTATATCTGCGAATAGCAACAGGTGTAATTCCACTACCACTATGTAAGTTACCATTATAAAATGTTGCCGTTTTTCCGCCCCTTATAGCGGTAGGGAAAAATGAAAAAAATAATATTGGATACTTGGTCGGTATCGGAGAATGTCTTCTTAATTCCATTTTTGTCACTTCTTTGATATTGGACTTGTATTTACTGACAATATAACGGACGAACTGAAAAGATTATCAAAATTACAGCTTTTGCAGGACAAATCAGAGTCGTCTATTGTTTTGAGAATATTTACACTTTGTTTATCGCTGAGTGTAGAAAAACCAACTCCAAAATGGCGAGTCCAACTATTAGCCAAGTTCATCGACTCCGCGCAATAGAGTAGGCCGAATAATCGCAGTGAAATCAAAAACCAATCAGGCGTCCGGGTCAAGTGGCACCGCCGATTCCCGAGAAAGTGTTTTGATCTTCCGTAGGAGTTTACTTTCGAATGGCGATGTAGCTGTTTGGGCAATTATTACTGTTCCTGCAATCTTCGCACTGCCCGTGAAACGGTTTACACGACTGTTATGAAATGATGGGCGTTGCACGCATGTTCGAACATCTGTCACGAGGAAGTAATTCGATTTACTGGTCAAGGAAGGAATGTCGGATGGTGCAGTGAAAAAATTAAAATTTTGATGAGTTTCTTTTGTTCCCTGAATGACGCTGACATTAGACGATGTTATGCTTCAGAGCTTAGTTCTTGTACTACCGCAGTGTTATTAGTTCATTCACAAACTGAAAAGCTATATTTTATTTTCCAAAATTAGATAATGTCAGCTGTGCATAAAAAATCCACACTATATCAAAATCTCCAGAAAAAACTAACTTGAAATTGATTGATTCATTCCATAGAGGAATATGTTCATACAGAGTTGGGCTGAATTTCGTGTAAGCCAGAATTTCTTTTAAAACGCTTTAACATTTAACGAAACAACATTTCATCGCAATGAATTTGCCTACAGACACAATTTTCACTGCTACGATACCCAAACTTTTTAAGCAATCATCTTGTAAGTCGTTCTTTTTCAGTGGCAACCTTAACAGGCAAATTATTTGCATTCTTAGGGCAAGATTAGATTTTTCATCAGCAACGCTTGATAACCAGATTTAACAAAATCCACAGTTAGAACAGTATATTTAGGAAGATCCCAGGATTGTGGGATATTCTGAAAGCCCAGTTGGCACATCTACCTGATGAGTCCTAAAATGACGAAACCCGAGTCGCAAACCCAACTTAACCAGCCAAAGCAAATAAATTTATTTATTTAAAAAGCGATATTCATAGAGGACATAGAAATTCGATTATCTCGCATTTCTCGAGATATCAAAGCTACATAAGTGACAAAATAAAATTTTCCTTTTACTATTAAGCTGCACAAACCGCATTGTCTGACTTTTGATGCATAGAAAATGTTGGCCATTTTGAAACAGTGCAAACGACAAGTTTTTGGGAAAATATTATTTCCATTGTTCTACTGTTTACTATTTAAATAAATAGGCGGACCTCGGAAAATGGCTTTTAAATAGCATTGTGATTATTGTCGCTCTTAAAACAATCTTCTGGCACGTGCGGTTTTATTCTGAAAATTTATTTAACGTGCTCAAGTGCTTCCATTTTTATAAGTATATGAAATAATAAAACGGTATTTGTTACAATTTTATTAAAATTTACCAATATAATATACAGTATTGGTACTTAAAATGCCAAGATGAAATAAGATTTATTTCCTTGCTTGTACTAGGTAGTTTAATCTTTAAGAAAAATACATAAAATAATTTATAAGTTCGCTGGCGACGTTTTTTTTATATAGGACTCCTCTATTTTTTTCATTGAATTGATTAATATTGAAATGATAATCATTTCGGTTTAAATACCATTTTGTACCCTTATTAGTAACCACACATATAATATTTCTAGGAAAGCTGAATTTAAAAACAAGAAATGTTTCATATCATAAGCTCTTAAGTTCTTAAAAGATTATATCCTGTGAATTTGAACTGTTTCGGGTCCAGTCCGCGGTGCCGGCCCTGCATTGGGCTTTACAGGTTACTGAGCTCGGGACTAGTACCATAAACATAAAACTATTTGAAAGTTACTTTTTCTTGTTCCACCCATTTATTCAAATAATTTGCTCCCTCATCTAGAGTGATTTTTCTCACCAAAAAATACTTTGTTAAATCTTAAATAATATGGATCCTGGCAATATTCCACTAGTTATACATTTTTTAAGTGCGTTTTTCCGTAATTTGGTGTACATTACTGCTTTCTTTGGTAAGGTAGCTCCTGCAAATTCCTGTGCTTAGATTAGATATTTTATTGCTATCTAATAGTGTAAGTAATGAAATCTAAACTACTACTTCTAAAAGTGACAGCATTTTAGTGACTTGTTTGGCATTGTCACTAGCTTGTTTCGTGGCTAAATGAAATACAACTTGCTGGACAAATCATTATTTATAACTGTAAATCATCCCGAATCCCACAAAAACCAATAACAACATCCATCCATCCAGAAGCAAATTATGTTCAGCCATACGTTAAAGGATATCGTCAGTTATACGGATGTTGACATTGCATCGGAAACGTTCTCGGGTGTTTGCTTATCTGCGTAACGAACTACTACAGTTATCCGCATCGACAGATTGTATCACAGCTTATCGAATAGATGGGTGAATGTAAATCGCATTGTCGATTTAAAAGTACAAATCATCCATCGGTTTCCCACGCCGCGCCGGTGGACTGATGCATTTTAATCGTAATTACTGTTACGCAAGTAGAACGGTCAGGTGGAATACAAATTTGGGTGCTATATTTTTTTCTGATGCGTGACGGGTTCCTTTGATATGTTTTCGTAATAGTGTGTTTTCTGATAGTAGCGGTACAACCAATCAATTATCTTTTTAACTAAATACCTGTTTGATATGCGGAGTTGTAACACATTTTTATTTCATTTGCAAAAAAATTACAATACAAGTATTTTTATGGATTTATTTAAAAACATTAATTCGAAACATCGTATTTCCGTATTATTATTACCCGACTAGAACCGCTGTTTACAATCTTGGTCTTCTTTAGTCGTTTGTTGTTTCCCTTGTCGCTATCGCTATACGGGTGTACCGTTGAATATATTCGAGATATTGATCGATCGAACGTGATTCGTTGAAGTCGATGTGCAAATAAAAATTGTCATTGCGATTTAGCAAATTGGTTGCTGTGAGTTTTTCGTGTATTAATTTGTTGTAATATAATTAATACCAAATCGGCTTGTTGTTTTGTGCCGGATTTCTCTTCGAGCACCAATTTGGGGATCTGTTTCGTGAACATTCGTAGTAGTCGTCATCGAAGCATCATCGGCAGTGTGCCGGATACCCAAGCAATTTTCAGTGCACCTACCTGTAGCCGCATAACATCAGAGGTTTGTCAGCATTTATTACTCCGTACATTTATACCTACGTATCCGTTTCTTTTGTATCTCAGGCTTTTGTTTGCCCCTTTTCTTAATTGTCGTCAAAGTTCCATCCACCTGTGGGTTACGTAAGACCGTGAGCAGCACGATAGGCCATGGATACATAGACCACATAGAGCCATCCACGTTTAGACGTCGTCATCCACGAAGAGTCAGCGTACCTGCAACACTAGTGACTAGTGACCCATCTGAAGTTTCTTTGAAAATAATTCTTTATAATCATCATATACTTACCGTTTGAATGTTGTTGATATTATTAATTTTTGAAACTTAAGTATTAGAACTGGCGAACTTTGATTAATTATTTTGTTGTGTCGTGTTAACCCTTGAATTGTCGTATTTAGTGTAATAGTAACTATTTTTTTTGTGAATTCGATATACTTACCTTATTTCGTTTTCTTGCATTCGTTCATTGAGTACCAATCGACATTGGCTTTTTGCGGCAGGGTTTTCAAAAATCTTTAGTTTAGTATTTACGCTTTCGCGAATCGCGTCGCACCGAGTTGAACGTAGCGCTACGGTCCGCGTTTGGTCGACGGCGTTCAGTATATATCTTTTTGCATTCAGTTTTTGCTTAATTCTTGTTTTGGTGGGCCGCAATCACCAATCCGCTTTGGTGTTTACTTACTTGAATTATAACAATTAGTTTTCAGCGCAATAGAATTATACATTAATAATTATAATCTTATCTCTTTGATATATCTTGAATTTTTTTTATATGTTACGTTGACAATCGGTAAAATTGATTGGGTATTAAACGAACACTTTGTTGAGCATTCGTACGTCTTTTATTTCGGCCATCGTTGTTAACTTTTCAGATTTGGAGTCGTATAGTGGGGAATATCAAATCTGTGGCGCTCCTCCTTCATTTCTTTTGTTTATTTTATCAACCCCGACCCCCTACGCTGAGCTACTGTGGTCTCGCGTCCCCACTGCACTTTGCTTACATCTTTTTTAGCGAGTGAGCCGCTACATAGTGTTGATAAAGTAATGCATAAATTTCAAAATAAGGTTTATATGAAAATATTCAAAATAACGCTGATACAGGTAACTTAAGTTAAAAAAGGTTTATTTTGAGATAACTGAAACAAAGCGGTCTTTTATTATGACGCAGATTGGCGTTATAAAATGCAGTGCATCCTACATTCCTTAACAATTCTTGATAAAACTGCTTTTAGACTTGTAGGATAGGTTTTGTACACCAGGTGACCTCATAGAAATAAATCCAAAGTGTTCAAATTTGGTGATCATGACTGGCGATTAACGACTACTTATCCAATGGTTAGAAATGTATTATTTAACCGATGTCACTCGTTAACAGATTAATACGATGGAGCTCCGTTGTGTTGCTAACATAATTCTATGATTAGAATATAAACTGCATTTTCAGCTATTTCTAAATATATTCCAGCATTCAACTTACGACTTTCTCGAAAAAATACCGGTATTTCCAGTATCGCACATTTCTCTCATTCAGACGGCAATTTAAAAAGAACGTGCATTCATCGCTGACGGAAATATTTCTTATTATATTTGGATTTACTACAGTCTTTTACCTCATTATTTCGCAAAATTATCTTCTGTAGAAGTCATTTGTTAAAAGCTGCAAAAAATTTACCTGTTTATGTTAATATTCAAAATTTTTTCTGTGGTGAAAGTAAATTTAGGTAAACTGTTGAAAAAAAACCATGTACATTATATACTGCAAAATAAACAAGTGTCCAGAACTGCATCGGTTAAATATCAAACTTGTTGACATCTGATACCCGATGAACAACTAGGTCACAAGAGAAGTAGCAACAACATTAAAACGATTACGATAATTAATTCGTTTGACATCATGCAGACGAATTCTAATGGCTGATTTCTATATTGAAAATAGTTCTCAGTTTAAAATGAAAAAAAAAAGTATTTATTTTTTGGTGCGCTGATATTGTTATTATATTAAATTAGTTATCTAGTTTTGACAAGAGATGTGAACGTCTGTAGCTTGGTCCGCTTCCTTTTCTTAGGTCGTACTTCTGCTCGTATATATCGTGTTAAATGCTGCCTACCTGCTAAACGCTCTACTAACCATATCAAAATCTACAATTACAAAGCGATCTCATAATCTAGAAACCCGCTTCGTGCAGTAAAATATCGATCTAAGAGCTTGGAACCGAGGGAGTGTTCTTGTAAACGCAATTGTGTACGTCCGTTTCCATAAATCGCGATGTATATGTATATTTTCAGGACATTTCATATTAATAACGGTCAGTCAGGCGTATAATAACAATTCTTGGCGTTCTGCTGTGCTCATGCTGGCAGTTGTTGGTCATATGTCGGAATTTGTTGTGATTAGCAGAGGTATTTGCAGTTAGCATCTAACGGAGGGCAGGAAATTTATCGATTTGTGTTTTCACGGTACTAATTTGTTGCAATTAATACAGTAAAGAATGGTAAATTAAGGATGCAGGAACTAGGTCATGCACTTAGGGTTTGTGTTGATTTCATCAGACTATACTTCCTGACATAGACGATATTAAAAATATAATATCTAAACTTAAGCTTTCCAGTCCTCGGTGGGATGACATTTCTGCGAAGATGATCAATTTTTGCTTGCCAAAACTTGCTCCTCATATCACACATATAGTTAATTGTTGCCTCGAAAGCGGTTACTTCCCAGTATCATGGAAAACCTCCGTTATTATTCCCATTCCAAAAATAAACAATCCTGTTAACTTTAGTGACCTTCGTCCCATAAGTTTAGTACCTACATTTATAAAAATTATCGAGAAAGTTGTACATCTGCAACTTTACAATTACGTGTTACAGAATAATATAATTTCATTTTACCACGGTACTGTTGAAAGTCCTGGACGATATTATAAGAGAGCGTGATAAGGGCAACTGCACGGCTCTCGTTTTACTTGATTCTTCTAAAGCATTTGACACAATCGATCAAGAGCTAATGTGTGCCAAATTGTCTTACTCTGGACTTAATGCAATCGCATGTAGATTTTTCGTGTCTTACTTCAAAGACCGCTTCCAAGTAGTTCGAGTTAATGGCCTTCTTTCTGATAAAGTGCCTGTTACTAATGGTGTGCCCCAATGGTCAGTACTGGGACCCCTTCTATATTTAATCTATACTTCCGATATATTTAGCCGTGTTAGATTTTCTAATATTCTAGGATATGCTGATGACACCCAACTGTACCTATCCTTTAAGATGTGCGACACAACTACCGCATGCGAGCAGCTTAATTGCGATCTCGACTCCATCTCTAAATACAGCATAGACCACAATCTTAAACTAAATGCTGATKAATGTAAGGTCATATGCTTTGCGCCTGCTGTAATATCTCAGTTAGTTAAATCACAAATGAGTATYGCTATTGAAGGTGTATCCATGAATATATGTTCTGAAGTTAAGAACCTTGGTTTAATCTTCGACGAAGACCTCCGCTTTGACACCCACGTCTCTCTACTCATTASAAAKTGTTATTTCGTTCTCAAACTGCTATACAGTAACATGGATGTAATTAACCTCAAAACTCGCAAAAAGCTCACAGAAACCTTAGTCCTGTCATTGCTTAACTATGGTCTAGTAATTTTCTTTCCATGCTTAAACTCAAGAACACAAAATCAGATTCAGATGATCCAGAACAGTTGTTGTCGCTTTATATACAGTCTAAGAAAGTTTGATCATGTTTCTGCCAAGATCAATGAACTTAAGTGGCTGAAAATGTCCAATGTCTACCGCTTACAGTTGCTTTCCCTGGTGCATAGATTTTCCGTCGTATCTAAGAGAAAAATTGAAATTTAGAAGTAGTGTTCACCAGTTTGGGTTGCGCTTCACCTCCTCGTCACTCGAAATGCCTAAATATTGTACGTCATTATTTTCCAGGTCATTTACGTATAACGCTGTAACATTACAAAACCGCTTTTGTAAGGACTTGGTGCGTTTCAATATCAGCAGCTTCCGTAAGGCTATCAAGAATATACTTGTTGAGCTGCAATAGTTTTTACGTTTATCATTGATAGGTTCTCTTTTTTATCTGTTATCTTACCTTTAAGTTTACACATTTCTGTACACAGGTTAAGTAGTAGTTATGCTAGACTTCGCCTGTGTATATGATTATTCAATAAAACCCTGTTATCGTTATTATTATTATTTTCGTTAATACTGTACATTGCTGGTAAGTTGTTGAAAAAAATATAAAGAATTACATTCTACAAACCTAATATTCATTTTTTTGCATAATTTTGCATAAAATAAAATAATACATAATAAAGATTAGTTCCTTCGCAATAACAGAGTGATATAACCTTATATTGTTTGGAATACTACACCTATAGTTTAATAAAGGACATCCTGTACTCAGATTGACTGCCGTGCTTCATCTTCCCTCAAGAAAAGCCTCTTACACGAACTTCTAATTTTATTACAAAACCACACCGCGAAGATCACACGAGGCTGTCACGGTTCTCAAATTTACCAGTACATCAATCAGCGGCAACCTTTCCAGGCACGTATACTTTCTACTAAACGGTTTCGTGTCCACAAATCACGCGTACAAAAGAACACAATCAAGAGTTGTACCCGTGGGCCGTTAGCTATCGTACTTACGATGAAATCTGTGGTTCCGTTACGTCCGCCTGTCTCAATTGTTCTGTGATGTTTTTCGGGATGTGCGTTTTCGACCGCTAATGTTCACAAAAAATTTATATCTTAATTTGACGCTCCGCTATGTGTATTGTTCTGGCGAAGAAACAGATTTTGCAAACGGTTTTATTATTTTAGGCGTTGACAGTTAGATACCAAATGGATTAAAGGAACCTTTAACAAACCTCTTATTATAATCATCTGGTTGCAGCTGGCTCTCTATTACCAAAAGTATATATTTCAGAAACTATAGCGAAGGTAGAAGGAAGATTTTGGAATTCTGAATAAGTTTAAGGATTACCAGATAGATATTTTGAAATAAAAAGACAGAAAAGGATTGATGATTTGACATTAATTGGTTTGTCTTCATTTGTAGATGACTTACTTCTTTAAAATCAAAATAAAACAGAAAAATGGTCACAATTTTTACATTTTATTGTAATTATAATTTTATGACGGTTTACATCACTGGGAAGTTTAAAAACTAGCCGTCATAGCCATCTGCGGTTTTTAGTGAAAAAGGTAGGGTTAAGTCACATCTTTTGTATATGCTACACTTTTTATGTACGGGAATAAGAAGACATCGCAAAAATTCATCTTTTTTTTCAAAATACGTAGTAAATTACTAACTGGTCCAAAAAATTCAAAAGGTGCAATCTTTCCTCCTTTAGCCTTCCTCCTAATATTATAATAAACATCAAAAATCCTTACCCAGTATGCCAGCAAATTCCATTTTGTATTTGCTCTTCTTTCTGATCTTTCTATACCAAACTGAAGTAGCTTATGTAGAGGAGCAGTTCATACCTGATAGAAGACATCTGGTTTTCCAGTTTGCTTTATAGTTCCATCAAGCTGAAACCACAATAATTCTTGTGAAACAACTCGAGAATTATGATTGGTTTGTAAAATTTTTATTTCGATCTGTCAAGCATTAATAACCGTGTCGACCGCAGAATGTTGGGACACAATCCAACGGTTGATCGTCCTGATATCTTTGGCCAAGGCAAGCGTTCGTTTAAAAGGAAATAAATGTTTCGCTTATGGAACGGATTTAGAGTGATTTCACGAACCACAACACTATAATTTGATAGTTCACTTCAGTGGCTAAAAGTTTTTGATTTCGCGACTAAAACTCTGCAGCTAGGTAGATATTATAAAATTCATACTTCATGTTCTTTGTTATTTAAAACTGACACAGCGTCAAGAATTTCGAATCCCAGCAAGTGCTTGAAACAGTCTGTCATTTTCGTATGTTTTATACATACTACTGCTTTAATACCAATAAATTATTGCATTCTATTCTATTCCGGAATGTGTCTTCCCCAGTAAATTTCAAAACGAACGTATATCATCCATTGGCTATGTTAATCGGTGTATTTCTTAGCCACATCCTCTTACTGTCCACATTCTTGCCATCTGTTTTTTTAGCGGTGACATAAATCTTTGTGAATTAAGTTCTATTCTCCTGGGATCCACCCCACAATCTAAAAGGCCGTTGTCTAATACAGGTATTCAAGTCATTTCCGGATATTTGTGGCTGTTGTATACGCTTTATTGTGACCTGAAGACCTTGGGAGACGACATGCAATAGTGACTCCAATGATACATTTATAATATGCACGGAAAAAATGCTTTTGGCCAAAAATACTGAGCATAATAATAACAACCAAGACGTAAATATGTGATACTGTAAGCTCATAACGTATTATTTTTGATATAAATTTCTAAAAACTCGTGTATCAAAAGTGGTTAGGCTTAAGCAAGGTACACTAATGAACGAAATTTACCAACGTAATTTTGGCTTAAGAAACACAGTTGAAATAATTTCACATAATTTACTAATAAATAAAAGCTTATCTAGCTGATTCAGTCCAAAAACTGGTGTTAACAACACCTATGAACATAGTAATGCTTGGTATACTTAGTAATATCTAATTATTGTCAATGTGTTTATGCTAGGCAAACTTCTAGATGTTTGAATAATATATTTAAATGTCAAAAAGTAGGTATAATTAATGCTTACAGTAATTACTACGCATTTGACAACCATCCCAATTTTGAAGATCCATCGATTTGAGATAAAATAATGAAGAAACGACTTTTATTGGAAATGGTGCACATTAATAAACAGTCAAACAGTGTTGTTATTTAAATATACTTGCTCTGTCTTATAAATTATACCGGATGTTTCACGAATGACCTTGACGAAATTAAAAATGCAACCCAAAATACATTCTCATAGTCAATGTGGTTATTTTACATAATAATGGTGTTATTTTAAAAATAAATTGGGAATCCATGACGGCTATGCGCTATGGTTCCTGTCACTGTATTTATTAAAAGTCAAAATGTATTCAAATGATGAAAAAAACAGATTTGATTTTGATTTATGGTGAATGCAAGAAAAATGCTTCCGCTGCTGCCCATTTATACAGACAACGTTTTCCAAATAGAAGAGCTCATGCCGATACAATTTTCAAGAGACTTGAATTAACTTTAAGGATAAACTGGCCACCACTGAAAAAGTCAAGGAAACAATAGCAACAGGCCCTGACAATGATGGTCTTCAGTACACCGAATAATTAAAGGCAATCAATTTCATCCGTATCACTTGTAATTGGTTCAGGCCTTTTTGTAACTTTTTTCAGGAACACCAAAATTTGAATATGAGATTTTATGACAGCATTTGCTTCTCAGATGAAGCAAGATTTTCTAATAATGGTGGAGTTAACAAACATAACATGCATTATTATACGCAAGAAAATCCACCTTGGATTCGAGAAGGACACTCAAACTATCTACTCGACGAATGTCTGATGCGGAATATTGGGGAATCAAATGGTTGGGCCTTATTTTTTCGCGATAGTTTAAACGGCAATACGTATCTAAATTTTTAAGGAACATTTTACCTGTACTTCCCCAAAATGTAAATTTGCAAGTAAGACAATATCTATGGTTCCAACAAGATGGGGCATCTGCTCACTATCATAGAATAGTGCGAAATCATCTTGATTTGGTTTTGCCTAACCGATGGATAGGAAGAGGTTCAATTAATCCTTACCCACCCAGCAGCCCGGACCTTACTCCTTTGGATTTTTTTTCTATGGGAAATGGTAAAAAAGCAGGTATACCAAACACCAATTGAAAGTGTAGAACATTTAGAAAATAAAATACGTGATGCATGTAGATCCATCACTCCAGAAATGTTAATGCATGTTAAAAATTCGTTTTGGGCACGAATTCAAGCTTGTGAAAACAGCGGAGGGCGACATTTTGAACATTTATTACATTAGTGTTATTAAATAAACATTTTTCAAAAATAAAATTTGTTTTACAATACTGAATTTACTTAAAGTAAATGATTGAAGTTTATTTCAAAATTTACGAATTTATACAGCTCTCTACGTTCTATATTTGTTAAGACGATGAACAATGATCAATGCTACCTCTAAAATGTACTTTGGGTTGCATTTTTAATTTCGTCAGGGTCATTATAATTCGTGAAATATCCTGTATATTATATTGAGTGATGTTCCTATTATGCCTATATGTGTTATGATTTGTTACAATAGGCGTTAAGTTTGTTGTTTACAAATAAAGAAACGAATGACATTTAGGCCTTGAGGAAAGAGCCATGTAGTTCAGAAATTTTTTTACGTCATATAATTTTCGTAACGGTCACTACTTCAATTTATAATAATTAATAATGATTTTCTGCAGCTACAATACAACCAAAGGTTGTCAACCTTGCAGATTTGTAAATTATGTAAAACAGCTTGCAAAACTAAGCAACTGGCAAACTTCAGTCGCTACTATTTATCTATTTTACAGTCAAGAAAGTTTCCTTGTATGTCCCTGCTTTAATCGCCTATAGAAGCGTTGCCACGACTAAATTATGCAAATTTAACAAGGTTACCAGGTAAGCGGGGCCGTTTTTGAATAAAAATGAACCGCTGACCGCTTAGACTGCATAACTCGTTAATATCCGCTGCCGGAGCATGTGCCCGCAGGCTGCAGGAAACAGAAGAGGTGTCAGTTAAATTATAATTATATGTACGGCTTATCTTATTGATTTTCAGACTGCTTATTAAACCAGTATACTTATTAAACTTTCTTTTGCTTGCTTTAAAAGATGCGTTTACATAATATTAATGGGCCAAGAAGCTGTTATTTTAAGCATCAGAAAAGAGGAAATGGAAAAGCAGAATAAGTGGTTCCATAACTAATCTCATTAGTGGAGTAATTATTTTGTATCAGGGACGAGATTTGCCCCTGTTTTGGCGGACATCTTACTAACATTACCACCAATTGTGTTCATTTTAATTATCATCGTGGTACATTTATTTTTAGTGAAATTTATGAAAATTCCTGAATTGATGTTTACAAAAAGAAAGACTATCACTTTAAATATAATGTACGTAATGAGGAAAGTTCGTTGCACATTATTTTTATATCTCTTAAATGTACAATTAGTAAAGTACCCAAATCTTCGATATTATTGAGTGTCAAGTTTCACAGTTTTTCGCATCGATACACTCCAAATATTCTTCCATCCTTCGTTTCGAAAAACAACGAGCTTCTTTATATTCTTTATGATTGTTCATCAACTTTTCAAAGTATTCTAAACGCACTCTTTACTAAACTTGTCACTAAATTTTTTATATTACATCTTTCAACAAAAGATTGTAAGAAAACTGTTAGTTTGACTTAGTGGCAACAATTCGAAAGTGGCTTTATTGGCAAGTTCTTTGATTTCCGGTTAGAGAAATTCAATGTTCTGGTCACTTTCCGAGGCATATCACGATATTTCAAGTTAGTCTTGTCAACAAATGATCTATCTATCAACTATCATTATGTTAGCAACATTAAACTTTACGGATTTCTAATTTGTTTTTTTTTATTTGATAACCTAAGAAATGCGTTTGTGATTTTAATAGTGCTTGTAGAATAAAATAATGTATGATATAGTGTGCTAAAAGTGATTTTTTTGGTTGTTTTTTCATTCAGTGTTCACATATTTTAATCCTATCCAGCGTTATCTGCGCTAGTGGTAGTTATAATTTTATTAAAGAGAAATTTGTCATCGAAATGTAGAAATAATGATTCATAAATAAAGAATTTACCGTTATCCTGTGCGTACCAGTTGGTCTTTTTATATTTTAGTACGAAGGTTTGGTGTTTAAAAGTTGGTAATCTCGTATCGCTTGTTCTGCAAAAAAGTTGTATGTTACTGGAAATTTTATTATTTTGTTAATGTTTTATGAAAGAGCATCATATAAGTAATAATAATCTTATAGCTCAGAAGCTTTGAGGTAAAACAATCACTTTTCTATACTGCTATACACAAAAGCAAACCCGATCGTTCAAACGAATACAGCCGTTATTTGATTACTCCTCCCTGTACATTACACTCACATTTGGGGAATTTTATCTGCAACATTCCAGATTCGGGTCTGAAAAAGTAATTTGAACATACATTTTATGCTAAAGTATCGAATATAATTCTTGACATTGCCAAAAGCACCCCCTGATGGTACAGAAGAAAAAGGCTTGGAATTAGTTTTAGTTACTTCTGGATTCCATATCTCTCTTAAGAATTATTTACCCAGAAATGTCAGAAATACAGCTGTATGCTACTTAAGAATCTAAAAGATTACTAATAGTGGTCAATAAGTATCATAGTAAACCTTGTTTACTTTAGCACTTATCAAATTTCGAATCTGCCCTGTGTGCCAATTTTTAGCAAGTAAGGGCAAACCACACCATACGTTCTTGAAAGAAAGCAACAAACAAACAGTGATGGTACCATTTTACATGTAGGGTTGTTCAGAGTCCTCTACAAAACACTTAATTCGTTCAAGACCACTTGATGCTTCATCAAGCAAGGACATCAAGGAGTTCAATCAGAGTATGACGGCCTTCTGTACGCTACCAAGGTGAGAGTGCACACGACCATATTGATGCAACAAATAACAATACAATGGAAAGCCGTCGTGTTTGAACCATATTTGGCAAAGTCACGATGCAAATCGCCTGTACAGAAGACATGAACACGTGCAGTCAGTTCTTCTTAAAGTAAAACTGTTCTGGGATTAAATAATGCATTGATTTATATGAATTCCTGCTGCAGCTTTAGGTACATATCTACGTATATTCTACGTTACCCGCATATCTTTTTTCATTTTTTTATGTTGTCTTCGAAAAATGACAATGAATTGAAAACTTTTTTTATTTTCAGCACCAAATGCGACAGTATCGTCGCAAAACTGCTACTGGTAGTATAGCAAAAAGCAACAGCCAATATGCTTTCAAGCAAATGTGTGTTTTGATATAAACATAAAATTATAGACCTTTATTTAAGCTTTACCGCTGTTACAAATCATTTAGAAAGAATAATTTTGGAAACAATAATAAATCATGATATGTGATAGTACATGAATTTAATGATATGCCTATTACATGCATCAAACGGAATTTATGAATACACGCTGAACGGATGTTTTTGGATTAGGAGCTAGCATTGTTCTTTATCTCGTCTGATTTAATCTCACTAACCTTTTGCAAGTACTGTTTCCTGCACGTTAGCATTTGCATCAATTCTTTTGTAATATTTCCTGCCCACGAACGTAGTACGATTAAGCATGTTTAAGACATCATTAATCAAAAATTAAGAAAACTATCTGGATGAAGGCGCTAGGTGGAAGTGGCGCAACGAAGAAAGCAAACGCATTGCTTAATGGGCATAATACGTGGGTTATTCTTTAAAATACACTAGTGGAAATGGAAGTTGATTATTGTTTAGTACTTATAAGTTAGGCTTTGTGCAGTGTTAGAGATTCATCAAGTCAAGCAGCTTGATATATCTCTAAACTGCTTGGCTTGACTTGGAAAAAAATATACTTGAAAAATTAGAGCTTGACTTGACTTGATTTTGCCACTGCGCTGCTTGACTTGATATCAAGCATTTTCAAGCAGCTTGATACCGATATTGACATGCAGAATTTTGCAGAGTTACTACAGCTGTCGATAATGCATGTGTATCTTTCATCTACCTATCTAGTAAAGTATAATGATGCCAGGTAAGTGCTGAAATTAATTAGTCATTAAATAAATACTAGTGACTATATGGCTCACTCTAAACTTTTTACAAGAAGAATCTCTTTAGCATTCCTGGACTGAAATAAAGCATTTGATAACATCCCTAGAAAAGTGGTCTGGGAAAGTATATAGAATAGAGGTGTAAATAATAAGCTCAGAAAAAGCATAGAGAGTTTATACAGTGACACAAAAAATTATGTCAGAACAAGCAACATGGAATCACAGTATTTTCAAGTAGTGGATGGATTAAGGCAAGGGGGGTGTTAAACCCAACATTGTTTATCATGGACGATATATTGTGGGAACTACACAACAAGGCTAACGAAGTCAAATTAGGGTATAGAAAATTAAAGGTGATAAAGCTAGCAGAATGCGCATTTGCAGATGACCTGATGATCTGTGCAGAAAATGAAGACTCTACAAAATGTAGAGTTGTGGGAGAATGGACTAACAAAACGTAAAATGTTAATAAATACGAGCATGACTAAAACAATGGTCATAGGAAAGGAGGACAAAAAGATAGATATAACAATAAATGGGAAACAAATAGAATAGGTTAAAAGTTTTAAGTAGGTACCTAGAAGTTACAATACAAAGCAATGGAAGTATGGATGAAGAAATAAATGAAAGAATCACTAGTGCAATAAAGGTGTACCACTCACTAAACAGGGCGTTAATAAGTAAAAAGGAAATAAGTGAGAAGACAAAAATGACGGTATACAAGACCATTTTTAGACCAATATTGACATATGGTAGTGAAAGTTGGGGGTGTTAAGTGATAGACTTTTAAGTAGACTGCAGGCAACAGAGTTGAAATACTTGAGACGTGTTAAAGGGGTTACTAGAATGGACAGAATAAGAAACGACAGAATCAGGGAAGAACTGGAAATAGAGCCGATTAAACAAACTATGGAAGAGAATATATTAAAGTGGTTCGGGCACTTTGTGAGAATGAACGGGGAGAGACCAGCAAAACTAGTGTGGGAGGTAAAAGTACAAGGAAAGAAAAGAAGAGGAAGACCGCAGAAGACATGGAACATGACAGTGGCCGAGGCCTTGAGGAAGAGAAATCTCACCTGGAACGAAGCTAGAAGAATAGCAAAGGACAGGACTAAGTGGAAGAAAATAGTAAAAAGACAGTAAACGAGTGAGAGACACTGCATACCTCTACATCCTACGGGTAAAAAAGGAAACTGATTATATTTAATATTTATTTTTTATTTATTTAATGATGATTAATTTCAGCACTTACTTCGCAGAATTGATACTTTACTAGATAGGTTGATGAAAGATACATATACATTATTGACCGCTGTAATATATATATTATATAAAGTGACATTGAATAGAATATAAAAGGATATACCTATCTCTAAGTTTTTGATAAATTCAAGTTTCTTAGTAATAACGTTTTAAATAGACCATGGATTTTAAACTTCTTTCTTGTCATTTTGTAGGTCATACATCCTGACACATTTTTTGTAACACATTGTAAAGTACTAGTGGACACGACTAACGTTATTTAATGACAGAAACTGTCTGGGTTGCAAAGAACATTCTAATCGCCACAAATTACCCGATTTAACTGCACAAAAGGTGTCAACACAGAAAATACAGTCGTCACACTTGAAAGCTGTATTCACCGTGCGAGTTTTTATTCAGCTTTCAAGATAGTCGCATAATTGCTGGCCACCCAGATCACGTGCTGATTCTATGCATGTGTCCAGCACCATAAGGCCAGTACCTCACTCATAATAATATGCTGAGAACAGGTCTTTTAACGAAATTACCGCAATTTAAATGTGAAATGAGTTAATTAGGCGCATAGGACTTGCGCTAAGTACGTTTTTCTCATGTCGTTCTAGGGGAATTGACATGGGAAAGTTTGGATGTGGTCTAGTGCTATGAAGCATTAGTAGTAAAGGAAGCAATTAGCATAGACCTATGGGCGTCAGGTTAAGAGATAGCTTCATTCATAAATGTCTTTTAGACAAAGTATTTAGTGAAGTTGGTAAAAATTAATGAAAGGAGGAAATCAATGTGCTTTTAACTTTTCTTATTGTATTTATTTGTAGGTTCTGGCTCTTTTTTTTAATAGAACCTATTATCACAAAAATTGGCAAGAACTAGAACAATATACAAATATCCCAAAAAAACAGAATTTAGAAAAGCACTAAATTTTACATTATTTTCAAATTATTTCCAATTTAAGAACAACTATTATAAACAAATAGATGGGGTAGCAATGGGATCACCCATCTCAAGCAATATAACACAAATAATAATGGAAGATAACATACAAAATAAATTATATAAAATTTAGTACAAGATATGTAGATGATGTATTTATATAATACCAAAAAACAAAGTAAACAAATTTTAAATTCATTTAATAGCTATCATCCAAAATTACAATTTACCATAGAGACAGAAAAGAAAAACACATTTAAATATCTAGACCTTACATTAATTAAAAAAGATAACAAATTTCTCACAAAATGATATTCAAAACCAACTGCATCAGGAAGGCTACTAAATTACCATTCTAACCACCCCTACAGACAAAAAATAGCTATTCTAAACAACACTATACAACGAATAATAAAATTAACTAGTCCAGAACTTAGAATTGAAACTTTACATGCCACTGCTAAAAACTAAAAAATAACAACTACCCCGCTAAGTTAATAAGTAACTCAATAAAACAAGGAACAGAAAAACTATGCAATAGTATTCAATACGAAAAACAAGTTAAAAACACAAACATAACGTACTTAACCTTACCATATATACCACCACTTACWCAAAAATAAAAAACCTACTAAAACCACATAACWTCCAAATTACATATAAACCAATTAACACAATTAAACAATTATACACACCGTTAAAAACAAATACACCAAAAGAAACAAGAACACACACAATATACAGTATAAAATGTAAAGAATGTAACAAACGATATATAGGACAGACAGGACAATACTTAAAAAATAGACTACAACAACATAAAAATAATAACAACTACACAGCTTTAAAAAAAAACAAAAAAAAACAAACTGACCACACTTTTGACTTTGATAATACCAAAATTATTACTACGGAACAACATAAACGTAAAAGACAATTTTTAGAAATGATACATATTCAAAAAAACTAAATACATGTGTAAACGACAGGATTGGCATACAAGGACTAAGTAATACCTACTACACCGTCATTTAAACACACCCTATCACCGTCACATTTACCATCCACAATAATAGCAAAGGAACAAACTTGAAGGTACATTTTATACTAATATCAAAATTGTAAATGTCATATTAATTTTCATAATAATATGTCAATCTGCAAAATAAAGATATTCGACAAAGACCTAATTCATAAATTAATTTAAAAAAAGGAGGCAGAACCTACAAATAAATACAATAAGAAAAATTAACACAAAAGGACTCCACAAAATAAACATCAATGTGCTTTTAGTATTCCAAAAATAACCAGTCAATATCCGACAACATAGCGTACATTGATTGGAAGATTTGTCCCGCGGATCAAAGACTTCTTAATTCCCTTATATAATTAATAACTATTATACTGATAGAAGAAAATTTTAATATATAATAAACTTAAATTGCACTTATCATTCAACTCAGAACAGTGACACTGTTATTTATGACCATACATATCGCATTGTTTTTTTTACATTAGTTATTTTATTAAAAAGGTTCCGACTTCTCAGTTAAAATAAATATTGAGATCCACTTTAATCGTTAAAATTAGTGTAGTCCATGCTACATTCCCTGTAACCGCTAGCGATTTTCAAAAACCGCACTGACCTACAAGCTAAATACTTAGACGGCAGCTTTTATATCTCTTAATTAGCATCACCAACAGTTACGTGTACCTACTGTAACTACGAGACCAAGCCTGATCTACACAGGTGCTCGAATGAATCCAGCCAATCTGAATTTATCAAACGGCGATTTATGGTCGGCACATAGCTACCGTGAGCTTTCCACAATTAACACGTAATTAATAGCTTCCCGTGTAATTATTTTCGACTTGCAGCTATTTGATGACTTTGCGGACCATAAAGGAATCAGTTACGCGGTTTAGCGTCACCCAGATTGGGGTTACGAAACATGGTTTACTATTGTATTTCTTGTTTGGTATTACTGACCAACCGAAAAAGAAATTGATAGGTATATGCCTGCCTAGCATGAAATAATAGAAATTTTGGTGAGGAACTTCGTCATAGCCATAGCAATTAAAAATCCATACCAGGTAGGTACACTAAGCGTCAAAAATTAATTTTTATGACCCTGGTTCATTATAGATATCGCAAACCAATCCCACTGAATATTTAATTAGTTTACGTTTGGTAATTAATTGCATACCTCTTCGGATATTAGCTACTGTGACAGCAATGCGTGATTCGAACATTAGTAGAATCGTTATTTGAATTTATCTTCAACAACTAATTATGAAGAGATTCCAGTGTCAAAGAACTCATATTTGCTATTGCCTGTATAATATAAAGGTTAAGTCGATAGTTTTAAGATAAATACTCTTCTGCAGGAGGCTTTATAATAATCGTTGAGTAGGTATTATTTCGGGTACATTATTTTCAACATTATTGTCAAAAACATTTTCCGCCGTTTAGACTTCTTCAACAACCTTTACGTTGATTTCACCTTCTTGTAGGTGGATAATATCCACCCCATTGTACGGTTCCCACATTTTCATAATAAATAAGTGCTATAAGAATATTTCACTTTGTATTGTTTTCCTGAAATTTATTGCTGTTTTAAAACGTAACCGCTGGACTGCATTTTTATTACTATATACCATAACCTTTTGTGTTTAAAGAATATACAATAATTGCTGTAAATGAAACTGCACGTTTTATTACCGGATTTATAACTATACCAACTATTTTAAGTTTAACTAACTGTGGCAGTTAAGAAATATTGATGAAAATCACTTCTACCTAGACAATTTGGAATAAATCTACTAAGCTACAGAAGAACATAACTTCCATCTGCACTAAAGCGCGTTTCTACCAACATTTCTTCAACTCTGTCATTCCGTCAAAAAATAACTTTTTGGAGGATCTGCAAAATAATTGTCTGCAGCATATACTAAATCCTCATCTGGATGACTCAAATCCTTTTCCACTAAGAATTTTTCCATATTTTTGAAAAGAAGACCTATGCCTTCATTTGTTAAAAAACAAACAACAAAACTTCTTAGCTGAAATATTATAAACGATATTATGTGTCATGTGTCGCACTTATCTGACATCATACGTCTTTTGCTTCATGTCCAGGTAAGCTTCTAACAGTAACAGTTGAAATACCTTAAACCTCAGCATTTTACTCCTAGCAGACCAGATCTGGTACAGGTTCACCTGGAAGTGCGTTGAACCCTCCTCGTCTAATGCCATACGATCCGTGGGTATTGTTTCAAATGTGTGCGGGTGGGTGTAATAATCTACTAGGCGAATTCCTGCTTACGCTCTACGCTATCCGTGGWCATTCTCTTCCTAACTGTACCCGGTGGCGAAGGTCTTTCAAGATGCGAATGGAAGTAACGGAATCTTTCCGAGATGCACTTGTAAGATCAATTACATGACTATGGTCGTGGTCCGTAGGCATGCACGTGACTTAGTTTTGCAGTGGAGCGGATTGTTTTAAAGTGGTTTATCGGGATAACTGTAATTCGAGGAAAGTAGGAGTATGTTTTGATAGGGTTGGACGTTTGATAAGTTTTAACTCATCCGGATAATGCTTAATCTAACAAGCTATAGCTAGACCAACTGTAAATATTATAAAATGCAAATTAAAGAATATTTTGACGGGAATAAGAATGCTGGTATTGATTATGTTTCTTTGTAACGTTGTATTTGGTTGCTTAGATAAATCGGTGATTCCCTCATCGAGATAATGCTTAAATTCCTAGCTAATCTTAGTATACTCACACATAACGACCAAAACGTTCTACTGTAACTAACTTAGCGCAGTTTATGCAGTCTACTGCAAATATTATAGATAATAAAGATCAAGTTGATGCAGTGTATACTGACTTCTCGAAGGCCTTCGACAGGGTGGACCATTGTTAATTAATAAACTAGAGCAGCTTGGATTGAGTGATTATCCCGTTCAGCTAGTAAAATCATATCTCACTCAGCGTAAATTATATGTTACATATAACGGTTTTAAATCATACAACTTTTTAGCAACCTCCAGAGTTCGTCGGGGGCCATTGCTTTTTATTTTGTTTAGAAATGATGTATCACTTTCATTAGAATCTAATCATCGGTTTTTTGCGGATGACCTGAAATTATTTTCTGTGGTATCCGGCGAGGATGACTGTTTAGTATTGCAAGGGCAGGTTAACCGTGTGGCTAGATGATATTTTTATACAGTTTGTAGTTAAAATGTCAGTAACTAGTAAGTTTAAAGTGAAACATGCGTACATGCGATTTCAAAATAAAAACAAGGTAAAGAACTCCAGCGAGAATGTTCTGTTAGCTTATTTTTAACAAACTCAAACCACTCTTACTTTGGAGCCACTACTCAGTGCTGAAAACAACGTTATCGAAGAATAAGAACTGATATTATTAGCAAATTTAATGATCTCATTGCTTTTTTTGAAAAAATTCCGAAGGTTATAAAGCGGAAAAATCACACTAAGCAAAAACAATATAGCGAAATTTGTAACAACAGCAGATGATGAAAGTTAGTTGATAATAAAGATATGTCTATAATGTATAAAATAGTTAATTTATAGGCTATTTTTTCAAAAATTATAAGGAAATATGTTTGTCTATGCTCGCTAGAAACTGACTATCGAAAATTTTTTTGCATACAGAAAAGGGCAATGTATGTATTGTTTGTGAGCTGCTAGTTTGTCCATTTGCCTTTTTGTATTGATTTCTATTACATGCATAGGCTTTCAAGAACTCTATATATTTCCACTTATCCCTATCCGACCTAACTTATTTATTTATACTGAAAAACATAGAAAAACTAGTGCGGGAATAATCAATAAAAACTTACATTATCGCCGCCTTCATCCGTGGGTCATAACAATGCGGTCACTCCGGTGGACAGACAAGGCGGTTTCACATATGCGCGGGAGATGCAAAAACAAAACATAAGTTACTCATCCGTTAAACTCAAACAGATACATTTAAGACTCACAGAGGGGTTTTCACCCCAGGGCCTCATCCTTGTCCTGTCTATGGCTTCATCCCTGAGATTACATCATTAGTCAATGGTGGTTATGAATACCTTGTTAGTTTTCTCTCTTCAACAACTAGCTAGTGTCAACCTGAAATAGTAGAGGCTTCCCCGAACGCTCACCCTAAGGCCTATAGGGGTCGCATTCCAATAGCCCGGATCGGGGGCACCTAATAAGGCTACCCTCTCCACCAGAACTATGTCATTCGAGATATCCTGCATTACCCCCCGGAATGCAAGTCCTCCACTCGAAGGAACCACGGCTGTTAACCGGGCACTCTGCGCTAGGGGTTTCAAACTGCCTGAGGCACATCATGGCCAAAGACCTTACTCTCTCTGCCTGAGGCACAACATGGCCAAAGACCTTACTCTCTCTGCCTGAGGCACAACATGGCCAAAGACCTCGCTCTCACTGAGTCAAAATCAAGAATATTTCTCTCTGTCAAAAATGACACATCCATACTCATTGCCTACTTTTGCATCTCCTCGCGACTCTGATATTTCTCACCAAAACAATTAATCGCATGCATACGCATTCGCTTCGATATTAGTATTTATCTTATTAACAGCGATTCTAAACATAGCAAGAAATTAATAAACGCACAAAAACACCTTTTATTTTAATAACAACGCAGATACAAAAATAGACATTTAACAATACTTCGTTAGCAACTAGATCAAAAGGTTTTGTTGCTTGATCTACGTACCTTACTTTTTCGGCAGTTGGTAGCTGCTTTGTGGATTTTGCAATCCTGAATGAATTAGGTAGCTTGGAAACAAGCTGATTGAACGTGTGTGCTTTGTCTCACTTGATTTATCAGATAACTCTGACGATCGTTTTGACCTAGAACGGCCATTGTCAAAGAGATAACAGCGTTATACTAAACTCAGATGTGCAGAATTTTGTTTGCATCCCATTTTTGCACAGGGGTTGTAAAATACAGTTGTAAAATCTCTCGCCTGGGTTTGAAGGTCGACTTTATAATTTCGGCAATATCAAAGGCGTACTGGACGTGGGAATTTCTATTTGTGTATATGCCAAATGTTTTTTCTGATGCTGAGCTTTTTTAAATTCCAAAAGTCTGACACATTCTACAAGCAAGACGATGGACTACCAATGGGTTCACCTTTGTCTCCAGTTTTGGCCGAAATTTTCATGTCAAATTTTGAAGAAAAGCTTTTTGCAAAGAAAAATGAAATTATTAAAAATGTATTATTCTGGACTAGATATGTTGATGATATTTTTTGTATTTGGACGGGAACTGACAGGCAGTTGGATGTATTCTTAAAATTCTTAATTACAATAAATAAAAAGATTCAACTTACCCTAGAAAAAGAAAAGGATGGAGTTCTTCATTTTCTGGACTTATCAATGTCGGTAAAAAATAGTAAAATAGACTTTGAAATTTATAGAAAACCAACACAGTCTGATGTTACAATCCCGGCTTCTTCAAATTAATCGTTACAGATTAAGCATTCCGTGTTTTATAGTTTACTAAACAGACTAATAAATATACCACTTAGAAAAGAAAGTTTCGAAAAAGAATTGACAACAATTAAACAAATAGCCTTTAACAATGGATACGACACAAAAATTGTGGACCAAATACTTAAAAAGCAATATAAAATTAGAATACAAGGAATGCTGTACAATGCTAACATCAATGAAAAAGAACATATTTCTGCCGCAGTAAATTATGTCAAAGGAGTTAGTGTTTGTGTTAAAAATAGACTGAATAGACTCAGAATAAAAGCAATAGAGGTTAATAAGTGCAATTTGAGAGGTCTTCTAGTTAATAATAAGCCAAAATCCAATAAATTGAGCAAAAACAGCATTTACCAAATAAAATGCATGCAATGTGACATGATATACATAGGACAATCAGGTGGAGCTATTAAAAACAGAATTAAAGAACATGTTGCGGATATAAAAAAAAAAACAGGTTTTGCTGACCATTGCATAAGAAATAACCATCACTTAGATGAAAACGTCGTCAAAATTTTGCATTGCGAAAGGAAAGGTAAAAAACTGAACCTTTTAGAACTTTTGGAAATTAAAAAATCTCGGCATCAGAAAAAACATTTGGCAAATACACAAATAGAAATTCCCACGTCGACCTTCAAACCCAGGCGAGAGATTTTACAACTGTATTTTACAACCCCTGTAGAAAAAGGGGATGCAAACAAAATTCTGCACATCTGAGTTTAGTATAACGCTGTTATCTCTTTGACAATGACCATTTTAGGTCGAAACGATCGTCAGAGTTATCTGATAAATCAAGTGAGACAAAGCACATACATTTAATCAGCTTGTTTCCAAGCTACCTAATCGGTTTTTCATCTGTTTTAGTAGTAGACATAAATAATTGCTTTATTCACTATCAAATTCTTTAGAGCCTAGTTTATTCTTAAACCGTCATGCAACCAATATGTCTGTGCAGTTTTGTAAAATTAGACATGACGTTTTTGTTTAGATTGCCTGCATTGCGTATTTTCTGTTGCTCAGCATATTGAGATGGAATCAAAAATTTTAGGCGTAGTATATTCAAAGTTATATTCATCAAGTAACATGCTTTATTTGCTGAACTCTGACATTTTTTTTGCCTCTATCCTTCTCTACTAATAAGTTTTAATTAACATAATCCGTTATCTCAGAACGAGATTATGCAGTTTCCAATTACTTTAAAACGAAAACAGGAAAAGCAAAGCTCGTAATAACAGAACCATACGCACACACATGGTACTTCAAGCTCATTACCGCTTTATGACCATATACACCGTCATTGCATTAGATAAGTAAATAATTAATTTGTTTCTCTTCTTTTTTCAGGTAAGAACAAATTCCGTGCCGACTATCGATCGACGTCCAGGTAATTAGCAATATTCATATACCACTAGCTTAAAAAGGCGACTAGTTCCAGCGTCCTACACGATCTAATTAAGATCCGCAATCTGTACGTCGTATATTGCGGCTCGTCCCGCAATTAAATCAAAACTAGGTTTATTATTGCTCCATTAGTGCAACCTGTACGTCGGGTCCGATATTATCGCGAGAATAACAAGTCTGTGGGGCAAGTGAAACTTGCAAGGTGAAGGTGTTTTTTTCAACACCGCGGACAGCTATTTGGTTTCGTATGAGTCAAGTGAATGAAAGGGAATTTGAAAGGAGATTGGTGTTATTGGACTATATTTAGTATTTCTCACAGTAAATCTATGAGTAACTGATACGTTCGTGATTATATTATACATATAAAAATGCGTTGTTTGACGTTATAGATACGCGTCAGGTTTGTGATTGCAGCTTATTGAATAACAATTGTATTGTTAGGTATTTGTTTATTATTATTTAATTTCTAAATATAACACTTATTCATCTTCTTTGAAGCATAAGCATAAAATTGTGTTCTTTAATCCTGATTACAAATTCAGGACGTATAATTCTAATATTCCTTATTCTGTGATGTAGAACAAAGTATTGTTTTGACTATATTTGACACTTTTGAAAACATATAACATTAATGACTAAAAGTAACAATTTTTTTAATGCAATATTATGCAGTCTGGCCTATTATCTGCAGCTTGTTGCACTTTGCTACTCACATGAGTCATCAACATCTCAAAGTGCGTACTTCGAAATTGGCGGAATTTTCTTCTGATTTTATTTATCAGTTCTTCAATTGTTTTAGCTTCCCAGCCTGCCCTCATAAAGTTTGGTGGTCTTAGCTTGTGAACATTTGCAACGTTTGCTGGAATAAATTTGACGCGGTATCTTTCATATTATATTTATCATATCTTTTTATGAATAGAGCAAGTCTCTTTGGATGAATCCTTATGAATACAGATTTTGGTTAATATTTCATTTGATAGCCTCAGACATCCTTCCCGTAGCTTACGCAATAAGATCCTTTGATTTTTTTAGTCGCTTCTCACTGTATTTCGGAGCGAACATTATTTTTTTTCTGACATCCCACTCTTCCCTTAATATTTCCCTTACGTATCCATGACTCACTTTAAATTTTCGTCCTGACTTTCGATACGATTGATTCTTCCAACTGCTTTTTCAACGAGTCGTTATTTCTTATTCGTAGGCATTTTCTTTACATTTTTTTTTCAGAAGAAAAATATGGAGGATATCTTTCCTGGACTTTTACTTGCATCAGATCCTGTCATTTCAAGTTTGCTTCCTCGAGACAAATTTAAAAACTACTAAACTTATTGGTTCCACTTGCACCACCACTTGTCTCTTTAGAAAGTGATTCTTATACACATGTTGGAGACAATGACGATGCAGTTGAATCAGATAAATGTGAATATGATAATTATGACAGTGATAATTAAAGCGACAACGACGAGAGATATCCAGATATCTGTAGATACTGCACATTAAAAACATAATAAAATGCTTTCTGGTCTACGCAAGTTCCTTATTTATATGTAAAAGAAAAATTTAATTTTGTTTTTTTTTTAATCAGTGCCTTCAAACACCTCTCTACTTTACATACTGAGTTCAGAAAAGACTTTATGACTTCGGAACTTGTCCGCCATGCTGGACTCCCTATTTTGACCTTTTAAATTATAATTCAGTTTTGTATTCAACGGACTCAAAAACACCGAATTTTGAACTTCTCTAGTTTCGTAGGTAATCAATGACTTCAAAAACTCCGAGAGTTTTCATAGCTTTTTAAAAATGTGTCATTTTGAACTTTAAAAATTTCAGTATCGTAATCAGCTACTTCAAATAAGAATATATACCAGCAATTCTAGAATTTTAATAACACCTTCATATTTTGGCCTTTCCGATTTTCTAACCAATGTGGGTCTGTTTCGTTTTTAAATATGTAAATTCCTCTGACATTCGTAACCGTATGCCTATTCCTAATTCGAATTACTATACGGCAGCAGATCACTTTTGCTTTAAATAAAAGTAAAACTAACGGCAAGTATTCGTTTATTAATTGTGCTTGTCGTAACTCTAATCTTATTTCTATATAGTTTAGGACATATACAGCAGTTCATTGAATTATGTGATGAGCAACGCCGAATCATTCTTGTGGATACTTGAGGTAATCTTACAGAAATAAAATAACATGGATGACAGAAATCAAGTACAGTAGAAGAACAGTGCATTGAAAACGCAACAAATAATAAAATATCACGACGACAGGAAATATTTCAACGAAAGAACGTCAAAAGCTACAACTGCGCTTAAAACTACAAATAACTTTAGTGACCAAATATTTGATTTCTAAAACACAGCATCATATCTGCCTGTAACAACAACTTTGTTAACCAAATGACTTACATACAGCAAATATCTACCACAGAATAACCTGACTGCGACTGCTAATAATTAAATTGCATTACAGCTTCCTTCCGCACCCTTTTGTACTTCGTAGTTTCGGTTTGTCATCCACAACCATTGACACTCATGCTAATGGCACTAGGATGAATACGTAATTACCCTACTTCCTCCTTTTGTAAACGAGCTAATAGTAGTGCATCTTCTGAATTCGACGTTTGGAGGATATAGGGCTCAATAAGGCAAACTATTATCGAGCTACTCCCCTAACGTATGGGAACCGGTAATAGTAGGACAATTTTGGGTAAATTATTATACCACTAGCCATGGTTAGAATACCTGATTTAAATGCAAAGACTGCTTTTACCCATTATTCTCTTTTCCGTTGCTATCTTCTTAAAGTATCGATAAAATATTCATAACTCGACTTTAATATATCGCAAGGTTATTTCGTTGTTGTCTTTCATATCCACTTCTAATGAAATTTTTATGAGTTTAACGCTGTTTGGTAAATGGATGTTTTGAAGACAGTATTTGCCGCACTAGTGCCTGTGCACATAATAATCACAACAACAAAATATGCTAGACGTCATAAGAAATTTCAATACAATTTTAAAAACATTTAACCGAAAAATTAAAAGGATAAAAATAACAGTAAAAGCAGAAGCAATGTACAAAATATGCCCAAAGTGTCATTCTTCTGCATCTATACACTGCATTTTTTTACGTACATCTGATGATGTCAGGAGATCTAAAAGGCCATTTCCTAAGGATCGTTCTGAAAAATGCATTTGTCTTCAAAAGGACGGTGAACATTTTCTGAAACTTCATTTGTACAATGTACTGATGGCGTGTCTAAGAGATACCCAAAAGAGATGTGTTGGTCCAATGGTAAGGTCATCAAAAAAGTACTCAGGTAGTGTTAAAGATTTGCAAATACTTTTAAGTAGCCGGATTTTCACAATACATAACATATGTTATTTTGTTTTACAAAAGTAGAATAAAATACATTGACATTAAACCCATTCTGATGATTTCTTTTAATAATCAAATGTGGATTTTCATCCGCAACCAGTAATGGGAATTTCTAGAATTTAATAGCCTATCGTTTGAAAATTTAGACTTGTCGCTCTAAATAATTCTATTTAAAAAAAGATGGTTCTTCACTAAGTTTCTCTAGTATAGGTTGACATAATGCCACCCTTCGTCCATAACCACCAATTTCCAAAGCCCGATCTTTGATAAATTTAAAATTATGCCTACTGACATTTCTACACTTCTAACTGATTTACGTGGTCTAACATTGAAAAATCATAACATATTATTTGATTTGCGTCGTTAGCATCTTAAAACACTTACATTTTTCAGAGAAAAAAACGTTTTGTTTTTTGTCCGTGTAAGATAAATATACTTTCAAATGCTCTCAATGTATAGAAAAACAAATGAGATATTTTTGTTTTTATAAGCCATATCCTTCTGTGATGACAATTTTATTATCTGCGTATAGGCTAATGCCTTCAATACAAACGTTCCAAATTTTATTTGTAGCAAAATTTTTGTAGCCTGTTGTTAAAGTTAGCTATGTCATAGTATCTGTTAATAAAATATGTCTGGATTTCTACAGGAAAATAAAAAACGTAATAATATATAGGGTGTTGTGTTTAAAATGAGATAGTTGGCTTGCACTATGCAAAAACGCTAAAAGTATTMCTAACCTTACACACTACCAAAATTTCGAATTGATGTATCATTTTCTCAATAAGCTWCTATTGAACCACCTATGTGAATCACCAGGTYTATTTGGGATCAAACGGCATATAATATTTAGTTTTGTGCTTCGGCAATATTCTCTGCATAAAATAATGATATAAGTTTTGGATGCTTAAGAATTTTGCTTAGGCAATTCTAATTAGCTTTAATAGGTACCACATTTGTACGAAATTATTTATTGTAAAACCTACTCATAGTTACTCCAAGGTTTGAAAAGATCTCTGAAAATCCACGACATACTCAGCGCAATAATTTATTGCCCCTAATTACTTTACATAAACGTCTGAACAGCAGGACGACGTGGACATCAGAAAATAACGTTGCATTGTTAAACGAAGCTTTGTCCCACACCTACACCAGAAGTAAATTGTGAGAACAAAGCTTTGAATGAGTCATACGAGGGAAACGGCGCCTCTTCCTCGATTCAAAAGTAATTACAATTTGTCGCCGTATACTTTACAAGCTGTCTGGAGTTGTTTATCGACGTGAGGTTGTCCTAAATGGTTCGTAATTAAGTCGTATTTTACTGGATTAAATTACAGAATATTGCAGATAATGATGATATATTAAAGTTATTTGAAAAGCTTTTTTCATAATCGTTGAAAAAACAACAGATATATTTGATTTGAAACACAATTAATTAAAAACGCTGGTAAATTTTTTAACTGGCATTCTTCATCTTCATCATAAAATGTAATAGTTTCCTTACCTATTAAAAATTTACACAGATAATTTATAGCTAACTTACTACTGTTCATTAGCCCTATTTGCATGCAAACCGGCTTTTTCACGACAAACTTATAAAACCTCATCACTTACATTTACAGTCGGTTGAAAAATTGATGAAACGGTTAGTGGTTTTAAATCTATTTCAGCAAACTGATGACATCATTATTTATAACAAAAATGTGCAGTAATAATGGTCTTGCAAGAAAGTGCTATCTACTATACTAAGATTAAATTATTTGTATGCCTATTTTTGTTTAGTTGCTACAGTGATGGAAACAGCAACTTCGTTCCCGCGCTTGTCATGTATTTTTTCTTTAATTTCTCACAAAATGTAGCCCATTTCCATTAAGTGTCCGAAAAAAACTTTATGTATTATTCTTAAAGGATGGTAAGATTTTGTTTACTCATCGCATTTCTATATCGCGATTCTTAAAGAAAACGATGCTATTACTTTATAGTCCAACTAAACGTTTTGATCTAAGTGATCTCCAATATCACGGAATGCCGGCAATACGCATGTCATCTCCGAAGCAAAAAAAATATGCTACTTATTTACGTTGATATCTAAAAGAAACAAAATTCTGTTTTTAAAGCCAGCCCATTTCGTGAATCCTAGGTTTACAGATCTGTTACTTTTTTTAATCATTTATGCTTTCCCTGTCTTCCACACAAGATAAATTAGCATGTAGGCCCTTATTTTGAAAACTAAATATAGCTGGCAATCATCACTATAGGAGACATTGGGTAAGTCTTTTTTATTGTCAAAAGATGAAGGTTTTTTAAGTAGCCCATTCAATTATATTTGGGTTACGTTTTATCAATCCTAAAAGTTTCTAAATCTATTTAGATTTGCTTCGAACTACAACCAGAAGTACTGAAATATTCTTCTTTTTTGAACCAATCCTTTACTACGTACATTTGAGACTTTTAAATGATGTTAAATGCACAAATTCATTATTATCAAGCACAGAAAATTTGGACTATCTGGTATTGTGGCAATGTCTAGATCTAATGTATTTAATGTACAATGACATACTCTACAAACAAAATGATGTACTTGCAATCAGTTCACCTCTGTCTTCAATTTTGACGAAAACTTTCATATCACATAAGAACATGATCAAGAATTGATAAACAGTCGGTGAATCAGTTATATTCATAAATTCGTTAATACACGAAACTAAAATATCCGATAACATGCATGTCTATGATATGCTGTCTGCACCATAACCAACTACAGGGAAATCCATTTTGGTATCATTATAGCTTCCTTTAGGTAGTAGTTCCCACTAAGACAGCTAGCTTTGTAATCCTGTATGTTTGTTGCCTGACAGATGGCAGTGCCATCTACTTTTCAACTTCAAATATTCAATTTTCGTTCGAAAAAGAGATGGATAGAGTTCCTTATTATCTAGCCGTATCTATGTCTACGTCAGTCATTACAAATTAAGATTATAATCTTGCGGTGAGAGAGGAAGGCAAAAAAAACATTTGGAGGTCTTGGAAACTTGAAAAGAATTACAACATCAAAAGAAATCATTCAGCAAATTCACAAAACAGAATTTCCATTTTCAGTAAGAGAAATTTTCAGCAAACTACCCTTGTCCTTGCCATTTTTGGCATCATGTTCGACGATTTCAAACCGAAATTGCTCTCCAGCATATGAAATTCAGCGCGCGCGTTCATCTACACAATGTAGCATCGAAGGTATATCTCTCCTGGGTCGCATAGTTTAGATTCCGTGCCCTCTTCCTGGAGAATGCCCAGCACCAAGTCACCGCAGTTGATTGCGCGCCACTTTCGAAAGAATGTGGATCTAAAAGACCACACTTTTTGCGCACGCAGTTTCTACATACCGACAGTGAACCGACAATTATTTCAGATTAGATACTGGATAAGGCCACCGACGCTCATTTGTTGTTGAGTTGTTGAGTTTACAGCACCTGCCGATGTAATCGGGAATGTTTTTATGTTTTTCGAAAACGCAGCGCTAATTAAAATAGATGGGGATAGATTAGGTAGTTAACAGATGTGGTAAAAATAATATGAGTCAAGTGTGGTCTTTAGTTCTAATTAAACTGTAATGAAAGTATGCTAACCACAAAGATTTAGAAAGCCAAAATACGTAATTCAGAAGCTAATTCTGATGATAAAGTAAATGTGAAGACTTGATATCTTTGTGGTTAGAGTTTTAAACTTAAATACCTGCATATGTGGCCATGGACGTACCAAAGGCGGGAAAGGGGGGCAGCTGCCCCCCCTGGACCTGGGTTGCCAACTCTAGGCCTTTCCAATTTCCCTTACATTTAGCTGGTCAATTATGTGTGTACACCTAAAAATTGTCTTATTTACAAAATCGTAAATACAGTAAAATTTATAGGCAAGTGTATTTCACAATTTTTATCTATTACTCATATTTGATCCTTGCAAATGACCTTCGCTAAAAGTCGTTGTCAAATGGTTTCCAAGCTTAATCGATGCCATGTGCGTTTTGAAGCTGTAACTGCAACATTCTTGTTATTACGAATCGTTTTCTTAGGGCAGATATAACTTTAAAAGGCTATCTTGGTCAGGATGAGTCATAACACGATTTCTGCTTAGTTCTCTTCTACATTTTCCTATAAAAATTGTTCAACTAACTACTGTTATATGGAATCACATCAGAATCTGTCATATATTCGGTGATAACTCTAACTCTTGTACCAAATTTCTAAATTCACATTGCATTTTAACAATTAATACAAAAAAAAACTAAAAATCCATCCGAACTCACGTTTATGAAAGTCAATTTATTTAATATAAGGTTTAGGAATCTAGTAAAAGCATTATCAGGACGAATTTAAACCCGGTGTATGGTCTTTTTAAAATACACAAAGTAATTGCACAATTCAGTTTCTGTTTTTTGTAATAATGGTCGGATATTCGATATTGCTCTTTCAAATACTTCAATAACCAGTTGAGATAAATTTATGAAAATTTGTTCTCGGAGTTAATTTTGCGCACTGGTGCAATAAAAATTGTTCACCTTAATTCCAGACTATGTTTATCTCAAATTGTTTAGTGTGGGAAGCGAATCGACATTTTTGTTGTTCATAAAACGACTTTCTTATATTAGGGACGACATACACAGTGTACAATACAACTCATCTAAAATAATTAGCATCTGTACACCTCTTTTTGTGCTAATTAGAACTTAAACTTAAAAAAGGACAATACAACTGCTTCCAACGAATACTACCTCAAACTACAGCCTACATACGTGCAGTAACAATTAGCGACTCCACGTTTAGTTGGTCAACGCGTATGTCGATTTTAATTCCAAAGCATCTCGCGTATCAGCTTCTTACCTACTTTCTACCATAAGTGTTACATCCTCAGTGGGCATGATGCGATATCTTACGAGGAAACTGGCGATTTGTTGATTGCCCGCTTCCGTAATCTTAGCAGAGCGGTCGCGTTTGGTTCAGAGATTGATTGATGTCAATAGTTTAGAGGAAACGGCGTTCTTGTTTCCTTATTTTCTTGTCCAGGTTACTTAGAGGTGGCCTAAAGCTGCGTTGATAACTATATAGATTTAGTTGTACGAGGGGAGATCATTATTTACGGTCCCTGATGTAGTAGGCGTTGAATGGCAGTGAAGTCCTTTGACATATTAAAAGTTTATTTATTTGTTGMGACACTTGTTCAATGCCAGTCTTGTCATTCGTTGTTGGTTAAAATAATTTAGAATTTACGCGAATAATTTTCAACAATGGAAAAATCTGAGATAAGCGCAGTTATAAAATATTTGCAAAAGAGAACGCTGTCGCCAAAAGAACGACCAGTAACTGTCACTATTCAGGAAAATGTTAATCGTGTACATGACATGGTAATGGCAGATAGGCGAATGACCATTCGTCGGATAGCTGAAATTACAGACTTATCATATGGCACAATAGAAAAAATATTAACAGATATTTGAGGTCTTAAAAAGTTATCTGCACGCTGGGTCCCTAGAACGTTGACGCCTCATCAGAAACGTTCGAGAGTCCTGCATCCTGAAGCCAGTCTGGCAAAGTTTTCAGCAGACCCGGATGAGTTTCACTCTCGATTTGTAAGTGTTGATGAAACATGGGTCCAACACTTTGACCCAGAGTCAAAACAACGGAGTGTAGAGTGTCATCACAAAGGTTCTCCTCTACCACGCAAAATTCGAGTTGTGCCACAATTTTTCGAGACGCGGACGGAATTATAATGGTTGATTTTTTTGGAACGTGAATACACAGTAATGAGCTTTTACTCTTCCAACTTCAAAATTGCACGAGCGCATCAAAGCAAAAAGACGGGGAAATTTTGTTCAATCAGGACAACGCTCCTGTACACAAAAGCCATATTGCAATGAATGCTATTCACGACGCAGCATTTGAATTGTACCCTGCGTATTCATCGGACCTAGCGATTACTTCTTCTTTCCAAAATATCTACGTGGGACCAGATATGACGATGATTACCAGGTGATGACAGCAGTAAACGACTGGTTAGAGGACCAACCACGAGAATTCTTTTCTAGAGGAATCAGAGCATTGGAACATCGTTGCACTAAATGCATCGAAGTTCAAAGAGACTATGTCGAAAAATAAACAGAATTATTTTCACGTTTTGTGTCTTTTTATGTCAGGGACCGTAATTGGTGATCTTCATTCGCAAGTCTTTGAAAAGCTGAAGCCAAATATTACACAGGGTGTTAAAATAAACTTTTTAAAGTAGGTTAAAACAGAAGAAGTCATGAAAAAGGATGGGTCCAAATAAATTTTCGTTTGCTTTAGGTTCAAAGAAGCGAATTTTAAGGCCACTACTACAATAATACCGTAACTTCTGATGTAGAAGAAAGGTATTCGCTAAATATTGAAGGCGAAAGTGATTTTATCTTTGTTCTTCCTATTTGCTTTTCCCGTCGCAGAACTTTCTAAKTTCACASCTTTTTAAACATCTGTCACCTTTCAMAGCATCGATATTATCGCATTCATCACACTCMCGCTTATGTTTTTAACGTCCATCTGTGTGAGCGTAGTTGGCGTCAATGAATAAAAGTCGTTTTCCCACAGGATGATTTAACATGCAAATGCGAACGGCATTATATAACGACTGCTAAATCTGGCGATCGAACGTTGTAACTAGTGCAAGTTGCTGTTTTAGACCAACGCATAGGTTTGCGTGGCCATAAGCGGATGGTTTAATGGCTGCGAGATTAACGAACAAGAAATTACTGGGGAGTTGGCTCGATGATGTACAAATGGACAACTGTTGCGAAATTGGTTAGAATGAATTGTAATGGTTACAAGTATACGTCTCTTTAAACAAATAATAGTACGGTTAGTGCTTCAAAATTGACAGATATACACCTAAGACTATCCTTATTACTATAAAACGCTTGAAATACGTATTTGAAGCGATCCATGACAATACACCTTTTTTGGGGAAAGTTGTTAGGGCCAATTAATAATGATATTGAAATGAAATTCTCATTAACCATTGAAAACTGATCCATAATGCTCAACGTGGATTGAACCTTGAATTAATTCTTAAAATG
The DNA here is from genome assembly GCA_025024175.1 of Rhyzopertha dominica. NCBI lineage: Eukaryota > Metazoa > Arthropoda > Insecta > Coleoptera > Bostrichidae > Rhyzopertha > Rhyzopertha dominica. The sequence goes on along the minus strand of QCXZ01000003.1, from coordinate 5,505,673 downwards.
ACTTCACCAAGTTAAATCCACTATATATTTATTTTGGTAAAGAGCTTTCGGCTAATATGCCATCGCCAGTACCATTATAAATTATCAGAAAAATTATGACATTGTCAAAATTAAAAATCTAAACAAGCAATCTTGATTAAAAAAAGGAAAAACTACTTTCAAACCAGCAACGTAAAAATTAGCGTTCAAATAAAAAATTTAGAATGGGACAACTGGAATTGCAAAAATCATTTAGTATTGTCCAATATTGGTGATTTAAAATTTTGTATATATCTAAAATTTCTAAAAAATTTAATTTTGATGATTTATTACAAAAATGTAAACTTTTTAAATTGTCCAAAGTAGAAGTATGTGTAAAAGATAATAGATAATTCGCTAACGAAAAATTTGTAGTTACAATGTCTGTATTTTTATATTTATTAAATTGTTTTAGATGTTCATTTCCCCTCATAAGAAAAGATCTTCCCGTTTGTCGCAATATAAACAGATTTACAGTCGTTACATGTAAAGCTATATACGCCTGAATGATTTAAAACTGAAATTTTATCTTTATTATGGACAAAACGGGAACAGACACGGCCTATAGTCGAAAAGACAATATTTATGTCATTAGATGCAAATAATTTAGAAAGGTAAATCGAGACTTGACCAATAAATCTAAGGGGGTACCAAATTTCAACTTTTTTATCACATGTGATGGTGTTAAATGAAAACTTAAATTTTGTCAGGTATTTATAGTACAATTTTTCTATTAAGTAATTTGGAAAACCGTTATTATAAGCAATTTGAAGAATTACACCAAGTTCTTTTTCGAAGACATTTAAAGGAAGGGAAATTTTAAAAAGTCTGTGAAAAAGAGAACGAAAAACGGCTATTTTATGGGTATGAGGGTGCACGGAAGAATAGGGGATAATGTTGTCTGTACAAGTAGGTTTTCTGCAAATTTCAAAAGAAAAATAAGGAGAGGAATGGTTGTGCAAAATTAACAAATCTAAAAAGGAAATTTTATTATCAACTTCTGTTTCATAACTAAAATTTATAGAATTATGTAATGAGTTTATAAATGTAAGAAAACTATTTAAATTTTGTCGATTTCCTCAAAAAAGACATAAAACATCATCTACATAACGGTACGGTAATATTTCTTTTTCTAAGCTKTTCATGAGAATTTCTGCTAAAAGTGGACTAAGGGAAGAACCCGTAGCTAAACTTGACTTTTGTACAAAATATTTATTATTAAAACAGAAAAAAATTGATCTAATACAAATTTTATTAAAGACATCAAATTATTTATATGTAATAATGATAAATTAGAATTTTGAAGTAGTAGGTTATTTAAAACAGTTAAACAATCTTGTGGAGGAATCGATGGAAATAAATTGTTCACGTCAAAGGAAACAAGAAAAGAATCAGCTGGTATTTTAAATTTTTTAACTTTATCGGTCAAGTCTAAAGTATTCTTAAGAGCAAAAGAGTTGTCAAAACTTAAAACTACACGTAGGACAAAATTTAACCATTTTGCCAATTTATAACATGGAGAATTTATATAGGAGACAACAGGTCTAATAGGACAGCCGTCTTTATGTATTTTAGGTAATCCATACAGTCTTGGAGTCATTGTTTATTAAAATCTAGAAACTGTGTCTTTTTAACTCAATAATTTTTTTAATTTACGATTTCAATTGGATCCAATAGACTTCTTTACACCGAACGTTGGATTAAACAAGTTTTTTATTTTAGATAAATCAGTTGCAAACTCTTCACGAGTACAAGGTTAAATATATGTAGATATATTTGAGAATCAACGATAAATATATGGATATTCTTTCTTCTCTATCTTCCAAATACACTGTTAAATGTCATCGTTAAGAATAAATTTTCCGATAGTACAGCTTTTTTTCTTAACATTAGTCTTGCAAAGTCAAAAGCAGAAATCTTTTGCGGTGGGAAAAAAATTTTCTACGACAATATGTCTCTCCTATACAATCCGTCAAGTTTGACATCACCCTTCTGAAACACGTTCAACTGGTCCGCCCTAAGTCTATATTTTTATTTATTAACTATCCCGAGCAGTTCTATAAATAAATCTAATTGGATCCACGAAATGTAATATCCCTTCGAGATATAGTAAGGTTCGTTGCTTGACGTATCGTTAAAATCTCCAGCGCGTACGCACCCGGTAGCGGATTAAAATTTACGGAGATTTATCGGTTTCGCGCCATTTAAAAGTCAAATTCCGAGATGCAGTGCCCCTTCTCGCGAGCACTAATCACCGGCAAGTGGTGTGCAGTCATGCGTGTCCATATGGTTGTTTAACAGAATCAGAGGTTGCTTTGCAAGCACAGGAGATGAGTAAAATGATTTCTTCTGATATGCAGTAGGTTACTTGAAATCGGTCAACTATAGATAATGTCCTGGCGTACCCATGTAAAAGCTGAGCCTCGCACATAAACATTATAAGATATCAAGATACCTGATGGGACTGTCTACTTCGACCGTTCAAAAAATACGACTTTCAAATGCGAATATTATAATGCCATCTTTCCACACAGTATCATTGGTCGTCAATAAGTCTATGAACACTACTCCAGTTTTCAGTTGTTTCAGGAAGCCAGCTCCAGCATATAGGTATTGTTAGAGCCAAGACTTGGTCACAGCAGCTTCTATTCTTCCTAAACCCTGCTTTTTCCTTCGGAAGTGTCTTCAATAACAGGTCCTATTTCTGGTAGAGTAATTTTTCTTGTAACGTGTAGCAGACATTCTTTCTGCTTCATTTGGAGGTTTCCCAGGCTTTAAGACAGCAATCACTTTTGCTTTCTGAAACAAACTTGGAAGAGTATCACGTATTTAAAATACTATTATAGAACAATAACAACCATTTTAAAGCATTAGACCCCAAGTTTATCAAGAATTCTGGTTCTATTTTAGGTCCTATATTATTTATAATATACACTTATGTTGAGTCTGTTATAAAGTCATGTAACTTGCATTGGCACGCAGAGGATACTCAAATTTATACATCTTTTGACTTGAAAAATATAGAGTCTGCATGTCGTGATATCAACAAAAATCTGTCTAGGCTGTATGATATATCATGTGCTCATGACTTACTTTTGAACCCGTTGAAGTCAAATGTTACAATTTTTGGCCGTAAGTGTGACAGACTTGCGTCAAAAGACAAAATTGATATACAAATTAATGGAAATTAAATTCCAATCACTGATGTTGCAAAAAATTTGGGTGTGTATATTGATTCTGATCTTCGTTTTGGCACTCACGTTTCTAAGACTTTACAGGAAGCTTATTACACCTTAAAGCGTATTTATCAAAACCGTTCACTTTTGCAAGGAAACATGAAAAAGATCCTAACGAATAGTCTAGTTGTTTCACAATTCGAATACTGTGACTCGGTGTATGATCCGTGCCTAAGAGCTATTGACAAAATTAGGATTCAAAGGTTGCAGAATGCTTGCGTTAGGCTCATCTACGGCATAAGAAAATATAATCACGTATCTCATAAGATAGCCGATCTTGGTTGGTTAAATATGTCAAACGGGAGATTGTCGCATGCTTCTTGCCTATTGCATAGGATTTTACTTGACAGAAGACCATCATATCTGTGTAATAAAATTCGTTTACGCACCGACGTCCATCATCTGAACCTGAAGCATAGGGGGTTGATAGATATGCAGTTATGTTTCACTGAGATGGGTAAACGTTTTCTTTATGAGTGTGTTTCGTTTTATAACTCTTTGCCTCAGAGCATTAAGCAGTGTACTCTTTTATGTTTTTGAAAACATTTGCATAAATATTTGCTTGGCGGACAAGTCAGTTAGTCTTGAACAAAATAAATTTAAAATTACAATCAAATGCATGTCTATGATGTGATGTCTACACCTCAACCAACTGCAGATAGATCTATTTCGCTGTCATTACAGCTCATCAGTGCAGTTTAGAACTGGTTTTACTTATATACCAAAGCAATGGTGCTGGCGTGCATTTGGGTGTCCCAATTAGAGCAGTTTCATTTAGTATGAATCTATTTTCTTTTTGATCTGGGGGTTAAGTGGGAGAACAACCGCAGCTTTTCATATGAGGGCTGTTGGCTGAACTTCGGCCTCAGTTAATATATCTTTATATGTATAGATGTATTGTATATTTTGATAAATAAAGACCTTTAATAATAATAATAATAATAATAATAATAATAATAATAATAATAATAATAATAATAATAATAATAATAATAATAAATGATAATAGCAGTTTTGCAGGCTTTCCGAGCACAAATAGCTTGCCGAAGTTCTTCCAATGACAATAATTGTGACAACTCTGCTGAAGGTTCGCATCTTTTTCTAAACCGACGAAGTTTTTCTTTCTTTTGCAATTCCTCCATAGATATTTGAACAAAATTGGAGTTATTAACCAGTCGAGAAGCTACAACATTAGTTTATGTGTTTCATTAACGGTTGGATTTAATTTTTTCAGCAGGTTCCAACTGCTGCGACTGAAATGGGTGAAGTGGATGGTAGATTATTGTTTATGGATACTTTTGGTGTAAGTTTTAATAAACGATTGAATTTTTCAAATAAGCAAAAATTGATTTTCAGATTGTGATATCTTCATTGTCGTAACACGCCACTGAAGACAGATGCAGGGAAATCTAAATGTAGGTTTCTAAATTTAAAAAAATATGCTTAAAGGACTACTGCAATGGAAAAAAGTGACAGTTTATAGTCATAACAAACATTAAGCATACTAATAAACTAATAAATTCCTTCCCAACGCTTTCGCGCTGCTATGAAAGGTCACCTTGCTGCAATTATTAATTTGATAGCGTGCACCTGCCCGTCCGCGTATCAGTTATGGCATTCAGCTGCTTGGACCCAAGCTGTTCGACGCTATCAATTGCACTCTTACTTTTATAATCTCACGAGCGTTTCCTTGGTGCATTCCAAATATTTTGCATGCACGATGAGCAATACCAAGACGGCGTGGAATAAATGCCATCGTACGTACGAGTTAATTTAAGAGGTTCTCTGGAACGAGATCGTTCCTAAGCAATAACTGCAATAAGCATTTGATACGCCCGTCGAGCATCGCCCCTCTCTGACCGTACAGAATTCCATGGACGTCATAAATTTATTACGTCTTCGTAGCGAGAATTGCGGGGCATGCCTATCGAGTTGTGCTGTAGAAATGATAATTTTACTTGGTAACCAGCAATTTCAAATTTTATAGAGTATCTCAAAATTTGGCTCTACTTAAAAAATCATTATACACTACTCGGAAATGCGTGAAGTAAATTTAGTGAGTTAGTGAGTTTAGTGACTCGACGAAATTGTAGTAGAGTTAAAGCCACTCTCATGCTTTGGTAATTTTTCTTTAATTTTCTTAGATGTAGTAATACAGTTTAAWGATATGTTAGTTTCGGCAGAAAAAAAATGTTTTCTGCGACCCTGGTAACCATTATACTTAGTACCTACAAGTTTAACAAAATTATGGTCGGGCTGTTTGCATTACCTGAACGGTAGGTACTGGTTACCTTTGTTTCCTTCAAGAAGTTTTGTATTGCACAACTTGCATCTGTCCACCACTCGCTCACTGTCTTCTTTTTCTCTCCTTTAGGATTTGGTTGAACTCTGACGTGGTACTCATATCAAATTTATTGGCCTCCTGATGATGCCTCTTACAAGAGCGGGCGAAACGACAACCCTATCTTCAAGCTCTTGCTTGCCCTTGCTTTTTCAACCTCCAGTCTCTTTATTATAATTCGGCATGTACTAGCTTACACAAGAAGCAGTGAATCAAAGAAGTTGTTTTAACACATGTACCTGCTCATCATCAGCTTGTGATTACTGAATTTATAGTATCTAAATCCAATTTTTTTCATAGACATGTACCCACTTTTTAGATGGATTCATCATATAAGCTGTAGCACTTGTTCATGTCGGCGTAAAAAAATTTGGTATTGTTGAAGTGATCTCCATCTTTGTCAAAGTTGTTTTTTTTAGTGTTCCCACTGTTGAGTGATTTACATTTCTAATCGGTAACACTATTTTATCGCATGTCACTTAGTAACAGTAATGTCTAATTCGGTTTATATATGAACTTTTGTAGTACTTCCAACTAATGCATAATACTAATTCGACGCTAATTAAGCAAACAAATTATTATGGTGTTGTATATATAAAGTCTGCGTTCCATGGTCGTAACAATATTTGCTCTTAGAATTCCTAAGAAGTTTTGGAACGTGTAATATTAATATAGTAAATGCACTGTAGTTCCATAAATTAAAAAAAACAATCTCTTCTTCAAACAAAATCTTTGTTTTGCCCCATTAATAAAATTACGTTAGTTTACTGTCAGCTCAAGATACATTCGGATATCAGTTGTTTAGATCACTCATGTGGAAGGTGGTAGGTTTTGTGCTCTTACAGAGCATTTTTATAAACTGCGAGCGATCATCGTTCCAGCAATGTGCAAAAGTAATTATAAACCAAGCCTTCCAGCACAGAACGTATTGCATAGTGCCTTCAGATATAGACGTGAGCGATTGGATGCCGAATAAACCTTACATCATTATAAATCCAAAATGTACCATACACAAGCGAGCGATAGAAGGTAGACCGCAAACTTACATAATTATGGCACACAAGTACGACGATTACGAGGTATTTGTGAAAGCCTTTTATTTGACGAACATCTGGAATCCCAGAGCCAAGTTTATAATTTTGGATATGGGAACGATTAATACCACTGGATTATTTGAATTGTCACTGAAGTATTCCGTTCTGAATGTCACTGTATTGTCTAATAATCAGATCGTGTATACTAATCTTCCTTATGCAGACGATTATTGCGGAAATCCGTACAATATCAGACATGTTGAATGTGGAGAAGTCATCAAGTCTGGACATGTTCCTGAATATAAACCTACAAGGGTTTTTAATAAATGTCCCGTTCGTGTTGAAATTTTTGACATCATCCCGTACGCAATGAGTAGAAATACGATAAGACCTGAAGACCCGGGAATTGAAATCCTTATCTTGTTGGAGATAATTAAAAGACTCAACCTCAACTTGATCTTGATCAAGAACAACTACCCCACCTGGGGATCCATGGAACCAAACGGAACATACATTTTCATGTACAAAGACATACTCGAGGGAAAGACAGACTTGATGCTGGGAAGAATTTCTGTCAACTCCACCTACTTGGCTCATTTTGACCACACCAAAAGCCACTTATCAGATACCTTCGTGTTCTACGTTCCAGCTGCTAAGTACGTACCCGAAGATGAAGTGTGCACCGGAACTTATTGTAATACAGTTAGTCTTTTGACGGTACTTAGTGGTACAGCCGTGGCGCTTGCCCTTTACCTGTACTCCAATATTTTAGGTCGACCAAGAAGATTCAAAAAACTGTCTTCATGTATCTGGATCGTATACTCCTTGGCTTATTCATCTTCCGTACAGCTACGGAGGATTACTAAACTTCGCTTCATGGTCTTCTTATGGGCGATGTGTATGCTCGTTTTGAATTCCTTGTACCCAAGCATGTTAACCAGCGTCTATCTCAAAGTACCGCAAGGTCACTCGGTCACTTCCATAAAGGATTTTGAGCGGTACGGCCTTGAATATGGCGGGATTAGTTACGGTCGTAAGGCCTTGGAAACACTCGAGGACGGTATCGTTCTGGACAAGTGGGTTACGTGTGATGTTAGTATGGATTGCGTCGATAGAGTAGCTAACGAAAGAAACTTCGCTGTGTTCAAGACCACAAGACCAGTGACGTATACACTTTTCAAACGCTACACAGACGAAAAGGGGAGGTTTAAGATCAAGAGCCTGGACTACCCTAAAATTAACCTCTACTTATGGATGATAGCACGCAAGGGCTTTCCCTTTCGGAACAGGTTCGACGAGCTTTTGGGTTTACTCGATCAGAGCGGTTTGATTTCAAAATGGGGATTTTATTCTACCACACAACCACCTATACCGATAGGTAAAGATTATAGGCCTATCAGTAAGGACGGTATACTGAGGGCTATAAATGTACTGTTTATAGGGTATTCTGTTGCGTTTGCAGTATTTCTAGGGGAGTTGTGTCTTAAATACAGGCGATTTTTGAACATTCGCTGGAAAATTTGGAACTAGCTTACTTAAAGAGGTAGCATATCATTTACACTTAATGKTTGTTGAATTGAAAATATATCTAACTTTCATATATRGCCTTGCAAATTTCTAACTTTTCTCGATGAGTAACACGAACTTTCTGATTTGTGGTATTGCTTAATTSACCTGTAATAATTGTCGTATTTAAATKAATGTTGCCGATTTTAATGCGTTTGCTTTTAAGTATAATTTATATTCATTCTCATCTAAAGCTTCTGGTAACAACAACATAGCTGTGACTATGTTGAAATATGGCAATTCTCAGTCGCCATCTGTATCATGCGAATAAAAATTCATGCATTAAGAAGTCTTATTTCCCACTTATTCACCAATCCTGTGTAAGCAAAATGGGTTTGCTCTTAGCCATGCAGTTATACCTAATAATGATGTGGTTTTAAAAAAGGCTTTTCCGTAGCTATTCATGACAGTCTTAGCGCATCTAATGAGGGTCTAGCTTAAGCCGTTGTTTTATTAGACTTTTCAAAGACGTTTGACACCATTAGCCATAGAATTTATGTGTGCCAAGTTGAAATATTAAACATTTTCAACTTCGTCGTCGTATTTGAGTAATATAAAGGGTGTCTCTAAAAGATGCGGAAAGGATGCTGCCACAAATACCTCGGTCCAAAGGTGAATGATTTCGAAGGTACAGAGTGTCAAAAGCTCAATTTCCTTTTTTTAATAAATGTTTTTTTAATGTCATAACGCAAACTTTCGCGCCCAGAGTTAGATGGAAGTCTTAGGGCCGGTTTCTCTTTTCTTTGTTAAAGTTGATTTTAGCTAAAATCAACCCTGTAACCATGACGGTTGGTCTAGATTTTATAAACAGAGTTGATTTCAGCTTAAAATAGAGAAGAGAAACTGACCCATTGTCTTTTTTCGGATTAGACCGCGTCTGGTTTTAGAATAAAGTCAACGTTTCGCCCGCACTTGTAAGGGGCATCATKAGGACAGCAATAAGGAGTATGAGAATATAGTATAAACCTAAACGCGAGAAACAAGTCTGAGCTAAACCACATCCTAAGGAGGAAAGAGACTGAAAACGATAGAGAGATGATTACCAACTTGCTGATGATGTACCTTACAAGTGCGAGCAAAACGTCGGCCTTATTCCAAAATTAGACGCGGTCCAACCCAAAAAAAATTTCTTCCGTTTTTTTAATGACTGGTGCAGTTGCACTATATTTCGGCTGTGGGAGGGGGAGGGGAATTTAAAGTTGGTTTTGTTTTTATTGTAAAATGTAAAGCCGCCACATGCGGTACTTTGCACACATTTAAAACGAAATAACTTTTATGAGCAATCTGAGTACCAGTATTGTTGGGCTCCTTATTATCATGCCCATTTCTAATCCACTGCCCGTACAAATAAAAAAAAACAATTTTGCGGTGTATGAAATATTCGTGTTCCATTGTGGTAACAATATTTGCTCTTAGAATTCCTGAGAAGTATTAATACAATTAATGCGCCCAAGTTCCATAAACTAAACAAACAATCTTTTCTACAAACAACTACTTATTTTTCCATTAATAGGATTGCGTTAATTTACCGGCTACTCTAGATACATTCGAATATCTGTTATTTTAGATCAGTCATGTGGAAGATACTGGGTCTTATGCTATTACAGAGCATTATCATCAGGTGCGAACTATCATCCTTCAAACAATGCGGGAAAGTAATTATAAATCAAGCCTACAGGCGCAGAACTTGTTGTATAATATCGTCAGATGTAGACATAAAAGAGTGGATTCCGAATAAACCTTACGTTATTATAAATCCAAGATCTACAATATTCATGCGAGCTAAAGAAGGTAGACCACAAACTTATGTAATTGTCGCCGATCAGTATGACGATTACGAGATATTTCTGAAATCCCTTTATTTGACGAACATCTGGAACCCTAGAGCCAKGTTTATAATACTGGACATGGGAACGATTAACATCACGGGATTATTCGAATTATCACTGAAGTATTCCGTTCTGAATGTTACTGTATTTTCTAATAATCAGATCATATATACTTATCTTCCTTATGCAGATGGCTATTGCGGAAATCCTTACAATATCAGACAAGTTGAATGTGGAGAAGTCATCAAGTCTGGATATTTACCTAAATACAAACCTATAAGGGTTTTTAATAGATGTCCTGTTCGTGTGGAAATGTTTGACAGCATCCCGTATGCAATGAGCAGAAATGTAATAAGACCTGAAGACCCAGGTATAGAAGTCCTTATCTTGCTAGAGATAATTAACAGAGCGAACCTCAACTTGATATTGGTCAAAAATAACTACCCCCACTGGGGATCAATGCAACCAAACGGAACATACACTTTAATGTATAAAGACATATTCGAGGGTAAGGCAGACTTGATGTTGGGAGGAGTTCTCGTCAACTCTACCTACATGGCTCATTTTGACCAAACCAAAAGCTACTTATCAGACACCTTCGTGTTCTACGTTCCAGCTGCTAAGCCGATATCCGAGGAAGAGATTTATCGCCAAAAGTTTTGATTACAAAATTTCTCTTATGTCGTTACTTGCCGGTATATCAATTGCGCTCGTGTTTTACCTGTATTCCAATACTTTAGGACGACCAAGGAGACTCAAAAAGCTGTCTTCATGTATCTGGAGCGTATACACGTTGACATATTCGACTTCCAAACAGCTACAGAGGATCACTAAACTTCGCTTCTTGGTTTTCTTGTGGGCAATGTACTCTGTCATTTTAAATTCCTTGTTACCCAGCAAGTTAGCTAGTCTCTTCCTCAAAGTACCGTTTGGTGAGGGAGTCACTTCCATTAACGATTTTGAGCGGTACGGCCTTGAATATGGCGGGATAACCTTTGGTCGTAACGCCTTGGAGAAGCTCCATGATGGTATCATTTTAGACAAATGGGTGACCTGTGAAGTTAGTAATATGGACTGTGTCGATAGAGTGGCTAACGAGAGAGACTTCACTGTGTTCAAAACCACAAGACCAGTGACGTATACACTGTCCAAACGCTACACAGACGAAAAGGGGAGGTTTAAGATCAAGAGCCTGGACTATCCCAAAATTTACGTCGGTTTCTGGATGATAGCACGCAAAGGCTTTCCCTTTCGGAACAGGTTCGACGAGCTCTTGGGTTTACTCGATCAGAGCGGTTTGATTTCAAAATGGGGATCCTATTCGACTACACAACCACCAATACCAATAATTGAAGATTATAGGCCTGTCAACAGGGAGGCCATTCTAAAGGCTATGCATGTGCTATATATAGGGTACTCTGTTTCTTTTGCGGTGTTTTTATGGGAGTTGTGGTATAAACACAGGCGGTTTTTCAACATTCGTTGGAAATTTTGGAACTAGCTATTTTAGAGAGGTAGTGTATCACTTGTATTTGATGATTGTTTATTGTATTGGCAGTATAATATCTAGATTTCGCACATCGCCTTAAATCGATATAGTAATTTTCTAGCATAACAACATATCGATGAAAAACACGAATTTTCTGTTGTGTGTTTTGCTTAATTCGTCTGTAATAGTTATCGTAATTAAATAAACGTTGCCCTTTTTAATGTGTTCGCTTTTAAGCATATTCACAGTGTTTTATATTCCTTCTCATCTAAAGCTTGTGATAGCAATAACATAACCATAAACGGTGGCGGATCCAGGATTTTGGTTGGCGCGGAGGGGGTGACCCATTGGAGAAATTGCTTATGTTTTTTATATATAAGCTACTTAAAGAATACAGGTATAGAAACAAATTACCGTTCCAAATTAAATTGAAAATGCATTTAATCCCCTAAAAACGACGTGTGAGACATCATGTTTCATTCTAGATTGACGCGTGTTTGTTTCTTTTGAGGGTTAGTAGTTTAATATTATTACCGAACATTCTTCTGAAAGCAAAAAATACAAAAAATAGTGTGTGGTTAGCGATGTGTAAAAATATGTGGTTTTGCGTTCCAAACCAAATTTATTTCGGTGTGCCCAAAATGGAAAATATCTAGAAAAAATGGTGCACGGCAATCAAATGAGAGGGAAAACTATACACACACTAATCTGCGGCAAAATACCAAATAACACCGAAATAGTCAATACAAGATGTGGGAACGCTTGTCAGCGTGACAGATGGCACTTGAAAACGGAACGTGATTTTGGCGCCCCTGCAGCGTTTTTAGACATATGAAATTGTTTACATTGTACTTTGCAATTATTTCAGCTTTGTTTGGGTTGTTTTGCAGAAAATACTTCCTGACTGTTAGGACGTTAATTTCAGCAGCTAAATGTTGAAATTTAAAGATCATGCAACTTGTCCATAATGGGAAGGCTGTATCATGGCAAAGACTACCACACTAAAAAGCGCACAAAATTTTATTTTGATATGTGTATACCTGTTATTTTTTCTCGTTATCAAACTTGTACTCATAGGTAAAGAAATTTTTATTGGCCGGTGTTAGGTAAATAAAGTCGTAAGTACCTATACAACTATGACATTCACGGAGGTGAGAGGGCGTGCCTAGAAATATAGTTTAAAGAAGTTCAAACCCGAATATACCGATGATTGGTTTAAATTACTTCACACTGTCTCTTGTAGGACAGGCAGAGATCATAGAGTAGGAGAGTCCACACCCAGAGTTCAATCTACAGCCACCCACCACTCACACCCAAAACAACACCGACCAAAAAATTAACGAACTCTACCGAATAAAAATAACAAAATCGACTAATTATATTTTTACGAAGTTACTTAACTACATACAAAATAATCAGAAGGATGTACCTACCGGAATAACTTTGAGTCGACGATCATAAGTCGCTGATATTAGAATAAAAAATCACACTCTGCTATTGTTTTATTTACTAATCAAGCAGACAAATTATCATGCCCATTTCTAATCCATTGCCCGTATAAATAAAAAAGCAATTTTGTAGCGTATGCAATATTGATGTTCCATTGGGGTAACAATATTTGCTCTTAGAAATCCTGAGAAGTCCCGGGAGTGAATATTAATACAATTAATGCGCCCAAGTTCCATAAACTAAACAAACAATCTCTTACACAAACAAAATCCATTTTTACGAACCTACCTGTTTGTCCATTAATAGGATTGCGTTAATTTACCAGCAACTCAAAATACGTTCGAATGTCTGTTATTTTAGATTAGTCATGTGGAAGATACTGCGTCTTGTGCTGTTACAGATCATTATCATCAACTGCCAACTATCATCCTTCAAACAATGCGCGAAAGTAATTTTAAATCAAGCCTACAGGCATAGAACTTATTGCATAATATCGTCAGACTTAGACATAAAAGGGTGGATTCCTGATAAACCTCACGTTATTATAAATCCAAGATCTACAATATTCAAGCGAGCTATAGAAGGTAGACCACAAACTTATGTAATTATTGCCGACCAGTATGACGATTATGAGGTGTTTCTCAAATCCCTTTATTTGACGAACATCTGGAACCCCAGAGCCAAGTTTATAATACTGGATATGGGAACCATTAACATCACGAGATTATTCGAATTATCACTGAAGTATTCCGTTCTGAATGTCACTATATTGTCCCATAATCAGATCCTATATACTTATCTTCCTTATGCAGACGATTATTGCGGAAATCCGTACAATATCCGACAAGTTGCTGAATGTGAAGAAGTCATCAAGTCTGAGCATGTTCCTGAGTATAAACCTCTAAAGGTTTATAATAAATGTCCTGTTCGTGTGGAAATTTTTGAATCCATCCCATACGCAATGAGTAGAAATAGGATAAGACCTGAAGACCCAGGAATTGAAATCCTTATCTTGCTGGAGATAATTAAAAGAGTCAACCTCAACTTGATCTTGGTCAAAAACAACTACTCCAATTGGGGGTTTATGCATCCAAATGGAACGTACACATCCATGTACAAAGACATATTCGAGGGAAAGGCAGATTTGATGTTGGGAGGAGTTTCTGTCAACTCTACCTACATGGCTCATTTTGACCACACCAAAAGCTACTTGTCAGACATCTTCGTGTTCTACGTTCCATCTGCTAAACCCATGTCTGAGGATGAAATTTACCGTAGAATTTTCCGTTACGAAGTTGTCCTTTTGACGTTATTTAGTGGTATATTACTTGCGCTCGTGTTTTACCTGTATTCCAATATTTTAGGTCGACCATGGAGATTCAGAAAGCTGTCCTCATGTATCTGGAGCGTATACACGTTGACATATTCGACTTCCAAACAGCTACAGAGGATCACTAAACTTCGTTTCTTGGTCTTCTTATGGGCAATGTACTGTGTCATTTTAAATTCCTTGTTTCCCAGCAGGTTAACTAGTCTCTACCTTAAAGTGCCGGTAGGTGACTCAGTTATTTCAATGAAGGATTTTGGGCGGTACGGCCTTGAATATGGCGGTATAGCTATCGGTCGTAATGCTTTGGAAAAGCTCCAAGATGGTATCGTTCTGGACAAATGGGTTACATGTGAAGTTAATATGGACTGTGTCGATAGAGTGGCTAACGAGAGGGACTTCGCTGTGTTCAAAACCACAAGACCAGTGACGTATACACTTTTCAAACGCTACACAGACGAAAAGGGGAGGTTTAAGATCAAGAGCCTGGACTACCCTAAAATTAACCTCTACTTATGGATGATAGCACGCAAGGGCTTTCCCTTTCGGAACAGGTTCAACGAGCTTTTGAGTTTACTCGATCAGAGCGGTTTGATTTCAAAATGGGGATCTTATTCGACCACACAACCAGTAATACCGATAAGTGAAGATTATAGACCTGTAAACAGTGCGGCTGTTCTTAGGGCTATGCATGTGCTGTATATAGGGTATTCTGCTTCTTTTGTGGTGTTTCTATGGGAGTTGTGGCCCAAAAATAGGCGGTTCCTCAATATTCGGTGGAAAAGATGGAACTAGTTTATTAAAATAGGTAGTACTTGGGTTAAACTTAATGATTATTTGTTGTATCATGTATTTTATGGTAGTTTTTAATTCGCCTGTAATCATCATCGTATTCAAATAAATGTTGCTCTCTTTATATGTTTTTTAACTTCAACAATTCTTTAAAAATTTATGCGACAATTTGGCAATTATTTAGTTCTGTACCAGACCTCTAACTTTTTAATCTTTATAGCTATTGTCCGTCTGATGATGTCTCTCTCATGTGACATGTATCATTATCAAAGTCATTTGTTGGCTGATTCGATTTATACATTACGTCACAGATTAATCGTGCTGACATTCTTTCAGTTCACGAGAAAACAAACACTCAAAGTTATTAAATATTTGTTATATTTAAAGCGCTTCTGTCAGTTACCGAGTTCTTTAATGCAATATCATAAAACATGGAGCCAAATTCCAGCAGCTTTAAATACTGCACGACTCCAAAGTCAGTCTAATGCTTATTAAGTTTTAAAATCTAAATCATCAAAAATTACTCCACGATTTACGTAAACCGGAATATCTGATGGTAAATTAAGGAAACGAGGGCAATTTCGGGTTTCCGGATACAACATTTTTTTTGCTTAATATCTGAAATGTCGCATCACGAAACAAACCATAGGCGTACGCAGATGATCAACAAAACCACATCTATTTCAAATTTCAGGAAAAACTTTTAGGTCATATGCAGCGAATAAGTAATTAGGGTGTTTAAAGCATTTTTCTATGTCATTTATTAATAATAAAAATAAAAAAACTATATTGGAAAGTATTTTTGGTATAATGTTGAGAAGACATTACTTGCTTTTTGGCAGTTGTTTAGGATAAACTTTGTGGGTCTTAAATTATTATTTACAAATTTTCCTAAGGGAAATAGCTTGATTTTATCCAGTTAATAATAATAATACTAGAGTTTTCTTTCCGTATTCTTAGACATTGTATTTCAGCACCTGAAAATCCAGTACATGCTATGTGAATGAAAGGTCAGGTCAGGTATAAATCCCATTGAACTTCTTTCAGAGGGTTGCAAATGACGAAAAAAGACTAAACGGGTTTTGCATGTTCCTTGAAAATAGCTTGGGTGGCCCTTCCTCCCTTGCAGAAAATTACTATTGAAATAAATGCCTAAATAATTACCTAAATACCTAATCCGGTAAACATTTCTCTTATTATTAAATTATTTACCTTCAGCAATATCCCGATTCGTCCTTTTCCCGCAAAAGCTGTGTACGCCCATGAAACATACAAACTCTTAAATATTATAGGGTATTCATTCTAGCGTCGTGCCAGTTCCGTTATTGAATTCGTCCGTACCTATCATGTACAAATTACAGCTCTCGCTATTGTTTTGTTTAGCGAGTGCCAATACCGATTTAACCAAGACTTGCGCAGCAAGAATTGTTAAGACTGAAAACCCTAAATGTGTGATCGTAGTGAGTGATGATTATTCCCGTGAATTAACACTTGATGTGCCTGTAACCTCTTTGGATCTTCAGAAAGTAAACCTGTCAACTCTGAGGTTAAACAACATGTGTAAACCAGATTTATATCTGTTGGTTGTTACCACGTTGAAGCAGTACAAAGCATTTCTTACCACGTTCTACAGAACGATCTTCTGGAATACTCATGGCAAATTTCTAATACTCGATAAAGGAAGCTCGAAACCTGAGGAATTTTTTAAGCTGTCTTGGGAGTACTACGTCCTGAACGTTGCTGTAATAAGCAAGGAAGGCAAAATATTCAAATATTTTCCCTTCGATAATTATGATTGCGGGGACCATATCGTGGCTAGAGAAATCAGCGACTGTAGTTCATCTCAACCCTTTAGCATCTTCACTTATGATTTGCCTAAGCAATTCAACAACTGCACACTGCGTGCAATCGCACAAGTTTACCAACCGTACATCATCGATATAAATGACCCAAGAGAACCGGGTGTAGAATACTTGATTCTCCAAGAACTAACAAAAAGAACAAACCTGTCTTTGACCTACCTCAATCACTCCTTTAAATCGTGGGGATATAAGTTTCCAAACGGAAGCTTTACACTGATGTATGACTGGTTAGTTCGAAGGAAAACTGACGTAGTTATCGGTGTACTTTATGCAAACTGGAGTTATGAACTCGACTTTGATTTCACCATCTGTTATTACAGGGACATGGTTACCTTTTTCGTTCCATCACCTCTACAAGTACCTAAATGGAAGAACATCGTGATAGTCTTCACGAATCAAGTGTGGCTAGCTGTGCTCTTAGTTATAATACTAATTTCCTCAACCTGGTATACTGTCGGAAGGGTTTTGAAGTCACCAGTGTTTATGCAATATCAAAACTGCGTTTTCTTGTCCATAAAAGTCCTGCTCAGCCCGATGAATTATTATCCCAACCAGATATTCTTCAGGTATTCCCTCAGCGTGTGGTGTCTTGCCGGCTTCGTACTCACAAGCACCTACATGACTATACTAACCAGTGTTGTAACCAGGCCTTCTTATGAGGCGCAGATAACCACGATGGCCGAAATGGTCAAATCCAGATTATCCTACGGTGGCTTCTACATAACGAGAAATATCTTAAATAACACGGGGAATCCAGTACATCAAACCATTTTCAAGAACTGGGACACCTACTGTCCTTTGGACCTGACTTGCTTAAACAGAACTGCAGAGAAAAGAGATTTCTGCACGGTGAAAACGACAACCGCAACAAATTACTTGATTCCCAAGTATTACACATTCGACGACGGTCGTCCGAAGATTGTCCCCCTTCAAGACAACGTGTTAATGCTGTTTATCCGATTCTTTATGGTCAGAGGGCTTCCTTACAAAGATCGGTTCAACCTCTTGCTCAGAAGGATGGCGGAGAATGGATTGCTTTCGAAATGGATGAACGATCTGACTTTGATGAAGAAGTATGAACGGCATCACGAATTCAGCCCACTGAAGCTGGAACACATGAAGATATTATTTGTTGTGTATTTTGTCGGACTTGGATTGGCTTCGGTTGCCTTCTTGACGGAGGTCTGCGTTCATTGGTTGCAGAAAAGGAAAATCCACTGATGGGACATAATTTCTAGTAGCTGGCACTCTCATACTTAAGGTGTTGCTTAATATTTATAATAAATTAGTAGAACAGAATATCAATAATGGTAATAATAGCAATAAAAGGGCTGAAAGGGAGCACCAAATCTTTTATTTGACGGTACTATATCATATTCTTCAGTGATTCTTTATAATTTTTAACAGAGAAGGTAAAAAAACATTTTTGGTTCATTCAGAATTTTTTCCTCTTTCTCTTTTATTAAGACACATATGGGCCTATATTAAGCCTTTTTTTGTTCAGATTTTGTTTGTGTCACACCAGTCACAATACAGAAAATGTAAATGTGTATGCGTTTTTCAACAAATTCAATCATATGATCTCGTTGGAACAACCAATCAAAACAAAAATACAAGGCGTATTACACGTAGGAATTTATTTTTGTATATTTCTCAAATGCCTTTTACGGTGTGTTTTTTTAATTTTGAAATGTTACAAAAGGTTCAGTTGTTTAACAGTCCTTTCACAAACAGTAACCTTCGTTAATCTTCTTTATAATTTATATTGGCATTGTACTGCACAAAATTCCTTATTTTAGAGTTTTAGATTGTCTTTTAAGTTTTCTGTCCACAATATTTGTTGTTAGAGGCCAACTGTTTGATGGTGGTCTGTTCTTTCTCAAAGTTTTCCTTTTTTAAGTGGAATATATARCGACCTGTTTATTAAAATATAGAACATGGAATGCTTAATTTMMAATTATCCGACTGGTCGGTTTTCGATAAATTTCAAAGTTGTTGTTGTTCTTTATTCTTTACATATAACAAACAAAGAACTCCATCTTTTTCTTTTCTGATGGCGTAAATCGGATCTTTTTGCTTAGTGTATTTAAGAATTTTAAAACTACATCAAACTGTCTATCAGTTCCCGTCCACATACGAGAAATATCATCAACATAAAGTCCCCGCCGACTTTATAATTCCGTTTTGCGTTGTAAAAAGTTTGTCTTCAAAATTTGACCTGAAAATATCGGCCGAGATTAGTGATATATAGAATATATCATTAAATGTAAAATATTTCCACAACAATTAATAATTCAGTTTTTCTGTGTTTGATAGATTTTTGAGAATTGCTAGAAACTCATTTGAGAATAAGAAGTAAGAACATAAGCACTTACTAATATGATTCAACTAACTGAAGTGGGTAGGATAAGAATTTGGTGCGTTATTATTGTAAATAGGTAGCTTGGAACACATCATAATAGTTGTTTTTATTGACACAACCAGTTTGATGAAAAGTTGTTTCATCATAGAAGATCATGAGTAAGTAATAATATGTACTCTTTCCGAATTCTTTTATAAAAAGTTATTGATACTCTTAGAAACTTTAAGGTAGCAGTGATTTATGAGCAATGGGTTATTTGGCAAACAACGTTGACAAATACTTCATTCCACCAAAAGCAATTTCGATAACGCAATCGACAATAATTGCTCCTCAATTAGAATATTATTAATGAAGAGAATTCAGTGTCCCTCTATCAGAATTACTTCATTCTCGTCCCTGTTGAAAGTGATGTAGAAATGCATAAGGCGATTCAATTACTATTCGTTGGACTTTTGTCAACATGTATACAGTGTTCAACGTTTCATTCTTGTGCTAAGATCATCATTAACCAACTTTACACAGATATTTCGTACGTAATGATCTCGTCAAACTTGAACGTGGATACAGAATGGCATAAGTTGATACCGCCGAAGCCCTTTATCATCATCAATCCAGAATACAAGATTTTCGAAAGGGGTAACCAAGCAAAAGCAACTACTTACATAATATTTGTGGACAATTCCGGAGACTATGAACACTATTTAAAAACAGTCTATTTGACCAGCTTTTGGAATCCTAGAGCCAAATTTTTCATTATTGACTTGGGAAGGATCACTGTATCAGAAATTTTCGAAATATCGTTGAGATACTTGGCTCTTGACGTTATCGTATTATCAGACGATCAGGTAATTTACACCTACTATCCATATCACGATGGATATTGCGGAAATCCCAAAAACTATAAGCAATTGGGCAAATGTGAGGATATAATTAAAGGTGACGGAAGAGTTTATAAGCGCGAACTACCAAAAACTTATAACAAGTGCCCTATTCGAGTAGGGGTTTTTTACATCACCCCTTACGCAATGAAAAACAACAGTATCAGACCGGATGATCCAGGTATAGACATATTAATAACACGTGAAATAGCCCGCAGGACAAACCTAGAAGTGATCATTGCGGAACACGAAGGAAATATCACACAAGAGTACTTCGGCATGATGTTTAAAGAAGTTTCAGATGGAAAAATAGACTTATTAGTAGGAGGAATAGCTGTAAACTCGACCTACTTGACACAGTTTGATGTTACCAAGAGCCATTTGTCAGACATCGCCGCCTTCTACGTCCCAGCAGCTAAAGCAATGAATGAAGAAGAAATCATCCTTAACGTCTTTGAAGGAAGGATAGTTATGGCCATGTGGATCTCGTTCCACTTGGTAGGCGTGGTGTTCTGGATGTCCTCGAACCTCTTGGGTCGACCAAGAGGCTTTGAAAGATTGTATTCATCCCTATGGATCACCCTATGCATTACTTATTTATCTTCAAGACGATACCATAGGCTCACCAAGCAACGTTTCTTGATGTTTCTATGGGCTACCACATTTTTTACGTTGAGCGCATTCCTTGGCTGCAGACTGACGAGCTTGTACTCAACAGTGCCTGTTGGTCATCATGCAACAACAGTGAAAGATTTCGAACGCTATGGCTTAAAGTATGGTGGTGCAGACTACGTGCGCCTCGCTCTCGAAAACCTGAACGATGAAAACGTACCCCCGCTCGCGAACTGGGTGGATTGTGATGAGAGTCTAGACTGCACCGATAGAGTGGCTAAGGATAGAGATTTTGCCGTTTTTAAGACATCGCGATCAATAACGTACAATATCCTAAGCCACTACACCGACAAAAATGGAAGACGTATGCTAAAACCACTTGATAAACCAAAAATCTTCCTCCGTTTCTGGATGGTTGCTAAGAAGGGGTTCCCCTTTTTGGATAGATTCAACGAACTGTTAAGAATGCTGTCTCAGAGCGGTCTGATCGCGAAATGGAGGTACTATTCAACTGCTGAACCCCCTATCACAATTGGGGATAATTTTAGGACTATGAACAGGAAATCCATACTGGTACCCATTCAGATGTTGATTGTGGGGCTCGTTATCGGAACTATAGCGTTTCTAGTTGAGTTGAGGCTGAAGGGTCGCCCATTTTCAAGCTGGGGAATGTTACGTTTAAGAAGAAAAAGGCTGAAATTTCTGAACTAGCTCGCTGTATGGATTTCATACTAAATCATTCGGCCTATAACAGCACGAAACAAAGGTTTTTTTGTTTGATATAAGAGATTGTGACGTATACATTTTTACAATTCCTTCAGTACCAGTAATCTGGGGTTTGATTTAAATTTATAGTGCACATTGTGTTTAAATTATGCGAATATTAATAAATAAAATAATTACAATTACATCTAGGATTTTATTTAATTTTATAATAATCTAACTCTGTTACATCAGTTCTGCCATCTAGGCACCCTCTTAATTCAATAGTCTTATTATATACAGGCTGAATCATTCAGGGTACGAAGCGGCTATATCTTGAAAAATTTTTTGGATAAAAACAGACCTGAAAAATTCACCTAAAATATTTCAGAGTTCCTAAGTTTCCCACTAAGGGTCGTATTGGACATCACGTTACAAATAAACCCAAATAAATCCAGAATTTTAGAATCTCCATATAGTTACCTACAACATTTCTTCTGGTTCTCATAGTAACATATAATTAAACATAAATTAAAAAAAAAACATAACACATTAATAATTATAAATGTTCAAACTGTAAACATAACAGTAACAAGATATCTAATTTTAAGCATTAAAAAAAACACTGCTAACATTTAACTATATCATTAAAATACAACAGAAAGAGTACAGGACCCAGGTGATTTATTTTAACTCTCTCGAAAGCTTTCGACATATCTGTATAAATACAGTCAACCTCGAAGCGGTTATTTAAACAAATTTGTTGCTGTTGAGCGACCTCTCATGAATCCATGCTGTTCTTCAGTTACTATATACTCGTATGTGCTGGATTTGAAAATTTTAGCAATGGATGTCGATATACAAACACTTCTATAATTCAAAAATTCATATCTCGGACCCTTCTTTGAAATCGGTGTGATATACCATAAATTCTACTACTTGGGTACAATCCCTTGTTTCAGTTATTTATTGTTATAACACTTCAAGGACTACATATGTTAATAGCGCGCATATTCATAAAAATAGCTGGTATCCCATATCGCCACAAGGCATTGGTCAGTTTCAATGTTTACAATTTATTAAGTAGTGTATTTCTGTGATATATATTATACAAATTTAAATCAATATAACTATTGCTGTATGAGAAAGATGTAATGCAAGAAGAATCATCTTCGTCAAATAGATTAGCAACAGACTTTGCTGATTCAGCTTTAATAATGTTGTTTCTTTCTGAAAAAATGAACTCGTCTTTGCAGGAGGAAAGTATATAGTTCCTAACGCAACATTCATCCTATTTATTGACAGGCGAAACCGCACTTCCTCTCTATTTTTGTGAAATATTGAGTATATTTTAATCAGCAAAATCAATAAAGTTAATGGACGAAATCAACAGACAAATCAAAGCCCTTGAATTAATTCGTTGAGTGGTAATTGCGGGAAGCAGCATTTGGAAACAATTATTTTGTAATTAATATATTATTAATGGAGCCAACTGGCATAATCTTCAGAATGATTTTTTCTGTCACTACTAGTTTATTGTTCCTCGAGGTGCATTGTGTGGCTCAATTAATATCGATTGGATTGTTATCAACCCAAGTGCAGTCCTCTATAATACAGTCTTGTGCAAAAAATACCATGCATAAGTCAACTTTACACAGATAATTCTTACGTAATAATATCACCACACTTAAACATGAGTACCGACTAGCACCAGTCTTTTAAACCCTACATTGTAATCGATCCAAAAGGTAAGATTTTTCAATGGGAGAAACAAACAAAGCCGTGATCATACATAATTTTTATGAACCTTTTATTTGACGAGCATTTGGAATTCTAGAGCCCGATTATCATTCTCGACCTGGGAGGAGTCAACCTGTCCAAAGTGTTCGAAATATCGTAGAAGCACTTAGCCTTGGATGTCATCATTTTATCAAGTAATCCGATCGTTTATACGTATTACCCATACGACGACGGGTATTGTGGAAATTCTTCAAGGAACTAGCTAAATGTGAGGATTTAAGAGAAGGTTGAGGAATAAGTTACCAACACAAACGACCTCCGACTTATAACAAGTGTCCAATTCGAATAGGATTTTTCGAAAATATTCCGTATGTGAAGATATACCGGTGCTTTCAAAATGGGTAGACTGTGATGAAGGCTTTACCTGTGCCGACAGAGTACAACATCCTAAGTCGTTACACCGACAAGAACGGAAGACGTCTAGTAAAAGCTCTCGATAAGCCCAGAGTCGAGTATGATTGCTACAAAAGGATTCCCTTTTCTGGAGAGGTTTGACGAACTGTTAGGTATGTTTGCTCAGAATGGTTTGATCACCAAATTGAGCTACTCTTCAAGCACTGAACCCCCTGTCGCAATTGGAGATAATTTTAAGACTATGACCAGCAAATCCTTACTAATACCCATTCAGATTTGGGCTGTGGGGTATCTTATTGCGACTATAACGTTTTTCGTCGAGTTGGGATTAAAAGGACGTCCATTTTCCATTCAAAACGTTTTGTTTGAGACGAAGAAGACCTCAACACAGGCTATAGCTTGAAGAAAATCTTCAACACCCAATCCTTTACGTTTAAACTTTTTAAAATATTGTGTCTGTTATTTTTTAATATGAGGTGTTTTTGATAGTGGGTTACCCATTATTTATTACAAATTTTTGAAACTGTGTGCTAGAATCCTAAAGCTTTTTGATGTAAATAAAATCGCTTCACTAATCAAGTATGGCGCTTTTTAGCGACATCCTAGACCTAACGGGATTATGTTGTAACAATCATTCCAGCATTGATGCGACGATAGGTCGGAAAGACAGTAGGTGGAAAGCAAACAAGAATAATGAGTTCAGATTTTTTTTGAATCCGATCGAGATAGGATGAGCTCGTAAAGTATGAAGTTCATTCTGTAAAATTTTTTTACATAAAATCGTCGTTAACGTCAACCCTAATTTTTACCGTAGGTAATCGTATCTTGATACATTTTTTTATTATTAACATAACATAACATTTTTTATTTAATAATTTGTATTTTAGTATATCACAGTAGCCTTGTAACAGAAACACCATGAAGGAAAAACGCGAAACAATTTATTTTACTAATTAAGTAATTGATATTGCGCACGGAATGAATTTTACAAAAGTAGAAATAGTCGGTATTATCTACAGCATTGGAGTATAAAAAGAAAATAATTGTTTGTTAGCGTTTAAATTTATGTTGGGAAGACCTTAATCATTGTGCTTTTCAAAGATTGAAGTAAAAGTATGACGAAAATGAAAATATTAATTACTTTGGTGCAACTGTTTATTTTGTGATCCTAGCATGCCAATCAATTAAACTGAAGGCCAGAAATTTCTTTTGACACGTGTTGGTGAATTGTACAGACCCATCAACATGGAAATAAATGTTGTTTTGAACAAAAGACGTCCTAAATATAACTTTCTGGGCGATAAATACTATATGGTTTTCTGCTTTTTAATTATATTAGTCCGTTTTCTTGGTTAAATAGTTAAAGTCGCATTTCAAGCTGACAGCCTTTTTGTTTTGCTGTAGCTGTTAAAAAAAACAAAATAAATGTCAGCTATATACATATAATCATCGATACCTCTGCTTTAATTATTGTTTTTGTCGAGTATTCGATAATTCATATTAGCGCAGTCATTAGGCCAACAATGAGAGCAAGTACATACATACCACCATAAGCAATCAAGTTAATGAGTCAAAATAAGAGGTAAATCAAAAACCCTGGATTTAATTCATATAATGGAAAGCACTCGAAAATAATGACTTCACAACTAGTTAATTACTATTAAGCAGAACTCGCAGCATTATTTTGCTTACGGCGACTGCTTTATTCTTTCTTAATCAGTGTCGCCTTCAAGATGCATAATACAATTCAACTGATACTGGTTGCATTGTTATCAGCATGTGTACAGTCTTCAATGTTCKAGTCTTGCGCAAAAAGAATCATCAGCCAACTTTACACGGATAACTCGTACGCTATAGTGTCATCACACTTGATTATGGACACCGAATGGTACAAATGGGTTCCTACTAGACCTTACATTGTGATCAATCCAGATGGCAGGACTTTCGAAATAGAAAAACAATCAAAACCGAAAATCTACATAATTTTTGTAGACCATTCCAAAGACTATGATTACTTCTTAAAAACGATCTATTTAACAAGCATTTGGAACCCTAGAGCCAAATTCATCATTCTTGATCTGGGAGGAGTAAAGGTTTCTGAACTGTTTGAAATATCGTTGAAGTATCTTGCTCTCGATGTTATCGTAATAGCACAGAATCATGTAATTTATACGTATTATCCATATCACGATGGTTATTGTGGAAATCCATATAATTTCAAGGAATTAGCTCATTGTGAAGATGTAGGAAATGGTGATAAAATAGTGTATGAACGCAAACTACCAAAAACTTATAACAAGTGTCCTATTCGAGCAAGACTTTTCTACATCCTACCTTACGCAATAAAAAACAATACCGTTAGACCAGAAGACCCAGGCATAGATGTGTTGATCTTATCCGAAATAGCCCGTAGAGCAAACTTGGAATTAATCCTTCTCGAACACATTTCGACAAGTTGGAGCGTCGATAATGGTATTGGAAATTTCTCCGACTGGTTTCAAGCAGTTTCGGATGGAAAGGTTGACTTACTAATAGGTGGAGTCGTAGTAGTCACATCATACTTGAACCAGTATGATGCTACCAAAAGTTACCTGTTAGATACTGTGGTCTTCTACGTTCCCGCAGCGCGGCCGATCAGCGAATCTGAAATCTTCAAGTATGTTTTTGACTACAGGATACTTATTGGTGCGTGGATCGCGTTCCATTTGGTATGCCTAGTGTTCTGGATGTCTTCAAACCTCTTAGGCCGACCAAGAGGTTTCGAAAGAATATATTCAGCAATATGGATAGCAACTTGTGTTACCTTTTTGTCTTCGAAGCGATACCACAAACTCACTACTCAGCGATTTCTGATGTTTCTTTGGGTCACTACGTTCTTCGCTTTGAGCACATTCCTTGGAAGCAGGTTGACCAGCATGTATTCAACTGTGCCTCTTGGTCAGTATGCAATCTCAGTGAAAGATTTTGAACGTCATGGGCTGCAGTATGGTGGTCCACAATTCTGGCGTGGGTTCCTCGAAAACTTAACAAACGAGCATGTACCGCCGCTTGAAAACTGGGTAAACTGCGATGAGAGCCTTACATGTGCCGATAGGGTAGCTAGAGACAGAGATTTCGCGGTGTTTAAAACGTCACGATCGATGACGTACAACATCTTAAGTCGGTACACAGACAAAAACGGAAGACGTATGGTAAAAAGCTATCGATAAACCAAAAATGGATGTTCGCTTTTGGATGGTTGTCAAAAAGGGGTTCCCTTTTTTACACAGATTCAACGAGCTGCTAAGTATGATGGATCAGGGTGGTCTGATCACCAAGTGGAGCTACTATTCAACCATTGAACCCCCTGTCGCGATTGGAGATAATTTTAAGACTATGACAAGCAAAGCCTTACTCATACCCATTCAGATGTTAGTTACGGGGTATCTTTTTGGGACTATAGCGTTTCTAGTCGAGCTACGACTAAAAGGCAGGCCATTTCCAGACTGGAAGGCGAAGTTCTTTAAAATATTTCGTTTAAAAAGGAAGGTCTGAACTATAAGTATAGTTTAAACAAAATTTTATTCAATGAATGTTCAGAACAATAACGCACAAAAGAGGAACGAACACGATAATCCTTATTTTGATGTCACCAGAAACAACTTTTAAAAATGCTTAACAAGAAATGGCTAATAGGTTACAGTAAATCAATAAATCAGTTCATAGTCATTAAGTGAAAATTGATGGGAAGTGTTAAGGATTTTATTAAATTAAATGTCAACAACTGTCTTTTATGCAGATTGACAACTACCAACTGGATTTTTTAGTGCAGCTTGTGTAAATTATTTTTATTTAATAAATTTAATATATTAAACCTGACTTTGAGTTTAATATGTATAGCTACCTAGTTGTTTTGGCGATTGTGGGTAAGGGAGATACTTCAGGTAATTGTCTATAGGCGAATAATTCTAAAACCTGCGTTTGCCCTTGAGACAAGCAAAAGAGTAAAGTCAAATTCGTTTAGAGATCGACTTTATTTTCTAAAAATGTGTCGATAAGGATTCAAACAAGAGTTAATATTTTTCATCTGCGTTGTTTAAAATGTCAAATGAATAATTATCGGTAGATGATTCCAAATTATTTGGCCGTTGTCAAGGGGATTTCCTCCTTGTTGGTGTTTATAGTGAACGCAGTTGTCTTGGAACGAACACAGTTTGTGTTCGCTCATAGTGAAATAATTAAGTGACCTGCTCAATCTGCAGATCCTACACTTTGGCCATAAAACATTCGTCATCATATAGTTTTTTAAGGTCATCCTCTAGTGGATTGTTTGTGCCATTATACTTACATGTCAAAATAAAGAAGAAATAAGACAACCAACACCAATCTGAATCACCCTGTATATAGTACAGAATTTAAAATGAAAACAGGAGAGCTTTTGATTTTAATTCATCAGCATGAGTAAACTTAGAACTTAAGAAGTTTAATACAGTAAGCTAAATATTGCGTACTGATTGAAAGCCAATAAATAATTTAATACCAATAAAGTTAATGAATCAAACTAAGAAGCAAATGAAAGCTGTAGATTTAATTCATGTAATGAAAAAAACTGAAAGCCAGCACTTAAAAATAATTACTTCGCAATTAGTATTACTATTAGTGGAGAAAACTCACAGCACGATTGATTTTCATAATTATTCTACCTGTGACGACGAGTTTATTCTTGTCTTCTTCAGGATGCATAATGCACGTCATCTAATACTAGTTGGATTATTATCAACATGTGTACAGTCCTCAAAGTTTCAAACATGCGCAAAACGAGTCATCAGCCAATTTTGGACCGATAATTCGTACGCAATAGTTTCATCACACTTGGTTATGGACAACGAATGGTACCAATGGATGCCTACTGGACCTTACATTGTAATCAGTCAAGGAGGCAAGATTTTCGAAATGGAGAAACAACCAAAACCAACAACCTACATAATTCTTGTGGACCATTCCAAAGACTACGAACACTTCTTAGAAACACTCTATTTAACAAGCCTTTGGAACCCAAGAGCTAAATTCTTCATTCTTGATCTGGGTGGGGTTAAGGCTTCTGAATTGTTCGAAATATCGCTGAAGTATTTTGCTCTCGATGTTATCATAATATCACATGACGAGAAGATTTATACGTATTATCCATATCACGATGGCTATTGTGGAAATCCCAACAATTTTCAGGAGCTAGCTAAATGTGAAGATGTAAGAGGAGGTTATAAAATAATTTACCAGCGCAAACCAGCAAAAGCTTATAACAAATGTCCTATTCGGGTGGGGGTTTACTACATTCCCCCTTACGCAATAACAAACAACACCATTCGACCTGATGATCCTGGTATCGAAATAATGATCTTATCTGAAATAGTACGTAGAGCAAACTTGGAATTAAAATTTCTCGAACACAACATCAACACTTGGGCAAACGTGCAGGCTTTAAAAGACTACTTCAGCTTGTATCAAGAAGTTTTGGATGGGAAAGCAGACTTGTTGTTAGGTGGAGTCGTAGTAACGCCATCTTTGTTGAACCGGTATGATGCGACCAAATGTTACTTACTAGATAAAGTTGCCTTCTACGTCCCCGCACCTGAACCAATCAGTGAAGCTGAGATCTTTAGGAAAGTCTTTGAAGGAAGGATAACTATCGCCATGTGGATTTCGTTCCATTTAGTAGGCGTGGTGTTCTGGTTGTCCTCGAACCTCTTGGGCCAACCAAGAGGCTTCAAAAGATTATCTTCAGCCCTATGGATTATTATGTGTATTACTTATTTATCTTCAACACGATACCACAGACTCACTAAGCAACGACTTCTGATGTTCCTTTGGGTCATGACATTTTTCGCATTGAGCGTGTTCTTCGGCAGCAGGTTGACCAGCATGTATACGACGGTGCCGCTTGGTCAATGCGCTTCATCTGTGAAAGATTTTAAACGCTATGGCTTGCAGTATGGCGGTATTGTTTTCGTACGCTTCGCTCTCGAAAACTATAATGACGAAGACGTACCACCGCTTGAAGACTGGGTAGACTGTGATGAAAGCCTTACCTGTGCCGACAGAGTAGCCAGAAAAAGAGATTTCGCAGTGTTTAAATCTTCAGGATGGATGAAATACTCCATGAGTCGTTACATCGACAAAAATGGAAGGCGCATGGTGAAAGCTTTGGACAAACCCATAATCGACAACCGCATTTGGACGATTGCGCGAAAGGGATTTCCTTTCTTGGACAGATTCAACGAGCTGCTAAGTATGATGGCTCAGAGTGGCCTGATCGCCAAATGGAGCTACTATTCAACCATTGAACCCCCTGTCGCGATTGGGGATAATTTTAAGACTATAACCAGCAAAGCCTTACTCATACCCATTCAGATGTTAGTTACAGGGTATATTTTTGGGACTATAGCGTTCCTAGTCGAGTTGCTACTGAAAGGTCGGCCAATTCCAAATTGGGATGCGAAGATTTTCAAAACGGCTTGTTTGAGAAGACGGAAGCAATAGTTCAAAAATGAAGTATACTCTTGTCTCATTCACTTTCAAAACAGTTCAAGTTGTTTCTGATTGCAAAATAGAGATATACTCCTAGTATCGCACAAAATAGGCTTTAACAAATAAACTTGGAGAAGTGGAACTTTAAAAGGAATATTGTGAACACATGATTTTATTAAGAAATTAATTACTATGTGTTCTATTAGTGTTATCAATAAGGATTTAGGCATATCGGTGTATGATTTTATGAAGCTTTTTACTAATTATTGTGACCAAGTTATCTTTGTCCAATTAATAAATAAGACATATATGTCTTCATGTCATTATGTGTTTTTACAAATTTCTTGGTTTCTTTCGCCGAAGTGGTTATCAACGATTTCCTACTGTCGCGGAATGGCTATCTGCTCATGAAGTTGATTATAACTTATAATATTCTCTACATTTGCTTTGGCAAACTCTATTTCCGGGATACATTTATTGCTGGATACAGAATTCAATATCTTTGATTAGTGTGGGAATAATGTATTATTTTTTGTTTCCTATATGCCAAACTTGGCTCCCAAACTGTCCCTAATCATTTCTTCAGTAACCTGTATTTCCATAGACCTTTTGAATGTGTTAAAAATCTTATTAATTTTATTCCTATATATTTTAGTGTTCCGTAACAATTCTTCCTTTTTCATCGACGCTAGCTTCG
Source organism: Rhyzopertha dominica (assembly GCA_025024175.1). Taxonomy (NCBI): domain Eukaryota; kingdom Metazoa; phylum Arthropoda; class Insecta; order Coleoptera; family Bostrichidae; genus Rhyzopertha; species Rhyzopertha dominica. The sequence goes on along the minus strand of QCXZ01000003.1, from coordinate 5,474,821 downwards.
TTTTGTTGATAGTTTGGATAAGATTACTAGAAATAAAAAAAGATATGAACTGTTTTGCGTGTTAAGGTCAAAGTTTTAACAAGTAAGTGCAAAAACAAAACATACAAATTGATTTCAMCAGTATTTTTTTGAAAATACATGAATTCTAAGCGATGATATGGTTGCGTTTGAGATTATCAACTTATCTACTGTTCTCTTTAGTATTAGAATTAAAGAATGGCAAAGCACCTGGAGTAGATGAAATTAAGGCTGAAACATTGAAAAACATAAGTAAGAAGGTAGTACTGCCCCTAAAACATTTAATTTAGAGAATATTTGAAACTGGGAAGTTTCCATCTGCTTTTAAAGTGGCTGTTATTAAGCCACTGTTCAAAAAAGGCGATATCAAATTACAAACCCATTTCGTTAATAACCAATTTCACCAAAATTGTGGAAAAATTATTCAAAACTAGATTAGTGGAATTTTTGGGAAGTAATAATCTAATAAATAATAATCAGTACGGTTTCAGGAAGGACAAATCTACAAATGATGCTATTGCCATTCTCATTAGCAAAAAAACATAAAGCCCTGGACGAAAGTAAGCCATCCTTGTGTGTTTTCTTAGATCTAGCAAAGGCGTTTGATATGGTTAGTCACAGTCATTTGTTGGAGGTCATGGAAGATATGGGTATAAGAGGTATAGTCAATGATTTAGTGTGTAGTTATTTGAAAGACAAGAAACAATTTGCGAGTTTGAAGTCCATTAGTAGTGAGGAGATGGCCGTAAGTTTTGGTGTTCCCAAGGAACAGTCTTGGAGCCTGTACTTTTTACCTTGTACGTGAATGATTTGATGTATTTGAGAAATTCTGGCACTGTAATTAGTTTTGCTGATGACACTGTTGTAATGTATTCGGCGGATACATGGGATGATCTAAAATATAAAGTTGAAGCAGATATGAAAATTATGATTGACTACTTCAGCTATAAATTGCTCACAGTAAATTTTGAAAAAACTGTTACTTGCCTCTTGCTTGTAATGTAATCGGACTTCCAAATTTCCGACAAATCCGTAGCGATAATAATAGTGTGTACACAGAAATTTCATTAGAAGAATCGACGAGATATTTAGGTATCGAAATTGAAAGACATTTAAGATGGGACGTTCATGTGAGGAAGGTAGCTGAATCGGTTAGAAAACTTTTGTATAAACTTAAGAGTTTAGCAAATATTTTGGACTTTCCTCATATGAAAATCGTTTACCATACGTTGGTCGAGACAAGACTCACCTATGCGGTGATAGGATGGGGTGCTGTGGCTAATTGCTACTTGAAAAAAATTAGAAGTTCTAAAAAGAAATTTATAAGGATCTTAACAAAAAAAAGAAAATACTTACCCCTCCAATTTATTATATAGCGAATCTAGATTGCTTGACATTAGGCAACACTATTTTTTAAGCGCAGTAACACACCAGTATAAAAACAAGAAAACTTTGGAGCCTTTAACTCATGAATATACCAAATGACAGAAAGCAAAAGAACTCGTTAAGGTTTTGAGTGCTCGTAAAAACATACGTCAGAAAAATTGAGCCTATTTGCCCAGCAGATTCTACAATGTATTGAACACGGACATAAAACTTAATAATTCACTTCATACTTTCAAGACAATGGTAACTTTGTTTATAATTTAATGGTGGGATAGATAAATAGTTTCATCTTCAGGGTTCATCTTGGAAGGTTCGCGGTGTTGGCCGGTTCTTTTATTTCAGTCGGGGTCGCGGTTATTTGTTTCTGTTGATTTATATATATACTCAGCTCTTATTTGCTTTTTGTTTATTTAAATAAATATGTTCAGTTTAACCACGCACAAGCCTTGCTTTCGTGGTTATTTGTGTTTATTTGCGGGAAATTAATTAAAAACCATTTTTGTTTGTTTCACTTATAGTCTTGTAGTCTTATATAATTAATTTTTTTATTTGTTTCGATTTCTTATAAACCTCTGTTTATTCATATTTATATCTAGTTGAGTTTTCCAAAAGCTTGTTTATTACTGCTTGCAAATCGATAATGGGCGTCACCTATTCATTTATTACTTCCACATCCAACGGATGGGAAGTATTGTATCGCGAAAAAAATATTCAAAAATTTTTATTTGCTCATTCGCTTTAAAATGGTCGAAAACGCAAAAAAAAAATTGAGCCAAAACAAATTTCTTGTCTGTGTGTCTGTGGTTTTGTTTGTATACACGATAACTTTCGAAAGACTTAATATATGAACTTGAAATTTGGCAAACGTATAAATCTCTACTACCCAAAGCGACCTATTGTTTGTGGAGTAAGTACGGTATCGGGAAGGGGGCGAAATTGGGGGGTAACTACCCTTTTTGCAAATTTTTATTTTTTTATATATTTTTGCTAATACCACGAGGACTTTGTCTTAGAAAAAATGTGTAGAGAGACAAAATGCTCAAAATCTGATTACTAATCGTATAGCATAAGACAATTAAATGTGGAAGTATTGATTCAATTTGCAGCGGTTTTTTTTAAATAGGTTAGGTAGAATAACAGATTATACCTTATACCGTTCTTATACCAACAGAAGTGTCTCAAGATGTAAGCTTTACATTGTTCTTTTCCAATAATAAACCTTGTTATTATTATTATTTTTAAAAATTGGAAATTACGCATCTGAATACGTTATTTGAATCTAAGCGATTTAACAAGAATATTGTACATTATCGCTTACTGAAAGTATCTTTACGGGACTTATAAACTTCTTGTCTATTTGTCCCGTGAAGTATTACTATACTTTCAGTACTTGGTATGTAAATAACTCTTATTGTTTACAAAAGTATAATGCAATGTCTTCTCTTGTTTTCAGGTGAGTTTCTCCAGTAATAAGATTGCTGAAATTTCTTCGGACACAACCGTAAGTTAAATTTATTTATCATATTGCCTAATAATACACGCATATTACAGTTGACAAAATAAGTTGTTTGAAAACGTTTTTAGATAGTTCTGTTTTATTGTGTAAAGCAATTACTCATATTTTTACCCTTAACAACACTGATGACCCATAATTAWACATGTTTGCGATTATTATTTGTTTCACTCAGAACACAACAACTTAATATCTATTAATAGATGCTACTGACGATTATGTGCCTGCAATAGACCATAAATGATTACACCAAGGTGTCTGATTGTTTAAATCAACGAAAGCTATTAGCGAAACTAAAATTCCTTGGCATTAGCGAATGCTATTTATCTATTATTTATCATGAAGGAATCAGAGGGTAAAGCTTGGTACAATAAGATATCACAGTCTGTCGTGGACTCAGGTGTACCGTGAGATTTTGAATAGGTGATACCTAATTACAAACTGCACTGTTACGCAAATGCCAGTCAAATATATCTGTCTTATTATAAGTTTTAGCTTCCTATAATGGATGTAACATGCTCTTTTTCTAATTATTTATTTATATTTCTATAACACTGTTTTGTTACATCTATATTAAGATGATATGATATATGTAAGATTATCCCTGGTTGGCATTAATACCAGCTAATAGTTTACATCGCATCAGGTAAAATAAAGGCAGTTTATTACTGTTATTATTACTAATTAAGGTAGGAACAAATATATTCAACAAAGTGATTTTTTTTAACTAAAATTAACTTCTATTTTAGACATTTCTACAACAAATCTAATAAAATTAATGACCGAAGAAATAGACAATCAGTTCTTGATTGACAGTGTTAATTACTAGCACTCAACACTAATGGATTCAGCACCTTTCCAATATTAATAATGAACTTGTTTGTGTGATCATTTCGTTCATAATGATCTGCTAGTTAGAGATGTATAGGGCATTTGTTCACTTAATATCAGTGGGATTTCTAGTAAACTATGTACAACCCTCGACGTTTCAATCGTGTGCAAAAACAATTATCAATCAACTATACACAGACACTTCATACCTAGTGGTCTCACCACACCTGGATTTAGATGCGGAATGGAATAAATGGATGCCTTTCAGGCCTTACATTGTCATCGATCCAGCAGGCACTATTTTCGAAGGACAGAAGCAAGCAAAACCAAAGACATACGTAATATTTGTAGACCACGCCGAAGATTACGAAGACTTCTTAAAAGCTATTTATTTAACAAGCATTTGGAATCCTGCTGCCAGTTTTCTCGTTATAGATTTGGGAGAAATCGAACTGATTGAAGTGTTTGAATTATCGTTTAAGTACCTAGCTCTTAATGTTACTGTTTTATCGCACAATGATGTGATATACACCTATTACCCGTATAATGATGGTTACTGTGGAGATTTCCGCAACTTTAAAGAAATAATAAAATGCGAGGATGCAACAAAAGGTGGCAAACTGTATTATCATCCTCTACCTAAAACTTATAATAAGTGTCCTATTCGCGTAGTAGTATCTTACATAGTTCCATACGCGATGAAAAATAACACGATAAGACCCGAAGACCCAGGCATAGATTTGTTGATCTTATCAGAAATAGCTCGGAGGACCAACTTGGAACTGATCTATGTCGAACATAATCACACCAGATCTAACGGAGCCACTACAGCAAATTACTTCTCCATGTATACAGATATTTTGGATGGAAGAGCAGATATGTTAATAGGAGGAATCATAGCTAACATGTCCTACATGATGCAGTTTGATTCCACAAAATCTTACTTATCAGACACGATGGTTTATTATGTCCCTGCAGCTGAACCTATCAATGAAGCTGAAATTTTTGATAGAGTCTTTGAAAGGAAGATACTCTTTGCCATGTTTCTTGCGTTTCTTCTAGTCGCCATAGTGTTCTACACATCCTCGAATCTTCTTGGTCGTCCAAGGGGCTTCGAGTCCTTGTTTTCATCAGTATGGATCACGTTGTGTATCAGTTGTTGTTCGGCGAGGAAGTACCACGAACTCACCAAGCTGCGCTTCCTGATGTTCCTTTGGGCCGTTACGTTCTTCGCACTCAATACATTCTTCAGCAGCAGGTTAACCAGCATGTTCTCAGATGTTCCACTGGGCCACGACATAACAACAGTCGAAGATATTGAACGTTACGGGATGAAATACGGGGGGATACTGTACGGAAGAACTTCTCTCGAAATATTGGGAGATGAAAGAGTTCCTCCACTGACAAACTGGGAGCTTTGCGACGAAAGCTTTGGTTGCGCTGATAGAGTTGTTCAAAAAAGAGATTTTGCTGTATTTAAATCGACACGACCAATGACCTATACCATCTTAAGCCGTTACACCCACAAGAACGGAAGACGGATGCTTAAAGCGCTGAAAGAACCCAAGATAGGCATACACTTGTGGATGGTTTTCAAAAAGGGATTTCCATTCCGAGAAAGGTTCAACCAGGTGTTAAGTATGCTCAGTCAGAGTGGGTTGATAACAAAATGGAGCTACTATTCTACCACGGAGCCTCCCGTTAAAATCGGAGACAATTACAGGACCATAAACAAGGAAGTTATGGTGTCACCTGCCCGATTATTGGTTGTGGGATATTCGACTGCGTTTGTGGTGTTTTTATTTGAGCTGTTTTTGAGGGGACGCTCTTTGAAGGATCTAGGCGGCTTTTACCTTAGACGAGCAAGGAATTTCATTATATTCCTATGGAAGGGCAATTAAATCACTAAAGCACCTACTGCGTATCTATGGTAGGAAGTGAGAAGAAAAAAATTGAGTGAGTGCCCTCTTGTTAAAAAAATAACGCAGTAAAAGGTAAAGGTAAAGCTACAGCCTATGAGGAAACTAGCTAGCAATACTCGAGCCATCCAGCAGGTTAAATTTAAACTGGATAATTTAGAACAACGCAAACTTACATAAAGTGCGAGTATGTAGAAAGTAGATTTATTTCCTCTCTATTATTAAAGTCTACCGTTTGTTATAAGCTTTTGTCTCAATATATCTTATTTTAGAAACTGTTGCTGATTTTAATACCAGTGGATATAGTTTCCTTTTGGATTTCATAATTACATTCAAAAACCCAGGTTTTGGAAAAGATATGATTATTATATGCTACAGTATCTACAACTGTGGTTTATTGCATGACAAACATATAATTTTTTAATGAGGAATATTTTCTGTGAACTATGAAACACTAAAGTCGTAAGAAAAACACAATATTGTAACCATAGTATGCAGGTAATGCATAATAATGATCTTTTTTCAAATTCTAGCCATCTATTTTGAATAGAAAATCTGGGACCATGTTTATATTAGTGCCAAAAAAGGTTCCTTCGAAGACATAAAGCCGAGTGAATTTGCTTAAACAAAGTTTTATCTGCACATAAGATGTTATTGAGTATTCTTCTTTTTTTATAACTGAGACCTTCCATTAATTTTTACCACATAAATCATAGTTTGTGTCCTTACTGATGTTTTTACAAGCAACAATCTGTAACTTCAAGTCATGTTTCTCGCAATGGAAAAATCAATTTAAATTAATAAAAAATGAGGTGAGGATAAAGTATTTGATATTCCGACAAAATCGCGCAATTCCAGAATTAACAGTATTGCACTTGTTGTTGTTGTTGAATTGTGCGAAGAGTTGCCATTATTCTGCACTAAATAGCCATATATCGAGTATCACCATCTTTTACAGTAATTTTGACAATTTTCGTTAAGGCAATTCAGTTCACTTTCAATTAGGTATATACATTCAACACCTAATAAATTGAAAACCACAAAAATACAGAAAATTGATCACAAACCTGCTCTTTTTCAAAATAACCGTACCAAGTGTTATATCGTTGGATAGCTAAAACAAAATGACAAACATTAATCGTTCAGAGTAATATTATTTTCAATGAGTTCAAACACCGCCAGATGACCGGAAAGGCGGCAGTGTAAGTCTCTGTACTTACAGACCGTACCCTACGTTGTAGTTTGTAAAGTCACAGCTAGATGACGTATTACCGATTTTGACAAAATGACCCCCAAAGTGCGGCGAACGACATGGCCACGTTAAAATAGGCGAGATGATAGGATTTAGTTAAGGAATTAGTCAAAATTTGTTTTTTTTTTCGAAATGTATAGGGTGTCCCATTTTCGATGTTTTTATAGGTTATCTCGATTATTCTTAAAGCTATATTGATGCGATTTTCGTGACCCTGTTCTACTTTTCTGAGATAGATTAGCAGGGCAAAACAGATTTTAATTACCTATTTTAGTAGTTGTTATAGATTTTTTTAATGTAGAATCAAATGACATTTTTTTTATATGGAAAAAACTTTTTGAGCCAAATTACAGATCTGATTGTTTAAGAAAAAATAAAAAATCTTTTACGTCATCTTCTTATTGGTCATCGGAAAAACAAGGTCCTTAAATACTTTTTTCTCTAATTTCATTTCAATTTGTTGAAAAATATGTATGTGATTTGATCAAAAAGAAATCCAATTGTACAGTCATTTTCTCAACCGAAATTGTAATCAATTATGGATGGTGAAATAGGATTTTTAATATCGTTAATGCATACACGTCACCAAGCTTTCGATATTTGCCCAAATAAACCGACACTTTTTTTACTGACCAATAACTTTATTATTTGTATAGTTGAACTGTGCCTCAAGCAGAACTACATCGAATTTGTAGACAGAACGAGAAATGTATAAGGTAACGACGTTACTGCTCCTGTACGTTTTTTCAAATCATGGACAGTGTTCCTGGTCGTGCGGAAAAATAGTCATTAATAGTGTGTTTACAGATAGCACTTACTTAATAACTGAATCGCACGTATATATTGATATGGAATGGAAAAAGTGGCTTCCCGATAAACCGTATGTTGTAATCAATCTGAGAAATACAAGCTTCAAATATCTACCATGGAAGCTACCTAGGACCTACGTAATTTTCGTAGATCACATTGAAGATTACGATTTTGTCCTGAAAACTATTTACTTGACAAACATCTGGAATCCAAGAGCGAAGATCCTAATTGTAGATTTGGGAAGAATTAATGCAACGACAATATTTGAGTTATCATTGAAATACTTAGCTCTGAACGTTATCTTTCTCTCGCACAATCAATCAATTTATACTTATCATCCATATCACGCTGGATATTGCAGTAATCCTCACAATTATAAAGAAATAGCGAAATGTGAAGACGTAATTGAAGCTCAAAGCTTTTATTTCGAACACACACTACCAAAAATATTCAATAAGTGTTCAATACGCGTGTTGGTTCTTTACATCGTTCCTTATGCCTTCAAGAACAACACCATAGGGCCGGATGATCCAGGAATCGACATACTGATTTTGAACGAATTAACGCGCAGAGCAAACCTTGAGATAGTATTCGTCGATCATAATTACACATACTGGGGTGGGCAACATGACGATGGAAGCTACACAGACATGTACAGGGACGTATTAGAAGGAAAGGCAGATATGATAATAGGCGGGGTTCCAATAAATCATACCCGCCTCGTTCACTTCGATGCCACTGCTGCTTATTTAACAGACTCTATGGTATTCTACGTCCCTGCTGCTGAACCCGTCCATGAATACGAAATATTCTCCATGGTATTTAAAATTGAAGTCTTAGTTCTTGCCCTAGTCTCTTTTCTATCAGTATGTATCATCGCTCATTTATACTCGCGTCTCCTGGGTCTACCCAGAGGATTCCAAACGCTAACGTCTTCAATCTGGATCATAATATTAATAAATTGGTCATCTACTGAGCGCTACCACAAACTTACCAAACTGCGCTTCTTGATATTCTTGTGGGCTTCAATCTTCTTCATATTAACGTCCGCCTTCTCCTGCAGGCTTTCCAGCATGTTCTCCAAAGTTCCTCTGGGACATGAAGCTACCTCCACGGACGAGTTTAAGAGACACGGTCTTAAATTTGGTGGATTGGAATCCACGCGCCATTCTCTGGAAAAGCTATTACACGTTCCACCACTTGAAGACTGGGTGCTTTGCAATATATCGCTAGATTGTGCGGACAGGGTGGCAAACCAGCGAGACTTCGCAGTCTTTAAATCCACCAGACCTATGACGTACTTGATGTTGAACCGTTACACCGACAAAAAGGGAAGATTTACGATCAAGAGGCTTGACCGACCCAAACTTGAAGCGCGTATGTGGATGATCGCCAAAAAAGGCTTTCCTTTCTTGGAGAGGTTCAACGAGCTATTAGATATGCTTAAAACCGGAGGATTGATAGCGTATTGGGGATGGGAATCAGTCAGACAACCCCCTATAGCAATCGCCGAAGATTTCAGGGCCATTAACAAAGAAGCAATCATCATCCCGTTTATTATTTTGTTTGTAGGGTATTGGGCTGCCTTCTTGGTGTTTTTGGTTGAACTGAAATTCAAGGGTGAACCTATCCTTTTCTGGTATCGGAAGAAGCTCAAGAAGTGAACTGGAGTTCGATTAGAATTACACTGATATAAGAGAAAAGCATTTTGTAGAACATGAGCCTTTGGAGGGTTCTAGCTAGTTTAGCTTCAATATTATATCTTGAAAATAATGTTCATGTTTACTGTATTTTATGTTCATCAATATAAATGTTTTTTTTCCTTTAGTTTAGAACGTAGATTTTTGCCTTATCTGAAACTGAACTGTAATTCTTAGATTTCCTTTCCCAGATCAGCAAAAATTGCCTTGTACTAAGGTCAACAATATCGTAGAACAAACCATAAAGCGCAGATAAACTGTGGCTATCTTATTGTGGAACCAGCGAAACACCTAGTGGTTGAGATCATTTAGTAATTCATTATTGCCGTCGCAGTTTTCCTGAGGCAAAAATTTTATCTTAAAGAGAGTAATTTATTATATCTGATATAAACAAACCTAGCCCTACCATAGCATTATACTGATGTAGGCGAAAATTTAAGCTGCTGGAAGAGTAGGTGGAAGTTTTGAGTAGAGGTTTCGTCACAGAGCACATGTATTATAATGTCGTTTACATGCATCTCTAATTATTTCTCTTATAACTGGGAAAGAATTAGTGTAAGGAACCCTTGGAACCATGCTCCGTGCTGCCAAATCGCACTACTGATTTAATGAGTGAGTCTGTCTTTCCTTTACACCTGGTACTCGTATGACTTTTGGCTGCAAAGTTGATCTTATGACTGCGATTATCTAGAAGCACTACCCTTCTGAATGACATCCACTACAAACAGCATCTTTTTCTTATTATCCAGTGCACCAAGTACCGATTCATAGTCTTTTTCATGACAAAGTATGGAGCAGTATTACTAGTACTTTGTCTATAAGTATAAACCTATCTGGGTCACAGGAAAACATTAGAAAGTCAGTAAGACAAGAGATGTATATGATTTGGAACTATCTGCATGAATAGTGCAAAAGAATTCATTTTGTGATATAGCTAACAGAGAAATTAGAAAATCTCTACCACGTTCGTAACTCGGTATACATAATAGTATTTACGTTGCAATTCTTTCTGTCAACCATTTGATTGGTCCCTTGGTTCTGTAACAAGAGCATAGTTTTACACTATTTTGGAATATCTCTCCAAAGCATTTGATATGGTTCATCACCCAATACTAATAATGAAGCTGGGGAGCTTTAAAATGCATGATCCCAGCAGGTCACAATCTTTTGCCATAAATGGGGTCATGTCTAATTACATTAAAGTCTCGTTTGGTGTACACACAGGACTCATCTTTAGACAATTTCGACATTTATTAATGTTGTATATAAATTCGTAAAATTTTTACAATTTTTACCGTACGCAAACGTTCTAAAACCTTACCGATTGTAGCTTGTTACAGCAAAATCTTGGCAGTCTCTGTTTTGTAAAGAGAAGAACCTTGATCTTGGGGTGATTTTTTAGTCAAAATTGGTGTTTGGTGTTCGTATGGAAAGTAACGTGTGCAGTCATATCGGATACTATACCTTTCTCTTATTCGAAGCCATCATGAATCTATCTATCTATCTAACTATCTCTCTATTATCGCTCTTTTATGGTAGAGACGGGATTTGTTTGATATGTGTTGTCTACACACGAAAGTGCGTAGTAAAATTGATTTACGAGGCATAAGTTACTTGTATACATTTCAACAATTCATCTTACTCGTTTAAAAAATAACAATAGTTTCTTATTGTTATTATGTTTTTCTTATTCAAATTTTCATACCCCGTTTCTTTTAGATGGAAAAAGTTGAATTAATTTGAACACTTTTCCAGCGATTAACATAATTTTTGCTGCATTACCTTCTCTCCAAATTGTTAATACACACAAAAGTAAACAGAATTGATTCATATATAAATTCACCCAATGACTTATACCTTCAAAAACTGTTGGTATCATCAGCTTCATGAACTATCATATCTCAACCAAGTTAAAACATCATAACTAAAGAAGAACATTTATTAACAGGCCAGGGCGTGGCTCCATATATCAGCGAAACGTATTGTTTTGGAAAGAAAAAAATCATTCGATAACTAATAATTGATGAAAAACAATGGTAGAGTAACCATTACTTGAAATAAAAACTTCAATTGTGAAATAACTTCCTCTCATCCACGAATATCTTGATTATTTTTTTAGAAACATTTTGGAAACACCCGGTAGATTCATGACTTAGATTCAGCTACCGCATAGTGCTGCCTAACTGAAATACTGAAAAACCCTGCTGTAAGATATGAGTTTTAAGTTTCAGAGCATTAGTACTATCAAAGTTGTGGATGTTGATGATTTCTGGTGCGTTTATCTTCACCAAACATAAATTTACCACACTTTCCTTCAACACTTACTTATGGTTTGTTTAAAAACACATACTTCATCAACACCTTCCACGTGTGCCTTATAAAACTAAAGCTCCTGCAAGAGAACACGTGTCCCCCCATAGCTGAAACGTATCGAAAACAGTTGACGCACATTCCAAGCCATCTGCCTTATTAAATACCTCAGCAACACCTGGCCTACGGAGCAGTGTTCCATCAACTCATGCCCCGTGCGGTGTCTTCCAGAAATGCGGCCACATTCGCATCAAGTGTGCCCAGTTAATGCTTGGGGACGTAAAATGGCACTGTTGCATGACGATGGCTTCCGGTCTGAGCAGGCCTTGCCCGGAAAAACGCATGCGTCGCCGTTGCCAGGCGTTTCGTGCATTGTTGAAACATTTGAATACGTACGTCAGCCCACCTTGATGTCCACAGTTTTCACGCGCGATCCAGTCGATGCGATCGAGTTTCCAGCATTGCGGAAAAGTGGCTGTGTGTGCGCGATGGTGCTATGAAGTTWTCTGATGGTTCTTCTGGGTTACATTCGCGTTATCCTGCAGCTATGACGTCACGCCGGTTCGCGGAAAAATCAATGCGGGAAGGTTGCTATCATTAGGCAAAGTATTGATTGCCCCGCGTGACCGACAGTGCCAAGTCGTATCCGTGTAAATGTAGCTCCATTTGTGGCTGAATTCGAGCTTTGCTCCATTATTTGGTGAGCACCAGTTGGGACAGGGCAGTACTCGTTTTAAACAAAACTTCCTTCTAAGTATTTAAATCCGGGTATATAAAAAGCAGAAGATTAAGTTTCCTTTGTACGAGTTTACTTATACTTCAAGACTCCAGGGTAATTTGATTAGAATTTAGAAGAGAGTGATGATTTGGCTGTATTAGATTCGTAGTCCTTTATCCATCCATGGACTAGTTTAGACTGTTGTGAAGGAATAAGGATACAAAATGGTTCCAAATAGATATATTCAACTACTTCTAGCTTCGATACTCTAAAGCCTTGATACTGAGGAATACCGTTACCAAGCATCGATACTTTGGCTTCAATTTCCATCAAGTTAAAAAAATCAGTATACAGCCGTTTCTCCTGCTGTTGAAGGTTACACTGACCAAACAATCAATTTTCAACTCTATTTTAATATTGAGTATGCCCTATTTTCAAAATCCCGAAGGTGGTCACCCCTGCAGGTCCCACAGTTATCGACTCCGGCGATGCAGTGGTGTCGTGACTCCAGTGACGTCACCGGCCYTCAGATTAGGGGTTGGTGCGTGCGTGCATCATGCGGGGGCGGTCGCGACCTGCGCCGTTTGGTGCGGGGGTCATTTTCAGATTTTAGGCGTTTTGTGCAGCGGCGGCCTGCCCTGATTTATTAAACACCGTCGCGAGAGAGGTGCAGGGGGCTCCCCGCGAAACTTGGCACTGGAAGAATTCACAGATTGCTATAGAATCGTGGTTCTTTTAATGCCATACTTTGCGGGGGGCCTGGACGACGAGGAATTGTGGATCCGGTGAGGTTTTGAGTTGGTGATGTCGAAGAACTGTTCGAGAAACGTGGTCATCAGGTTTCTGTTGATCCGGTTGTCTGGCATAATTATGTTACATCATATTTTTGTGTTATGACCTCGGGAAAATCTTTAAATTGTAGTACGCTGAACTTTGTCTTGTTACCTGAGCTGTACGTTGTTTTATTTGTCTACTGTCAATACCTTTTAAACTTTTTTAGTAGTAATAACGACATTTTTCACTCTATATATTAGAATACAATGTGTTAGGTGTATCTTACTAAATTACGAATCACTTTTATAAGGATTGGTTTTACTTGTCCCTCATCAGTTTTGGTTTGTGGCATTTTTTGCCAGAACTGCAAAATGCATCGTTCTGGTCAAAAGTTCGTACGTTCCAAATTCTTACAGACAGAGTCAAAGTAATTAATTACATTTATCACCTATACTTACGGTTACCATATATTTTTTTAATATTGCAATTTATAATTGCAACACCAGTTTTTTTTATTTTTTTTATTTTTCATGCAAGCAAACTGATTTTGAGATGTAGATGGTTTCGTCTTCCAGCAGTCGTATTTATATAAGCTTAATACTTTCTTCAATTTTAAAAAGTGAAACAAATTCATATACACCTGCATTACGGCTTTCAAAATAGAAAGTTTTTCTTTTTCGTAACTCCAAATCAAAAACTAATATAATCTTTGCATGACTAGCTAACTTGCTTCTTCGGCAGGCTGAATTCATCAAAAGATAATATCTTTTTTTTTATAGTCAATTTCCACAGTATAACAGAAGTATTGCAACTGTGCAATTCTAACTGTATGAATGGCGTTTTGAATGCAATTGTTAAAAATATGTACCATACAATCAACACAGGCTTGCTACATGGATTAGTTAATTTGGTACATGAATTATTTCTGTGTTTTCTTCGACATTTTCCAAAAATAGTTTTGGTTTTATCTACTGATAGTCAGACACATTTTGAGGTTGTTGAACTTTGAGAAGGCTGAAGTTTCATCTGACAAATTTTCTGTACAAATGACTAATCGATCTTTACGTCATTATGATTTAAAAAAAACAGCATTAATGCTTACTAAGTGACCTTTTCGTAAAGCATATTGCTTCTTTAGCAAGAACATTATTTACAATTGCTTCAGTCTTTGTTCTTGCTGAAATAACAGGTTCAAATTAGCAAGTAATCAGTTTTGCAGTAAAATCCAAAGATCTAAAACTTTGTGTGGTACGCAAAAATGCGTATTATTGAAACTAGCGCTCTCCTACTTAAAAAAAATTGACACTCTAAATCTTTAAACTTGTATTACTTTCAAATGAGTTTAAAATTTTTCAGGTTGTGACGCCATCTTGTATTTTCAGAAAAATCAGGTTTAGAAGGAGACCATTTTTTGGCCATCTTACACGAATTCTAACACGTTCTAAAGTTAGGATAGATGTTTTCGTAAATTCCCTTAAATTTTCGCTTCTACGGCACGGTTTTCTAAGTTTATGCCACTGCACTTCCCCATGCAGCCTGCGTTTCGCTAGGTGCAATTTTTCTAATGAGTCACGAATATTAGGGCCATCGGCACCCTTGCTGGCACACCCAGCTAGTTAGTTGTTCAGCGGTCATCTGCTTCATCAAATATTTATGAATGTTCATCAGTCTACACGATGTTTTGCGTACCCTGCCAGGTAATTTGATTGCACTGTTGTTGAATGTCTTTCAACGGGTATCGCGTGGTATTTTTAGAATAACTAGCAATTATATGTGTGACTACTGTTAGATATAACTTGTTTACAACGACTGTTGTACTGCTAAGTGCTTAGATAATGGTTTGTTATTACATTAAGAAATCAAGGAATGGATAGGTGTAATGTACTTGTAAGCTTCTCTGTTCACAAAAATGTATTTATAGTAGAAATGTAAATAAAGACTTACTATCGTTCATCTAATTTATTTTAATAACCTTAATTTCAGAATAATTCTTACTTTAATCAAAAAACCAAATTTCAATTCTTTCTGTTATCTACCATTTATAACCCTTAACGATATACGAGTTTTTTAAATGAATTTTTACATTTCCCATGACTTCTTGTGCCTTCATGTCGGAACGTAATATTTTACAGTAATTTCAAATTTAAATTTCATTGTGCAAATATTATTACTGCGTTAGCGATCCCAAACGAACCACGAATGCAGAAGCAAGGTAACGTTACGGCGGCATGGTAATCGCAATCATAATCTGGCAAAAACAACATATGAGGCAAAGAAATTATCCACTGGCATAACGTCCAATTCGCGTGCGCATATTAGATGAACAATATGGCGGCTGTTCCAGGCAAAGAAGAAGAGGTTTAATTAATGTATTAATGAATTGTTATGCTTTCCTATCAAAATTATTATATTTTATCTGTTACTGTAATTACTATTCACTCTAAAACTTACAGGACCTAAAAAATAACTGAGGGTTATTTTCTAAGATTGAAACAGTTGTTTTGTAACTTTTATTCTTTTTAAGATAAAATTCTATACAATAATTTTGTATGTAGTGCTTAAATTTCCACAAACAATAAGATAAAAACAAGTTTTGATACCTAAGCTTTTTGCTTACTGTTATTCAAAAACGTACTGGTATTAATGCGTCACTCTTTCGTGAATACTTAATAAAAAGTATATTTCAAACAAATATCAGTAAATTCGAACATTTAAAAGTTAATTGGTATAGAAACAGTCTGTATGCTATTTAGCACCATTAGTCATACAATTATTATCAAGTTGGTCCGTGTCAAGCTATACTTTAAACAACACGTCATACTTGTTTAAAAATATCACCTTTATGTATGTGTTTTCTGCAGTATGAGCAAAATTACTGACAAGAATTACGAAATTCCATATTCTGTTAAAAAAAATCAATAAATTTGTGAAAATAAAAATCCCGTTTGGTAAAAAGATGTCTATACCTTTCGTATTATGAACACTTTTCCAGCAAACAGAAGATGACGTTATATCAAATTTTGTAGTTCATAACGTAAGTCTTACATTTGTTTAGTAATTAACTTTTATTTCAACGTCATTCTTTCCTACTCTCTGGTAGAGAACTAGAATGACACCCATACATAAAAAGATGATATAACTGATTTAAATAATTATACAGCAGTTACACTTTTATAGAATTTTGCTAAAAGTTTTGAAAAAGTTATATATAATTGCATTTCCATTAATACTCGTGCTTATATTTCAAATTATCAACTTGACTACATGTACTAGTCCAGGTCTATTTCACAATTTATTTCTGAATATCTAGACGGACGTAGACAGGTTGACATCATTTATAGTTACCTCACCACTCTAGATTATGAGCGCCTTTTATTCAAGCTGGACTCTTGCTTTGGGATCTTCTCTAATTCATCTCTTAAAATTTTGCTTGTTTTTGCAAAACCTAATTATACTATTTTATAATGCATTTAAATAGCAATAATATTTACCACTTTATGTTCTACCTCAAGGCTCTAATTTAGGACCTTTGCTATTTGTACTGACTACACCGATAAGTTCATTCACACGCTTAAATGCCACAGACTGCTTCACTGTCACTTGTCATGGCCTTGTCAAATACTAACAGTAAGCTGAGCCTTGTTTTTAAAGTAGTTGAGAAACTGCTCCAACAAAAGCAGTTGTAGTGGTGTAAAATACAGGAATCTGCGTGATGATATTATTGGAACACCTTTTCTTTCCGACATCCACAAAGGAGATCTCTAACACTCTAATTTAGTGTAATCAACCCCACATTACACGTCAGAAAGACCACATTTCCTAGAAGAATTTGTATGTGGGCTATACGAACACTTTCCTTATCCTACAATTCGTCTTATTGGACCACTGTAGGCTACAATTTTTTCCTGCAATGATATTAAAAGAAAATCTGGTATTATTTGGAATTGTGATGCGATTCATATTATTGTTAATTTAGGAGAATCAAATCAAATTTTGACCTCAATGGAGATGGAACATTTATGTCTTTGAAGAAGATGTATAAGTTGCTAATGTCTAAGAATTCGTTCACTGTTTTTATATAAATGTTTCTAGTAAAATTTGACTGTATTGTCCTACATGTTACTAGATTTCAACATCAGCAATCGTTTTGTAGACGTCTAAAGTTCAGTATAGTCCTCAGACTCTACCAGAACTAAGAAAGCACCAATAAATGTGATTTTGTAAAACTTTCCCAAGCTAAATTGGATTTAAAGGAGTTATGCAAAAGAAGGAATGCAGCTAAAAATACAACTACTGAATTTCACGAACATTCCAGGTTTCTAATCTCCCCTTTCAGCTTTTCCTAGTCTTTCTATAGTTGGATTACAAAATCAATGGCGCTAAACCATTATGAATGTAGATTAGATAAGAATCTCAGCACGAAAGCTGTAAAAAAGCACTCGTACGTTTTTGCCGTCGCCGACTTACTTGCATCGATCAAAACATAATGAACGTTTCGTGACCAGTGCTATATGTGCTCAAATACGCATCCATCACGCATTTCTTTTGATGGTTGCATAAGAATGTAACCAACATGGTTTAGTTGGATTTTTAAGTTTGCATCATAAAATGTTAGGTACTTAAGTTCAGTTCTTCACTGGTTAGTTTTCTCTTATGTATACGTTGATATAAATGTTAACAAATTCTGCAAATTCTATAAGACAAGGAGTTGATAACAGGCTACGAAAATACTTCATGCCTTTAATCAAATACGTGCAATAGGAACATACTTAATCAGTTGAAGATTGCACGAAGATTCAAGTATAACAACAAATGCCTGTAGTGATAAAGCCATAAAACAACAAATTATTTTCACCATAAAACGCAGCGAAATTATGCATTAAATAATTTCGCTGCGTTTTATGGAACACCGGATAATAAACTTGATGAAAGTAGATATTATTCTTAAACTTTCTGAGTCATAAACTCGGATAAAGAATTGGTAAGATTCGCTTCCATTCATCTCTCTAATGTTAAGTGAAATAATTTCAATATTATTAATCATATTGCACTGCAGCTCATCGCGCTAATCTATACAGTACACTTTCTAAAACCATTGGCCTTTCAGTTACAAAAAGCTAAAGTGCTACATCTTACATTAATCTTTTATTTACAAATACAAAAAAAATCCTAACCCTAACCACAAGTATAAATTGTCACCTTTTACGATAAGGATCAGTTTTGTGTACAAACTTTTTGACAAAGGCCTAAAAGGCCGAAACATGTAAGAATATTTACTCAATATACATTTTAAAACATACCAAGTGTTATTTTTTACCAATAAAAAATAAGTTTTTCGTCATCATTACGTTCCACCGTTTTATAAGTGCTTAAATAAGCGAATTAAAAAGGCATTTTGGAGCACCTTTAAGGTAAAGTTTTCATTTGTGTGCTTAACGATTTGCATCCCTTGGAGTTATTTGATTTATTCTCCTTATTATTTCTTTGTAGCAAAAATTGTTCGACATCTTCTCTATCAAATTACAGAAATGCATGCTTCTTACTGACGTATCTTTTTGTTAAACCCATATCTCCTTACGAAATTCGCTGTAAACATGCAATTACACATGCATTTACTTCATTCTCTCGCATTTTAGTTTCTTTAATTGCCACAGCGTAACATGAGTGTTATCGCCTGGTAAATTGCCAGCACAACCTTCGTCTTATCGCCTTTACGGTGTAAGGCATGGTGCAAAGAAAGCGCTGCCCGTATTTTTACCAAATGGTCCGATCGATTCCCAACAAATTAGGAACTTCCGCACCTCAGAAGTTTATTTCTGGGGATCGGTGTCAGTGTGTCTGATAAAAATGAATGGAGAAGTTACATCAGGCTAGTGGTATCAACGTTAGTAGTTATGTAAGGAAGCGTATAGATTTTCTGGCTTCCAATATGCTTTGTCTCTCATTTACTATTTGTTAGTGCACTATTTTTTCCACATAGTCCTCTCTTTTACTGTCCCTCTTGCTTCATCCTAGTTTTATATTTTCTTCCATTCTTGTACCAAATTCCTGCCAAACCTTCCTTTTGGTTTTTTACAAAATCTTTAACTTTTATTCTCTGGTTTTTATACATTGCGTAACTCTTTTTCTATGGTTCGTTTTGCAGTATATTGTTTCCATACCTGTTGTAAATTTGCTTCTTGGTTTTTTATCTCCTTACTTTATCAATGTATTCCTTTAATTTCAATTTCATTTTCAGTTAGTTTAGGTATTCATTCCATTTGCTTCTTTTGTTCTTCGATTTTTCCTAGCACTAAATAATAATTATTATATATTTCATAAGCAATTATTATTAACTATACAGAAATAAAACTCAACAAAGGCATTCGTAAAAATTCATTACACAGTGATATGATAATTTTACAGCACATAAAAAGCTTCACACAAGATAGGTTTGTCATACATTAGTGGAAACAGAAAAGAAACAGCTCCAATGTTTGCAAAATCTATTAAGACTACCATAAAAAAATTTGGCATATTTTCTCGAAAACAAATGAAGGTGAAGCAGACAAATAATAGACAGTAAACTTACTAAATAAAAGCTTACCTTTTATAGGAAAGTACTGGGTGCATTGTGTCATGGCGATAAGGCTGAATTACTTGACTTTTTGTCAAAAACTTGTCAAGTTGATGTTATGTCTTTCTACTAAAATTTGCAGCTGTTGTTTTCTTCAAAGAAGGCTGCCACTTTTTTGTACACTACACTACCTTCTCTTGTTATTAATATTCGAAAAGCACGATTTAAACTATAATTTTCACAGAGAAATTCCAGCTTAGAAATTATATTTTTTATATATCCAGAATCATAATAATCTGATACAGAAGTGGTCAGTGGTCAAATTCATTTTACGACAGCTCGAATTAATCAAACGCGTGTGTGCTCTTTTCAATCGCATTTCACACCTGATCGGTTGCAATTGCGACAGTTCCGGAGAATTGTAATCAATCCGCAATTGGATCAAGGTGCCACGAAAATGTGAACCTTTTATTGCCGATGAATCCCACAAATCGATGTTTCCTAAGCACACGCTAACCTTTCCGTTAATTATTGAACCTGCATGCGATGGAAAGTTTGAGGTAATGGATGAACCCTTCTATTTGACAAGTAGGTGGTGCGAAGGAATGTGTAATAAAAGCACTAATGTCTTATGCGTTTAATTTTTAAAAGAAATTCCGTTCTTCGCTTTTTGTTACTGTTTTTAATATAAAACTGTGAATGCTAAGTCTACTTCTAATACATACATTTAAAATATAGTTCATTGGTTACCCATCACTTCCTTTGTTGCATCATTATTGACGTATCGGTACCAATTTCTCAATATTTTATGTTCAATTTAACTAAAATGACTAGCAATCTAATGGATTTTGTTTAAGTAATTATAGTTTTCTGGAATACATTCACATCCATTTACTGAAGAGTGAGTATTGATTTCAACATCGGTCGATTTAAATGTCACAATCAAGATAGATGTGAATTGCAACAACGTTTAATTAGACCTGTTTTGCGGCTAATTTGTTTTTAATTCTACAATTTCTGCAGTGAATCGTCAATGTGACGTAGTAGCTTATATTAAAATGTGTTACTAAAATTAATATATAAGAAAAATATCTTTTGGCACCGTAGTAAACTGTCAGGTCTTTCAAGGCAATTTAGTCTTTTCACCTGCGCCGCGGCTCGGAGACATATTGGACATCGCACACTTCTAAAGCAGACATCACGAAGAATTGGCTCACTGCACTGCAACGATATCAATCCCTTGGACTCTGCTGGTCATTTACTTTGCAAATATACTAAATCTAATAATGATCCTTTGTGGGACCTAGCAGGTTTTTGTATGCTTTTGTGTGTACGCGAGGACAAGTACTTTCTAACCATCAGTCACACCTTAGGAATTGGACAGCAGCAAGGCAGCACACTAAAAATCAACAAATCAACAAACAATTCTCACCTTTTCCTCATCTCTATTACTTTATATTGATGAATTATACCTGTAACTGCAAGCCAACACTAACATGAATAAAGTCCATATCCCATTAAAATGCATGTCTATGCTGTGCTGTCTGCACCGCAACCAACTCCAGATAGATCTATTTCGCTATCATTACAGCTCATCAGTGCAGTTTAAGTCTAGTGCAGACAGCACGGCATATAACTGGTTTTGCCTATATACCAAAGCAATGGTATGATATAAGTAAGAATTTAGATGGCAATGCCATCTGTCAGCATTACACTGACATGATGACAAAGCCCCCTAGCTGCCTTAACGGGTACTACCTCCTAAAAGAAGTGACCTGTAGCCTGAGAAATTGGCATGCATACTTCAATTTGGTATATAGGCAAAACTGATGAGCTATAATGATAGCGAAATAGATCTCTATCTGCAGTTGGGTGCGGTGCGGACAGCACAGCATAGACATGCATTTTAATGTGTGTCGGTTCTTGCCCGCTTGCGGAAAGTGCAGTAGGGGCCTGCTGTCAAATTGAAGTATGCAGATGCATGCCAATTTGTCAGGCTACAGGTCACTTCCTTTAGGAAGTAGATCCCATAATGACAGCTAGGTGGCTTTGCCATCATGTCAGTGTAATGCTGACAGATGGCATTGCCATCTAAATTCTTATCCATATCCCATTACTTTAATATGTCACCACCACCGTATATACTAGTGGTACATGGTACAGACTTTTCTTATTAAAAATTATAATGCTAATGACAATTTGACCATTGCTCGCTGATTCTGTCACAGTGCTCTGCTTTTGCTACGAATCAACTTGGCTTGGGTGACAACGAAACTGGCGCCATCTAAAGTGTACTCAGATCTTTAAGCCTGCTAAAATGGCTAAAGCTCAATCACCTTGGTTGACATAAAGGGTGACATTTTATTTCCATGACTTGCTTTGTAACATGCGCTTTTGTCACTCAATCCAACCAATGTATTTTTCCCAAAGCTTTCGAATCATACATTACCAAACCCATTCGGTAAAAAAATAAGAAACTGCCTTAACCAAAAGCAAAACTAGAAGACTTCGTATAACTATCCAGCTATAGTACCCTCATTTCCATCTCCCCAAGGCGCTACATCAATGTTCCTCTGCAAGAACCACCGCTGACCCGCATGCACCTGGATGGTACGGCCGTTGCTAATGTCAGGCGGCAAAGGCCATCGCAGTTGCGGTTCAAACAATTTCATTTTACGACACCTGCTAATTAACCACTCGCACTGCTGTATTATCCGCAGGAGTTTCGTCCTTGGGATGTATGAATGGTCGAGCGTGGAGAATGCGATAAATTCGTGTGCCGCTGGATCCCTGTGTGGCAATAAACATCGCAGCGGGTTCTTGAGGTGGCAAAAGAGTAAAGTGCAAGCGTAGATGGCAGCAATTAGGTATCAATCTATAATTTTCTTACTTTTTTGGATCCATGCAACCTCATTTGATTTTCTTCATAAGTTTAATGCACGTTTAATGACTCTATGTAATATTGCAAAAAAGCTGTTGCTAATGTGAGTTTGGTCTTACATGCCCACACAGTTAGTAATGTCAAGGGTTTAAGTCAGGTGAACGAGGTGGACACACATTGGTTCACCTCGCCCATACTTCTTACATTTCTCCAGAACTGTGCTGGAACACCGTCATGCTGATAATAGGTATTCTGCCTAATTTCAAGAGGCACATCTTCTAAAAACTCTACTAAAGTGTTTTCTAGAAATTCTAAGTTTGAGTCTGCATTAAGTCGTTCAGATAACTCAACTGGTCTACCACATGTTAACTGAAAACCGACGCTGAAAATTGCAACATCTTACTAAAATGGGTTTTCATTCGACCAAAGACGGTTGTTATGGAAATTTACTGCGCCGTCTCTATAAAATGTATTGTGTATGAAAAATACTTTCTTATCTGTTATATATCTTGAGCACCCGGAATTGGCTACTATAGTACTTTACCTCTATAAATTATTTCGTGCTACTTAAAGTATTGCAAAATATCTGAAATTATTTGAAAGTTATGATAGCCACACTTATTATTACCTATACCTAATCAATTAGAACGCTTTCTATACAAACAGGAGGTCAACGAACAAATTTATGGCTAGTTTAATCGTTCAAGATATCATTATACTGAGCAGGAAGCCAGGTGAACTATTCGCGATTGTATCTACAGTTACATAATGTTTGTAACATTTATTGGGGTTTATCGTCAGACTTTAAAGGGTCGCCTTGTTTTTAATCAGCCAACTCTGGGCCCTTCCAATTTCCCATACATTTAGCTGGTTAATTATGTGTGTACACCTAAAAATTGTCTTATTTGCAAAATTGTAAATACGGTAAAATTAATAGGCAAGTGTATTTCACAATTTCCATCCAGAACTCATATTTGACCCTTGCAAATGACCTTCTCTAATAAGTCGTTGTCAAATCGTTTCCAAGCTTAATCGATGCCATGTGCGTTTTGAAGCTGTAACTGCAACATTCTTGTTGTTACGAATCGTTGTCTTAGGGCGGATATAGCTTTAAAAGACTATTTTGATCAGGATGAGTCATAACACGATTTCTGCTTAGTTCAGCTCTTCTACCTTTTCCTATAAAGATTGTTCAACTAACTACTGTTATATGGAATTACATCAGAATATGTCATATATTCGGTGATAACTCTAACTTTTGTACCAAATTTCTATATTCACATTACAGTTTAACAATTAATAAAAAAAAACTATAAATCCATCCGAACTCACGTTTATGAAAGTCAATTTATTTAATATAAGGAATCCAGTAAAATCATTATCAGCACGAATTAAAACCCTCTGTGTTGTTAAAAATGCAATTAAATATATTTAAGTTTATTTAAATGAAGGTTAATTTGGTTAAAATATTAAGCAGTCGGTTAATTTTTGAGAGTAATGCACTGACGATCTAAGACAGTTGGCTTGACACATAATGCTGAGGCATTAGTAATGTGAGTTACCCATCGAGTCTCTTTCCCTGGGGAGTAAAAATTACTACAATTGTATCTTTAGCACCTATACATATGAACTCCCAGCTTAAATTTCTAAAGCTTCTGATGTGAGAAGTTGAAACTGTATTAAAAGCGCATCGGTTAATGCATTAGTCTTTGATGTGTGTTAGTTTTGAATCAGAAATCGTGCTCCTATTAGTAGAACTTTTAAGGTGAAATTTATGTTCCTTTGGTACTTTGTATGATATCATTATACATTATGTGGATCACGGATCTTTATTCTCCCAAATAAAATGTATCAACTCATTTTTTGTTAAACGCGATAGCGATGTAACTGAATGCGCCTCTCCTAACTAAGTTCATCAATAACGGAATTAGTAATAAAGAAGCTTTGTATGATCAGTGTACATAGAAAACATATATATAATTTGGGTCTTTATTTCACAGAAGTCGCCTTGCAGAAAATCTACGAAGATTATTTATGAAGTAAATACTTCATTAGTTACTTAAGTACCTATATCTTATAAACATTTATCATTTTTAGTTATGTTGAATTATACTCTACAGGATGTTCCTGCTTTGTCCCCCTCTAGTCCAAAAGCTGGATACGCCCATGACACTATCCATTCATACATCAATCAATCTCGCATCTTCCTCGCACAATCACAAACAATTAGTGCGTAACACCGAAATTTACTCTATTACAGCTACTACGCAATCTATCATT
Source organism: Rhyzopertha dominica (assembly GCA_025024175.1). Lineage (NCBI taxonomy): Eukaryota > Metazoa > Arthropoda > Insecta > Coleoptera > Bostrichidae > Rhyzopertha > Rhyzopertha dominica. Next base: position 5,449,873 of record QCXZ01000003.1, on the reverse strand, counting down.
ATATAACATCCTTTATTAACATTATAATCTCAGTTTATATTTTTACATAATTTTTGGGTCAAGTATATAACGTAAGCAACAATTAATCCTTGTAATAAACTTTTACTTTGCACCATTCAGTACTATCCCTAATTTTTTGAAGAGAGAACCTTTCTCTTCGCCTGGTACTTTCATTATTCGCCTTATTGCAGCAAACAAATTACTATCAACGCTAATGGAAAAGGAAGGAGTATTTATCTTGATCATTCTAATTTTGCCCTTCACTGGAAACTGCTCAGTATCAGTTCTAATGGACGTTCTATGAGGAAGTAGGTTTTTGTTTTAAAACGTTATTGCGACATGTTTATTTATTCGCCTCTCTCCGTTTCCTGATTTTTCCGTGTTATTTATGTTTTGTACCTGACTAACACGTAGGAGCTGCTTGTTAACAGTTTATTGTTTCCTTCCASATGAGTCCCATAGAGAATGTGATTCCTAATCTAGTGGAGGTCCACACAAGTGATGGCAGGGAGCTCAGGAATAAACAGGATAGATCCAGAGACCTTTTCGGGGTACAACTTGAGGTAGTGTTTTATGGCATTATCTATTCTTGTCGCGCTCTTTCTATGGACCATTTGTGACAATGCAATGTCTCGTTAAATAATTGGTGGTCTTATTTATATATTGGTTTATTATTTATATATTGGCTTCACTATTGTCTATCAAACTTACTAAAGCCTACTTCAGGGATATTATTAAATATCCTATGAGCTATAGCCGTTGATAAWAATTGAAGTTCACTTAAGTTATCCTTGGATGTAGCTATAAATTTACGGCTAAAAATAATCTAAGCATAACGTTAAAAAATTACGGGTTGATTTAGTTTTAGGAAAAAAGGGTACRCTATTATACAGGGTGTTCACGCTAACAGTCTASAATAARTATCTTTTTTATTAGGAATCGTAGAATTATAGCGCACTCGATTAAAGTTGTCGAATTAAACAAAAAAGTACTAAGATACCACTACCCTACAATCATTTGTTTTTGATATATTTCAGGTAATATGTTCACGAAGCAGTCTAAAATAGCTAATTTTTTATTTGAAATCGTAGAATGATGTTCAATTGTTTTTTTTTGTGAACACCGTCAAATTCTTTTAAAAGAAACTTTCACAAAGTTGCTTTCTAAAAACTTTTTCTTAATTTTTTGTACTACAGCTAGAGTTGTATCATAAATTCCACAAACATTATGCTTTCATGGTTTCTTTTTTTGTCAAAACTTCTGATAGATGAGGGACACACTCCACCTATGGCGTATCACGGTATTAAAAAAAAAGAAAAAAACTATATCGATTTCTAAAGGTTGATTGATAACGTCATGTCTTTGACACAATTCAACATGCAAGGTAAAAAAATTGGTTAAAGATGCCTTTTCTGATTTAGAGAGCCATAAGTTATTTACTGCATTTTACCAGTAATTGTTTAGTCATTTACAGAATATTTCACGACGAGCGTTCATTAGAAGAATATCTGGAACCAATTGAAGCAACAATAAAAAATAAAATACGAGTAGCAACAGTGAAAATAATTTTATGTAAAAGAAAACACAGKAAGAAAACTAAAGACTAAATTAAATGTCCAAACACATCACCATTTTAAGTAAAACACGTTTCAGTTATTTTACTTCCACATCCATCGGATGGGAAGTATTGTACCGCGAAAAAAAAATTCAAAAATTTGTATTTGCTCATTCGCTTTAAAATGGTCGATAACGTAAAAAACAAAATTTGAGCAAAAAAAAATTTCTTGTCTGTGTGTCTGTGTCTGTAGTTTTGTTTGTGGACACGATAACTTGCGAAAGACTTAATAATATATGAATTTAAAATTTGGCAAGCATATAGATCTCAACTACCCATCTTTTTGGGGTAAGTAGGATATCAGGAAGGGGGCGAAATTGGAGGGTAACTACTCTTTTTGCAAATTTTAATTTTTTTCGTTTTAGTATGTGATTAGTAGTATAACAGCGAGTATTATTCGTCCTTATAAATTTTCGGTGCAGCAAACTGTTTAGAAGATATTAGCAAAAAAAGCGTCACTTAAAGAAAACTGTTTTCCTCCTAAATATCTCCGAATATATTTAATATATTCAAGAAAGGAAATACCATCAGATAGGAAATAAAATTTCCCACAAAAAGTGTCTTAGAAAGTTTATCCAAAATTTTGACATTTTCGAAATATTTCCAAATAACGTATTTTGATCCCTGTTCGTACGATTTTTTTAAATAATGGTATTATATAGGAAACCAAATTTCTGATCGGAAAGCCGTCTTGTAAGTTTTTTGTAATATTAATACTTTTCGAGTTATTTGGAAATAATATTTTTGCTAATATCACGAGGACCGTTTGTCTTCAAAAATGTGTAGAGAGAAAAAATGCTCAAAATCTGATTACTAGTCGTAAACAAAAATAAAATAAAAACGTAAATGTCATTTTCACAATTGGATATGGAAGTATCGATTTAATTTGCGGTTTTTAATGTAGCTCGCGAAATAGTTCCTTGATCCAAACAATTAAATTTTCCTCGTACTATGTCCATTAAGCTGTTTTTGGTAGTCATAGGATCTCTGTACACTTGATCTTTTACATAACCCCAAATAAAATAATCAAGGGGTGTTAAATCAGGAGATCGTCATTTGAAAACCATGATTCAGTCGTCGATTTGTGTTTGGGATTTTGATTAAACTGTTTGTTTTTGGAAAGTTTTTTCTTACCATGTCTTGTTGACTTAATTTTTCCTAAGAAGTGTTGAACTTTGAGCTGCACCTTATAAAAAATTGTAAAAGCTTCTACAGTCGTAATGAGAGCGCTCCTTAAATTGTTTCAACTTTATTTAAAAAGATTCGTTCTCGATCAGGATTTAAAAAAATTGAACCCAAAAAACTAAGCCCGGAAAACACATAATATACATAGTTTTTCCGCCCCTTTATTACATTTTCATCAGGATTTTCTTCTGGAATCAAAATTTGCTCCCCCATCTAGCCTTCCACTCCAAAATCGCGTCCGGCCCAAGGCCCTGTCGATGCCAAAATTGATTTTCCCGGCTGAAACTAGGCATTTTGCTTTATCGATTATTTTCCGGTTCCAACCGGTTGCGACATCGAATCAATGCGTGTGTGTGTTTGTATCGGTCTCCAGGTAACGGCACTGCCGTGGTTTAAAACATCGCGAGGCGATTTTCTTTTGTTATAGTTTTTTTTTCCGAGTCCGGGAAATATATCGGCGCAGTTTTCCAGCTTGGAGCACTATCGCTATGCCCGATCGTAATCGCAGCGCCGGAGGGTCAAGTGGGGTGGGGGGTCGGTCACTGTGGGAGATACATTATTGGTTGGAGGGTTGGGTATTTGTTGGTAGTGGGCATAATTATGAATGAGCTCGAATATTGCTGTAATATAGGTTAAACTTTGGTAGAATGCTCATCTAGCATTTACAAGTTTACTTTTCTCCTGGTTAGTAAAAAGATTAGAGTATAATAACGAATTTTTTACGATAACTTTCAAAAACATTAGTTATATGCGAAATAACTCTTAGAGGGCTGAATATATGCATATCAGTTTGGTGTAAATATTTTCACATACAGGGTGATTCGTTAAGAATGAGCCATCTCTGAACTGGAGATACTATATTGATTGATTGAGCTTAACAAGCCTTATGCAAATGTTGCAGGTTTACGAGATACAGGGTGTTCAAAGTTGGAATTTTAATTTGAAATTTCTCAATAATTTTGTGATTTTAAGCAGTATCATCTGGAAAATTGTTTTTTGGCAAGAGAATTACGAATTTAATGCTAGTTGCACCATGCTGCTTAACTAAATTACAACACAGCCTAACGAGTTATGACTAAAATGACTAGAAAATCTAAAAGGCAGTTCCATTTTCAATAAAATGGCACTCTTGTTTATATCATGTAACTTTATCAGTTTTTGAGTTATTTGCATTTTAAACATTTAATAAATTTTGTTTGTTGTAAAATGAATGTATTCTTTTAAATTACTACAATGCGGGTAACAACAGTAAAGGCAACAAATAACCATCAGTAACAGTAATAAAAGAAAACTTCAAAGTAAATGCTCAAAAAACGCCTTCCACTTCAATACACTTTATAAGGCGTGTCCTTAAAGATCTTTGAAGATTAAATAACATTTGTCGATTATTTTTTATAATATTAGCAGCTTCTTAATTTTTCTGTCATAATTCTTCGATGGAATTAATTTTTCTTTGCAAAACAATGTTCTTCATTTGTGGCCATATTGAGATGTCTAGAGGGTTGAAATCTGGACTTCTAAGTTGGCAAACAGATTCATTAGCACGCCCAATCCATCGGTGAGGAAAATCTTCATTCTGGTATTGGCGCACTGGCAGAAAAAAATGTGGCGGTGCCCCGCCACAAGTTCCGCCTTATGGTTAGTGGTACATCTTCTAGTAGTGTGTTTAAATTTTGTTCAGATTAGGAGGAAGTTCAAAAGGACCAATAAAAAATAACAGATATCACACCACACCAAATATTTACCTTGAATTCATGCTGAAAATGTCGTTCCTTTAGAGGATATGGATTATATTATTATATTATATTACTGTTGTTTCTCCAATTAAAAACACCTCGCCTAGTAAAAGTCGCCTCATCAGTGAAAAGGAGGTTATTAAGAAAATCCTGGTTTTCGGTTTGTTTACTTAGGATAAATTGAGCAACTGTAGGCGAACTGGTAAATCTTGAAGTAACAAATTTTGGACAGGAGTATAGCGACATGGATGGAGATTATCTTTCTTTAAAATTCTCCAGATGGACGATTGGCTTATTCCTGTTGCCGCACTTAACCGACGAGTACTTATATCTGGATTTTCCGAAATACGAACTAAAACCTCGCCTTCATCATCGACGATGATAGTTTTTCTAGCACCATTTAAGCTTTTAGGACGAAAACACCCTGTTTCGCCTAGGCGGATGTAAATACGTCTGACAGTTTGTGATTGAGTTGTCTTCGATTTCAGTATAATTCTAAATACCTTCTGGCTGCACCAAGTCCACTAGAATTTGACTGAGCAAAAACACAAATCATATCACGCAGTTCACTCTTAGAAAATTCATTATGTCGTGGCATTTTCTTATTTTAGAATTTTTCTACGAATAATACTAGGTAAGTTAGAAAAATACACACACACACATACACAATCTTACTTAGTGACTGTAAAATTGCGAAATATTTCCTTACAGAAAAATTGATAAGTGCTGACACAAGCCTACTTGAAAAAAAGTCAAAGTAATAACGATGGCTTAGGAGTCTTTACACTGAATGTTTAAAATGCAAATAACTCAAAAACTGTTAGAGTTACATGAAATAAACAAGAGTACCTTTTTTATTGAAAATAGAACTGCCTTTTAGATTTTCTAGTCATTTTAGCCATAACTCGTTAAGCAAAAAAGATATGTTTTAATTTACTTAAGTAACAGATTGTAACTAATGCCCTGTATACATAGTGCTAAATTTAGCATTAAATTCGTAATTATCTTGCCAAAAAACATAAAAATTGCCAATTTTCCAGACAATACTGCTTAAAATCACAAATTATTGAGGAATTTCAACTTAAAGTTCCAACTTTGAACACCCTGTATCTCGTAAACCTGCAACATTTGCAAAAGGCATGTTAAGCTCAATCACCATATTTTGGTGTGTAGTATCTCCAGTTCAGAGATTGTCAATTCTTAATGAATCATCCTGTATGTGTATACATTTTACTACAAATATGCATTATTTTATCTAAATATTCAAAAGACATATCAATGAAAAGACGTTTAAAAATACCGCTGCAAATTTTCGCGATACAATACTTCTCATTGGATATGGAAGTAATAAACATAATAAATCGCAGATTATTTCCCGATGCAAAAACGGAAAACCTAACGGTCACTCCAAACTGGAGCGAAAGTGCACAATTCGCCTCACTGTCGCTTTCGGATGGTTTGCTCTACGTGCCATAATCCAAACGCAAAGGACAATAAATTGTGGGTCACGCCTACGTGAAGATCCAGGGAAAGTTGGCCACGATTTTTTCTTCCCAACAACGCATCTTGCCGTAGTTTACTCACGTATGGTTGCGCAAGGGCAGAGAGGATGTTAGTACAACGTAGCTTGATTGTCTCCCAGTGGCGTTACGTTATGTTTAATTATCTTCAAATATTCAAGTTAGGAACTTCATCATTTTTTTATTAAAGAAATTTCCATTGAATTTTGGAATAAGTGTATATATTCGATGAAGACCAATTTTCTGTTTTTACTCCAAGCCCTCTGGATAAACTAAAAAAGAACCAATGTTGGTTCTTTTTACCATCATACATAAAATGTAGAACAAACACATAATTTAAGCAATTTTTTCAAGAAGTAGGTACCTATGTATTTTTCATGTTTGTTGTAACGAGTCGCCACTGCTTAATCACACTGCACTTGCTGGAAGTAGGTAGAAGTTAAGTATGGGCTCGTTGAGGATAACTATTAATTATTTTGTGCAAAACGATGAACGAATGTCATTTGCTGGAATTCTCTGGGGTGTGGTACAAAATACCTATGTTGTAAGCAGTCCACAATGTAATTGTGATCATCTGATTCATCATCTATGCAGGTGATTAATAACTGCAAAACTTGATTCAGATTTACAATGAAAAAAATAAAAAAAATCAGTGTAGAACAGTGTAGTACCAAAAGGTAAATAATTTTCTGAGATGGTTCGTTCGTGGTGCATATGATACAAAATTAGATATGTCCATTACAAGTCATTTTAAGATGCATACGTGATTATAACTTTAAGATAAAGTATTACAACAAAATCTAGGGATAAACAATTTCATGCGCCAGCGATATTTATAAAAATTCAATGAGTTTTAGAAATTATGTTGCACTGAAAATATAAAAAGGAAAATCAAAGAAACAATACAAAACCGTATTTACAAATTACAGCATACCCCGCTAAATACACTCATATACTAATAGGAACATAAATAAATAATTTAACTAACCAACTAAAGATTTCTCATCGACAAAAAAAAGATAGAAGTCGAGAAGTGAGAAATCAGGAGAACTCGGAGGGCACAGTAATAAGCTGCCTCAACCTTATCCATCAGTTCGGAAATAATTATTTAAAAACTTTCTGGTATGTTGCGAATAATGTGCCGTATACCCATCATGCTGAAACCACATCTTCCTCCTGGTTTGCAAAGATGTATCTCCAAGAAGAATTGGTATCTGTTCCCTTAAGAAGTTTAAATAATTAGCGTCGTCAAAAGATATGGTCCAATTTTTTGAAAATGCTGCAGCCAGCAATGCTCATTATGTTTATTTATATCGCCACAACTAGAAAATGTTGCCTCATCTGTCAGAAATACACGAAATAAAAAGTTTTCGTCACTTAGACTGGGCATTTGACGTGATAGCGCACTTGATTAGCAATCAAAAGGTCCCGGGTTCGGTTCCCGATCAAAGGTGGCAATACTTTTTCAAAAAGAATATTTGCCTGCAAAACCGAATTAAAATACTCCTATAATCATTAATTATACATGCAGGTAATCAATAACTATAATATTAAAATTTAAATTGTACCTCTTCTGGTTTTTATTATCGTGTTTTTCTTGTTCCTTTAAAACTGAAAATCTTCCGGAAACATTGTCTGTTTTTTTTTTAGTTTTATAGCTCTACTACTTCTGGCAGTCTCAGATTATATTCTCTCTCTATGATCATAAAACATCGTCCATGAAACTACAGTTACATCACATGTGATCTTAAACGCTCTTACAGAGGCAAGGTGAAGGCTTTAACATGCAAGAGGCGCCATTCGACCGTAAAGTATGAGCATTCGCGAAACTATTGATCCTGCCTCGTTTGGTCATTAACGTTTTGGTCTTTCTGTCCATTAGCCCCACACCAAAAGTGCACCTTGACAGGCATTAGCTGGCAATCATCCTTTTCTTATTACAGAAACCGCTAATCTTTGTTTATTTCGGGTCTATCAGGCGCGTTGTAAAAATTGTACAGAGTGCATTGTATAAACAGATGTGCTTTGCACCTGCTTGTGACCGTTGCACTGTAGTCTTTCTTTGGCAGGTGGCCCTTATATTTAACGCTTCAAGAATTTATAATGATAAAAACACACTAAATGGGCATTTTATCTAAATTTTATCATAAAAATTAGGAAGACAGAACATTTCAAACAGTCGTCTAAAATAACGTTTGAGTTATTAAATATACAAATAGCCAAGGAATCGGGAGCTGTGTAAATAGCCTGACAACCTGATAAAATGCAAAACATCAACAATTTTGTCCAAATTTGTAAAAAAAGGCGACACAGGTTAATTTTAACTTGAAGGAGCTTCAAAGATATTTCTGCGTCAAATATCGAAATATTTTTTTCTGAATAAATGAATAATTTTATTCTGTGTTCTTTCCTTGTCTCTTTATCCAACCACCAAGATTTGAACGTTGTGATTTTCAGTTGTTTAAGGAAACTAAAGTCGTTACTTCGTTCAAATCAGAATCAGAAATAATTTATTTACATTTTAGGGTGAGCAAGAATATACAAAAAAAAACACAAACGAATTTATACAAATTTAATATAAAAACATACAAATTGGTAAGTAGAAAATTATTTACATTTGTTAGAAAAAATTTACAATAGTGCACAATAAAACTTATACACAGTATCGATTATGTTCACTACAGCTTGTTAATAAGCACATTACAAGAGTCACAAACTTACAACAAAATTACTCACTATCACTTTCACTGCTAAAATCACTATTAACTTCTATTATTAATTCTTGTACATGATTCGCTCTGTACCGATTTTCAATGTCCAGCACATGCCACACTGAATTTCTCCATGCATCGACACTTGTATTCCGGCTTCGTGTCTAATTATTMATTAGCAGCATTTCATTGCTAAATTTTCCACCGGTGTTCCCTGTTTGAATTCTTTGTTTCAACTGTCCCCATATCATTTCAAAGGGGTTGAAAATGCAATGATATGGGGGTAATCGTAGAATGGTGTGTCCACATTCAGAAGCGAGAATGCCAATTTTAAATTTCTTCGAAATTTTGTTTGTGCCAAGCACTTCCAACAATTGTTTTTTTTGTCTAGTCCTCTTTGAAATATAAATCTTCTTTTCTTAAAAACTCTTAAATGGTTGCCTTATTAGTTGTTGTATTTGGAATTTTATCCAGTTGCTCCGAATAGTAACTAGCATTGTACATTACTATGACGCTGTTTGGTGGCAATTTGGGCAATAAAATGTTTTTGAACCAATTGTCAAACACTTCCGCATTTATATCAGAATGATAATCGGCGCTTGCTTCTTTTAAGTTTTTACATCCAAGATACAGGGCTCCAGGAGCGAAACCATTTTTACCTCCTGCGTGTAGAATGTCGCCGGATTACTAACGTTGCACTTTCCTGAGTCATCAACCCATTTTTTTATTGTATCATGGGTAAACACAAAGCCTAAACACAATTTTTGCATACGGTCCAGTCCGCTGCAAAACAGTGGAACGTGCCGAACCCGTCTGTTATTCAGGTAATACTTGTAAACTATTCTGAACGGTAATCGGCTGTTCGTATAATGAGTCTCATAGATCGTTGCTTGATACTTTATCATAATCCATTACAATGTCCAGGTTTCTAATTTCATCGCATATTTTAAGAACGCAGTCACCCAGTTTCAAATTAAATTCACCTCTCTCGCAGATTTTGCCCCACACCACGCAACATTGCTGCAGTTTTGTTTACATTTAGCCTCAGAGACTATTCACCATATACTATTGCAAATTAGTAGGCAGGTTCTAGTTGAACAGCTGCACTTGTATTTCCACGTTGAATGGACTCATAGATATATAAAACTGTGTATCGTAGGCGCATAATGGTGGACTGATATATCGCCCAATCGTTAATGTATATAGAGAAGAGACCCTAATATAGAACCTTGCGGCACACCAGTTGAATTTCACAACTGTAGCGATACAGAGATATGTGTACAATATTTTAATTGATTATTTCATTTTTTCAGATAAACTCGCAAATACATACCACAATTAACACATTCTAATTTTATGTTACTTTCAAAAGTAATGGCTCTTTCTTTGCCGTGTCGAAATTAGGACACTGCAAGATTTTATTCTGTTTTATTTCTATTCACACCACAATCTCTTATTCCCAGGACACCCCACCCGGGGGTGTGTATGAATTGTTTTAAACGCCCTTCGAGACGTACTGATAACGGTGTTAACAAACATGCGATGTCAGCACGAAGGCAATGCATATAAGAAGTTAATAAATGGATGCCTCGTTGTATGGCAATAGCGGTCATATGTTTTAGGTGTGTTATCTAAAGCAGCCTTGAGAATTGCAATCGACGCCTCCACCTAAGGAATACATGCAAACCGCCTTTGCGTGGCTAATACAAACTCTGCCCTGGCAAATGTGAATGAATTATTGTTAAGTACTGTGGAGATGGGCAGTTTAAATTCTAAGCTAGCCTCATAAAGAGGGTCGTTGATGGGTTTAGTATGCTTTTAGGCTAATTAATAATAATAAGTACTTTTTATTTATTTTTCACTTTATTATTATTTGATGCGAGATGTATTTATGAATTCCATTACTCTGATTCATGTGTATTGTAAGTTCAAAATATTTTTTTTTATAATGAAGCGCATTTCAATCGTAGCACTTTATTTTACAGTGTTGTAAAACTGAAGTATTTATTTGAATTCGTCGCCCTAGCAGGACATAAGTATCTAAGTAATGGACTWGCTACATAGATGACTATTATAAGCAGTTTGTTAAAAGGGTTGTGTATTTTTCGCCCCATATATTTGTTGTATGTACAAGTCTAAAACTGCTCTCGTCCTTGTTCATCMGTTCTACGTTTTTGTCAAAATTTTCGACAATTTCTTCAATACAGCCTTCAGTTATACTTGAAGACTTCCATCCTAATTGTCATTTCAATCGAAGGGGATCTTCGTCTTTACAAACTAACCAGTAAAATATAGTAAAGGTAATAATAGGTGGGAAAAATAATGAAATAGTGACCCTTTACTCTTATAGAAAACACACCCTACATACTATTGATCTAGTTCACTAAACAAACCGTAGAAAACACTGGAGTCATGTATTATCAGCTTTTAAGGCTATCCAATTCCATTGTAGTTGTTTCTGTTCGTACCCATTCCGTTACCTTAGTTATTCAAGCACACTGCCATGTTTATGTTTCTCGCATTGAAGGAATCCACGCGCTGGTATTGACGGGATGCATATTGCAAGGTTTGTGATCTTATCTACGAACCTTTACGGTCAATAGGCAGGTGAGCAAATGCCTGAATCAACAGCAGTAATAATTTACATGTCTTACTAACGGTAATTACCTGTGGTCGAAGAGTAGAAAAACGAAAGTGTTTTGGAATCGCACCTGGTCCTGCTGATTAAAGATAATGATTCTGATGATAAAAAGGAAGTCTCTGCATATACTGCATGTATTTATTTGCGACATTTGCAGCAATACAGATTAAAAACGAACCACGCAAGAAATAGTACATCAACAAAACTGAAAGTAGGTTATAGAAACCAAAAAAGTGTGTAAGCGCATTAATGAAATAATTTGGGAGCCACAAGCAGATCAAATCCAAGTATAAACTCAAGGCAGTTGATAGTAAAGAAGCATTCAGCCAATTCATTTATTACTTCATTAATGTAGGTTGCGTGCTGTAAGAAAAAGAAAACACTTACAGATACACGGCAAAATTTACAGAAAAATTACAGAAAATAGGGCCAGTTTCAGATGATGACATACTGAGAGCTATAAACAACTTGAAGAATAAAAATTCAAATTGAATAGTTGTAGGTCTTTAGCAATCTGACAAAAAACAAAAGATCAAGTTAAATGTGGAGTTCCATAAGGTTCAACATTAGGGCCTTTGTTGTTCCTCATCTACATAAGCATCATCAGGCATTGCCAGCACATGGACAATAATTGCTTTTTGCAAACGATATTATTACATTTTACCAAATAAATGTACATAGGCTAAAAAACAAAAGTAACAAGACCACGTGAAGGACTTATTAAAAATACTTAATAAACAGAGCTTTTAAAAACATACCCTACCCCTTTCTCTTTTTTTTCAGGTGACCAGCTTACTGTTGGAAGCCGAGAGACGCAAGCTAGCAGTCCTCCAGAAAGAGCTTCAAGTTGCCCTCGACGAGGGAGGTTCCATCAAAGCCAAGGAGCACCAGAAGCAGGAATTACTCGTGGCTATCGCGTAAGTAAACGCCTGCCGCATATGCAGCCGGCAGAGCGTGAGCGTAACGTTTTGTGGGTTGCAGGCGTATCCAGGCGCAGTACGACCACTTGGACAAGGAATATAGAGAGAATGCGATTGGAGCTTTGCTTTCGGCTAACACGAGAGGATCTGGAAAAGTAAGTTTTATATTTTTTAATATTTGTTCGTTCTCAAGTATATGAGGTGTATTTATTAGTTGCAAATATTTTTTAATCATCCGAAGTGTCTTTATTTTTGTCGTGATTATGTAGGGTAACTCCAAGGGCGTTGGGCAGACCAAATATCAAATAGAAACCCGTGATTATTTTTAAATTTTGAGATTTCTAATACAACGTATCTAGATATACCTTTTTTAAATTATAAGTGTACATTAAATTCGATCAATCAAGGCTAAAAAGATTATACAGCGTAGCTTAATTACAATTTGAACAATGGTTGAAAAACTATAAGAAACTATTAAAACTGGTTAAAAGTTAAGATTCGGGTTCTAGTCCTGACCGCAGCACGTTGTTTTTTCATTTAAATTTAGCCTGCTTTCCTAATAACCAAATAACGAAATAAATTACAAAATACAGGTCTTTTTTATCCATTGTCAAAAGGTCTTAGTCTACTTATGATTTGACGTAAAAACTTTTGTCCTGTTGGCCCATGGCCTACCTCGATGGAATGTATAAAATGAATGTATTGTTTCTATAGTTTATGATATAGACTAAAAAAGATAAAACTTGGAATTTTACCAGAAACAAGCATTTTTAGAGTAACACAGTATAATCGGTTTCTTTCTAAAAAAATGCGCATTTAACAATTATTAAATTTATGCCTTAATTTACTTATTAGCATAATTATCGCGTTTACTTCTTGGTACATCATTATTTCCCAATTTCGAAATGTTCTCCGCCTTTACACCTCCATTCCTACCATTCGCATTTATTCCCCAAAGAATTAACGGTAATGGATGTTTGCCCTTGCAGTCATTTATCAACCGCCCTTCAATTCAATGGATTTTTAATGACCCCTATGATTTTATTCTTCGGGGGAGACCTTTAAATTTATGCCTCGCTTTCACCGTCCTCATAAATGTTGGATTTCGTTCAATTATACAGTAGGGGTGGAATTATTTCTTAACAATTTTAGGCTACAAAAAAGGCGAAAGCTTGGCAATAATTAAAGAGTACACTTTATCATATATAAAAAAGAAACAAGGTCCCCAAATTTAAGAAAAATATTTATGTAAAAAATTGTGCTACCGCAAATCCAATAAAGGCATTATCAGCACTAATTAAAACGCGGCATGCTGCTAAAGATGTGAGTATACAAAAGTCTTTTAAAAATCCGATTAATTATATTTTAGTTTATTTAAAAGAGGCTTAATTTGGTTAAAATATTAAGTAGKGAGATAATTTTGGGAGCAGTGCACTGGCGGAGTTTAACTAAGTTTAACTAAACCAGCAGCTTAAATCACTGAAGTTTTAGCTTTTGTTTTACGACCATGGTCCTGTTACGAGTAGTAGATACTTTAAAGGGGAAATTTATCTTCCTTTAGTACTTCGTTTGATGTTACTATACATTATGTGAATCAGAGATCTTTATTTTTTAAAATAAAATATATCAACTCGTCTTTTGTTAAACGTGAAAGTGATGCAATTGATTGCGCTAGATATTACCTGACCGAGATTGTCAATAATTGAATTAGGAATAAGCGGGCTTTGTATGATCAGTGTACATAGAAAACATAATAATGTGGGTCCTTATTACACAGAAGATGTTAGTATACGTGTATCTATCTCCATATCCCTTTTAAAACCAAAAGTAATAATACCGATTTGGTTTAATAATTTACAATGTACTTGTTGAAAGTAAATGCCACTGGCGATATAGTTACTCTATTGCACATAATAAGATTATTAATTTTGCGCACCAAATTCCCTTAAAATTTCCCAAGATTTATTTTTGAAATATACACGAAGGATTATGCGTATAATCTGTTGAACTACTGAAACAATTTTTTATCATCTAACGTAGTTAATTTTCACAATCGACAAATCAGAGGCGTCCGTGATTGCGGCTTCCCTTTGACTTTTTTCTGCATGCTCCAATTGCCTCGTAAAATCAAGGCAGCTGTCGACACCTTTTTGCGGATTTGATGTACTAAGGTGCTTATGATTTTTTTCTGTGCCCTGCAAGTACATCGTAAATCAAACGCGCAGTCGGCAACCTATTTTTTTAAGAGAGGCGCTTTACGAGTATGTTTAAATTCCCATGATTGTAGATTAAAAAAACAGTTATTTTGACATGAACTACAATACAGCTGGCGCCTATTTTCCTGGTAGCGCCCTGAGCTTGAAGTAATGCTATACCTCCTGTTCTCTCCTTATTGCGCTGAATATTCTGATTTGTTTTTATTCTAAAATCTTCTATTTGTCAAATTTCAACACAACATTACATCATTAATGTCACCTGACAGTAACAAAACAAAATTCGATTAATACCTTCCCTCAAGAAATATAAGCTCCACATTTTGAGGTAACCCGTTATCGTACTCCTATTGAGTCATCAAAATGAGAAGACTTGACCCAAATATTGGGTTATTGTATCTTACACATGTGATAACCAAAATATGCTACATGGAATTCAACAAAATACAAATGGCTTACCCTGTTTACATGTTTACAACTGAATTTAACCGAACATTTTCCAATAAACCTGACAGAAAACTGCGTTTCCCTAACAAATGAACACAGCGCCTTCAAACGTTTCCTTTTGCTGAAAGTTTCGGGACCAGTTACTTATTTATTCTTTCATGAGACCTCGTTGGATTTCCGCTTAAAAAGCGTAGAAACGGTGGATTTCGATTCGTTTTATCGCGAAAGCATTCAGAGTTAAAGTGCACTGGAGGGAGATTTCGCGGGAAATGTCTTCACGGTTGGATGGAAAAGGTCGTGCTATTGGAGGGTACGGTCAAAGGTGGCATGAAATATTAGGATATATTAATAACGGCCGTGCTCTTCGAAATTTTTAAATAATGAATAAAGTTAACTCAAAATTACCCTCATTTTTGTTTTGCTTTTACAATTATCTTAATAACTGAAGTGTAATATGACACGTCTTTTTATTGAAAAGTGGATAAAATGCCCACAAATTAATTTTACAGTAGAGAACAAAGTATATTCTAGTTAAGGGGATAAACAAGTACTAATTCGTTTGGACAAGTATTTTTTATAAAATGTGTTAAGAAAATATCATGCAGCACAAGAAATCAAAAAGAAATAGTCTTTCTTCTCTCAAGCTGCAGGTGTAAGCAAAAGATACACTTACACACTTCGTAAAAATGCTTGACAACATAAATCAGCTGTTAGGGCTTCACAGAATGTGATAACTTCCTCGTTTATTAAAAATCTACACAACGCTAAAATTATTTGTAGGTAGCTAATTAGAGTAAGCCAGATCTTTAGGTATGGAAGTAAACTGAATACCAGGTTTGGGAAGACAAATAGTATCAGAACAGTAGCCATTCAGTAAAGTGCTTGCAAACGCAGAAAAATTATGATTTATTTTTTAACGCAAAAGCTTGTATTTGGTTATTAAAAACTTTGTCATTGCAAGTTTTTCTATTATAACCTCGCTGTGGTTTTAAATCTGGCCTCCCAAAACTTTAGTCTTAATTATGGTTCTGATCTTTGTGTTCATCCTCAAATGCATGCAGCCTTTTAATATTACTAGGCAAAAATGTACATAATGTCTTTTTTTCTGAGTAGACTGACATACAGTACAACCGAATCTATCTGTTGTAAACAACATAACTAATACCATAATAACATAATCTTTAACTGTTTAGAATTTGTGGATATTGGAGGTAACTTTGAGAAAGACATTATCAACACTGTAATGATAGTAAATAAAAGTTTGTCAGAGTAAAAAATCGAAACGGATTTGTTAATCTTAAGAAAGATTTATTTGATGAGCACCATTGAGATAAAGCGTTGAAATCATCGGCCTAGAGGAGTTTTTGACACCTTAAAACATTAATAATGTCGTTCATAAACAGTATAAAGAACAACGGGCTTAAAGTTGATCTCTGCAGGATTTCAGAGATCGCAATAAAAGAGATGGATTTAAACTTACGATAACGGACCAACTGGTGTCTCTTATTTAGGTACGATGTTATAAGAGTAATGCAAGAGAGAATCCAAATGTTTTAAACTTACATAAGATAATGTTGTAACTGATGCAAATAATCCTCTCCAAAGCTTTAGCTGAAAAACGGGGTGTAGAAAACAAAACAAAAATTAATGGATTGATCTGAACAATCTCCTTGTTTTTTGGATACTTACAGCAAATCAGGTCTTTTTCTAAATGTCAGGAAAGATGGATGTCTTAAGAATTAAGCTGAAAATACTTTTCAACTCCTGTAAACATCTTAAGAGTGGGGAAAACGTCAACTTCAGACGTATATTTGCACCGGACAATTGTGTAATCTGAAGAATCACTTTAAAAAAAGGACCCAAGGGATCCACAATGAATTGAGGCGAATCCTTTTCAATGCCTTTAGAGCGCATAATCCCTGGAATAAGAGAGTTCCCTTTTTTGTTGTTGATTAACGACCGGAATTATTTTTTTTTACTTATGCAAGTGGCTTTCAATAATGGATAGATAGTTATGGGAAGATTTCTGAACAAGTTCTACAAATCATAACAAGGYCAACATTGTATTTCACCCTCTTTCGCCACTTGATCCATACGCTTCCTTCGATTGTCGCTTCTTATAGAAGCTGAAGCCTTAAATTGCCAATGTGGTGTAGTCGTATTACTCCAGTTCTATGTAAACTTACAAATCGTTATTGACAAGCACCGATATTTACTTTGCAGGGAAATTTTTTAAATCTAGTTGCTTTTTCTTTTTATTCGAAATGTGGAAATATATTTGGCTTTACAGATATTGTACCTGCAGATGTTAGTTCTCGTGATAAAATGTCATAATTTTCTTTCCAGTGAACTACTCCGTTTTTGTTCCTTTTCGAACCATTAAACCCACGACTTTATCGTCCATTGTTCTGAAACGTCCCATTCGAAACAGAGCAATTGAGCGTTCGGACAAGTCACATCCAGGCTCAATGTACTATAATTAACCCCATTTTCCAGGTTCTAATCGGAAACAATAGCCGCGAATATTTGATAGCTTTGTTAATTTATCTGCGCCATTACCTACTGTTGTCTGGCTATCACAATGACTGTATAATAAATAATCGTGCCATTGTAGTGGGTGAACACCCGTCTGCAACATGCGGATCGGTTTCGCGGAGTCGCCTGAATAAAGCGGGGAGATAAGGCTAAGTGCTGACAATGGGTAGGTGTGCTGTCGGTATATGTTTAGCCGAGATGGGTGCAAGTTGGATCTGTCGCCCACGTATCCTTTGGGATAAAAATCTAGAAGTTGTTCTCGCGAAACGAAGAAATTGTAAGTGTATGACATTTCACAGGCGATGTCTCTCCCCTTCCCTCAAAAGATGAACAGTTTTACAATGATTATTGAAGCAATAATCTCTGGAATTTGTTTATGAAACAATATTCTTGAAAATTCAAACTCAAAGTTTTATACATATTATTTACAAATCATTGTGATGAAGCTAGTGAAGCAATATTGATGAAGAATGGTACAGCAGACCAGATTACTTTAAAAGCAGGCCAAAGAACTCTGTTAATGAGAAAAGTGAAGTATCATTAAAAAAAGTCTAACTTTGTAAATATTTATTTAAGATTCGTATACTTCAGGTTATATCTTCAATACTTAGTTATACTGAGCTTTCATGTATAGATGATAAGCTAAAAGGTACTGTATACCGTAGAGCAAGCAGTCCTCATTTTAAACTGAAAAGCAAATTACGCAGCCTACATTTCTCCCAGAAAAACAATCAGTTTAAAACAAATAATTTCATACCAAATTCATATACCGATAATTGGGTCACATAGTATCAAATTTGTGTAACTAGAGAGTTTCATTCAATAACCTGTATTTGAAATTCATCCTAATTCAGACAAACCATTTGAAAACTTTCAATCATGCAATTTTCATCGCAGATGAAAGCAAACTTTTTCGATAAACACCTTCAATTTCTAAATCAAGTATTAAGACTTTTTCATCCCATGATACCTAATATTAAAGATGTTTACTTAATGGTAGCTAACTATGAGACAATTTTGGATAACATAAGCGCTGAAATTCAAGTACTTATCTCTAATTCCAGGTATTAAATCATTATTACAAAAATCTCACCTAATCAACAAAAAGCACTGTTTTCTTTCTAATACCAACAAATTGCTTAAGAGCATTGATACCATATAATTAATGAAACTGATTTTTTTTCGCAAGCTAGCAAAGGAAATTGTATGGTTATTTGCATTTGTATGATTATGAAATTGTTTAATTTGACAAAACAAATAAATTTAACAACAAATTAAAAGGCAAGGTTAAATTCCAGATCTCAATTTATCATTATCACATAATAGTAATATGGTTTCGTTAACCAAGTTCATGTTAGTTCAAATTTTCTCTACTTCAATAATAAAAATTTTATATAAAAGGCAAATTTAACTATGGGTTCATCCTTTAGTGCAATGTTAACTGAACGTGAAATATTTTTTAAAAATATAAATTAAAAAACACGTGTTCCTCATCTCATGTTAAATTCTATTACCGTTAGGTGAATGATATTTTGTCTCCAAATAATTTTCTCACTCTTATTAATTCATTAAGTGTTTCTATAAATTTCAGATATAAATTTGAAGATAATAATCAGAATTATGTAGCCAATCTTCCTTCGTACGAAATTTTTTAGAAAATCTATGTGTACAGACAATATTATTTCTTACTTTTCTTCACACACTTATTCACATAAAATGCTTGTTAAAATAACTAATTCATCAAACTCTTTCGGATAAGATCGATATAATTCTCCATATCGCTTTAAACAACAATTTTCCAAACTGTTTAATAAAAAACAACTTTAAATATTTGACAAAATTTAAATTTTCTGTCAGTACCACTAATTTTGATAAAAAAGGTCAAATTCGAACCATGTAGTGAAAAAATAATGAACTGGACTTTATTAGCATGATAAAATAATGATAATGATAATATTTTTTCGGAAAGATCGCTGTCTCTTGAAAACACTGACAAAAAGTTATAAGTCTGACGTTTCGATTACACTTGTAATCTTTGACAAAAAGACGAAGAACCTCAAAATTTGTTTGACACAAGTTCAAACAAAATTTTGAAAGTAAATTATTAAAATTATTAGTATTCCTACAAATTGTGACAATATTTTTCTCTATGTAAAATTTTTGTTTTATCAAAGTCAATCATGTGTTTAGTCAAATATGAGTGTTCAGCTACGAAAGATTTATCTATCTGTTGCAGCCTAGTAGCACGTACCTACTTTTCTTTTAGTTTGACCTATGTAACACTTACCACAAGAACAAGTAATTTTGTAAACAAGAAATACTTAGCAAAAATTGACTTAGTTACACTGCTCGTGTTTACAAAGAAATACCCTGATCAACGTCTTAAAAGTACTCGTGCCTTAGAAGACTTATTGAGTCGATTTAAGCAAACGGGAAAGGTACGTTACAAAGTATCTGTTTAAAGAAAAGCAATTAGAACAGCAGTACTGAATTTATGGTAATGTAGATGTGGTTGAAAATGCAAACGTAACCACTGGTCAAATTACTAGTGCTTGGTACAATTATAGTCTTACTTGTGTAAGACGAGTACTAAAAAGTAGTAAATATCATCTATGTCATGTAGAACTACACCAAAAATTAAATATTTTATTTAATGATGAAGCAACTTTTTGTAGTAACAGCTGAATGAGTCACTGAAACCTTCATAATTATGATAATCTAAATCAGCGTATTGTACGATATTTGGGTCATCATTAGAGACTTCCTGATAGGTCTTTGTTCTTTCAAATCTTTCAAAACCTTTTTACATTATATTTTGAGGCGACCAAGGTGCCTTGTTTAAAAAAATCACCCTGTATATTGCCTTTTAAGATGTGAACGAGCGTTTGTGTCACTTAGGTATAAGGGATTTTTATAATTGAAAGTGGGACCACCCCTTAAATATTTCACCTCCTCAAGTCTTCATTAGCGAAAGTGCGCTCCGCTCAAGACGAATTCCTCGGTCGCAATCAATCCCCTTCGAAGGACACCGATGCTCGCCCCCAAATGCACTCCCGCTGCACCCCTCGGGCATCAATTCCCGTAAAAACCGACGCTGTACCTGTCGCATCTCGACCCGCGACGCTCGTAAGCCCAAGGTCGTATGCCGAAGGTCGCTCCACTTAGCCCCGTCCCAAATATTAATTAGCCCCAAAAACAAATGCGGCTATTTCCGCGATCCCACGGCAGCCGGGGCCTTCGTCGAGGCCGTACGCGAGTCTTCCCTCGTTAGTCGCGTGTTTTATGCGTGGTCACACCTTCCTCAACCCCTGGGAGGCGGCTTATCGACCGCCGCCAGGCGTCGCTGTCCTCAACCCGCTCTACCCCAGAAGGGAGTCAACCCTAACATAACAACGTGTTCGCAAGCGTGGTAATACTGCGTTTCGACTAAAATCGTGTGCAGGATGGTTGTGCGTGGTGATCCCGTGTGAGGATGCAGGAGCAAGCCAAAGAGAAACCTAAAGTGCCTGTTCAGAAGCCCGCTATAGCCGCCAAACCCAAATACATCCCACCTGTGAAGCTAAAACGGTTACCACGCGACGATGTGTCCAAGCGGCCTAACCCCACCGATCCCAAGGAACCCCAGGAGGTCACCTACACCGACAACAGAACGGTGGAGAGGTACTCGACACAGATGGAGATGTTCCCTCACTATCCCTACCAGGTACCACCACCTGAAGGTTTCAAGAACGGCTCGTACGTCGAATACACGGTTACATACGAGGAATACTCTAAATGTGATAAATTTAGCTTGCACCAGAAGCAGGAAGAAGCAACGAAGGCGCCCAATTCCCCCAGCACCGTGTGTTGCAGTATACTATCCAACGCCAGCGCAGATTGTTGTGGAGTGATACCAAACAAGAAAGAACTCAGCGGAAAGAGCATCACGAAAGTAGATTCCGTTGATTCAAATTCTTCGGACTCTGGAGGCTTCAAAGACTTCGTCCAGCTCGACGTGGCCCAACAAAAACAATCGGAAGAAAAGGAAGCGAGTCAAAGAAGACCGTCTCAATCCGATTACTCCTACAGACAATCAGCCAAACCTAACGTCCCAAACGCCCAAGCGCTAGCACAATACCTCCCTCAGCAAGACGAAAGAACGTACAAACCAATCACCTTCGACAGAACGGACGAATGCGGTCGTCTAGTTGGAAAGCTTAACGTGGCTCAAACCAGCCAGCTCTTCCTCGAGAAGACAGAAGAAAGAAACCAACCGCAGAAGAACAGACCTCAGATTATACCACCCACCCAGTTCCAGCAGTCCAGCAAGAGGATTGAGGAACTCCTCTCTCAGCGATACGACAAGGAGAGGGCTGCCAGGAGAGGACAGAGCGCTCTGGTGGATGGGGAAAGCAGTCAGGATGTGGAGGAGAAGATGATGGTGCAGAAGCAGATCCAGCAGAAGCTACAGGCTGATCTGCAACAGACGGTGAAGCAGATTCAAGAAATACAGAGCATCGAGTTGAGGTTGCCCCAGAACAGGAAGTGGAGTGAGGTAATTTTTGTGAGAATTAGATTAGCATAAGGAAAAAAGCAAATGTTGTGGTACAGTACATTCCTTTTCGGTATTTCAATCGATAAAAATATATCCAAGACTATATTTTCACGGCGCTGCACTTTCTCTAGAATTATGTGACAGCCTCTACGCTACTATACTTCTAAAGTCTTTGGTAAATCAGAAAATGATATTGTTAGTATGACATGTGACCTATCGTGCCTATTTTGCCCTTGTTAATGGTTTTGCTTCCGAAAACAACTACAGAGAGTAATACATAAAGAATTTAGAAGTTTGTTTTGAGATTATTGTAATACAGTTATGACGTTATCAAATGGTTTTTTACATTTTTACACTTTTATCTAACCAACGCAACCACTATGTCATTTGGCATAACGAAAAATCTAAATGGGTAGAATTGTAAAAAAGGTGATTAAACACATGCATAATACGCACACCTAATCATCGATCCATACAACACCTTAGAAAAATTTATCAAGAACGCAATGCGAGTTAAATCTGCTGGTACCTTGTGTTCCTTCCGACTGCAATAAGCACTTGTTGTACATCAACTTATTCCAAAAAAAATGCCATGGGTATCAACAGACAAAAAGTTATCATGTGTAGATTCCAACATCTGTAGATTTTGAATTTTTTCAGTATTACCGGAATCTAGAGAAAATAACTTTTTTATTGATTTTATACAGTTTGCAGTGTAGACAATTTCAACCATGGATAATTTGATTTTTAATAGAATAGTGGTTAGATATACCTTTCATGTTTTTGCAATGTGATGTTTATGGTTTTTGGAGAATCTGCAAAGAACTGGAATTTCTGTAACTTATTGACATCGCTTTGTAGATAAATAAATTTTTCTGTTTTCGCTAGTCATATTGAGCCTAATTTTAATATTTTTTTATATTAATAAAACAATAACACTCAAAAGAACAAAACAATAGGAACAAAAATAGATATGGATCGTATAAGTCATGAAGAAGCATGTTAAGTAGGTTCGATAATTTAATCATTCCTGAAAGTTTCTGTTCACATTAAAGAACAATGTTTAGCATACTTTTTTAAATGATAGTCGTTGGGAGTGTGGCCCCACAACAAAAAACTTGGACGATACATAACTCCCCCACGACCTACCACCTCTGAAAAGTTTTCGTTAAAAGTTCTTTAACTACGTTGCAATTATGCAGGAGCTACATCGTATTGAATCCGTTTTATATAAGGTGTTGCTAGAAGAATATTCATTAGAAGATTATCTAATCGTAAATCGATAATCTAATGGAATGGATCCTTTCACCAGTCACCTCCGTACTTTTTCTTGAACAGAACGTCTATTAGTTTTGGATCAAAGTGTTCGAATTCCTTCAAAATGACCTTTCTCTGACAAAATCTTCGTATTCTTCCTTGCTTCCAAAACACGGTCTGTGTCAAGAAAGGAATGTCCAACTACTGAAAAGACAACTTATTATGAGTAGGTGATTTGTTAACTAATCAATATCTTATAGGTCAGGTCAGGTCAGGTCAGGTCAGTAGTCACAGTCACGGGTTGTTGTTGGCAATCGCATATGAGTTATTTGGTTGGTCACTGGTACGAAAACACAATGATTGGAATAACTTTAGTTGTGGAGTTTACTTTCACTGGTTAGTTAAAGTAGTTAATTTGTTGGCTAACTATGTTGCCTAATCAGGAACCTTTTATTGATAGTCAAAAGAAAAACTTTGTATTGTATCTTCGCTTTCTGGCCGAATACAAAAGGCTGTAGCCTTAAGCGTATCGGTCTTTTACTCTGTTGGAATCTCAGTTCGTTGTTCTTTCATGGCTGTAATTTATGTCCCAAAAGAAATACCTGTTATAAATGGAATTAGCATTATTTCCAAGGTAGCTTAGTTTCACGAGTGTTCATAAGACATTTTTCTGAAAAAATTTTGTGTAGTTTTGTAAAACCGTGAAGAGTTGTTCTTTTTTTATTGAGATTGTTTGGTTTGTGTTACAAAAATTGCCTTTACAGACCAAACATTTCTACCATTCTACCTTGCCGATTTATACTGAGTTCTAAAAGGTCCAAATACATTATGGGATTTTCCGACATTTTTCGAACACCACATTAATTTTTTTCCACTTAATGAAATTGTGCAAAATATTGATTAAAGCATTTGTTATATGTTGTAGTCCTAGCTTCTATTGGTTTACAAAACAATAGCTTTTCTAATAATCCATTAAACATAAATTTGACACTAATCTTTATAAGCAAAGATGACTACAACTGATTGAAGTTATGTGCTCGCTTTCTTATATACGCGTAATGGTGATCCGGTTCCACTAAATAAAATTACCGGCTGACTTCATACTTGTTTTTGTCAGATAAACCTCTTATAACGGTTTTGTGTGTTTAATCTTGTAATCAGGTTGTTATCTCGCGATATCCCAACGACCTCCAGAGCATCAGTATTGCCTGGATGGGTGTGCAGTGAACACAAAATGGTGATTTCCAAGATAATTAAACGCTGTTCGACCGTGGTGAAGTTGGCTAAACAGCGTCTGTGCAGAATACTAGATGTGAGTTGCATAACTTTCATTGAAACTGAATAGGCTTGATGTTTATGACGTTTACTGCAAACCTTGCATGGCCAAATAGGTTGCATAGACTAAAAGTGTGGTAGTTATCTGATAAGATAATTTCGACTAAGTATAATTGGAAGTAATAGCCAAGATATTGCAAATAATGTGCAACTGAACAGGAAGGCATATTTTTCACCATTGTATTGTTGCCTTTCTAGCTCACTTACTCAGAAACAGCTTTATAGGACTTGTTATCTCAAGCAGTAAATATTGGCAAAACAATTACTCACTCGTCTTTTACAGCAATGTTGCATTTTTATTTCTTGCTGCATTGTTTAAAAACTCTTATGTAAAGTATAGCAAAGCTCAGCAACACGCCAGTCGAGCAAGACGCAGCCATAGCTTCGTTGTGGATAAAGCTAGAAACTCGAATTTTTAATGATCAAGAGGGCTTACTATAACTCATGCATACATAGTATTTGACCTATAGGTTACGAACTATTTCCAGTCGAAATTCCTATTTTTGCCGGTACATTGTCCACTGAAACCACATGTGGCCAGTCACTGTTAAAGAGAGAACATCCAGTTCTTCTTCAAGGGTTTCAGAAGTACAACAAAGGAGATATTATCTGATTAATTACTCCACAACATACTTTAATGTTATTGTTCTAGTTTTTCATGATAATTGGTTCTAATTACGTCTACAGAACTCTTGGTATATAGTGATCTCACATCAAGTGAAGTCACACCCTCCATTTACACAGGATATTCCACGAACTTTCATTAGAGGAAAAGAATCCCGTAATTTAGAGTTACTTTTAAATAAATGAAGTACAAAGAGAGAGACTAGAAAACAATACCCTCCGATAAGGCTAGTGCGTGATGTAGAAAACCAAACCAGCCTCATCACAGGGTATTGTTTTCTAGCCTCTCTGTCTTTATAACGGACTTTGTACTTTATTTATCTGAAAGTTACTCTAGATTTTGGGGTTTTGTGTGCAGCGATGGTTATGTAGGCATACTTTGTACCATAATAAGCTGTTGAACTAACTCTTAAAAAATTGTGAACAGAATATGGCGGCGACGAGTATTTCTTGTTTTTCATTAAGAAGAAGTAAAAATTACGCATATAATTGAAGGAGACAAAAGTCTGCATCCAACTAGGAAGCAATATTTATTATACGCGGTAAGGTAGAAAAATATTTACAAAAATTAACTTTATTTGCAAAATATCATAATCGGCAAAAATTTTTTTGGACACTCAGTATGCTATTTTTAAAGAGTTTAGAAAGACCTTACATTTGACATGTAACTTAAGCTTATACCTAAAAATATAATGAAACTACGAGCCTGGGGAGTTTTAGGTGGCGGACTAATGTATATATGCCTATCTTTTGTTTAAAATCAAATGAATCTTTAATTTTTTATTAAAAAGGATCTAAATACCCACAAGAATCAAACATAAGCATATTACATGCGTTACCTTCTTATACTTACAAATTCAGTATGAGGACGCAATGGTAGATCTAGGATGCCTTGAAAACTTATCCCCGCCGCTCATTCGTTTCCCGGCGGCTCATTTGAAATTCCATCTCAAACAATGGGCATCGCAGCGCAATTATTCTCACAAGTTAAGTGCCAACTAAAAGGCTAACCGCTGAACATAAATATGAAATTTATATTAATGTCTGTAATACGTCTGCACACCGGGAACAATGGAGGAGCGACGCACTTCCTCATTCCTTCCCTCTTATCTGGCCGACGCGAATGTTTAATATAACAAATTGCTCGCGAAAAGTTGGCGTTGACGGGGCAGGACAAATTGGATCTTTGGGAAGGGTTACATGGTGAAATTGCCCCGGGTCCCGTGTATATGGTGTTCGGTAATTAGTGTTGGTTCAGCGCGTGGTATAGTGTAATTTATTGACGTGTAAACTGGCTTAACATATACKTTTACTTGTTTGCCTCTAATGAATGATGTTGGCTCTCTTAATTTTTTTTAATTCAATCCATTCTTTCATTCTTTGTGGTACGTGTAAATTTAAAACCTGATCTTTTTGAAATAACAAATAAAGATCTTCTACGTACCTGTTCAATTTGTAAATGCGTGTGCTTATCGTAGCATATTATAAAATAAGAAAAATTGTAACAATGCAATGCTTTCGTCTATTTTTTCATTAAAATTTTGATTATACTCGCTTCTTAAAAATTCACACTAAAAAGAATATACATGCTTAAAAATGCATGTCCATGCTGTGATATCTGTACCACAACCAACTGCAGATAGATCTATTTCGCTATCATTATAGCTCATCAGGTACAGGTCACTTCCTTTAAGAAGTAGTTCCCATAATGACACTTAGGTGGCTTTGTTATCATCTCAGTGTAATGCTGATAAATGGCATTGCCATCTAAATCTCTACTTATAATATACACAGTGGTACTTAAACAACCTATCAGTATACTGGAGTAATTCAACTAGTAACAACTTTCTCCAATAAACTCAAGATATTCTGTTTACTAAATCTTGATCTTTACTGGTCTGTCTGGATCCATTTCTCCTATAGGCTTCACAGAGATTTTTGTTTTTCATAATTACTTTATTTAGTCATGTTATAATAATAATAATAATAATAATAATACGTCATTATTAAGGCGAAATCTAGCCAAAGGCTACTCATCTCAACCTTTTCCATTACTGCAAGCCATAATCAAAAATCAAGTTATAAGAATAGAAAGAATAACAGGCACTAGTTGCACATGATAAACTTATTTATATCACATAACAATAACAAACTAACACAGGCATATAAATTACCGCGAAAGTAACAAAATTTTCCTCAACTGCTTTCGGATTTGGCGTAACGAAAGCATTTTCAGATTTTCAGGCAGACTGTTGTATATAATTACACAGTTATACGAAAATGACCTGCGAAACAAGGTGGTACGATATCTAGGAACTGATAGTGAAGATAGATTCCTCACATTAACATTTATGTCATCAGATCTAAAGTGAAACTTGCCTCGAAGGTATGGAGGTGAGGAGGTTACCAACATATTAAAGAAAAACACTGACAAACTATACCTATAATTATCTTCTACTCTAAGCCAACCCAGTGCCACTATTCTTTGGGACGCTCTTTCATCACGGGGTATGCGATAAAAGAATCTACAACAGCTATTCTGGATTTTCTGTAATCTTAACTTAGTTATTTTATCCAGGCATGAGTAAAACACAATGAAACCGTAATTAAGGATGGACAACACTAACGCTTCACAAAGTTTCCTAAGCATTCTGAAATTTATTAAGTATCTGTTGCAATACAGCAGTTTTAAGGCTAGATTAGCCTTCCTTACTATACCGGCAATATGTTGTTTAAAACGAAGATCGCTTTCAAATATTAAACCTAAGTTTCTTACGCTGTTAACAACAGGCAATGGTTGATTATTAATATTAATTTTAAAATCTGCTTTCTCGCAAACGATTTGGACAGAACAACATTGGTGCACACTTCTGGGTTTAACTTTAAATTATTTTTTCGAGAATAATGAGCTATAGCCCTTAGGTCACGGTCCACGAGCTCGCAGGATAGCGCAGTGCTTTTAGGGTTGAAAGAAAATTGTAACTGCGAGTCATCTGCATAACACTGAATACTACAATTTTTAACACAGTTTGGAAGGTCTGCAGTGTCTTGTGTGCCTTGCTGCACACCCGAAGTAATGGAACAGCTTTCAGATATATTATCACCAAAAATTACAATTTGTGATCGACTACGAAAGTATGAGTTAAAAAACCCACAGCCACGTCATCGAATCCATAATAGCGTAATTTAGCACACATCAAGCAATGATCTATGGTATCAAATGCCTTGGAGAAGTCGAGCAGTACTAAACCCGACGCATTTGAGTTATCCAGTGCCCTAGAGACATTATCCGGGACATCAGCTAAAACAGATGTTGTATTATGTCTCTTACGAAACCCTGACTGGGCAGAAGATATAATGTTGTTTGATATGGCATAGTCATAAACTGGTTTTGAGCTATTTTTTCTAAAATTTTTGACAACACAGGAATTTCAGTAATTGGGTGTAGATCAGTTACACTTTGTTGATTAGTTTTCTTTGGAATAGGATTAATCAGTGATGACCTCCACCTAGCAGGAAAATAACCAATTTCTAATGCACAGTTAATAATATGCGTAATATGTGGGCAAATTGCAGGTGAACACAACTGCATAATCTTTGCATTTATATGATCGGATCCACTAGCATTAGATTTTAAGCTAAGAATATCCTTGTATACTTCATCAATGGTAGCCATAGCAAAGCTAAAATGCAGAGCCCTATTGAATCTATTTCTACAATACCACTCCGCTGAAGTTGGGCAATTATTATGTGGAGTGAAGACACTAGAGAAATATTTATTTACCTCATTTGCCTTTTGCAAATCTGCTGGTACTGAAATTAATTTATTTTGTTGTATCTATCCTAGATTTACTCAATTACTGAATGGCTATTACGATATAATAAATTACTGGATTTATTTTGTGCATTATGTATCTACGAGTAACATGATGGAGTAAGCGTTCCAGAGCGTTGGACTAGTGTTAAAGATGACCACAGAAGTTGGAGACCTCATACTGCTACCGACAACACTTTTGCTGCAATTGTGGCTACAATAATGGAAGAATACCGCATAGACAAACAAGCAATAGGCAAATACTAAGAGACAAATGTATTTGTGTTCTTTGTGGAAAATTTAGATGCATGCTTCAAAAAATGTGATGTGAAATACAGCGACGTAAATCCCTTGCACGATAACGCTTGATCGCATAAAGCAGTGTCAGTCAAAGGACTTTGTGAGAAGAACTGCTGTGAACATCACATCCCCCTTGCAGCCCTGACATGAGTCCTCCAGATTTCGTTATGTTCCTCCAGTGGAAAGAAGAATTTCGTGAAATCCGATTTATTGACTTGGAAGGATAAAAGCCCTGCAACAGCATATGCGTTCCAATTACTGAAACATCTTGACAAAAATGGCGTATTTAACATTACATTATACTGCCGAAGCGATGACAACGTGTTTTGGATATGCAAGGGGATTATACTGAACGACTTTATTGCAATTTTGAAACAGTTTCATTTCCGAGCTATGTTTTTGTGTGCAGTTATTTTTGACTTCGTCAGATTTGTATTTACAAATTAGTCATTAAAATCGTACATTAAATTTCGATTTTCGTAAATCCTACAAGACAGAATCTGATGGCATCTAACTAAAAAATTTCTTTTTCAGAGCAACAGAAGCCAGCCAGCCATAGGACTCAAGCACACACCAAAATCTAGGGTAAGTTTTTGAACACCCCAATCAACCGCAGCGTCACAAGAGCATTTATACTTCGCCCCCAGAAGGATACCCCCTTTTTCTTTCGCATTCCCCTCGTACGCGCCGCGAAAGAGAAACAGCGTCCCGTATCCAAGCAACCGACTGCGACGTCTGCTCGTGACCAATCGCGCAGAGCTGTGACTCACTCCATAACACCGGCCTGCGACTCTCATCAGTTTGCCGTTGTCCGCGAGGAAGGGTGTACGTTTTGCTCCGCTTTTTACGTCCACAACAAACACATGTCGCGGAATATCTCGTTTTTCGACACGTGTTGAAAGAAAACCGAGTTTTTCGTGTACTGGTGCCTCCAGGAAGCTGAAACAAGTGCGTGCGTCGACAGGCAACAGTTTTGTTTTGCGTGTTTTGTTTGTTTTGGTGAACGCGATGTTCTTTGGTTGTGTTTCTTGTTAATTTTGGTTTCCACAAGGTCTGCACGCGGCATCGATACAGGTAAATACTGTTTCTGATAAGTATGTTGCTGTTGAGACCGCGTATGTCAGGAGAAAGTTTACTTTTGTTGGTTATATCGTGTTTTAAATGGGCTGCACTGCAGCTGGAGGTCTTGTGTATCTACCTGTGCACCTCACTGTTCCTATGGGTACCTACCTGTGTTATAAACATCGGCTTTAAAGTGCGAGACCAAGGCCGTGAGGTCACATTTGCTGAAGCTCATGCTTTCTTTTACTCACCAAGAAAACTATAAAATATAAAGCTAGCTTTTTAGCTTAAATCAACTCAAAAAACTGGTTCATCCTTCGATACTGGAGTAGTTTCGGAACATAAGATCGGTAGTAAAAAAAATACCAGTTGAGTATGAAAGCCAGCTTTTTATGGATTGACAGCGCGTTATGCGATGTTTTGTTTGGCTATCCTTCAAATTTCAGTAATAGGGAGTCTAGTGTTTAGCAATAATACAGAAAGATACAGCGTTTATATATTTAATTAACTACCCAATTTGACCTCGGTTGGTGTCCTTTCTAAAGTAAATAAAGCCATTTACCTCACGCAGACTGGCAAAACGAAAGAAACACGGGTATTTTGTTTAGTCTGATTTGCAGCTATGTAATGAATTAATAATAATCAATGCTGGGGTTTTATAATATATAAGTGGAGGGCGGAATATATGCACCTAAGTTTAGTCGAAATATTCTAATATATTTGCGGACTTTTTTTTGTTAATATAGAATAGAATAGGTTTATTTGTAAATATTTACAACAGATTAATGTTTTAACAATTTTTTAGTATGCATATTCTCAATAAGTTATAACAAATTTCTTTGTCTATATACACGTATGTAAGTATGGCAAATACTCCGATAAATAAATACAAATAAAATAACACAAAAACACATCTCTGTCACTGAAAGAGTTTAAAACTCTTGTGCGTGACAGAAAAGCAAAGTAACAAAATGCTCATTTGTGTAATTTATGCATGTGTGTAGGAAAACATCATAATATGTAGTCTCTAGTATAGCACCCGAAAACGGAATTACGGTCCTCACTAGCCAACCACATCTTAATTCTCGAGATCTTGAAGGAACTGTATGGCAGACCTCGTATCTCAGGCACTAGGAAGTTGTACAGTTTAGCTGCCACAAAGTCAAAACACCGCTGTCCCAATGTGGTGTGCCTTGGTGGTACTTCCACAGCGTGGGTTGCTCTGCTTCTTGTTGTCCTAGCATGTCCCATCCCCATAAGCAACCCATTTTTCATACAGTACACTATACTTGCTAAGCAGTGCAGTTGGCGAATGTCAAGTAGAGTATACCATTCTTTGTAGGATTTCCAAGGTTTTTACAGTGGATCCATAGCAGCCTCCCCACGCAATGATCCCGTATCGCAGTAAAGACTCAAACAGCGCAAAATAAACTGAACGAAGTTGGTTTATGTTCAGGATACATCGAAGTTTTCTGAATAAAAATAGTGTGCACCGTAACTTTCTTGCCACTGCTGAGACATGCTCATCCCATCTCATGTGGCGGCCAATATAAATTCCCAGATACTTCACAGAATCAGATGCCCTGATGACTGGACACGTACAGCCCTTTTCATTTTTGCATTGGTTGTATTATTATGTGTATTATTTTATCTAAATATTCAAAATGCGTGTCATTAAAATGAAATTTAAAAATAAATCAAACTTACACAAGAATTAATGTTTATAGTAAATATTTAAGTATGTACTTTAAACAAATTTTCAAAAAAAACTACAGTTAAACAAAGATATAAAACACTATACACTAGAACAGATAAATACATCTAGTCGTACGTTTTGGCATGTTGTGCAGCAAATGTATTTAAAAATTCATCACATAACCATTTGACCTTACCCAAACTGAAGTCTACGTTTCTGGCTGGAACAAAGTGCTTCATTGCAGCCCAAACCCTCTCAATGGGGTTCGAGTCGGATTGATAGGGTGGAAGTGGCCCTTGTTATTTAGCAACTTGTCGATGACTTGTTTCAACTCGACTTTTAAATGAAATATTTCTCCTTCGCAACCATCACCACCACCATTTCTTTATGGCAAATTTGCTAACAATTTTGCTCCACCCATTTTTTTTTAATTTTTGGTTGGGCCTACTTCAACATCAGCATTCGTAATCCTGCGTTTTAAACATTTTTTCTGTTAAGTTTCAAATACTTTTTAAACGGAACAAAACTGATTGTGAAAGAAAAAGAGTCCACAACAGCACAGGTCGTTTTTTTAAGTAATCTTGAAATACTACGTTACTATAATACGTCAAATTTAGGTGGACATAAAGCATAACAAGCGATTCTGATAGATTGGGAAAGGAAATCGCAGTCAACATCTAAACTACGACCCTACGTGATAAAAGTTTTGTTTGATTGTGAAATCTAGTGTTTGTTTGTTTTCGACAGCTTGTCGTAGATACAAGTGAGACCACAATCCTCTGAGAACACATTTCGTATTGTGCCAGTTTTGTGGTTATTGTATCATATGGAAAATTAAAAATAATGTTTATTAAACCGTCCAATTCCAAATAAATCGACGAGCAGATATATTGAGCTGAATTTTTTATTTGAAATATTTGGAAATTAAATTCACTACACAGTCAGTTGTTGCGCAGTACAACTGGTTAAAAACTAAAAGCATCTTTTTAGCCTGACTATTTTATTGTATCCAGAGCTTAGAACAATCGTCAGCTTCACAAGGAAGTAACCGTATTGCACTAATCTACGAGCCTGGGTAGTAAAATTTGTGTTTATCTGTGAAATCCACAATGTTTGTTTGCCTTTGACAGATTGATGTTGATGATACTTTGTAACTAAAAGAGCAATACTTCATTTACTCCGATATTTCAGAACTGTTCGTAGAAACATGTTTAGCATCATGTATTAATATTCGGCTGTCCCTCGGGGATCAAATACAGGTCCACTTTTTCAGCTATATTACGATTTCTTAGCACATTCAACCATTAGACCTTGGTGCTTGAGGCTTTGTGAAATGAAATGAAATTGAGTGCTAACCACAAGTGTTTATATTGGCAAGACACGAGGTAGCTCGATTTTATAGCGGATATCTATTTATTTGCACTGCCTAATTGCAAAAACTTCGTCGAACACCTCTCTCTCGCAAAACCCATAAAATCGCCGCACCACCCAATAAACAAATGCATCAGCTGCATCGCACCGTTATCTATCATTTCATGCCAAGTGATCACCGTACTCCAGTTGGCATTGGTTCCACCAGGT
Organism: Rhyzopertha dominica; assembly: GCA_025024175.1. Taxonomy (NCBI): domain Eukaryota; kingdom Metazoa; phylum Arthropoda; class Insecta; order Coleoptera; family Bostrichidae; genus Rhyzopertha; species Rhyzopertha dominica. The sequence continues at coordinate 5,416,147 of QCXZ01000003.1, read as the reverse complement.
CCCCCACGAAGGATATTTAAAACACCTTGTTACGTCAATGTGTAAACAAACCGAAATTACATACGTCGCTCTCGGTTTCGAAGGTATGCAAAAGATTCCGTGATTGTCCTGATTAGCTGATTTTCTCGGGATTTTCCGTTTTTATTTGTTTTTCTTGTCAATGTGGGTCGTTTCCATATACATGCAATGCGGGGACGCACCTTGTTACAGTTTCGAGCATGTGTTTACAGTATGTGAGTATGTGTATTGTAAACAGATACTGGTTTATACGGTCGATGTTGGCTGTGAATATTAAAAGGTTATGTAACCTCGTTTTATTGGCTGTATGTGGATTTTTACGTAATGGTTGCCGGCGCGTAATTTGAGCTTTATGTAATTTGTAATGGTGTGTTTTCGTTCAGATTTAATGTGCTTGTGTGGTTATATAATTCAGAACATTAAATGGTTCTTTTCCCATAGTGACAGCTAATTGACAAAAATAAAACTATGTACTTTTTCAAACACTGTCACAATCATTAATAAAGAAAAATACTTGGCTACAATTTAGMATTATTATCAGCAAACAACGACTTAGTTGGCTGGTTGAATTACGAATATTTTAAACAAAAGTGGTCCTAAGAATGATCGTTGAGGGACTGTAGGAACAACAAGAAAATAGGTACTACTTGTCACGGTGTCAGAATTTTCACTAATTTCATTAATTAACTTTCTCAGTTTTTATTTTTTTGTTCAGGAGTGAATACCATGATCACAGATACGGAAAGGTATTGAAAAATAATCATTATATTTGTTGTTTACTATTGTGTGTTGATTGCAATAGTTAGATAATCAAAAAATATCCTAGCTTACTACGAGTACACCCATTATAAACTGTAGAGTTAGTTAAAACGGATTTTTATCTGAAGTATAAATTATGTCTATCCGGGAATTCAATTAACTATCTTTCCAATTAAATCCTATTTACCTGTGTCTTTCATTACAAACAATCACTTTCCCTATTTACAATTTCGAGATCATCAACCWTTTATCTGTTGCAGCAATAGTCTTAATGGTTCCACTGAAATTTATTAAGTGGCTTTKCGGTAACTAACAGTCTGCCAAGGAGTTATATTGTKGTCGTTGAAGTAGTCTGGGCGTCTGGCAAAATATCGTAGTCGTTAATGAAGTGACCCGAATTGGACTTGACAAACAAAAAAATAACGTCAGTGAGGTCCAGTAAAATTGGATATCTGAACTGTCGTTGCAACAGATAAAAATGTGTAAATTTTGATTGGGTTATGTATTAGTTCATCGTATTTTCCCATTTCCTATAGCATAACTTTTAGTAATGAGGGGTAAATCCAAAAACGGTACAAACCACTTAATTCTATAAACTGATAATTGAGGAAGTGGAAAATAAAGATTTTTTAAAGATTACTTGTAGAAAGTACGCAGGAAAATTTTATCATTAATTTTAATTGTTATTAATTTGTGAAGTTTCAGGACCGCTGATTATTTATTGGTGCTATTGCTGTACAAACCCGCACATTATTCCACAGCATTAATTTCAGATTCATGTTGCCCACATGTATTACTCCCACACTGACCTAACGACAGGTTTACTAGTTGGTCTGGTTAGACTGCGTATTAAATAATAAAGATGACGAAATTGAACATTAGCAGTCATGTGCCGTTACAATTTGCTAAAAACGATTACTAAACATCAAATAATTTTGATAGACTATGAAACTGCATTGGAAAACAGTCAGAGTACCAATACTGTTTTTTTTAACTTTATCACTTAATTAAATATTTACATCAACCGAGTTCAAACTCGGTTCAAACTGTAAACATCTGCTTCAGCTTGGCTTTTTTCTTTGTACTCCAGGAGAAGAAATCTAATGGAATCAAATCAGGCGACCTAGCGGGGCATTCAGTAGTCCTCAGAGTTCCTATTTACCGAACTAGGAAGACGTTATCCAAATAGAGGCGAACATTTACCTTCAAAATTTAGCGGAGCGCCATCTTGTTCAAACCAGATATTGCGGTTTGGCATTTTTCGTCGATGTGTTGTTACATTTCCTTAATCTTCATTTGTAGCCAATTTCAGACCATGTCCAATGTTGTGTACATAATCATAGATGCAATGATTATAATATATTGATTTGATACTGTCCATCCTTCATGATGAGAACCATAAACGGTTGAAACTGATTAACACATTTCATAAACGATCACGACGTAGTATTGTCGTATTCTCTGTGATCCTTGAAATGATTGAACACTACTAAGGTTCATTAATCTCAGCATGACCTACATTTGTTACAGAATAATAATTTACAGTGCCATGTTCATTTATTAGAGGTTGATTTAATATTATGTCATATGTATATGTTCTATCATCTTTCTTTTTATGGCATTAAAACGCATGCTCTGTAATATGGTCAGATCTCGTCTTTTGTTATTACTGCCTTTTTGATACCATACATCTTCCATTATCTATATACATGCATCTTAATATCTTCTATTAAAATGATCAATTTCTAAGCATCATTAAGAGAAAAATCTAGGAAAACAATTGATTATTGGCCTGTTTTGCATACGACATATTAATCTTTCTAATGTGGATGAAAGGTTCTTCCAATACTAATACAGATATTCCCATATCAATTCCAAACCACCGATGCATGTCGTGCATTCTAGGAGCATTGTGGAAAAGAGTAATATTTCTTTGGTTAGCTCTTCTGTTTTAAAAATGGTAAAATCTTTCCCTAGCAGCAAAAGCAAACGATTGAAGTGCAGCCACGTCTTCTGTTAAGCTACAAAAGCCAGAGATCTTCAAAGTTGGTGCATCTAGAACCAGCGCTGCTCCAGTATTCCTAATTTCCATCTTCCTTACGTAAGCGCGGCGCGTCGTCGTCTTACGTCATTTTCTCGTGTCGACGAAGGCCATTTTCCCGGCGACGAATGTTTAAACTTCGGTTTGATTTATGCGTCTCTCCGCACAATAAAGAGCAAGCTGTTTTATTGCAATCGACGTTGATGTAACAACGGGAACGGAATTTTWTCATGACGAGTTTTCCGAGMTATTATTGGAGCTGGTAGGAGTTCGAGGAAATGAGAGGTTTTGCTTGGTGGAGCACGTGTCAACAGCCMTGGATCCTTGAAATTAATTTTAAAATCGGGAGAATTTATAATKTACAGAGTGTATAGCGTTCGAGAATTCCCCATTCCKCAACTGCTGCCCTAGKCAAATATTATAATTTCAGGCATGTCTGCGCGTYRGTTGACTCATTCAGGTTGCAGTATAACGGATACATGTTTGGTTTTTAATTTTTCACACCCACTCGGATCACGAGTTCGCCGTTATTCATGTCAGGCGACGAAGCTGAAGCAATTTACTAGCAAAACGAGGATCAGTTGTTGCGGGTTTTACGTAATTTAGCTCCTTTTGGGTCTAGACCTACCTACTCTTGCTCGTATCAAAGATACTGTTAATCATATACGCCTGTTACTCTATCCTTATACCTCCGCAGCTAATTAATTTACGCTGGGATTTTTGCAGACATCCGCGTTGCGGATTTTCACCAAATTTGTATCAATTTTAGGCCACCCGACCACGAAACGCTCGCCAATGCTGAAGAGGAGCGCGCATGCATAATTTACGAACAGGGGTCTGGCAGTCTCTTGTTTAAATTGATATTGACAGCTGGCATTTATTACAGTAATTATTGACGCGATTGCGGATAAATATTCATTGAAAATAAATGTTGACTTATTTGCGGTGGGTGGTCTCAAATGCGATAACAAAATTGCGATGCTTGGGCGAGGAATGGCTGCAGTGTAATAGGATACTAGCTAAACTGGGCGTAGTATTATTGAGTAGTTGTTTTTTGGTTCGCTTCGTTACCTAAATGTGCTTTGGCAAATTAGTTGCTTTAAAGTAAAGGAMACGTTCGAGAATGATGCAATTAAAAAGGGACAAATACATCCCTTAATTTTTCTGTGCTCTATTTATTTTGAAAATATGGTCATTTAGTCCTGATAACATAACACACTTCAATTTTTATCCATATAAAATTGTATCCGTTAATTGTTTATATGCTGAGGGCGCATTACGCAAGCCGAATGGCAGACAGTTAAACTGGTATAGGCCAATTTGGAAAAATGTAAATGTAACTGTAACTTGACATACTGACATACTCTGTTTTTTGTAATCTACACAGATGAGGCTGTTTATTGTGTATATTAACACTGTAGTTATTTGAAGGTATCAAAAGCTGTGCATCTCGATCATCTCTCCAACTGAGGAGAACAGCTCTCACTATGCAAATTGATCCGAGTAGGCGCGGATATACTCCCTGGCTGCATAAATTGTCTTTATCCAGGATGTGACGACGGGTTCCTTTAAGGGCAATGCCTTTCGATTTCCCTCGCAGTATTGCAAGGCGTATGCAGCCTCCGGCCGTTGTCGATTGCCGGTAATTGAAAATGTGGAACGGTTCCAAAGAACTGTCGCGGCGAATTAGCGTAACGTAACGAATCGGAACGGCGTGTTCGGTGATTGTTTTTACTGCAGGGGTTGTAACAAGGTATCTCCCGTTTCGTGTTATGCTTAACGTTGTTATCGCGGAAAATGACAAGCATTCTAAGTGTTTTAGTTGCACTGACAACCGTGGTTCAAAACCACTTTAACTAAAGGTTGATGGTAATCCGACAGTTACAAGAAATGCAATTTCTGCAAAATTTTTTAGTATATAAAATGAAAACTTGTAGAGAAATTCGCCGTTTCGTCGTCGTCATAACTTAACGGTTATTTATTTTCAAACAATAAGATTTTCCTCTTTCAATGCACAACTCATCGCCATCAGAGTAAAGCGTTTGGTTATGCCCTTTGTGTACTGGAAGCAGAGAAGCGGAAAATGACTGCAGTAGACGTACAAACAGCTCAGATGCCAGGAACAGACGTTTTCTGCGCTAACGTAACAGCTCGCTGCAAATATACTGACTTCAGCTGAAACCAAGTTCTATCCAGAGTTTAGCTACACCAAGAGCATTGCGTGGACATTGCCCACAACGTGATTGACAGTTTACTATACCGGCACGTGTGTTTTTGTTAGATCGAAGTGCATGGTATTAAAAAAACGTGCGGTCAAACGTTGCCTGGAAAACGATTATGAGAAGAAAGCACACCGAGCGGGTTATTTTACGTGTTGTAAGCAAAACTACAGATCCAAGTGTAATAACACTGAGCTTGCAGTGGACTTTATTCTCAGTATTTATTAATGTGGGTAATCTGGCTTTATACAGTGAGTGATGAAGGGCATGCAAGTATAATTTGTTTCATTTTTACATAGTGATAAAGTGTCCAGTACTTTTTCTTACGAACGCTGAAAATTTTGATGATGTTAAGTCTTGATAACCCAGCCAAATCACCAGATTTCGAACTCCCAAAATATTTTGCAGGGATTAAAAAAAATAAAGTATAGCTTAATAGGTCAACGAATTTAGAAGAATTAAAAACAGGTATTAACCACGATATACCAGCAAATGTCTTGCAGGACTCCATTAAATTGAAATTAATATATTTTCTTTCTTTTTTCCACACGGATTCGTAGTTGGACGCTCTGTCACGATTTTTACACCAAGGACCAGAGGTTATCGCTCTCCCAGATAATAAAAACCGCGCTCGATTAATTCAATTTGTTCGGTACGAATTCGGGGACCGGTCACTGTAGCCGCATCTGGTTTGGGTTTGCTATCAACAAAAATTATTTATACGCCGGGTCTCAAGACCAATTCGGCGGTGTTTTGTTAGCCTATATAGGAAGGAATGTTGGACGCCGTCCAAGAATGTGTCAGTCGTTTAGAATTCTTCGGCTGCATTACGAGTACACGCTGAAATAATTTACGGTTTCTGAAAATGTGGTATGGTTTCGAAATGAGGGGTTTTTCGGTAGCAGTTCTTGAACAAGCGACGTTTAAAAAAAGAAGAGAATGCTATAATGAACATGAAGGGTGTTTTTTTTCAGTGATAAACTTGAATAAAGTCCGCATACATGGGACAATTTTTTACTTTAATTGTGCGGCACACCATTAAATCACTCTGTTGTCGTAATTTTGGCGTTATTGCTTTTACTTAGGACAACTAATGTTACATAAAAATAATAATAAAAATATTTCGGCAAAAAAATAAAAATATTCTGGGTTAAAATAACAATAATTTTTGAACTTTGGCAAAAAAAATGAGAACATCCTAATCGAGATCCTAATTCAAAGAAAATGTATAAATATTTATATTGCTAGAAATTAGTTACAATTTTTGTTCATTTGTTTTTTCTTTACAAAATTCAACGTTTGGATAAACATATGTACGTGTTTTTTGTCTTTTGTAGTTTCACTAAAAGTCCAGTAAGATTTTATTATCATTGTCATGTATTTGAATAATTTTTGCAACAAAATTTTTTGTCTTTTTTTGGTCCCTTCATTGTATTTCAGGTAGGCGGGTACAAAATCTCCTATTTCTAATTCTAATTGTTCAGTCTTTTGCTAAAACTCATTATGGGTATAGTCCATATTTTCTCTATTAGTTCCGGGTGTTTCTTTTTCAGAATGTACTTCGTTTCCCCAAAAATCTTCCTCGCCCACATCTGTCAGTATCATGTAGTGACATATGGTCTTCTTCATTAGAGTCTGAAAACTCATCTTTGGTTTTATTTTTTGGAGGTTGGTGGATGCTACTTCGTAAAATATTTTTGTTGGACACATTTGACGGTGCTGCAGTCACTCCTTTGGCTCTGGCTCAGATAGGCTTTTTCCTGGAACAATAGCAACTTTTTTCGTTTCTTTGTACGTTGAGTTTCGGTTTGCCGTGTATTTAAGAAAATTCCACTGGCTGCAAAACCCGCTTTTAAATTTTTGTCTGAATTTGGTGCTATAATTGCCAAAACTTGTTGTAGTTTTCGAGGTAAAACGTCTTTCGGAATCGAACCACGGTATTTGCTCTCGATGCAAAAGTCCAATCAGCGAAGGAAGGAAACAAGTGATGATCTTGTGGCTTTAAGTGCTGTAAAAGTTGAATCTTATACGGGTGTAGTCCAAGATCTTTATATAAAATTTGCTTTGCTGCGACCGTTGACGAATCGATAATTGTTTACAGCGACAATATTCTCTTCAGTAGAAAGATTCCTTCGGCGGATTGGTGTTTTGCATCCTCTAGAGGGTACGTAGTGCCAAATCTTTATATAAAATTTGCTTTGCTACGTCCGTTGACGAATCGATAATTGTTTACAGCGACAATATTCTCTTCAATAGGAAGATTCCTTCGGCGGGTTGGTGTTTTGCATCCTCTAGAGGGTACGTGGTGCCAAATGGCATCTCGAATTCATAACGATCCTTCCAAATCAAATTCAAGCAGCGTGACGACAATTGTGCTGAACCTGTTACCTCTCGAAAACCGAGTACGCGCGAACAATTTGTGTACGTGGCACAAAAGCAGGCCCCTGGACCGTGATTCCGCAATTAGCTGGGCAGCTGAAATCATTTTCAGTCTGATGGATAAGGCAAAAGGATGTGCCATATTGTCTGATTCATAGCAATCCAGCAAAAAAATATGGGAGAGGCAAATGGACGCAGATATTGATTTAAATTTGTTTCAGTTGCATATACAAGACCTTTCCTTGGCAGTGTTGTTTATTTTCACCAGTATTATGCATGAGCTATTCAGGCTTTACATAAAGATGAGCGTGTGTTATGGGATATAGCACAATTTAATAACCGCTATCTTACTTAAATTTCATTCTATTTCGATTCCAAAATGCAATAGTTATTAAGTAAAAGTATTTCTCTAAAATCTCATCTAGTAGAAAAAAATTAAGTACTTCTATGAGGGATTAAGATTTATAACATTCTTTCTGCTTCGCTTTTGATGTGAAGCTYTTTCCGAYTTTCCCTTCTCACGGTTCTTCTCTGTTTTAACGCGTACTTCGTAACGCCCTTGATCCAATGTCGAAAGATTTATCGCCGGTTTCCTGGTTCGATTCCATAACCCGTTCGATTATTCTGCTTTAATTTACAACACATACGCCGCCATTGTGCAACCGGTGATTGTTATCAACAATGCGGTCGCTTTGACACAATGCAACATGCGAAAAATGGCGCGGTGATTTATTATAATAAGAGGCGGCGGTAAATCCCACAGAGTGAGCAGAACAAACAATTACTGCATTTATGTAAAGCTGCTGAAATTGAATTAAAGAGGGTGTTTTTGTATAAGTAGAGAAGCTGCGAAAATGTACTGATGTCCATCATTTCAATCTGAAGCATGGAGGGTTGTTAGATTTACAATTATGTAATACTCAAATGGGTAAGCGTTGTTTTACACTAGTAACTAGGTTTGAAAATAGCTACTTAGCCATCACTATCTATGTGCGAATACCTGTTTCATGTAGGTATAAACTAATTTATTTATAGTTATTTCTCGTTTTGTTAATTTAACCGTTAAAAAATGACGATTTTTCTACTCCTTAAACGCTATTTCAAATAGACCATCCTGAACTGTTCCTTCTACATAGCACTGTCTGAAAGACATCAAACGATCTGTTACGCCGGCTCATTTTTATGTAACCATAAAACCTGGAACAAGAACGTAAAATATCCGGAATTGTATAGCCACACGTTTTTTTATAGTCTACTCCGGTTCGGGAACTAAAAGCCTGGTACGTGAATTATGGACGTCCTAATACGCGGGGCGTCCGATACACAAACGCATTTTGTCAAACCTAAGCCGGAATTTCAAGTAACTGGGGTGGTCGACGCGTGAGATCCCGGGCGATACGGAGATCTGATTTCTTTTTGTCTAAAAATACTGAATGGATTTTGATCCTTCTCATCTCTAAGGCGTCGTTTCTGTTCACTCCGCGTCCTCCATTGAGATTCAAAAATCCCCCGTCCAAACAGTAAATCGTTTTCTCGTTGGAACCGACGACCGTCTTTCCGCAAATACAGTATCCTTCTCGTCTCAATCGAAGCTTTTCAAGTTGCCCCGAATGACTACGCGATATTTCAATAAGGGACTGTCTAAGAGGGGTGGTTCGCCCTGTCTGTCATTAGGGCGACTTCGAAAGACGCGGATTCAATTACATCACAGTAAAAAGTAAAGCCGGCTGTAATGTGAATGTGATTAGGAAGTTGGGGAAATGTTCTGTGTTCGAAGAAGTTGAAGCACCATTTAGTTGTATTAAGTTTTGCTCTCGATTTTGTTGTTGCCAAATTTTTTGTGGGATTACTTGAAGTTGCACGTATAAGCCATAAGCTTTCAGCATATCCTTGTGCAACATATCACTTTTCCACTTTCTCCGTTTCTCTAGCGTTGGCATTATCTGAGTCTGCATTTTTTACATCAAGGAAGGCTCCTGCATTGACAAAACCAAAATATTGTGCAATTTTTAACGGGGGACTTCTAAAGATATTATTACCAACTGGTTGTGAAATACACCAACCATAGCGATAGCCCAAGAAAAACTCGCTTATCATAAAGATGCGTATTTTCTTTTCTTTTTCTTCCAAAAACCTTTTAGATGCTAGTTTTTGCATTACGAGGACATTTAAAGGAAGTTATATCATTCACTATGGTACGAGGCATGTTTTTTAAGTAAGTACCGTTTTACGATTCCGCCGCCGCAGCGCTACGGTTGGCGTTCCGCGCATGCGCGCTGGTTACCTACATCTCTTGTCTACGCACTGACGCCATTACAGTTTGATTCTTCATTGTATACGTTGTTTACTGAGTGTTTAAGATGCCTCCGACAATCGTGAGTACGGGCTGTTATACGATTTCTTAGTGCTAAAGGCGTAAAACCGATCGATATTCATCGTGAGATCTGTGAAGTTTACGGACAAAACATTATGAGTGATGGAATGGTAAGGAAATGGGTGAGAGCATTTAAAGATGGCCGCACAAATGTGCATGATGAAGAACCGAGTGGGCGTCCTTCGGTCGTTAATGAAGATTTGGTGCAGAAAGTGAACGAAAAGGTGAGAGAAAACAGACGCTTTACAATTTCATTATTGTGCGACTGCTTTCCTCAATATTCTCGTAGTGTTTTGTATCGCATTGTGACCGAGAACTTGAATTACCGGAAATTGTGTTCACGTTGGGTTCCGAAAATGTTGACGGATTTGCACAAAACCCAACGTTTAGGCAGTGCATTGACTTTCCTTGAGCGGTACCACAATGAAGGTGAAGATTTTTTAGACCAAATTGTTACTGGTGACGAAACGTGGGTGGCCTACGTCACACCAGAATCGAAACAACAATCCATGGAATGGCGACATTCATCATCACCCAAAAAAGTGAAGTTTAAGCAAACAATTTCTGCCCGGAAAATCATGTGCACAGTTTTTGGGACAGAAAAGGAGTATTGCTAGTGGAGTTTCTGCCTCGTAATGAGACAATCAATGCAGCGTCTTATTGTAAGACATTGAACAATCTGCGTCGTGCAATCCAGAACAAAAGACGTGGCAAGTTGGGTAAGGGTATCGTTTTGCTGCATGAAAATGCCCGTCCACATGTGGCTAATCGGACCAAAGATCTCATCAAATCTTTTAAATGGGAAACTCTAGATCATCCTCCATACAGCCCTGATCTGGCGCCCAGCGACTACCATTTGTTCCTGCACTTGAAGAAACACCTGGGTGGTCAGCGTCTTCAAGACGATAACGAAGTCGAAACATTTGTGATACAATGGTTAACAAGTCAGGCGGCAGAATTTTATGAGGGTATTCAAAAAGCTGGTGCCATGTTATGACAAGTGCCTCAATATTCACGGAAATTATGTAGAAAAGTAGATTAAGGTACAGACTTTCATGTAAGATAAAATTATTGCGATATCTTTGCTCGTCTTTTTTTTAATTCCAAAACGGTACTTACCTAAAAAACAGCCTCGTATAATAATACATATACCTACGTATGTATATGTTGTTTGAAGCTTCCCCAGGAAAATTTTATAACATCATCTGGCTAAAAATCTGACTTTTCGGCCTTCTATATTTTTTAGAAGTAATGCCCTTGGCACGTACATAACTATTATCAGCTTTGCAGATAAAATAGTCATTAAGTTATTTTTGGGCTCAGTCAGGCAAACGATCATAACGCGAAGTAAATTTTTTATTCGCGTTTAGTATCGTGGAGACCAATAAAGCATTATTATAGGCTCCCAGGTGAGATAAATAACACTAACTACTTGGTAATAAAACGACTAGCTGATGTTGTCACATTAAAAAGATATATTGACTGATACAGAGATAACAATATTGAGGTAAAATGAAATGGGTGAACGATGAGAGAAGTTGGTAGGCTAGCCAAAAAAAATTAATTGTAAAGTAGCCCCAAGTAACTCTTCAACATTACTTGAGTACGAAGTAGTAATGTGTTCAATCATGCGAACCGGTTGATTGTATCTTTACTTTGACTTACTTTATTTTTTTAAGAACTGAGTTTAAAAATTAAGATTTGTTGCCTCATCAAGAAAAAATTGGGCGTCTGTTGTATTAATATTATAAATACCGTATTGACATCATTACTAAATTAGATGCAATTTTTACTTGCTTTAAAAACAAAATCCCCCGTAAACTTTTTTAGTGGTCTCTCACGTATCCTTTTTTGGACTTCCTCCAAACACCTAAAACTACACCTCATTAATTCCCAGAATGATTTTATCGTTATTACCTCCATAATTTCACGAAAAACTCGCCTAAACATCGCCAAGATGCCCAGTAAAACACTCCCATTTATCCTCGAGTCAGTTTTTCTTCCCTGCAAAACAACTTTACGACTCGCACTTCATTTTTATAGCCCGCTCTTGACCAGAATCCAAACGACTTCATCCCGACATTGTTGCAGCTATCGCGATTTCCATAAGAGGACGCGAATTTCCTTGTTGGTCCGGTGCAGCCTCGAAGTTTATCTGTCGCGCCGATTGCATGGCTAACGAGATCCATCCAGCCTTTCCCGAAGGTGGCCACTGTATGCTAATGTGGCAGATGTCTATCTTGGACATGAGTTACGGCCAAATTTGGACGAGATTCTGCTGTCAGATATGGGGATTACACGGATAGTTTTGGTCGTGACTGATATCCGATAGCGTTTGTGGAATGATGGTTATTGATGGCAGATTGTTTGGAAATAATCACTGGCATGGGAATCGAATCGAGGTTCAGCATTTAATAGACCAGTTGATAAGTAAACAGTGCTTACGTTAGTCTACGATACCATACAATATCTCCTGATTAGGGATTGACTTAAATCTGTGATTGGACCATTCAGATTCTCGAAAATACGAGCAGTTCAAAGGAAGGAGTCATTCACCTTTTTGTTGTTTGTTATACACGAGCTACTTGATAAAATAGAACTACCAAATAGCTTTCCAAATGTCACCCAACTCATAATTTCTATAGCTGCTATGTAAAATTTTTGTTCTATCAAACTCAATCATGATTTTCACTAATACATTACACAGTATTGTTAAATTCATGCGACTGCGGTCACCTTTTATAAAAGAGTTTGAAGAAAAAAATCTTTTCGTTCAACAATAAGAGATCTCACATTTGCATTCTATCTATATATGTATATGTATGTATCCATTCCGGATAGGATATTAAAGAGAAATCGTAAAAAACTCCAATCAGATCTCGATTGTCTTGAGCCAATCTTCAACACCTTCATCAACACGATGGATAGACGCAGAACCACCAGGCCATGCTATACGGGGGCCTCTGTTGACCATATGTTGGATTGTTTGGAGGGAGTCTGCAGATTCACAAGAAGGGTTGTTAGATGTATCCCATTTATTAAGAAAAAATTTGCATTTCCTATGACCAGTGCGAAGACGATTCAGAATGACCCAAGCCTTTCTCGAGAGGTCAGTTCCTGCCACCTTTTCAGTAGGATCGTCTAAAAGCTGTTAATTGAATATATCATGTTTCTTAATTTGCCTAACAGAACACCATCCATTTTCAGTGGTATAAGGAGCACGAAGGAATCTTCTCTTTTCACAGAGGTTTTCTGGAAGTAATCTGAGTTGTAGTTAGCTCTTGCAGATCTTGAGAAATCAGAAACTCAGCTGATTGATATTTTTGCCAAGCTTTATATGTAGCAAACTGTCTGCGAATCTCCGGAGGAGCAATGTTTAAAAGAATCGGAAGCCAAGGTAATGGAGTTGACTTAATGGTTCAAGTGATTAGTCGCATTGCAGTATTTAGTTGAGCGTCAATTTTTTTGTATGATGACTATTTTTTCAGACAGGACAGCAGTCCTCGGCAGTGCTATAAAGTAAGGCAGTTGCAGAAGTACGGAGTACACTTGCATTTACTCCCAAACTTGTACCAGAAAGCTTATGCAGGATGTTATTTCTAGTCAGTAATTTTTTACTGATGTTTTCTAGATGTTTGTTGTACGTTATTAGAGACATAGGTATCTAAGGGCACTTCAAAGTATTTTGGCCAGAAGTTATGTTTGAGAATTATGTTATTTGGCATAACTAGAAATTGTTTTGTCTTTTGATGATTGGAGATGAAAACAAGTTACTTCTGTCTTCACTGCGTTAGGGCACAAGCGCCAAGCTGTAAAATAGCAATTCAAAATCTCGATGTCTCTTGAAAGGTTTTATTCAAGTATATAAAAGCCAATGCCATGTCGTTTGCATACACCATTTTTCTCGATTGAGTTACTGGAAGTCACTTATGTAAAGGTTGAAAAGAATAGGCTACAAAATCCTGAATTTGCAATTAGAAATACTCTGAATTGATGTTGGGATAGCATTCGTTGGATGAAATTCACAGTCTTTCCACGTTTCAGAGTATTAAATAGTTCGAGGATCAATCCAGCTTTCTACACAGTATCGTAGGCCGGCGATAAGACTAGGGACTCTACTCCAGTATTCAACATATGTTGTCAGAGACAAGACGTGGTCACAGCAACTTCTGTTTTTCCTAAAACCTGCTTGTTCCTTCGGAAGTGAGGTCTCGGGTAGAGTAATTTCTCTAGTAACTTGTAGCAGACACTCAGGAGGTAACTTCCTGCTTCATTCGGAGGAAGTATTTTTTCTTTTCTTCTGAGATTGACTCGGGGATTCTAGCATCCTGTCAGCCATTTCATAACTGGGATGAGCTTGTTTAGTTAAATATATGAGTGTTCAGTTACGAAGGATCTATATGTCTGTTGCATCCTAGTAACTCGTATGTGTTCCTTCAAACGCGTACCTATTTTTCTTTTAGTTTAACCTATGTAACACTTATTTTCTTTATGGGACAGTAATTTCTATGAACAAAAATCTGGTTGTGCAATGGGTTTTACCTACTAGAAGTACTAATGTAGTAGTAGGAATGTAAGTAGGAAATCTACTGAGCTGGCAACACCGAGTCCCACATAGGTGGACAAAACTCAGCCCTAAGTTCTCGTCAAGCGAACTGTAGTTTCTTTAGAACAATTTTTTCTTCACTACTTTTTCTCGTACTCGCTAGGTCTCATATATTGGATAGCTTTTTTCGCTTGCACATTTCCGTTTCGTAAAACTCTTTTTAACCAGAAATCGCTACAAAATAAAATGAGAAATTGCACATCATGTCAAAATAATGAATTCTTGTTTTGAATTCACGTTGAGGTACTGACGGTTATCATCAAAACCGTGCTCTGTGGCAGCTTCTTCATCCCATAGCGTCGACTCCTGACTTATAAAGTCGTGACGCAGAGTATTCCACAATATACAGTGCAAAACATTCCCATGCATGTCACTTCACGGTCTGGTTTATCCCCAGATCGTGTATGGATTATTCCGAGCGGTATAGCTGATCCTGCACCGTCGGCACTCCGTTTGATCCTACGTTTTCGCTTAGCATCACGTACACGTTGCACTGCGGAGACAATACCAAGGTCAGGTTAGGTGGACATTGCGAATTTTTAGACAGGAAGGGGCATTGAGCTGTCTTGAATAACGATTCGCGTGCAGTCTTTTGAAAGGTCCTCCATAACGATGTTAAAATAAAAAATACAGTCAAATGGGAGGATCAGGGATAACACTTGTTTTATTTATTATTATCGTGTTCGTTTAATCACTAGTAGATGTATGAAAAACTCTGGCTAATATTGAATTGTACTCTGCTTGAATGATTTCAGTGATTTTACTACTCCACCATGTGCGGAGTTACCCACGGTTCCGTCATAGGACCACTACTGTTGGTTTTCAGCTCAGTGATACCAGTGGCGGCTCGTCCGGGTCGGCAGGGTCGGCACTGCCGACCCAGAATTTTGATCGAAGAAATTACTTTTTTTTCGTATTTTTATGTATATTTTGTTTTATTATGTTCAGATATCTTGAAACAGTTGAAGCGTATTTTTTTTACATTACCATCAAATTAATAATTAGCCAAAATCACATTTTCACGGGTTATCCATAAAAATTTACGCTACTCGGCAACCGTGGCTGGTCCGTGTATGTGTTTGTCATCCAAGCCCGTGGGCGCTGGGTCGGCAGACCGCATCGTATAAGGAAGCAATAGCATCGTTTTCCTCTGAGCTGAACAAAGACGCAACCCTGCGCGCATATTAAATCCTGAGGCGAAAATCGAGACTCGGCAATGCTTGGGTCCGGCAGACAGCATAAAACGTTAAAACGAACTTCATCATTTATTTCAATTATTTCAAGTTTTTTTTAATCAACCAATTATAGTTATACTGAGTATTACAAATTATCTGATTGACACTCTTTACACGCTTACAGTTTTTTTATAACCATAATTGAATTTTACGTATATATGTTTTTATTCAAGTTAATAAACGAGGCCCGGCATTCATAATCGTCGAAATTTTTCATTTTCCCAAGATTATTGTAAGAGCTATCCTCTTAAATAAACAATTTTAAGCAGATAACTTCAAACATTTAACAGAATTAATTAAATACATGTTATAAATTTAGTCAATCTGAAATCATTGAAGAATTTCACACAAAAAGAAAATAACAAAATAAGTAAGCGCCAATACCCATATAATCGCTTAATGCTGTCTGCCGGACTTCCGAATATATCTTCGGATTGGGCTCGACATATATCGGCTTCTTCTCTGCGGTGCAGTACAGGTGCACGCTTAACGTTGAAATTATGAAGCTAGTTGCCAGATTAGGCTATTTGTTACCAAATGAACTATCTTTTTAACTTGCGGCGATATGAAAATTTACAGAAGTAGCAAGTAATAAACAACAACAACTACGAGTATATACAAAATTATTTACTAATTTATAAATAAATAATATTGACCAACTAGAGTGGACCAAAGTTTTTACTGCCGACCCAATAGAATTTGTAACGATCCGCCACTGAGTGATACTGTACCTAATCATCTCATATTATAAGGCACTCCAGAAGCTTTACAAATATCGACGTATTAAAACCTATAGAAAGAAGATGATCGGTAGGCGTATTAGTCTAAGTATACTTTTGAACGTCCGTGTTCATGATAAATGAAGTACAAAAATTAGACACATTCAAAGCTGAAAAATTGGCTTGTCAGATGTACAAACTGTTACATAATGCTTGGAACGTTTCCATTGAAATAATGCCAAATATAATAATCACCACATTTGCAGAATTATTAATAATCGGAAGGTGCTCAATATTTTGGGTACTGCAAGATTATTTATCTACAAGAAACAATAGTGTACATGAAGAAACAGTATTACAACAACATACTTTGAAATCTATGCTTAAAAAACTCAGTGAACAGTTAGTTGTTTCCTGTCCCAGTTTTCTGTCACTGCCAAATCGGAAAAAGTCGATTAGATAAACCCTTTTTGAGAACCACATGGTGGCCACGACCTTCTCATTAGTTATCACGTATTGATTCGTCACTTTGTGTCGTAAATACTATTTCCGTTTGAGAATCGCACATTATGCATGATTTTATCGGTTCAGCCTTGGCGGCTGTTTCTGCTAGCGAAATTAGCTCAGTTTTTTTTTACGATAAACGAAATGTCACGGCCGATTTCTGGAACAATGCCTAAAAGGGATCAAGCGAGTCCATGAGAATCGTAAAAAAATATTGGGGACTGTTATAGATGCGTCTGGGCATTCAAGGCTGGCGACAGACTAAAGTAAATTGGGAGGTCTCTAGTCACGACAATTTCTCGTTTTCTTTCACAGGCTCTATGCGTGTATATATATCATGTCTCGCGATATATTTACAAAAATAAAAGATGCAAAGGAGATCAATTTGCAGATCGCAAGATATCCCATCCTGTCAGTGGGGCCCCAAACAAATTAGCTCTAATTAGTATGTCCGCAGCGAAGCAATTACTCCAAACGTGCAATTAAATTTGAATCTAACAAGCTTTAATTACACGTACAAAGGCGTATCTGGCTCGTCTTCAAAGAAAAACGTCTCAGACTGCCTAGCGCTTTGCGGGATCTCGATTAAATTAAAAGAGAGCAGTAAGCTATTTAGATCGAGTAGTTTTTTGTTGTTAACGTGTTTTTAACCCATCTGGGAGTTTTTTTCGAATCTGTAGACATTGCAATCTCGCTTATATTCGAACCAACTGTTATTGGTAGTGACTAAATCTACTCCACGAAAGATTGGGTCCACTTTTTCGAATGTAAATGCGATATAATCCCATTATTTGATCGATCAAATAAATTCCACCCATTAAATGGTTATATAATTTTACAATTTCAGGCCTTCTAAGATCCACGTATTCCTTCTCAAATTTATCCCACCTCTTAAATATAACTTCCTCTTCAGTACCCACAAAATTCGATGCAGGGTCTGCTGTACGATTTGCCATCCATATTACCAAGACAACGTCCTCAGTTTCACTTATCAGTTCATCATGAGATCACCTATCGTTCCGTTTCATCTTTTCTATCATCCAATAGAAGAGGCTTGTTAAATCTATTTACTCTTTCTGTCCCACCAGCATTTATTTTTGTATGCTTCAGAACTTGCAAAAGTTAAAAAGACGAAAAATGATTGTCAAAGTACAGTTTGTGCCCTTCTTTTTGTATTCGTTCTGAAAGATTAATTATAATTGATGCACCGAGACCAATTGTATTGTATAGGTCTTAGCCAGTAGCAAACCCTCGATAAATTACAAAATCGTAAGCCATCCAGATCTTCCACATAAAGCAAATATTTTTACACCCAAAGGAGTTGGTTTACCTTTCACATATTGCTTTATTGGGAAGTGAAAAATGGAATGATTTGTTCGTTGATCCATAAATTGTGTTCCAAGTATAATTATGTGCAAAGACTTCTAATGGCATTGTAAAGAGGTCGTACCTTGTATAGTTTGTCTTTGCAATTATCTGTAATCTCCAAAATGTTGACACAATGTACATTTGTTCGCAGTTGAGAAAATATGTCTCTGCACGTTGTTTCTGTAAAAAGTTTTATTATATACAAGACCTTATCCCAAAGTAATCGAACTTTTGGAAATTTTAGACAACTGATCGTAATGTGCAGTCCAAATAGGCTTTCTAATTCGGCTGCATTTGTTGGTTTGAAATGAACGTTTTTTTTTCAGTGGCCATAAATGTCAGTGAAGATTGCCATTCTTTCAAACTATATATTTAACAAAAAATATTGTACGCATCCTGTACTGAAGTACCTTTACGAGACTTACAGGTCTGTATAATTGAAATACTGGTAGTAAAACATGCGATCGCCTAAGAGCAAGTTGGTGAACTTTTAGATTTTCCTGCATCAGGATGTATTGCCTAATGTGGAATCTAACTAGGTTTTCGTAAGAGCTAACCCAAGATCTGAATTAAAAAGCGATACCATGTATCTGTCCATTGTTGCACAGGTTATACATGCAACACACATTTTTTTTCATGCGAACCGCAAATAAACACCAAATTGAGGGGTAGGTCCACACCCCTCAAGGCAAAAAATAATAACAACCCACCAGCGCCAAAAGCAGCATTCTCGTCACGACATGTCCGAGTTACGTATCACGCAAGTGTCTCACTTTACCTTTTATTAATTGCTCACACATCTGCGTGTTTCGGAGCGGCAAAAACGGAAATTGACCAGAGAAACTGGGCTTAATACGTTTTTAATGCTTCACTACCAAGCACAGACGGTCTCTTGTCTCCAGGGTGTAAACAACCCGGAACAAGGATGCGGCCAGTTTACTTTTTTGCCTAACGGGATACGTAAATCAATAACACACGTCTTGGGCACATCCATCTTTGAATAGTGGGCGTTGATCGGTCGGCTTAATGAGGTCTGGCCTCCTAGATGGGAATGTGTGTTACTTTATTCTTCCAAGCGACGCAGTGTTTTATGCGCTTCCTTTCTGGTCAAGTGACATCTGTTGAGATTTACTGCAGATGCAGGAATGGGTATAATAAATTCTGCCGCTCACGGATATACCTCCGTGCCGGCCGTTTATGCTGGGTTGGACACGTTTGTGGACTAGTGCTAGTGGACTCCAACGTAGCCCATGTTATAGGAAGCTGAGGAAGGTTCGCAGGGTGCATCCACCACTGGTCGTATTATGTATGAGCTTCTGTCCGGAGCTATTTATATATTTAGGACCTCTTCATTTATAATTTTTTCCTATTTCTTGTTCTTCAGTTTTGTTGTATGCAATATTTACTAGGTAGTTTACGTTTCATACAAAAAAGTTTAAAACTCAAACCACAGCTCGGTTGCGTGCGATCACTACGACGATCGGTACCGAACTCACCAAATCGTGTAGATAATCTTGAGCTTCATGGAATATTTGATTCAGTGCGTCAGGATAAGTGATTTTCAGAAAGTCCTATAAAAATACCTGTTACTATTAAACCACCAACAATTGGATAATTGTTAATGGGCTACTTTACAACTTTCTTCAGTTTGGACCATTACTTCTGGGACACCCTATGTATCAGGGCATGACACCGGATCTAGTTATATTATATCGTGTTACACCTGCATAATTAATAATATGCACGCGGAAATGTCTCGTTAGATTCCTACCTGTCCCAAAGCGTCAAGGAAGCAGAGAGATTCCTGTGGGAATGTTGATGTTAACGCGAAAATCTCCCGCTGCAATTAGTCTCGGGCACTAAATTTCACACAGTACCGCCCAAACGTGACAGGTGCATTTGCTCCTTGAAATATCGTCTACCCGCCACCCATTTCACTTCGGCCGATGTTTACCGTTAAAATTACTCAAAGTGCTCGGCGGTACACCTGTTCGCAGATCCATCCTCCAAGACGGCGTATAGCGAGTTCCCCTTTTGATTTTTACGACCCAATTGCCCGAAGTCTTTTTCCTTCTGGTTGGCCACGCGGCCGTGAACTTGAAATCGGGCCTTATCGCGTGATTCACAAACGAATTACTTATTCAATGCAGAGCTCATGCTGTGATTGTTTGTTGTGTATGACTCACTCACATCCCTTTTTTATGCAAACAGATCATCCATAGGGTAAACATCGCGATATGCCTCGAAATTGGCGCCTTGCAGGGTCATTGTTCCGGACAAATGACTAACATAGTACATTTGCTGGTAAGAATGGACTTTGGCTTCGCAAACATTCATTATGGAACGTGGATTCCTAATGAAAAGTTGTCGTCTATCATTAAAAAGTTGTGATTTATGTCAAGAAAACACTTTAGGTATAATTGTACATTGATATTTGATGGATACTCTGAGGATGAAAACCATAAAATCTATTGAACATACCCGAAAGGTCCGTATAAGCCAGGTCACGAGCATTTGTTTGATGAATCGATAACAAATCAAAAAACCAGCGAACATAATAAGAAGGGTCTGATAGCAATACTCAGAGATGAATTGTTTGGTGAAAGTTTTTAGGCCAAGGCTCAGATCCTTTGATTGTTAGTACAGCATCTGTCAACATATTTGAAGCAGAGAATATCTAATTCGATTGCTGAGAGTGACACGAATTGCAGCAACAAAGGGAATTTTACAAAAAATAGTTGTTTTTTAACATGTTGACCTTTTATGGGAGGGAGTGTTCACCAGCTCTTTTCGAGGCTCTGTTTACAGGTCCGGGCATGGAAAAATGACATCCTTGATCAACATGGGTGGGGATGAAAAACTGATGTAAATCAATTTCCAACAACCCAAGGAACTGCTAAAAACCATCATATCCCGCACCTGTACGAAATGATGCTAAATTGCGTGGTCCTGCAGAAAATATAGCATCAAATGATCGTATGTTGATGACTATACTTGGCTCCATTTCAGTTTGAAAGGACGCAAGTTTTCTTTCAATAAAGAAGTTCTGCAAGTTGTAGACAGCTGATGGTTAGTAGACCAAGAAGGTTTTTTTTAAAGGCTTAGAGGCACTACAGGATCGCTGTCTCAAGTGTATTAAGTTAAGGAGGGGGGAATAGTAAAGACGATGCAATTGCTGGACAAAAGCTGATAATTTGAACTGAACAAAATGCCAAAACACATGTAGTAACTCTTATCTGGGATGCTCAAAGAGGTTTAGAATATAATAATTTTCAGCTTTGCAATATTTTCTTGTAAGCTAGTTTGCCTGGACTGCTTGCTATTCAGATCTGCAGTTGCGGTAGAAACTGACCCGCGATTTGCCGAATTCAGATCACGCGTCCTGGATTGGCAGCAGATGTCTTTCACAGCTGCTGCGATCTGACGCCAGTTCAGGTGGTTTTAGCATAAAAGGAATCAGTTTTCGATGAATGCACATCGATATAAGGAGATCGTGACAAGGAGCTACTGATTTTCCAGCTGCTGGCAGGTGTTGGTTCATAATTAATGCGAACTGTTCTCGCATGTCCAATGCAAATCAGTTCTGTTGCTGGCTATTGTTTTGCCGGTCTTCAGCATGTGAATAGAGCCAGTTTGTAGGCTTTGTTGGAGTGACGTGTTTGGATAAATGCGTGAGTTTGTCTGTAAAATAGCTCAGCGTGGGGTATAGTTGGAGCGCGTAATTTGAAGCCCGAATAATTAAGCTTGGTAAACTCTTTAAAGGGAAAGTTCCTCCATGTTTGTGCAATTAAAACGCGCAACAAAAGCGCTTTAACCTTTCGAAATTTCCTCGTTAGGGCGAAATCTAATCCCAGTTAACCCTCATTTAGCCCTTAAATTTACAGTTCTTGATCTCGTTTGGACTGATCGATGCGTGTAGAAAAAATGCTTTCTCCCCTAAGTGCGTACGAGGCGGTTCTTTGGCGATGTTGCCAAATACAGAAAACTGTTGTATATTTGAAGTTTGCGAGTATTTAGCCATAGATAGGGTGTCATCAATTTGTCTTAAACAAGGTAAACGACTAATTATCAACACCAAATAACTCCCTCTCTTCTCTGGAGGCTCTAAACGTTTCCTTTTTTGCGCCCGTAAATAAGCTTTTACCAATTTTCAGAAATAAAATAAATTATTTCTGCTGGATTGCCAATGGATTCATCTTTCTCTACAATTTTTATCGAATGTTTTTGTGCATTTGGATGATACTGAGAGGCATGCATCTAGATGTATTAAATAAAAATACCGAACTCACGTTAGAGAAAGAAAAAATGGCGTCCTTAACTTTCTGCACTTGTCTACTCACATGTTGGCAAAGAAAAATAAAATTGACTTTGACATTATAAAGAAAAACGACACTCAGATGTAATAATCCTCGCATGCTCAATTCAGTCGATACAAATTAAGCATTATATATTTTGTAGTTTAAAAAACAGCTTAGTAACTAAACCACTTTAACAATAGATACATCTCTAAGATTGTAGGTGAAACACATATTATGGCCTTATTAAATTACATAAATGGGTTGCAAATAATTTCTTATTTCATTTCAGTAGAGATATGGTGCTATTTACAAATGCTTAAAGCACAATCAAACTACTTGATTGATTATTTAAGACATAGCTTTTACTATATGGAACATAAATTTTATTTTTCATAAAGCCATCTGTGAAAACAAAATTTACTTACGAGATGTGGTCTGCTTATTTATTTTGTGTCTCATATATTTACAGATCCAGTAGTTAAATTCTGAAATTAGCTCCTTAAGGTATTTTCAACAAATGGATTCCTTACAAATTTTCTCCTACATTAATAGATGATCAAAAAGTGGAATAACAATTTAGAGAGAAGAACACAAAAGAGCAAAACACCAGTCGTAATA
The DNA here is from genome assembly GCA_025024175.1 of Rhyzopertha dominica. NCBI lineage: Eukaryota > Metazoa > Arthropoda > Insecta > Coleoptera > Bostrichidae > Rhyzopertha > Rhyzopertha dominica. Next base: position 5,393,009 of record QCXZ01000003.1, on the reverse strand, counting down.
ATTGACATGCACAAGTGATAACATCGTCAATAATTCAACTAGTTCATCAAAGTTACCTCCGCTTATTTTTAAATACGCGTTATAGTATCCATCCAAGTATGAGAAAACAACATCCTGGGAAGCCCATTCCAGATATCTTATACAGTCTTGAAGATATCGTTCAGTATTCGCCCCATTTCTCTGTAGATCTTCTCCATCTTGGCACCGCCGCCGCTTCTTGCGTGGAATCCGGGGTTGATGCACCCCGTTGCAGCCGATAAACACGGGGGGAGAGATGTTCTCGTATCGATGACTCACATTGTGTGTCCACGCGCCCCGGAACCGGGGGTGAACCCTGAAGGGTGGTGGCGCTTAGATGAKTTGTGATGGACGTACCGTTATTGMTAGAGGAAGATTGCAGACGTCCGAAATMAGGAAGTTTCGCGGTTTAATTAAGAACGGTGTATTGGATTTTGCAGATAAAGGGTGGCAAAAGGGGTGAATGGTTATGCTTGAATGGATAAAGCGCAGTTCTTTTACTATGTTACAGATAAAGTTGGTATTCATAGAGATATTAAATTTTTTTAGAAATGTCATTTTTGGATGTTCAGGCAGTCATCTCTAAAGATTTTATCATAACCTCAGTAGAACAGTGATTTCCATTTAATCAAGCTTTACAGAAGATGATTATCTATCAACAAAAAACCATACTTGCCATTTTTAGTTTTTACGGGTAAAATTAGGAGATTAAGATTTTAAGTGGTGGTAGTGGCGATTTTCTCTCTGCTGACGTTTCGCCCACTCCTGTGGTGGGCATCTTCAGAGCCGAGTTCATCGTGGACGTAATTGTCTTCGTGCGAACACAAACTGACTGAGAGATCTGAATCTGAAAACGGCTTCAGACTATCAAATCTTAATTTTCTTGGAACCTGATCAACTTTAACGTTCTTCTTCCAGTTGACAGTCTTCTAGATTTGTTTTGCTGTTTACATGGAAACTTTTGTTAACGTGTTTTATCCCCAAGTGACCTACTTCCAAAAATTATTCACTTCATTTCATTAGCATGGCACATTTCATGATTTTTTTATTCTGACACTAACAGCGCATACAGCTGGTGGAATTTTCGGTTACAGACTTTGCTAGGCCAGTCTTTTGCATAGAGGGTAACTATCACTTCTCTTATTTATTAAAAATAATGTTGATAACGATAATTATTTGGTGCCTATTAATGATTCGTCTCTAGTTGAAGGAAATGTTTGTGATAATTTGTCTCTGAATAATCTTGTATGATATAATCATATTTTGTGTTGCCTTGGATTACTATTAGATTTATGTTTTTTTAACAGTACGTTATTCTTTATTCTCCCAGTACACACAAAAATAACAGTTTAAACATTTAATATCAAGAATTTAAGTTTAGAAATGACTGTGGTCCTTGCCCAGTGTGGGCGTGTGGGATTTAATTCAAAATTAACATGTAGGTAATCCTAACAGCTGAAAACTGCACCGGCGCGCACAAACGCAGCGGAATCACAACCAGCGGAGCATCAGTAAACAAAAAATTAAAGCGGAATACCGAAATAGTAATAAAAGTAAGCATACTAACATAGGAAATAAAAATCGTTGGAAACAATCGTAAGAAACTACAACGAGCATGAGTACAATGAAAACCAGCTTGAAAAAAAAATTGATTTTTTTCTTTTAAAACTACCTACTAGCATAGATAAATCTAATAGAATAGAGCTAATGATATAGTTTCGGACAATAGTGCTTTCACGAAGGGCCGTTCAACTTGAAGAAATGTGTTTCTTCTTATATTTTGAACTATTTCACTAATTTAGCAAAAGCCTTCGACTGCTGTAAATGCTACTATGCTGCTCGTGTAAGGCTAAGCATCCCCCTTTATCCTGTTAAATATAATATTACTGCCTCGTCGAGGACACCGCAAGGTGCATACATGGGCTCCGTATTATTTCGGTTATATTTCAATGATCTAATGAAATTGGTTAAACATTGTAAAATATGCAATATATATATATATATATATATATATATATATATATATATATATATATATATATATATATATGTTATTATTAACATACCTTTCAAGGTTTTCTCGCATAGGGTGTGAAAAGCTCCGTGCAGAGTCTGTTCCACGACGTTTCGATGAAATATCATTCATCATCTTCTAGTGGTAAATTGTTAAGTTTTTGAAATCTTTTTGACATTGTCAAGATGATGAATGATATTTCATCGAAACGTCGTGGAACAGACTCTGCACGGAGCTTTTCACACCCTATGCGAGAAAACCTTGAAAGGTATGTTAATAATAACACATGCTATACTCGCAGAAATCTTAAAGATAACATATATATATATATATATATATATATATATATATATATATATATATATATATATACAAAGGAGGTCATTGTTGCATAATTCCCAAACGGATCAAGCTGCAATCCGTCTAATTTTCAAACCCCACATGGTCAGACTAATGAAACATTACACCCCCCGTCGCATAACTGCAGGCTTATGTCCTGAGTAACAGTTTTTCCCAAGGGCCACACCCCCTTATGCATATGATGAATGTCAGGGGGTGAACATCTGTTAACTTGGTCTAGTCGTTAAAAAACAGTAAAGTGGTCTCTGGCTTAGTTCTCGGGATCTCCGACAAAAACATCGATGATCTTCAAATACCGACATACCAGACGGGATAAATGTGAACGAGGCGTGTATTGAATACGGGAAAAAGCTGCTCCGTCTGAGTCTCGTACAAGGACGCGACCGGTGTTCTTTTAGAACGAGACGTGAGGTCGTAAGTTCAGGTATAGTTTTGTTAATCTAGTCTAGACGGAATATGTGAAACGAGGTGTTAAATTGGGACACTTCCTGGATATTTAAGAGAGAAACTTGATGAACTAACTTTCCATGAAGTTAAAATGCATGTCTATGCTGTGCTGTCTACACCTCAACCAACTGCAGATAGTACTATTTCGCTGTCATTACAGCTCATCAGTGCAGTTTAGGTCTAATGTAGACAACACGGCATAGAACTGGTTTTGCTTATATACCAAAGCAATGGAAGTAGTTCCCGTTAAGGCAGCTAGGTGGCTTTGTCATCATGTCAGTGTAATACTGACAGATGGCATTGCCATCCTAAATTCTTATTTCCATGAAGTGTTTTGCTGAATGATTTTAACCCACAGTGTCATTTATGATGACACCTATGGCTTATTTCGTATAAATCTAATATCACGCCATCAATCCGTACTAGTTTTTAGAACAACTGATTTTATTAATATATTACGCCGATACAGTTTAAATTTATGAATATTTGAAGAGCACTGCTAGAAGACACTGATCAGTACACCAGATGTAGCAAATGAACTCCGCTTTTCTACTGTCCAATCCAATATAAAACTTTTGAAATAAAGCATGCAATTCTTGGCCAAAAGAAGTAGTAAGACAATAAACTCCCCCAAACGTATTCATGTCAGAAACTCGTTGATATCATTTACTTCCATCTACCCCTGCACTCCTAAGCCCTTGATCTAGCGATGCATCACCAGAATGCCAAATCATCGACGGTTTCCCATCGACAGATGTGTTCCTAAAACGGAGGCCACATGTTTTCCATTCCTCAAACGCGTGTTTTTTAACAGACCGTTCTGTCGGACGCGTCGGCACTGCGAATTTTGCACTTTAAAATGAAGCCAGCCAAGCAGAGCTTTACGWGCTTTCTTAATTCTGTTTATTGGCGAGTGTAAAATTGGATGAGAGCTTTTCAACTTCTCCCGGGCTTGGAGGAAAGCTGCTTAACGGGGCGATAATTGGATTGGTCTGTATGGGGGCTGCGAGGAACATGGGATCGGCATGATGAGATGCAGATTCAGAATTAGAAACCGCGAAAGAAATTAGTCTACAGTACTTTACGAAACTTGGCATCTCTATTCCATTCTATACTTATGCTTTCAAGGCATGTAATAGACACAGTCTTTATGAAGCGGAAGTGCAATTATTTCTTGATCTTTTCCAGATCCCAAAGTGGGATTAAAGATTAAGCTGTATCCGTTCGTAAATATTGACATGAACTTTGCAATTTGGTAAAGTCATCAAAATTTATACAAATACTTAGCAATTGGATATGCATGTTGGTATTTGATGCAAGCAATATTGACAGTTGTTTGACCTGCTCCTTCATTGGTTACAAAAGTGCTGATTTTTTATCGATCTCCAGTAAAGAAAGCGTTAAATGCAAATAACCTTTTTTTCAAATGAAACATTACTTTTTTTCTACTCTCATAGCGAAATAAAATTCCCTTTAATTAAATGCAGCATTGTTGCGGCGCTGAAATGGTAGTTAACGTATCTCCAACTTTGTCAAGTATATCTTTTAGATTTTGCCGCGGTTTCATAACATTTATTTTAAACAATTTTACGTTATTTTTAATATCTGTAAATATGCTTCTACACCGTGTTTGAGGTCAAGGCTTGAAACTTTTTTGAAGATTACATTACAGATTTTCCGAAGCCGTGCTGTCAAAACTTGTCAGGGAATCTGGTCTTTCTCTTTCTGGAAAAAAATCAAATTTTTAAATAAAACGTGGATCACTGTTGATATCGATATCGAGAAAGCATAAAACATACTTTACTTTTACTAATAAMATTTATTTTGCTTAAATCAATGATTTTTGTTTTACGAGGGTGAATGCTTTCAGCGTCCATAAATATAAGATAATATTTTGTCGGATAGATCGCTGTCACTTGAAYACACTGACAAAAAGTTAATAGTCTGACGTTTCGATTACACCTGTAATCTTTGTCAAAGACGAAGAACCTCAAAATTTGCCTGACACAAGTTCAAACAAAATTTTGAAAGTAAATAAACAAATTACCAAGATATTTTTCTCTATGTAAAATTCTTGTTTTATCAAAATCAATCATGTGTTTAGTCAAATATGAGTGTTCAGCTACGGAAGATTTATCTATCTGTTGCAACCTAGTAGCTCGTATGTGTTCTTTCAAACGCGTACCTACTTTTCTTTTAGTTTGACCTATGTAACACTTTCCGCAAGAACAAGTAATTTTGTAAACACCTTCACTTTCTAAATGTACTTTATCTTTAGTAGAACTTAAAATTTTATCTAAATTATTATATGTACTATCAACAACTAAAATATCGTGTTTTCTAAGCATCCTCTTTAATTTTTCCGAAAGGCCTTGTACATAAGGCAAACTCAACTTCAATTTGCTTTGTCGTGGCTGAGAATTTACTTGATTTGGATGAGCACTTTTATTAGAAACTGACCAAATATTCTTACTACTATAACCATTTCTCACTAGCGCTGATTTAAGATGATACATTTCTTTTTGTACAGAACTTTCATCTGATATCCTTTGTGCTCTAACAAATAACGTCCTAATAGACTATTCTTTTGAGAAGTAGGGTGGTGAGATATGGCATGTAAATATCTGTCTGTGTGTGTTGGTTTTCTGTAAACCTTGTGTCCTAACTGTCCAGTGTTTGTTCTGTAAATTTGGACATCCAAGAAAGGTAAACTACCATTGCTTTCTAATTCCATAGTAAATTTTATGTCGGGATTTTGACTGTTCAAATGATTTAGAAACCTACCCAGCTCTTCTATACCGTGGGGCCAAATAACAAAAGTGTCATCTACATACCTATACCAACATTTTGGTTTAAGCTGAAAACTGTTTATCGCTTCATGTTCAAAATTTTCCATAAACAAATTGGCTACTACAGGACTTAGAGGTGAACCCATTGCACAACCTGATTTTTGTTCATAAAAATTATCATTCCATAAGAAATAAGTAGATTTTAAACAATGTTCGGATAATCTGGCTATCGTGTCACCTAAGGGATCGCTATTAAGCTTGGATTTGATGATATCTATCGTTTCAGGAATGGGTACTTTCGTAAATAAAGAAACCACGTCAAAACTAACCAAAATATCACCTTCTGAAATACTTAGACCTTTTATAATATCAATAAAGTCTGAAGAATTTTTGATGAAACTACTGGTATTTCCCATATAAGGTTTTAAATAGTTGGCACAAAATTTTGCCAATCTGTAACAAGGACTGCCAATCGTATTGACTATGGGTCTTAACGGGACATCGGTTTTGTGGATTTTGGGCAAACCATACAATTTAGGTACCTTGCAATCGGAAACAGTTAAAAGAGATTTCTCCTCATTCGAAAGATTTTTGTTTTGTTTAATAAAAGCTAAGTTCTGTCCAACTCTTTTATATGAGATAGATTTCAATCGCTTTTCTGTAAAATTCATTTGTTAACAGATACAATCACACATAAATGTCAATTTAACATCTCTTAATCAAGATTACTGCAAATCTCCGGTTTTATATAACACAGGTCTTTCTGGACCCTCGTGTTCGATTGCATCCTTCAAGACAAAAGAAGCCAGACTGTATGGAGGGGGAAATTGCTCGCCGAAAGCCAAGGGCCTCTTGAGTAATTTGATGATGGGATCCCCGGGCTCTGATTAGAGCCGAGTTTCGGCACTAGAGTCTGTAGGGCCCTCTTATTTGGGAGGACTAACATCGAAGTCTGGGGCGAGATTAATAGTGGAAGGTTTAAAGCAAATCTTGTAGGTTACCGTGGGAAAATCCGGCAGCGGTGGTTTTTCGTCATTTAAGAAGAAAATTCTGCACTGATGCTGTATTCGTCATTAGACAAATAACCGAAAAATCGGTGGAATGTGATTGGTCGGCGTTCATGTATTTTGTTGATCTTGAGAAGGCGTTTGATAAGATTCAAGTGGAAGTCGTCGATACTATTGAAAATGTACAATAATAAATCTAATTTCGTATACTTAAAGCATACATAATTTTAAATAAAGTAGTCAAATGGATACTCGTGGTGTTGGACGGAAAAAATCGGTATTTCGAGAAGTTAGAGAACATTCTAGAAAATTTGACGAAGATTAAGGAACCTCCCAAAAAATCGACATTTCGAGAAAATGAAAGAGCATTTTAAATATTATAACTAACCAAGCGAAGCTAGTAAAGTATGAACTGGAGGTTTAGATTTAGACATCAAAAATGAAACAAAATCTGACAATTATATCCTTGCTTGCTTGTGGTTATTCGTTTCTGTTCATAGAAACCCACTTTGTATCGCTGTGGGAAAATTTCCATCCGTACCCATATGTCTTAAGAAGGTGGAAACCGACGCACCTCTCAGTGTGAGAAATTCCCGTAGGCAGAGCAACAACGTGCCAATTTCTGTCTCGCCATAAAACAATCTGGTCTCGCTCTGTATAAATATCGTAAACGGCGACGACGGAACGCGTCTGATAGCTTTATTGCACCCCGTCTAAAAGTTCCTCATCTTCCGCATTCCGCGAAATTCAATTACTATCCCGGCGCGTCTATATTGTGCAGACGAGGAGTTTTGCACCACAATGCTGTTAATTTCAACGCTGACTAGAGTGATTTGAATGATGAACCTGTTGGGGGATGAGGTGGGGCTAAAATTTTGGGGTGTCGTTATCCATTAAGTAATGGTAGACGCTTCATGAGGAGAAGGAGTGGGTTGCGAGAAATCCTGCTTATTTGATATCAAAATCAAGCTTTCGTACAGAAATGTTTGATTTTTTCAACAATTCTGTGAATTGGTCAAAATTTTGTTCGCGTCAACCTTGGTCCTGCGGAATTCTGATAGAAGACTATTTTAATATGATGATTATTTATCATTTTTGCCTGGTCTTGTTTGTCTCTCATCTGTTGTTGCTTGACATCGTTTGTTAATTGTCAAACTTGTACTTTTCTAATATGAATGAATGAATGAATTCAGTGTTTAAAAGTTCTGGACAAGTTCAAACATCAAAATAAGTACAGCAATACGAACGTGGAAGAATCATTTAAGCAGTTTAAAATATTTTTTTTCATAAGCCGTTATAAACTTTTGCTGATTTTTTTAAATCTTAGTATTTTGCTTTAGAATTTCGATTGGTACCTAAAAATGTTATTATTTTAACTTATAACTAAGTAATTATTTTGCAACCTTCAGATACATACCTATCTGAATTTTATAAAAATTTTTGGAGGTACTTTTAAAGTTTGTTTCAAATTTTTGACCTAAAACACAAAATTTTGAAGTTTTTTATTTTATCAATCTGACCCCAGATTGCATACCTATACACCTTGTATACTAACTTTCCAGACTTGTTAATAGAGGTATAAAATAAAAAAAACCAATACTGTCCCTAAATTACAWCCTTAAGAGATCCCAAATATGGAATAGATCCTTGTTTTTACCCATGACTTAGAGAAACAAACCTATTCTAATTTTGTTCAACATATCATGACCTATAAAAGTTTCTAATTTCCCCTAATTAATAAGCTAGATTCATTTTCGATTGTCGGAATTGCTAAACTGCAACTGAGCACGATCTCTAACAATAGCCTCAGCTTTTGTTTCACTCCGCACCCTCCCACAGCTATTGCATCCCCTTCCTTGCGATCTCTTCCATTTTAATAATCACAACGCCAACTGGATCCTTTCAGCCCGTCCAATCTCGTCCGTCTTCATTAGCCCAGACGTTGCGAGTCCGGTCCTTGGATAAATCGGAGCTTTCCGTTTAATATCCGGCTTATGGAGGACAGAAGTAAATCGGATGCAGGTCGGAATAAACGGGTGAATTGGATTTCGGGGTTTTATTCCGGTCGGTTTGGCCCGTGTCGATTTGTGTGATAATGAACAGCCCCTTGGCTGGCGATTCGGTTTTATAGGGTGGAATATTGAGATTTTGCGAAGTAGGTACGTGTTTCGAATCTTTTTTTGTTATTACCCTTCTGAGACAACTTTGAATACTTAACTGTCCTATATGTATATTTTTTTCATTTTTAATCCTTGTAAACGTGTGTTGGTGGAATTACATTTTTCCCCTTTTGAGGTAATTGCTACAAAGATAAATCTTTTTCTGTTGCCTCAATAAATTCTTTTACATTCTTTGACATTCCGAAAAAACCATTACTTCTAGCTCTTCATCGTCAGTTTCTATGTGTGAGCATTTGGAATCTGTAATCCTCGTTTATAAACATATTTAGATGAATAGGGCAAACGTCAAACACTAACCTCTACAATCTTCTATGAGCTACTTGAATATTTTTTTTTAAAGATGGAATTGTTGAGAATTTATATTGATCCAGGTCCAATTATAACCATAAATTAAGAATTTAGGATGGCAATGCCATCCGTCAGCATTACACTGACATGATGACAAAGCCACCTAGCTGCCTTAACGGGAATTACTTCCTAAAGGAAGTGACCTGTAGCCTGACAAATTGGTATGCAACTGCATACTTCAATTTGACAGCAGGCCCCCACGGCACTTTTTGCTGACGGGCAAGAACCAACATACATTAAAATGCATGTCTGTGATGTGCTGTCTACACCTCAACCAACTGCAGATAGTACTGTAGTAACTGGTTCTATGCCGTGTTGTCTACACTAGACCTAAACTGCACTGACGAGCTGTAATGACAGCGAAATAGTACTATCTGCAGTTGGTTGAGGTGTAGACAGCACAGCATAGACATGCATTTTAATGTATGTTGGTTCTTGCCCGTCAGCAAAAAGTGCCGTGGGGACCTGCTGTCAAACTGAAGTATGCAGTTGCATGCCAATTTGTCAGGCTACAGGTCACTTCCTTTAGCAAGTAGTTCCCGTTAAGGCAGCTAGGTGGCTTTGTCATCATGMCAGTGTAATGCTGACAGATGGCATTGCCKTCCTAAATTCTTACTTTCATCATACCATTGCTTTGGTATATAAGCAAAACCAGTTCTATGCCGTGTTGTCTACACTAGACCTAAACTGCACTGACGAGCTGTAATGACAGCGAAATAGTACTATCTGCAGTTGGTTGAGGTGTAGACAGCACAGCATAGACATGCATTATAACCATAAATGTTGCTGCCTGAATATATGCCAGTTAAGTTGCCTTTATATTTACACTTTTTACAATAGCTACCATACGTGTATAAATTTTGTACTCCTCAAAGTGTATGCGCCATCATTAATGTTCCTTCAGAGGCACTGCTTTCGCTGGTATGTAGCATGTTGGTGAACAGAAAGCTTTTCGTAAGAAAGTAACTAGTTTTGCTTTTCCAACGTGAGAATATACTACCACTCATGTTTATATCTGCATATGGTGGCATCAAATTTCATTTGCAGCTTTATCCGTTATAAAACCAATTATTTTTCTTAAGGTCTTACAAGCGGGGGGTGTTACTTTATTACGGAAGTGACTATACTAGGCTACAAAGTTTATACCAAAGCTGGTCGTTACACACCACGGTGTTAACCATGTTTATGAAACTTTATAGCTGCGGTACTCCTGTTATGTGCTGTTGCATTATTATGGATTTTTACATGTTTTATAGTGGTGGCAATATAGGGAATGAATTCTTGAATACCGTTTTAGAGTTCGGTGAAGTTTCTGTATATAAATATTTTGAATATTTCTATATTAATTTTGTTGGGATTACGGCCAAGTACTTATTATTCAACTTCTTCAAAGTATTTAATACCTTAAATTATGGCATATTAGCAGCCATCTTAAGACATTCTAATTCATTGCCTATTTCTAAAAACAATTTATTGGCATATTTACACAACCTTATACTTAGACTTTTATATTATTAGAACAAAGAACAAATGAACTGAAAACAAATGAAAATGAACAAATAAAATTAAATAACTTCTATAAACACGAAAAAAGCAATAAAAGTATCTGTCACAGAAAATAACTGAATTACTGAATTAACTGTGATTAAAGCACAAAACAAAAATCTTGCTGACCAGTGCCATCTTCCATGTAAGCCTGAGAATGTCACTTTTTCAAAAAAAAAGCAGTTGAACCCTGTCACTTCTCTCAAGAATCTCGGAGTTATCATGAAGAGCACCCTTTGGTTTAGGTTGCATATTAACAATCGGATCTTATTCCGGGGGACAAATGTTCTGACGCTATATTTCTGTGTTCTTTTGCACAATAACGATATATTCGTGCTCGATTCAAAACATCGAAACAAACACCGCAATTTCATCTGAAATCAGAGCATCTCGACCTTTCGTGGCGCTCCCATTTTCAAAGCATTCTTCAGGGAATCTCCAAAGCTCCTTTGTGGCGCCACCATTCCAGGAAATAAATATTTACCCGCCGTATTGAAACCCCGATGGATTTCGTGCTTATTTGTTCTGATTTCTTTTCGATATTTGTGTATTTGTTTTGCTTACCGAGTTGGAACACGATTTACCGTCGGGTCAGATGGTAGATTTAAGTTCTGGCAGTGTGAAGTCCATAATTATGCTTAATTTCTGTGAAGCTATGTGGGTACCTTTAATTTCATTTCTTTTTCTCCCTTTTTAGTTTGTACTCTCTCCCACTTTACTGCCTGTATTTTTACTTGTACCTTTACAAGGACCAGATTGCATTCATTTGTTGCATACAATGCCGTGCATGCTAAATTATCCAGTAACGTGGTTCACATGCATTCTACTGTCGATTACATAAGCTAATATCCGAGCTGTACGTTCGGAGTAGCAAGCACATGTTCTTGGAACCGGGACGAAATCAGCGGTCGATGATGTAAAACAAACATCGACAAGGTTAAGCGCTTCACTGTTTACAACACACAAGATTGAGATTGTTAAAAAACGTTATTTTTGTCGTAGCGCCCTTGAAACTAAAAATATACGCGTCGTTTATTTTCAATCATCTTCCTTTCTGTTTGGCTAAACGTTCTCTCGCTACAAAATCATATATTCTCGGCAAACGAAAGAAGTGATCTGCGCTTGAAAAACAATCTACCGCGCAAATTATCTTCATCGGCCCAATTGTATAAATAGTGGCCCTTAATCTGATCCCTGCGGCACCCCATTACATGCATGACATTGACCAAAAAACTTTAACTTACGTTAAGTGCAGGTGTAAAGAATATCTTTCGTTCTCTGTCGTAAAACAAAACAAAAATACGGCCCTCATTCATACCTAAACAGCTCGCCCACTCCATTAATTTTTTTTGTAAACTGCCTCCACGCCATTCTGGCGTCCAAGCTCGAAGAAGAAATGCACCTATTAATATCTTACACGCTACTCATTACGGGACACAAAAAACTTCTGTCAACCAGGCTCTCTCCGTATTCAGAACCGGTTTTTTGCTCTCTTTTTCAATCTCGGTAAATACACACGTGGTCTTTGTTAGATATGTACGGGAACAGCCAGTGAGACTGTCTGAAGTCTTACGAGGACGCACTAGATGTTGTAGTTACAAAAGAGAATTTTCAAGTTGCAGTACGAGCTTTCTTGTATTTATTGTTTACTGAGTGCATGAAAGCATGAATTCTGTCGAGCTTTTTCAGTTTCACATGATTTTTTTTGTAAGGTAAATAAGATTACTTTTGGTTTTCAACCGTCATCTAATGCTTTCTTGTTTTTGGTTAGTGGAAATGTAATTATCTAATATTAGCTAATGTTTTTGGGTTCCAATAAATTTTTCCAAAACTATAAATTAGACCTTCAAACCCAAACCAGAGTAATTGTTGGTCAAATCCCCTGGGATAATAAAACCATCAACTAAGAAGCACAAGAACTTGAGAAATTTTCTTTGGACTCCTTCAGTTGATGTATCATAAACAGGAAACCATACCATTGCTACGTATCCAGACTTCCCGACAGAACTAGAGAATTGAAAAGTAAAATCAATGTCTGCGCTTTTCCAAAATCTGCAGTTGCCGCAGATAAATCCGTATATGACGTAAATGCCTTAGTGACCATATTTAGGATATGGTTAAGTGTTAATTTAACATCAACTCCTAAGTCTTTTGTCAAGGATAGTATCACTTAATTTATATGAGTAAAGTAAGTAAGAAATAATACTACACTTTGGAGTGTTAAAGATGGTTGCAACAGCACCTGGAAAATAAGTGTTGAAGAGGATATTCTGTCACAAATATTATTAATGAATAGCAAAAATAATAGAAACTTTGTTTTTTGAACCCTGCGGCACTCCGAATGTTGGGCTAAATGATGTCGAAGCGTAGTTATCCTAAATGACACTGTTGTCTATCAATTAGATAAGATTTAAATAATGTTATAATTGAATCAGATAAAAACCGTATAGAGTCAGTTTATTAAGTAAAACGCTGTGGTTGATCTAACAAACGCTTTTTCAAAGTCTGCACAGATAATATCAACTTGGCTGAACTGGGCAGAAATTGCCAGGTGGGTTACAGTTGATATTTTGCTCATAAATTATACAAGACTTGATGTTTTGCCACATTAATATTTTTTTAATAACTGAAGAAGACATTTATCTTTATTTTTGTCATAATACACGTATAAACTGAAGTTTTTGCAAGAGAACCCTAAACATGAGAAGCCCAAATCAATACTCCTATCACAAAGCTTAATCAAATGAACCTGCCTAACTTGAACACTTTGTTCCCAAAATCTCCCTACAAAGCTGCAATCCAATTACAGTTCATCGTGTTCAGCTCATCTTCCCTGGTAGATTTTCAACATCTAATCGATAGTATCTCGACAGACGAGCGCTGATGCAATTGCTCTCATTTTCATGTTGGATGCTCTCATAGGCTTTCGATTGCAACCCGGTGCATGCGGCTGCTTTCCGTTTAATTAGTCTGGGCCAAAGCGAGCCCCAAAGCGCACCAGAACCAGACGCAAGTGAGTTTTTTCAATTGGTGTTCGCTGGTGCTGAGAGATGAAAGAGTTTCGGAAGGGGGTGTTTTTTTTTTCGGGAAGGGGAAGCAGACTGGTTTGAGGAAGTTGTGATATTTATCTTTGATTTGAATGATAATACGATAAGTATATAATATATAATAGTATGTTCACAAAAGGTACATACATACTTTAAATATGACAGTTAGTTGTATCCCTCTCGGAAAACTTTTGCACCATTTGTATACACTTTATCTTTCAAGAAGCAAGAACCTATCTAGGTCGTAATATACAGGGCCTTTTAGAAATGATGGTCCAAACTGAAGCATATATTGTGAAAATCACTATTCTATAAAGAATGAAACGAAAGCTTCAGATAATTTTTATGATTAGTACCATAGCAGGTATTCAAGTATATATAACAATTTTAGGTCAATTTCTCTTGTAAAAGAATATGCTCAATTTTTTGCTCTCAATCTTCTAACTGGTCAACAGAAAGTCCCCATGAAACACGAAATAGACATCATCAACATCAGTGTGGCTGTAATTTTTAGAAAACTAGTGATCAAGGCCCATGCTTGACGAAATTCATTTAGGGGTAAGGCACAGATTGTGACTTCAATTAGATAAAGCTCCTCCAGCATATAATGATAAATGGAATGGGTGAGGATGACTTATATCATGACCTCCACCTTCCTTGGACCTCAATCCTTTGGACTTTTTCTCGTGGTATTATTACAAAGAGATTTTGTGATCTTAAATAAATTGAGAAAACCACCAGAATTTCCTCATGTCCAACAGTCGATGTTGTATTCTGAAAACTTTTTGAACTTACTTCGCTTAAACGTTTGGTAGTAAACTGGTATAGCGCTCGAGGCCATCAAAATATCCTGTATACATTCCTCTTTGCCGCAAAATTTAATGCACCGTCGACCTAAATGTCTGCTTTAATGGACCGCACGTTTCTGTTTGTTTCCCTCGAGATGTTTTGAATGTTTTCCAGGCTCCACTGCGATGACGGGTTAACTGAACGCGGCTAGCATTTTTGAAGAGGAAAACTGTGACGGATCGATGAAAAACGAGGTCAAAATTGTAATAAAGGGTTGAGATAGGGACGGAAGTTTATCGAACTCATTTCGCTCCAGAAACTTTAGCAGACATATAAATGCGTAATAGTTGTTGGAAAACAAAGTAGGATTTGCAGTTTTCTGGCGAACTTTTATAAAGAACTTTGTGTAATAGTTAGAGATTGGTATATTGTTCACTGATTCACTTAATTCATTTAATAGTCACAATATCCCCACAATACGTCCATTCTCATACCTTAATTTTCCAGTAATGGCAAACATGTTTCATATACAATCTGTTCGTGTTGTAAAGCTGCAAAAAGAGCGATTTTGTCAGTTTTTTCGCGATACTGGAGTTTTATTGCGTCCACTTTTGGAGTTGTTTATAAGGGAGCTGTGATTTATGTGTGGCCTGCAGAAGATGTTTACATGAAAAATGCATTATTTCCACAAAACGACGCGCACAGAGGTCGACGCACCTTGATGGTATTGCCCGAAAACACGTTCCGACAAAATGTGAACGAGATGTTTATGCAAAAAGTATGACGTGCTATAACAGCGGAGGCCTTTGGCAGTTTCAAGGTTGCAGTTTCTATGAAGGATAGTCTTTTAACTTCTCTCAAGTAGTGACGAGGATCTCTATCCTCCTCCATAAATGAATTATAAAGAAGAAATGCCAGTAGTAATATCAGTTTTGTTGATCACCTTTAATTTAGACTTGTTTCTTCTCTAGTAGAAAACGTAACGTTACGTTACCATGAGATTATAAAGTTAGGATTCCAATCATTAATTAATCTAACTGCACATGTCATCATTCCAATAATAGTAGTCACACTTACCCAAATACCTACAAATTATGCGACCAATTAACTTAATTGCTCCAGTTACCGCTGGAATTTTTTTTTCATGCAATAACAACTGATGCGAAACGGCATAACGACTACACCACGAACTGCAAATGAAGCCCAGCTTTCAAATTATCGTTCAATTTCACTTTTGAAATTGGCAAATTGCGACCATTCTCTTCCGTTATGCCATTTCAGCCAGACGGTCTCCTGTTTTATCCGATTAGCTCCAAGTCTTGGCTACGATGCCAATTATGAGCCCCACCTAGCTGCAGAAGCTAAATTTTGACAGCTAGTGTAAAATCTCTAATCCGTTCATTCGTTATCTTCCTTGACCTTTTCCTCTAAAATCCGATGATTGTCTTTGCGCCAGTCTCAAGGCAATGTTTCGAACGATCCTCGTACGACAATGAAGTGGGTCAAGATGTTACAAATTAACATAAAATAACTGTTGAACGAATCTATAGTACGTGGGCATGGCTTCACCCACACTATGGTGACTCACTCCTGGTGGCAGCATAAATTCAAATGAAGGCGATCCTAGATTGATATGGTACCTTTTTTATAACGCTAGTAGACGAAAAAATCTCCTGTCTAAGTTTCCTTCTCGCATTATTTCTCAAAAAAACACGTTCAAGAACAAAAATTACGTAAATAAAAAGAAAGGCGCAACGAAACTGAACCTATTTTTAGATTTAGAAGAATAGATTTCTATTTGGTGAAGTTTACTCGAAGATTCTTTCTTGAAGCGTCATGTTTGAAGTGTAAGACGAAGAAATAGTCGCTGGGTGCATGGTGGGACTGTTAGGTGTGGGGAGTAGCATTTATAACTCCCCCCTCCCAAAATAAACATAACCCAATAAAATTCAAAGTATCAAAAGATGTCAAGAATACGAAATATCTTGGTGGGCGAAAACTCAAATTTAAAGGACAAAAAAATGTTTTCCCTCAGTGAAATGTTTTTTGCTACTATTCTCTGAGCACAATACTGCACAGCTTTTTACAAATCTGAGCATCTGACACTAAACTAAAAAACATGACCATCAGATAATATAAAGAGTATTATGTAAACTTATATATAAGTGTAGAAAGTAATATAGAGTTTCGGGTTCAGTAACTTATCTAAAACAATTAAGAAATTTGCTCAGGACAAGAAAGAAAGTCGTTAAATTCAGATATTTTTTCACTATAATGATAACGTAATAATTTTTAAAAGGAGAGATTTTCAATGCTAGAATTACGATTCTAGATGTTTCTAGGACATCTTACTGTCGCAGTCTATTGTTCCAGTACATTCCATCGACATTCCCGCCCTGTAGTTATTGCTAGGGTAACTACTTGCAGTGCCCTTTTACACGGCATCTACATGCCTGCAACTCCGGTGTACAGATGGCGCTGCACCTAACAATATTCTTCGTTCTTTACTCTTACTCTCGCTGGTTTGAATTTTGGTTTGTTATAGATCTGCGGTGCTGACTCCATCTCAAAATCTTTCATCTTCCATATTGAATTCAAAAGAAAAATTATCCTCTTGCTGTTTGCAATAAAACATGCATTTTAAGAATAAATCTTTTTAATCGTAGCCGTCGGCGACATATCTTTTAAAATAAGCAGCTTAGACTCGCTCCATTTCGCATAAATTAGAACTTTAATTCATTCCACGTGTAACACAATCCGATCCATTTTTATCCCGGCTTAATGCACCTATTTACATTACAGATACGTGCCCGCTTTTGTTGGCCTCATGAATTAACATGTATCGCTTTTCCAAAACACCAGGCCAAACCGTGATGGCGTACCTGACCCCACATGAACCATCAGGTTAATGCACTGGGCTCTGCATGCTTTCGCGAGCCTGTTTTAACAATGTTTTGATTGCAACCAGTCGATGTAGCATAGCAAATTCGATTGGTGTACGAGACAAAAAACTGGATTCGTGGAAGCGGAGTGTTTGCGGGAAATTGCTATATTTTGAGTGAATCTGCAAAAATTTTTCATTGCTGTGTTCACATGCTTCATGAAGAACCTGTTTTCAACTTCCACAGTTTACTATTTTTTCTATTTTGTTGAATGATTTGCAAAAATTCGAATAATCGCTGAAACAGGTAACTTAAGATTTAGAAATTTGTGCCATTCAAGCTCTTATTGTCTAAAGAATTCAACCATTTTGTCATTGAGCATGGAAAATTTTGGGAACTGTCGTATTTCAAGATATAAGTGTGTATGTGTTAAATAACTATTTTCCCAGTTGTGTCCATTTTTATTGTTTTTCTATACATGATGGATGATTTCTTTACACAATAAGTGCTCTAATGATGCAAGAAGTGCATAGTTGTATTAAAAAATTGATCACGTGCTATCTTCATCATAATAATAACAGCTCTGTTTCAATCATCTCAAAATGAAGCTGTTTTTGTACCTTAAATCGAAACAGTCGTCAGAGCGACGTAACTTACATACTATACTAAAATATTGTATGTAAGCATTACTATTTGATATTTACTATAAGTAAGAGTTAAAACTTTGCATTGGATGAGCTGTAAATTACCTGACTATAGCATGGTGGATATAAGCTGTGCATTATTGGTGTATTAGCTTAAAAATGGTATAGAAATCCTACAGTAAGAACTTTTCTCAAAACGGTTAATGAAGACTGACTGAAAAATAGCTTCTTGATTGATATATTTTAAGGATGTTTTCATGCTACATACTTCACATCAGATACTGAATGCAAAATCAAGCATTGTTATGGTATTAAACTCTTGCTCGTTGCTGAGAGCAGGGCATTTGTTCGCCCCATCAAGTTTTCTCTCTTGTTTTCGATCGTTTTGACTTCCAAGTGTATCGCAGCGCGTTTCTGCACTTATGGGCGCTTTGTCGTAAACCTTAGCGATAACCCGTTCTTATAACTTCAGTTTTAATGTCCCCTGATTTTTAGGGGAGACAAGGCTCATAAAATTTATCGCATATCGTATTTCTCACGCACGATTACATGAGATTAAAGGTGAAATGACTTCAGCTGCTACAATGTTGTATTAACTCGAGGAAAACAAATATTAATTTGTTCCAGTGGCACTTTTGTTTAACTACCTCAAGGTGTTTAAACTATTTTTCAGGCAATTGCTACAACCTGCCTTGTGCTTCTAAGTGTTCTAAATCAATTCAGGGATTAAAATAGATTTGAAATCGTGTTCAGCTTGGGGGCGCAATAAATAACGCTTATCTAATGTGTAGTAGGCCGTTATCTCGGCTCTGTTTGATAAATTTATCCATTAAGAAAAGTTGAGCCCGCTGACAGGCTGTCTGAATGAGAAATTTCAAAGAATGGTGGTCTATTTTGCTTCGTGGGTTAAAGTTAATTGCTTACAGTGATAACAGGGCTGATAAACCAACAATGCATTTCAATTATTTCAATTTCATTGTGGGAAATTCAATTAAAACTGACTCGCTTTTGCCTGCAGCGATAGAAAATAAATTGATTATTTACGAATGCCTGGAATTAATTATAGTTAATGAATATGGTATTCTACTGATTTGTCTTGAATTTGACTTCTAAGTGCTTCTTCTTGTAGCGCTAATTCATACAGAAGAAGAACATTAAGGGATCATATTGACGGTTTTAATTGTGTGAATCGTCAACTTTTAGGAAAAAAGGAATTTTTTGCTTATATGTTTTGGACTTTTACTGGTAGTATTAATCAAGATTTGCAATTCTAAGAACCCTGTGCGTGCTAACTTAATGGTACATACATAGATACAGCTCATATATAGCATTTTTTCTTTTTCAAGAATTACAAAAAACGAATAGAAGAGAACATGTTTTTTTTGGCTGAAAATTTAGTAACTTCGTTCCATGCTCCAATCAAAGGGCTTGTAATTGAAGTTTCATCGTTACAGTACAGGTCCAAGACATATAAGCAAAAAACTTTGGTTGCATGGAAAGTTTGACCAGTATGTGCATTCTTGCCAACACAATAATAAGCGAATAATGCAACGTCCAATTACCTGTCATTCATAACCCACAGGGGTGCCACCGGTACCCAGTGGTCCCACCATCACGGTAACAGCTGGATCCACCATAATCGCCCTGTGTGATGATTTAGAAAATAAACAAAGGCCGGTTTGTATAATGCTCGTGTACACACGTGGTACAAACTGTTTACGCTTGTCATTGATTGCTTTACATTTGTACGTGTAATGGAGCTGTGTCATGAAAGTTTAAACAAACACGGTAGTGGAGAACAAGAGATTATTTGGGTAGGTGGAAGCATTGTTTCCAGATAAATCGTATGCTCGTAAATTTTACTTAAGCGAGGTGGGTTTTGCATTTTTGCTGGTAATTGAAACTTGAAACTTGGTGGTCATTTAAGCTTAAAGATGCAGGGTTTTCAAAATTTTGTAATGAATTAACCAAAAAATAATAAAAATCGATGCAATCTTATTATAGTAATGCAACCCTCTTACCGTTATTACAACCCTGCAATACTATTTACCTTTCATCTCGAACAGCAGACGGCCCCTCACAAGTTACCGCAAATAACCGGATTACCATTAATTTAGGTCCGATTTTCAGAAGATGGTTAAGCAGGGTCGGATTATTTAAAGTTCACTACCGGTCAAACCAAAACTAGCATTCAGTCTTAGTATTTTTGTGCACGAGACAACAGAAGCGAAAAATGTTCCGTCTTTGGGAAAAAGCTGCTCCAAGTACCGCTCAGAATGAAGTTGCTGACGCTGACGTGGAAGTGCAAATTGAAGAAAACAAGAGGAATCGTCGTTACCTTACCCAAGATACCAAAGAAATCATAAAAATGTATACAATTTTTTGATAAAAAAGAGTGCAGTGCTCCATTAAAAGTGACAAGTGAAATGGTTGGTGTCCCCTACACGACTGTGAGAGATATTATTGAAAACAAAGGCAATTCAAGAAAATCACGCAATTCAGAGAAATTTCTAAATATATCAAAAGAGCTTGGGATAGAAATTAAAAAAGTGATTTACTAAATGTATAAGGAAAATAAAATTCCAACTACGGCATGTCTGAAATTAAAACTTTTAGAATTAGGATATGACATAAGTTATTGCGAAGAGTGGTTCAGAAAATACTTGAGAAGCATCGGTTTTAATTATAGTACATTAAACCAACGTTTGTCCATAATGGAATCAAACCCGACTAAAAAGAATGAGATGGGATTATATAAACGAAATCAGAAGGTACCGCCAAGCAAATCGTAATATGGTATATTTGGATGAAACGTGGTACAACACCCACGACTTGATAAAAAAAGGTCTGACAGATGGGACAAATAACTGCGTTCTGCAAGCACCACCTTCGAGAGGAAAAAGAATTATAATTCTTCATGCAGAAGGAAGTGATGGATGGGTGGAAAATGGCTTATTACTATCAGCGAAACAGATCCAAAATTGTTCTGCTGACTACCATTGCGACATGGACTCTGCACTTTTTGAAACTTGGTTTCAGCAGCAGTTACTGCCAGGGCTACCACCAGGATCTGTTATAGTCATGGATAACGCGAGTTATCATTCAAAATTAATGAGCATCAAGGCGCCAACATCAGCTACAAAAAAAATAGAAATAATTGATGACATGAAAAAACTACTTATAAAGTATACACTACACAAACAAAAAAGGAGTTTTAAAGCGACTTAAAGCCGGCACTGGAAATTCGCAAAATCACAAAGAGAAGGTTTGATTTATGAGGGGTCGCGTGCTGTTCCAACTGTGCCTGTAAATGACAGGTAAATAGTATTGCAGGGTTGTAAAAACGCTAAGAGAGTTGCATTACTATACCTTATTATTTTGGTTTTTCGTTGTATATATAGTCACTATGAATTCCTTTTCTATTGGACAATTTATTTATATTTTATGCTTGCGTTTTTTTGGATTCTACTTAAAATCCTAGAGTATAACACGTCATATACTTAAATTTCAACATTTCCAAAAAAGTTATTTTTTTTAATTCTTGACATTTACAAGAGTTATCCCCGAAATTGGCTTTAACTGATCTAGTTAATACGTTCTTCTGAAAGTCTACAAACTTAAGGTTTTCGTTGAACAAATAATGCAACACAAAATATTGTTAAGAATCTTGGAAATTAATATCACACAAAAAGAGATCATTACGTTGGTTAAACATTCAGTTTTTACCAAATTTTGGCCTTCAAAATTTTCATCTTTTTGTGACTGACTAAAAACAATTCAATCCGTTTTACGACGGCAATCAAAAACTTTAGGATGCTATGTGGTGTTATAACAATACGGTTTCCATTTTTTTTAAATTCTGTATAGTATAGTATTCGCGTACGATATGGTTTTGGTTTCTGCAATTCAGCGTAAATTTTAAACCTCTCTCACATTTAATATCTGTCAAATTGGGTCTAAATCAATCGTGATGTTACATAAAGAGTAATTTCAACGATTTTACTTCCGCATGCAACGGATAGGAAGTATTGTATCGCAAAATTTTAATTTTACTAAAAAATTTCTTGTCTGTTTGTCTGTCGGTCTGTATAATTATGTACGAAATAACCTTCGAAAGACTCAACATATGAACTTGAAGGAATTAAAAAAAACAGTAATGCCTAGATAATTCTTCACATCAACCTAATTTTTATGAATCCCTTTCATCTACCTTAAATCACGTGAAATAAAATTACCGCCACGAATTTCGTCCAAACCGAAAACTACTCGCTGCAACGCGACATTAGTATGCACCAAGTCGTAATTTAACTTTCACGCCAGATTAGGACAATAAATTCATGAAAAACGTCGCGGTCCCGCTGTGATAAGGGAAAAAATGCCGCCACATGCTGGAAAGCCTAGATTTTCTGTCGAGGAAACGATCAATCAGCTGGCTTCGTGCACGGCTCACATTGTTTGGGTATTTTGTGGGGTTATCTACCCCGTCGATCTTCCAAGGGAGCGATTCGTCAATTAGGGGCTGTTTGTCTTAAAGAGGCGCGTAGTGGTGATGTCTTCAGTTACAAAATAGGTGGTGAGCACTTGGTTCGCTTCTAAGCGCTTTTGACGTGACTTGAAGGACCAAAAGTATGTATGATGTTTCTGAGGAAATTAATGAAATGATGCTAACAACCAACGAAAAGCTCTGACGGGTTTTCTTTACTTCAGATTATCCAAAAGCAAATATAGTTATATTTTCGTTAATATTTTCGTCTATCATAGACAGCTAAATAAGGGCATGATTGTTCTTTCTGAACTAGCAAATTGCAAATTACATATTTCTCTGTTGTTACATAATCTATACTTAAAAGTATTACTAGCTTGTTTTATGCGGGAATTCCTAAAAGTTTCGTGTGACGACAAGTATTAATTAATGTTACCGGCGTTTTTCTAGCATGAAGTTTTGTTACATTTTAGCCGTATTATTATAGTCTACTTTCGTAAATTTGGACGTTACATAATCTTTTGTACTACTTCCTGAATTGAGGTACCTAAATACCATATAGCTTCCATACTATAGAAGTCGTTATACAATCTCATTAGAATTTCATATTCCCAACTTAGCAACATATTGTCCAACTTAAATACGCAACCGCACTGTTTTATTCAAACTTCGTGCGTTGCCTTGGGGAGCACTTCCATCCAGCTCTCGTTATCATATAAATGCCTTTTTAAAACAGAAACGTATCGTCTGAGTGGCTCAACAGAAACAGAAAGTTACTCTAGCCAGGCAATCAACCGATGGAGTGCTAAAATAGCACGCCATGAATGTAATTGATAGTCTGTTTCGTCTATTAAGATAAATCGATCGAGATTGGTCAATCTGGTTGCGGAGATACTGGGTTTGTAAGTGCGTTGTTGCCGGGATTTTCCTCGAATTGGGGATTTTTCTGTGCTCCGAATATATGACACATCGGAGGCTACATTAATATAGGTCAGTTAAATAATTTAACAATGATATAATAATTTAACAATGATTACAAAATAATACACCCAAAGTTGTCCCCTGAGGGACTCCAGAGGTCGCAGTAAATGAGATAGATTTAAAGTTGCGATAGCTAACGTCTGTTATTCTGATAGGATGGAACTAAGAAAAGTAATGAAAGAGAAAATCCATGTTTTTCAAGCTTATCTAGAAGAATCTCGTGTCGACAATGTCATTTGCCTTTTGAAAGGCTTCATCTGAGTGAGGCAAGCAAGATTTAAAAGTAGAGTTCTCTTTTCTACAAAATTTTGATGGTGTTGAGAAGCTGACTGAATTCTTTGAGGTCGAATAACTTAGGCTTCAAAATGAGAATCGGAGGACAGGATAGAAAGAATTTCGGTTACAGAACTGTTGTCTAAAAACTGTTGCGGTAACAATAAACCATCTGTGATTTGTAATATCTTTTCAATACCTGGTTGTATTATTAGTGTTGCACGACCATAATTGTGCACAAAAAGACTTCATACTCACGCCATTAGTTCAGATTATAACCGAGGCTTAAACCAATTAACTGTCTGTAAAAATAATACGTAATCATACCAGATCTTCAGGCAAGAGTTCGTGAAGTTATTAAGCCAACGCAATAGTTTGCCAACTGTAAAAGGAGTAACACAAACCCCGTGTTCGTACGAAATTATGGTCTGCGTTGAGTAAATCCAAGCTTTTCCCAGTTCTTCACGCTTGAGACTAGCTATTCTAAACGTTGGGGCGAAAGTTGACGTTTCACACACTTCATTAGATTCTAACGCTGCCTCGATCGACAAAGAAATTTCCATTACTTCTTTTATTGCGCAACTTCTTTTATTCGTGCCAATAATCAGATTTCACGTGCACGCTTTCTGTATTCACCACGGTTCGGCTTCGTAATGTCTCTCCTGCTAGAGAGCACTCTCCTCTTAGTGGCATACGTCACTGCATCTCTGTATAATTAGTATGCAGATCGTCCCGTGTTAAAAGCGTTAATTACTTTGTAAGTGATGCAAAACAGGCGACAACATAATCATCCGCGTTTTGTTGTGCTGGCAAGCGATTGCGAAACAGATACATCTTCGTTAGTCGATGTTGCTACACGTCGTCAGTTGCAGTTGTAGTAATTGGTTCGACTTATTGCACGTGGGCGGCTAAATTGATTGTTAATGGACGCTGGGTAAACCTAATGCACGTCAAATTCATCGGGATGTGTAATTAATTAATTGATTTGTGATTTAATGGCTGGTAGAAAGCACATCTATAAATGTATTATATTTTTAGTTGATTATATAGTGAGCATCACGAATATTATATAAATGGGTTTCGGTCTTAATAGGAATAAAACAGCTTTTATCTCATTGCCTTGCTTTCGGAGATTATTGTATCCTTCAGGGCCATATGAAAAACACTTACAATAGGAATGGAATTACCTTAAATACAAGAGCAGCTTAAACTGGTTATAAGTAAGACTAATAACTGTAAAAAAATCAACTACTGTAGGCTATTATTAGTTATAAATAATGTTAACAAATATCAAAATTTCTGACTGACAATTATATAAAATCTATACAGGATGTTTCACGAATGATAATGACCCTGGCGAAATTAAAAATACAACCCAAAATACATTTACAGAGGTAACATTGATAATTGTTCATCGTCTTAAAAAATATAAAACATAGAGAGCTGTATAAATTCGTAAATTTTGACATAAACTTCAATCTTTTGCTTTAAGTAAATTCGGTACTGTAAAACAAATTTTATTTTTGAAAAATGTTTATTCAATAACATTAATGTAATAAATGCTCAAAATGTCGCCTTCCGCTGTTTTCACAAGCTTTAATTCGTGCCCAAAACGATCTTTTAACATGCGATAACATTTCTGGAGTGATAGATCTACATGCATCACCTATTTTATTTTCTAAATGTTCTACACTTTCAATTGGTGTTTGGTATACCTGCTTTTTTACCATTCCTACAGAAAAAAATCCAAAGGAGTAAGGTCCGGGCTTCTCGGTGGCCAAGGATTAATTGAACTTCTTCCTATCCATCGGTTAGGCAAAACTAAATCAAGATAATTTCGCACCGGTAAAATTTTTCTTAAGAAATTTAGATAAGTATTGCCGTTTAAACTATCGCGAAAAAAATAAGGCCCAACAATTTGATTCCCCAATATTCCGCACCAGACATTCGTCGAGTAGATAATTTGAAAATGTCCTCGCATCCAACGTGGATTTTCTTGCGCATAATAATGCATGTTATGTTTGTTAACACCACCATTATTAGAAAATCTTGCTTTTTAATAAAACTAACTATATTTCATCGAAAAACATGAGTTCTGATTATCGATGACCGCTTCCCCGTTCCAGGTTGACCTCTCGTTCGTTTTGGTCTTTTTTCACGTCCTCCGCTGTTCACAAATTGCCATGCACGGCCTGCTCCGACATGAATAGTGCAAATTTCCCAACATCAATCACAGCAGGCCGTTGATGAACGTTCCAGACAGGAAATTCGCACTTTGCTCTTTGAAACGTACAAATCGACTCCATGGAGCAACAATGGGCTCGTAAATTGCAAGAATTAACGGCCAAATTTCCGCGAGCCTCACAGGCTTGTCAAACTGCGCTACAGCTGTATTTTTGAAGCCTGAAAGCGAGAAAAAGCTTCACTCGATTTTTTTTTAAATCTTGAGAGCGAAATCATAGTTTTTTTAATTTTTCTTGTGCCAGTCTGGCAACTCTGCACGTCCTTTTTGTACCTCCAGCATCAAGGCACGACGTTGCAAGTGAAAAATGATATTGGCACTCTTTCGCAGCTCAATGCAGCATTGTGCGAGATTGCTATCGTTCGTGGACGGAGGAGGTATTAAGTTCTACCATATACGACTAGGAATGCCCATTCGTGAGCTTATGTTCGATGGGAATAGATTGAAAGACGACGCATTGTTCGTTATTCTGTTCAGGAAAGAAGCTTATAGGAATGGATGGTCGACGGCTTTGAATGAATTAGTTTTTAGTTTTGCAATCTGAAGCTTTTACAATAGATTCAAGCATGTAAGCGTTACGGTTTCAAGTAAGATAACAAGATAAGTAGTATAGTATCTTCTCGTTGACGTTCTTTACCTTCTTTAATACGCACTACCTTCCAGAGTTTGCTGAAGTAATATTTGGTTCCACGGAATAGCAACTTTTCATAGAACTGATCAAATATTGAGCTGGGGTACCTCGGGGAAACACCTTGTGGTCCTTTGTTTTTCTGTTATATACATATTTTAGTTATTGTATTCTACAAATACAAATAACTTTGGAGCACATGTGAACTACAATTCGGAGTTAATACAATAAATAGTAAGATAGATGATATGGACAATGGATATAATTGAAGCATCAATATATTGAATGATTTTACTATATTGAATGCTATTTGTTTGTGCTTCGTTTCATGCTCTTTGTCGAATAATTCTACGATCGTTTCGACCCCACGGTCTTTCTGAAGAAAATACAAATAGTGTACTGAAATCAGATGTATAAATTGCCTCCCAACCTCGCAATATAGTTGTAAAACCTTTGTACACCTTCTTGGCCTGGAGAGACCAACAGAGAATTTTTTGGTACATACAGATCTTTTAGTTTATTAGGAAATTCTATGAATTCTTTACACCATATTTGGAGCAAAATTCAAAAAATTGTAATAAAACTTGGCAAACTTACATAAGTTTTAAGATGGTGTACAAATGTAGGAGACCACCGGTCTTATTGGTACCTAGATTATTTTTATGAATTTTTGGCAAACCACAATTGAATGGAGCTTGTGGTGTTGTTACTTTTAGTCTATATTTGTCTTCTTTATGCGATTTGCTATGTAGTTCTGTGTAGTTTAATATTAAATGCTCACACAGGTTTTGTTGTCGTGTGTGCCATGTTAGAATTGACTGCAATTTTAAAATGGATACATTTCTCTGCAATGATGCTGTTTTCTAAATTTTCATTCTAAGTTCAATGTTCAGTGTCTACAAGATATTTAAACATGCACCAGCTACAACTGCACATGTCAATTGGAATTAAACTGTAGCCCATTTTTCGGAACATTTCCTTTTTTGATTCACGCCAATACGTTTGTTAAATCTACCAGTTATGAAAACTATACATATAAATATAAGAACTACACAAAATTAAACTTAAGAGCACTACAACAACAAAAGCAGAACAAAAAGGATCGAAAAAATCAATATCTGGTATTGCCGCCTTTACTACTACAGCTTCACATCGCTTGTTTTCACTTGAAATCAGCCGTTTAATCTGGTCTTGATTAATGGTGTTCTTATTTCATGATTATGTTTTCAATTTCGTCAAGAGAGGCAGGTGGTGGCTGATGGTTCCAAAATTGTCTCACATGTGTTCTATTGGATTGAAGTCAGGGCTGCATACAGACCAGTTTAGACAATTGGGGCACGTACTGAGATAAAATTTCTCTAATGTAACGATCACCCGTCAGATTACCTCCACGTAAAGAGACAAATTCGTCCGAGCTGTCAAAGAAATCCCTCCCCAAACCATTACAGAACCTCCATTTGATTTGAGCATAACGGTCATTTGGCCGTCGCAGTTGTATACGCCAGTTAATAAGACACGTTTCCAATCCTCAAGATTCCAATCCACATGTCGAGCAAACTGCAGTCTCGCTTTACGATGGATTGCCGTCAACATCGGTCCTCTTGCAGGAATTCCGAAGCTCAAATTCTGCTCCTTAAAACGTCTTCTACAGTAGCCACACTTGTTTAGATAATTATGAGTACAATTAAGTTGTACTTGGAGATTTCTTGCTGTTACGAATCGAGATCTTCCTTGTCCATGGCGTAGTTTGTGATTGTTAGTTTCATCAAAATGTTGAATAACACGAGATACTGTTTTATGGTTTACATTCATCTCTATTCAAATATCTGGTTAGTCGCCCCATATCAAAACACTATACATAAGCAGTTACATATCAGCTTGGAAGCTATAGATTTGCGTTGGGTCTACCTCGTAATAACTGACCTACGAAGCGCCATGCTTCAAGAACCGTTTTTCTCTTAGCAGTGGTGCGCTAAAAAACCAGGTACCTATCTCGCCGACCTCCCAAATCGGCCAATTTTCTCGATTAGGAAATAATCACATTCCGACCTCGCACGTCTATTTTTGTAACTCGTTAATCAATTGCCGCGTCGCGTCCCATTCAGTTATTTTAGATGCATCACGACGTACAACGGGAGCAAATGACGCCAAGGACGTAAGTGCAACAAGACGATATTCCCACATTCTTCAAATAACAGAGAATGGTAATTCACGTAGTTTGTCGCGTTGGCCTTCGTTCTAAGCTATAATCGCGAGGAATTATTCGCAAAAGTGGTTGTTGGAGATATCTAATTGCTACAATATTTCCTGAAGGAATTATACTTGATTGGCTGCTGATTGAGTGAGTTTCATTTTTAAATGGTAGGTATAGTTACTGTCTTATCCTGCAAATTGTAAATAAAAATAGATAGATTATTAACAAACAAATAGGTAATAAATGCCCTAAGTGAGACGCCTGAGAGACACGGGATGTTGATATATTGAAACATGATGGAAACGGCGTTAACATTTTCAATTTGTAGAGCAAGAGACTTGTGCTTTCCGTAATTGGTGAAAAGATGATAGCTAACTGATAGATGCTGCAAAAATGACCACAAAAACATCAACTATAGATTGTTGATCATTGCAGCTGACACTGAACTGGAGGGTCCGCTTGAACCACACTTACTACTAAGAGAAGACCAAAAGACTGCTCTGCAACTTGGCATATTTTTTTAACGTTTAAACTGAATTAGATCCTAATCGGATTTATAGCTTTTTATAGTTTCTATGATACTTGACCTTAAGCTAATAATCTTTCGATACACCAAGATGGATATACTTTCTTCACATTGCATACTACAGCTGTAAGTTTMTTTATGCTATGCACTCTTTTCTCGTTGGGTGGGGTGGGTCCTCCTGCCAGCTTTTGAATGAAATCCGAGACCACAGGTAATTAAACTTTTATTAAGAAAACTACAACTACGGCAAAATACAACTAAACGATCACTTTTTACGGTGGAACAGCAGCGTGCTGTTCACCGACCTCCGACCTGTCGATCGCTGCTTCGCCGCGCACCCCTCGAATCCTCCTCCTGGCCAATCACACACCTCCTTCTTTTGAATTCCAATCTACTCCGTGCAGCGCCCTCTCTTGTTCAAACCGCACACTCGCGCGCACATTTGAAACGCAACCGCCACAGTTTGAAGGAGCTGATCAAAAATTTCGGTCAAGAAATGTCTGGTCCATGGAAAGAAGAATATCATGTGAGCTATCTTTCCTTTGAAAGAGATAAACATTTCATTGAACTAAACATAGATTTCTGGAACTTAATGATACAGAAGTTTATCCTATTTGCATTAGAATTATATATTTGCAAAATTAGGCTCAATATTAGAACATGTTTATTATTCAAGTGAGGAGAAAACATATAATCAAACAATACATCAATTTCTTGGATAAAGACAACGCTGGGCTCATACAAAACGTACTTGTATATAAAATACAATTGAAAACAACATTTGCACCCAACAATATCAAATGTTCAAATGTAGTAAGTGTGGTAATATATCGGTGAAGTCCAACCGTTCAATTAGAAATAGGTCTTTTAAAACCCACACAATAACCATGAATGGGCGGAAAAAAATCCACATGACTGGACTAGTATTTTATTGAAACGTTCACTACATCCAGAAGGAAGATGTGCCGTTGCTAACAGTCATTTATATGTGGTTTATGTATGATGATCCACTAGCTCATTTTAGTTTGGATACTCGTCAGCTTTTTACAGCAATGTTACTGCTGATGGATCGGTAGAGTTGGACATTACTTGATTCCTTAATCAACCTAAGCATCCTGGGTTATTATATATAGGGCCATCTTAAATCATTAGTTTACACTATTCTCCTCGAAGATGTGGAAGATTTGAGAAATCAGTGAAGAGCAGATTAACAAAATAAAATGGGAGCCACAACCAGCTTGCTATTCTCAAAGTCTCTTGATTGCTCACATGTTCTTTTATGTCTTGGATTGCATGTCTTTTCATCTTCTCTTGAAACATTAGATTACATGCATCTTCAAGGACCCAAAGTCTTGCATTTTTGGTCCAGTCGTCATTACATTGGGACTGCCTCATTAATTACGTAGTTATCGTCCCATCGTCCTTGACACGACCTCGCTTATGCAACTCGAATTAATGCACACAATAAACACATCTGTTTTGAGGGGGACGGAAGGAGTGGTCCGTATTTATATCCAAACGGCGCAAAATAGATTCTGTGACGTCAGATGGAGGACCGTCCTACAGGATGCTAATGTAGCAGTAATTTTCGTCAAAATTACTTAATAAAGTAATAAAAGGGCAGTTGACAGTCATTATTACTGATTTTTTTATCATTGAGGTTTTATAATCTTAGTGAGATTGCTCCAATACATTTATACCATTTCTGTGGAATATTCATCATACTGTTCAACTTCTTCAGATTTGGTAACAAATTCTAGCCAAAAGGAGCCAGATCTGATTGTAGCACCAACTGTCAAGTTTTTGGAACCGTTGTCCGTCGTAAAAAATCTGGGTTTTGATACTGTGGTCGTAGAATTTACTCTTGACGTTTCGCCTATCATACTGTCGGCTTTTCTAGAAGGAAACTCACTGGTGGTATAGTAGCTGTTTCGTTAACGTAATGTTCTGTTTAAGTTCGTCAAATCTTTCTTTTAATAGGAAAATACTTATAGTTATATAAGGAAATCTAGAGCTTGAGTTAATGCTTGCTTGACGAACCAATAATGTACTACTTACTACTTCTCAGTACTTTTCTTCTTTCTGGTCGAAACCAAATTATAAATTCACTTTTTATTTGTTGTATTCAGTAGGAAAATAAGTTCTAATAGCAGCAGTGCGTTTCATAAATAAAATATACAGTACACACAAATTAAAGAATTATTACTACTGTAAAACAATCGTACGAATACGTATTATCAAATAATGTGCACAGCGTGCATACATATTCATAATTAATTGCATTTACAGACAATTTGATATGTACGCCAATGCAGTAAACAGTTATTGCTGTTCAAATTTATAAAAGATAAGAGCCGCAGTAGAATATGAATGAACGCATCGTCGGCAACACGCGACAGCGATAATAACCTACATACTACACATTAGAAAGTGATACTTCCGCTGTAGTTTCCGGGTGTTGAACGCCCACAGCAGACAGTACAGCGCCAAAAGGATGTCAGTGGCGCCATGGAAAATTGCATGGTGTTTTTTTTTGTTGCACATTAATCAGATGAGAATTTTAAAATCTAATGTTAACTAATGTTTATCTCACAAAAATATATGTAGTGCTTATGTCTATAAAGGGTAGTGATAAAGTAAAACATAAAATTTAAAATAAGGGCTATTTGCAAAAAATCGGAAAAACGCTACTTAAAAAAGGTATTTATTTTCAGAATTAAAACAGAGAAGTCTCTTTTTAAATCTTAATTTACCTGTTTCGTTTTTTTTTCGAGTTTATGTAAATAACCCTTATTTATAGTATGGGTTACTTCATCAACACTGGGTGTATAAATATCCATGTCCTCAAAATTTGTTGAAAATAGAGCCCCAAGTACGTCTCGCGCCCACATTTATCCCGACCGGTGGAAAAGCACACAATAAACGGTACGAAAATAACCAGTTACACTCGACATACACTTTCGCTTCCCTTGGATAAGAACGTGCGGTCTTTCTGATCGCAGCTGGAAAATAACACGGCCAACTTAAATCGTGCCACTTAGGATCAATTTAGATTGGAAAACTGACGAGCGCAATAATAAACGATACTCCAGGGGCGTAGGGTATGTGATAAGTTACCTACACAAAGAAAATCCTTGCAACGCCTTAGTATATCAATGGTGGTTTATTTTTCTGGAGATGAGAATTACAAAACGCATGAGAATTATTTTTATTTATCGTTTTGTATCGATCGATTTTGATAAAAGCTCATACCTCCGCCCATGGTCTTAAAACTTCTCAGTCTGATTTGCATCCTTAAGTTGCTTGCATCGAACCAAAAATACATGCGTTTTATACGTTTCGCATAGTCGCAATCTTACTTGTAAACATTTACGTAGCGTACGCAAAAAATTATCAATGTTTACAGAAAAGCTGAATGTTTTTTATTACAATACATATATATACAACAGCAAGGCCTTGCAAATTTCACCGACCGATTTATCGGTGAATACACATTGAAGTAAGTGAGCTGCCATTACTGTCCAAAGAAATAGTAAATCTTTTCACTAAAAATGTAGCTTGATTGGTTTAGCATAACTGAATATTATTGGGAGATGGAAAAATCCATTGTGGTGTCCCGCATGGGTCCATTCATGGGCCTATTTTATTCTAGGTCTTTATGAGTGACAGACCTGATTATGTGATTCTTAGGGCCCGTTGCACAAAGCGTGGTTAACCAGACCCCCTGGTTAACACGCGGTTAACCAGCCGTTGCCATAGGCAGCACCAATGAAGAACGCTTAAAAAGAACCGTTTCCATGACAATTGCCCGTTGATCGCGTGTTAACCAGGGGGTCTGGTTAACCACGCTTTGTGCAACGGGGCCTTAGACTGATGGCAATACAAGCTGATTGTTATGGCATCTTCACTGAAATAAACAAGCATAACTGACATGACGAAAAATAGCGGATTATTATCATCATACAAGGTATACATTATAGTAAATTTGAGAAATACATATCTTTTATTTAAAGAAAATTAAACGTCTATCAACACTGAAGTTTGCATAATTAAAAAAAATCATTGATTGCGTGACAACGCACAGGCGCGTTAATAACTTGATTACTACCTCAGTTCTCCGTACCTTAACAATTCTTGAATGACGTGTAATCTAATACACGTTTTAATCATGCAAGGTCAATGTAATTTTATGTTTTTTCTCCGTGTGTGAAGAAATTGTTGGAAATTACGTGTACGTGCAAGTATAGCATATTTGCATGTATGCTTTTGATAAGATACGACGATAAGAAATGAAATTCTACTTATGGTTTGTAAAAATACTTTGTTGTGGTATTTCTTTACTAGAAAAACATTTTATGGGCCAACAGGCCACCAATTTCTCAATGGAATTTGTTTTATGCTGCGACATTTAGTGTGAAGAACTCATTCCAGATGACACTGAGGCGATTTAAATTACAAGTGGAAGTAAATCACTGTAACAGACGGCGCCAGTCTTTAAGAGGCTACTAGAAGTCCGTTATCCTCGGGAACATTTTTTGAAAACTGCAAGAACGGCTTCACTTTTCGAACACATTTATCAAGTTGTTACTTCTGCCAGTAACCAAATAATAAAAAATTAATATTTAAAATTACTGCAAAAGAGACAAATTTATCCCTTTAACATAAATTAGAAAATTAGGACACCCAGTGACGTTTTTTACAGCATATAACTGCTTATAATCAAAGTTACCTAAACGTACACACTTAATTAAAAAATTAATAAATGAGTCTTCTGCAGAATTGACTGAAGATGATTATTTCAAAAGATCATGTCTGCTAGAGCCATACGGTCGTTTTCCAGACAGTTAACAGTCTACCCGGGGAGTGAGAAAAAACGAGACGCCTTGAATGTTGTAGGGATTCTTCGTTGATTACCTTTTGCCACAAATGGACCTCGTAGTCTGCTAATGTTTGCGTCGATTTGCAAGGGGAATGGGCAATGTTCGCTTGATGGGCCTGGTGCAAACAGTTTCGATAAGGCAAGCCGTTGATCGCGTTTTTTATCAGCGGCAATTAAAAGCCGTCTTCTGCTGTCTTAATTGTCGCTATAGTGGCTTAATTGGTGTGAGCGTTTAAAACGATGGTTTTGGTGTTTTCGCGGGTTCATTTACCAGTATGGGTTTATGTAATAAAACAGCATTACTTTCATAAAAACAAGAACTACATACTCATTTTTAATGGAACGCCATATTCTATTCTCGTATCATCAATTGTAGGATCAATAATTTCTGCTGATTCACATAACCACCAGCTTGACGATAACAAACGCTCGGTCGTTGTTCACATTTATCAAACAATTTTTGAAAACTTCAAGTAGCGATTCTTACATCTCCAGGGAAAAATGTGCTCATGACCACATGTACTGATGGTCCAAGGACCTTATCCAAAGAGGATTCCAGCTGCCACAAACAATGTGCGATTTTCTCAATACTGAAAGACTCAATCAAATAATACCAAAGCATTAATAATATAATAAATAAATAATATAACCAGTAGTATGTACCTTTGTAATGACTTGTTCAATAATATTGGTATGCTGTGGAACAGTCGAGATAAACCAAAAATAGGTATTCTGTAACGCACTTTATTATAGAGGTGGAAACGTTAGCTGGATGAGCTAATACCTATGCCTAACTGCATTGGAAACTAGAGTTACAGCAGTATTTACAGCAGTGTCGTTTGTTTTCTTCTCTATTTTAAGTTAAAATACACCTTGCATTTAAAATCTAAACCCATCATATACCTCAATTTAAAGTGTTGTCATAGTTAATGGGTTGATTTTAGATCTACATGCATTTTACCGGAATTACGATGTAGCTTGTGTCGTCTAAAAGAAAGAATGATCCCAAGAAGAATAAGGAAATTTAGCGATCTGTTCAACGTTAAACTAACCAGTATCTTTTATTAACTGGAACAGTTTTACCACAATATTTGTCCGGCTATGCCTATTGCTACAAAGGAACGTTAAAATTCATTTACGTAAGCCCTAGAAACTGCCGTAATATTGCAGTGGGTAGTAGTATCAATACTGTGGGTGGTATCTATCTACCACTATCGATACGTATACACCCTAAGACAAAATATAATGTGTTACACTAAGCCAACTGTTTTAGCATTATATTATTGCTCCATGAAAACTTGTATTACTTCGTTAAACCGATATAACCAACAAATGTCTCAACAGCAACGCGACCCCTCCCCCAAACCCGCCCTCACAAGCTCTTCTCCACAGCTACCGCCATGGACGACCCCGAGATCCAGGAGACCGTGGAGTCCATCCTGGGCAAGGGCGCCAAGGTGGTTGACTGCGAAAAGAAATCGTCCATCCGCGAGGAAGAAGTCCTCTTCATCAATGGCATGCCTGTTACTCTGGAAGGGAGAGACGGGAGGGCCATCAAGCAGGCCCTGATGACCGGTCAGGTCCCGCCGTGCGACCTCCTCAACACCCTCCTGATCCAAACGGGGATCCTGAAAGCCCCGGTGAAACTTGACACTTGCTTGAGCGTCAAATCCACCACGGTCACCAAGGAGGAAGTGATCGTTTCCAGGGACGGGAAAGTCGTCGACGAGCGCAGCAGGGAGACCAAAGAGCACAACTTCTACTCGAGCGCCGTCACGGAGGTCTACGAGCCGGTGAAGATCGTGCCGACGGCGGAACTGACGAACGGGCAATACGTCAACGGGAAGGCGAAGCAGAACGGCTACGACCACAAGCTCGGGAGTTGCTCGAGCGGCTCGAGCTGTGGCTCGGACGGCTACAGGCCGAAGACGTGCCTGAGCAAGGACTCGGGTCACTTCGGCAACTCGCACTCGACGAACAAAGTCGACTTCACGCCGAGCTCGATCGATTCGTTGAGCTCGTTGGACGAAACGGATTACCTGACGGAGCAGTTCAGGAAGTGCACCAGTGTTAACGGGAACGGATACAGGAAGGAATTCAATAAAACGGTAGGTTCGCGCGGCTTGTCGCGTTATTTTGGGTTTTTCGACTGAATAATAGAAAGTTGTATTTGTTGACATACGCAGTAAGTGGAACATTCTTTTGTTTTTTCGTATCTACTTCTTGTAGTTTACGCTCCCTGTTTCAAGAAAGCGCTCGAGCAGCCGACTAAAACTTGCTGCTTCTGGATGACATCTTTCAGGAAACAGACTCGTGTATATTCTACTTGCTAAAAAACTTGGAGAAATCAAAGAGCGTTTTCCCTTGAATTTTATAACGTTAAAAAATTTGAATACGTTTCAGGTAAAATAACAGGATATATTTGTCAGCTGCACCCACAAAAAAAGAAACAACAAATTGAGTAATTGCGGTGTTAATGTGAATAACATTTCTTGATTAAAACGATATTTAAAAAAAATTGGTCGTTTGTTTCCTTGTCAAAACAAGGTATTTGTTCCGGCTACCTTTTGACCATCATTATATGCAGTTTACATATTTACTTTTGAAGCATTTGATTGACAGATAAAAGCAATCACTTCCCCATTTCTCAAAATAACAGCCACACGTCTCGGTTCGACGAATCCCTTCGGAGATCATAACTCATTTTCGACTCGTATTTGTTCCTCCCATCTTTTTTTTTCTGTGGGATTCCCCGAACGGCCTTTCTCATGTCGTGGAAAACACGAGTTATGAAAATAAACGGGACACGAAAACGACTTTTTGAAGGCATCTAGCTAGAACTGGAAAGCAACTAACTTCCTAGTAATAAATCTTACTGTCAGGCCGTCGTTTATTTTGCAGACGGCGAGAGATTATTATGTGTGTGTGACCAGTGGCGTGCTACTGGCCATGTATTTCCCTGAAATACACGTCGTAGGGGAAACGTTTTGGCTAAATAATATGTTCTCGTTTTTTTGTAATTACGTGTACCAGCATCGATTTTTACTCTAAACAACGCCTTCCTATATTAAGTCTTAAAACATAGTGTATATGGTACGCCACTGACTTAGTACGGTTTATTTATATTGTATGCGCCTTTCGGGTCGAATTTTACAAGTAAATGCTCTTGTGACATCCTGCGTTTGCCAAATTACGCCTTCATGATTTTATAGCTGTAGGAAATCCTGTAAATGCTTATTTCTCTTTTTTCTAGCCTACGATTTTTGGAACCGTTGCATCGGGACACACACCAAAGGATTGTTCAAGCAGAAGAGTAAGTTTTTTTAATGCTTGTGTATCCAATGTCCATCTTTCTTTTTATATATTAAAATAAATCTAATGACGTGTATTCATGATACTTGCTATAAACTCTAATCTTATGGAAACAGATTCGCATTAACGTATTTTTAATACTACTAAATATATGCATTTTAGCTTTACTCATTGACTAAGTTCATTTGCTTATTGAATAGAAATCTGCAGAATCGAAAATTTAAAACAATCCATCTTCAAATACATTTGCGCAGGTTTTGAATGAATGATGGATTTAATGAATGTAGATACAATATTATAGTTACAGTTTTTTTAATTAAAGTCTTAGTTGTCTGAAGAAAACATTGTTGTCACTTGACAGTTCAGTGTTACGCTTATAAGTTAAGTGATAAAGTATCGGTAGCTTCAATTAAAAAAGCAAACAAACTGAATTTTCTAAATCAGGAAAAGCTTGATATGACTGAATGTTGAATGCCGAAGCCGCACAAAAATTTTGAGCGCTATTTTAATCGTCGTGAACCTTCGTTGCCAACTTTTAGAAGCCTGTAGGGAAGTCTTTCTGTGCATAGTCTTTTATCAAAATGAAAGTAAAAGAAAGTGAATTTGCTGAAGCTGCAGAGGTAAACGTGCTTGCTCTGAAATATATGATAAATAAACTTCTTTTTATGTAAAAAAATTAAATCGTTTTAAAACTTTTTTATACCTAGACTACCGGCACTGAACTGTCAAGTCACAAGGGTTTCTTCTAATGTTTTCTAGGCGTACTATGAGTTTTTTAAAAGAGTTTTATAACTCGTATGTTTTCGAAAAAAAAGATTGCTCGAGTGTATATAAAAACAGCCTTCTCAATAAATTCATTTCCAACTGTGACTTTTGTTAAAAAACAAGCGTGTCATAACTCAAAAACGACAGTCTATGCAAAAAACAAATTACAAATTATGAGCAGCTAAACAATTCGGACGAGACCAATTTTTCGGCATTATCTAGTTATTCGTGGGACCAATTAATAAAAAACTCGCTCTGTTTACATAAAGTTATAAAGAGTGTGAGTTATAAAACTCCTTACTATTGGAACCAAGATTCTTGTTTTTTTTTGCATAATTATGAAATTCATTTAAATGATCATATTTCCAAGTTCATCTTGAAAAAAACCAGATTAAGATCATTTTTACAGTCCATACTGTGCAGGTTTTATTGTAATAACGATTATATTTGCAAAGTAATAAATTTGAAGCTTTTCCAATCCACAACCATATAACACACTAAGATATGGGTGTGTACTTTTAGCTGCAACAGCAACTTTTAACAATTTGCAAAATGAGAAGGTTCAAGGACAAATCTCATAATCACAAATCCTTTGATGAACATATAATAATTGACTTAAGAGTCTGAAGTCGAAAATTAAATAGTATTATGTATGTTACACATGTGCTATAACTATCCAAGTTTTTCTGTCGTTCAGTCTTCTCTGTTGCTTATATTGGCAACACATTATGCTACGGCTTGCAATTTGCAACGCCTTGGATCATGTCCATGAAGTACCAGTCACACTGACTTGTAAAATTTCGGTACTGTTTGATATGTAACGCCGTAAAATTTAACTTCACATGAATTGCGTCAAGGTGTAATGAAACTACAAGGTGGCTATCACGCCCAATTAATAAATGTTTATATCGGTTCTAAATCTATAAAATGGGTTGTAAATTGTACTATTTTTTTCGTACATATAAACTTGTTCTTGTGTTAGCTATTCGTGCTGACTTTTAAATAATGAATGTCCCCGAACCCGTCTATCCCAATTACGGAAACGTGCTAGTCGTGTACTAGTTCTCTAAAGAAAGTGTGTGAATCAGTTATTGAATTTGCAGTAAGAAATGTATAGGAAAGCAGAGAAATCATCCAGGGAATTATATTTTTAAAATTCCTTCGTGCTGTAATTGGAGGTGTTTAGAAATTCAATGTATAAATATACAGACTGGCATAGAAGTCCAGTCAAAGGTTTTAAGAAGATGCTTAATTTAACTTCTACTGAAGATAACAGCTAAGCTGTCGAAATAACGATAGAGGTTTCTCTGTATCGTTTAATCAAATCACATTCAGCTCCTATTTTATATTTATTTTTATCATTCGGTATAATTAAGGGTACCTCCACTTTATAACCACAACTGACTAATACATGTAATCTACTCCAGAATTACGCTAATTCCAAGAAAATGAGTACAAACAAGATCTAAATTTACACAGTGACGTGTCCTGATTTCTTGCACCCCGATTGAGTAATTAATAGCCGAAACAAGGCAACCGGAAGACGGAAACTGGGGCTATCGTATCGCGCCGACGCTCACGCAGGAAATGACGATTTCTGAAGCCCATTCTGTTCCAAGAGCGCGACAACCGTGATCATTAATCATAATCAAGGAGGCATAATTGCCACAGTAATCCGTGCAGACGCGAGTGGCAAGAAAGAACTGTTAAAAGAAACCGGTGAGAGTGAAGGCTGGTTACAATGCGTCTGGTCATTAAAATACATCAGGTACGCACGCCAAAATGCTTATTCGTTCTGCAGCTCTCGTTCTTCAGATTATATTAATTTTTGCTGCCTATGTATGTAGGATAAATAAATTTACTTCCTCATGATGCTCATCCAGACACCATAAGAGCCTTGTGGCTCTGTATTAGTGCCCATCTCAGATGCTTCTGGATAAGCTCATTCTTCAGCATTGCTTCTTAGCCCTGATGCTTGAGAGCTTCTTTCTTATAGCATTGGCGTGCTTTTGTGTGGACGATAGTGTTTTAACTTCTTGAATGATCGACTGCTACTAGCAAACATTGCAAATTCTTCAGTCTTGTGACTGGGGTGACACTAAAATAGAGGTCGCTAGTTCTAAGGTGTGTTCTACACGTGAAAATATGAAGAAAAGTTATCTTGCGTTTTGATATGTGCGGCCTCCCTACCCTACTTCCTTCCTTTTCTAGACCTGCTTTGTCGGAAGTCTTCTATTCTGCGTAAAATTCGATCTTCTACGTTGGGTGTGCGGGTCGTCCTGGGGTGTCCACGATTTGGAACATTTTTTCGGCTGGTATGCGATTAGGATAAAGTTCTACATACAAACGACGAGCTTCAGCTCTATTACAGTTAACAAGGCCAGACATTAGATGCATATCAGCCATTTCTTCATTCGAATAATGGTCCCTAATGCAAATGCAAGAACGAAAAGTATCTCGACTCCTCGACACTAAATTCAAAATTTAACTAAATAAATCTTAGCCGTTATTATAGCGCCAGATGAGTGGATATAAATACTTGTTGTACGTGTTTCAATTTTACTAACTCGGAACTCAAATACTACTATAATAGAAAGAAATATTGCAAAAAGGATAGTATTAGTCAGTTACTAAATACAAATTCTTAGTTGTTTGCTTAGCTGCTGTAATCTAAGCTTTTATCTTACCCAAACTAATTTTATACTTTTTTGATACAGAGTTTACCACAAACCCCACAGGGAAAGGGCTTCGTATATAATGGCGATGGTGTTCCAGAAAACATTTCTGATACAGCGCTACAACATGATAACGTAAGCAAATACTAAAATGACACTACTAAACTGATAAAATAATAACTTAATTTACTGTTAGCTTCCGTTTAAACAAAGTTCCATCATTTAGCACAAAATTAGAATTTCAAATATTGCACGCATCCGGAAACTTGTAACCCAGCCAGCTTCACCTCCAGCATGTTGCATTCCACAGGCGCTCGTATACAGAGATGGCAACCTGATATCCGGTTCACTCGAGGCCTTAATCCAGCACATGGTCCCAACCGACGTCTACTACCCGGATCGGGCCTACTTGTTCGCATTCCTGCTCTCCTCCCGCCTCTTCATCAAGCCCCACGACCTCCTGGCCCGGGTGCGCAGCCTCTGCGAGGCGCAGCAGGGCCTGGGCAGCCCCGCAGGACCCTGCCAACCGGGCGCCGCCAGGTTCGCAGAGCACCTGGTGCAGCTGCTGGCCGAGTGGACGGAAACATTCCCTTATGACTTCAGGTAGCACAAGACATCCGTAGAGAGTGGTGGACCACCTGGGGGAGGGACCTCCTCGGAGATGATGTCGGTCAATTTTTGCACTTTGAACTATACTTGGCAAGGAAACTTTAAATTTTGGGTTTTTAATACTTTTCGACCGACATCATCTTCAGCGAGTGTCCGCCCGGTCGCTCAATTATTGTTTAATAACGCCATTGTTTTCAGAGATGAACGTGTTATGCAACACGTCAAGACAATCACCCAGCAATGCTGCTCCCTCAACCCCGCCCTGCGTGCCAACGTCTCTTCCCTCCTCCACAACCTCCTTCAGAGGTTAACGGCCCTCGAGTCGTACGAGAAGTCCCTCGAAGCACCCCCAGTCCAAACCGAAGACGTCACTTGTGATATAACAGAGTTGTGCAACAACCCTGCTGTTTTGGCCCAGCAGCTGACCCAGGTGGAGCTGGAGAGGCTGTCATACATCGGGCCTGAGGAATTCGTGCAGGCCTTCGCCAAAGAAAACCCACACTTGGAGACATCGTTCAAGGATATGAAGAAGACACACAATTTGGAACAGTACGTACAGTGGTTCAACAGACTTAGTTATTTTGTGGCGACACAAGTTTGTAGGGTGAGTACACCAGGTGGTCTTGAATTACAGAGAGTTAATTGTATTTGTTGCTTCTGTAGTACCAAAAGAAGAAGCAAAGGGTTCGAGTGGTCGAATTTTGGATAGAAACCGGCAGGGAATGTTTTAACATTGGCAATTTCAACAGCCTTATGGCCATAATTGCTGGACTGAATATGTCTCCTATTTCAAGATTGAAGAAAACTGTGAGTATACCGACTCGTATTTTTTCCGCTTGTTTAATGTTTTCGTTTTGTAGTGGAACAAGATTCATTCCGGTAAATTCGCCATATTAGAGCACCAGATGGACCCAAGCAGCAATTTCAGCAGCTATAGAAGTACTCTGAAGGCTGCAATGTGGAGAAGTGCTGGTGCAACAGATCAAAGACAGAGGATAGTAATACCATTCTTCAGCTTGCTTGTTAAGGATCTTTATTTCCTGAATCAAGGATGTTCGAATAAGTAAGTTATCTTGTTAAAAAATTACATCATGCTTGTTGCTTGCTTTATTGTGCATTTATATAAAATACTACTAAAGGAGAGTTTTTAGTAGTTGTTATTAAGTTCATTATTATTAGTTCTATGGGTGATATAAACAAATTTCGCCATTTAGTACATATTCGTGGTTGGTAAGACTGCATTCCATTGAAATAATAAGGATATCTATTGCTCATATTTAGTGATGCCAACCTAATAAATTTATGTGGCTTTAGATCCTTGATAGCCAGCATAAACATCAGATTTCTGTATAATTAAATGTTTTTTGCTTAAAATTTACCACAAAACATTAATATTTAAGCACATTTTTGGTGCATTTAAATTTTTTTGTAGACAACCATTAAGTCAATTAAAAAATGATCTGAAAGCTGGGGCTTCTGGTTTTTATAATTTTTTCTTCCATTCTAATGTGATAATGAAGTGTTTTGATATTGTAATAGTACACAAAACATTCTAATAATCCTACCAGATTTCAGTTTTCGTTGGATATCTATGTGTATGTTCTCTATTCGTTTTCTCAAATAAATGTTATTGATATATTTCAGTGATTTATATATGATTACAAACATTTTTTACAACAAACCTAGGGATTTGTTTACTGTTTATTGGCACCACTATACACATGGTTGGCAAGTTGGCATTGTCATTGTGGTATCTGATTGGMWTTGGTAGTACTGTCACCAGCAAGATGYCCAACACTATTTAATGGAATTGTTTTATGAAAAGCGAAAGGAGTGATTTATGATTATGTGAGAAGGAAGAAGGTTATACTGATTGCATGCTAGATGAAAACCTCATGCGATGGATATTCTGTCACTAATTCTTAGTTAATTTGCCTAACTTCACATGTCTTCCTTCAGGTGACAGCAAATATTTGAAAGTTCCACTATTAACAAAGTTCTGTTTAAGAAATAACTTGCTTAAATAAAGAAATATCACCCTAATCATGTTGCTTTCTTGTGCTTTCTGCTTTCTAGTTTTTAGCTGTGCGAAGAGACCACTAATTCTGTTTTTAGATTACCCAATGGCCACATCAATTTTGATAAGTTCTGGCAGCTCGCCAAGCAAGTCACGGAGTTCATGGCATGGAAGCAGGTGACATGTCCCTTCGAGAAGGACCAGAGGATAATAGGGGTCCTTCAGCATGGACCCGTTCTAAGCGAGAACGCCCTGGCGTTGGCCAGTTTCGAGTGTGAACCTCCAGAGAACAATCAGGAGAAAGAGAGGTGTAAAACCTTGAAAGCAGAGGGCGCCACTTAAGCTTAATCTGTGCGCTTCGAAGGGAGTTTCGTTGGTTCCTCGAATTCTTGAGATTGTCGCAGATTTTGTTTAGTGTGGCTTGGCCTGTGTACAAACCTAATCTAGTTTACAAGATTTTATTTCGCAGTTGTATATAGCACAAATACTTTTTTTCTTGTTATATTTTGTATATTGATTTTATACAATATTTTCCTAAGTTTTACATAGATTGTGATCGATTAAAGTTTTTTTTGAAGTACCTTGAATTTTGACGTGTCGGGAAAGTTTGCAGTCAAAACTATGGTGAGCTTGCCTTAAAATTGAGCATCCGTTCTCAATTGGCCCATTTTCTTTTCGGAACGAATTGAAGGGTTTTTGAGCTATTTATTTAGAGGTTAGAACAAATCGGCTTAAAATTGTAAGGTTTTATAACTGTTTGTAATGTTTTGATACCTCAGTGTTTTTTATGAGACGTTTGTAACGATGTACTTAAATATATTGACCAATATTAACAGTATTTGTTTTAGCAAGGAATTGTCGAAACACGTTTGTCTTCATTGCACTAGCATGTTTGAATGTTGGAGATACCACGATACTTTGCGCTTTGTATAAAAACGTTTTATTGATTGCTGCTTGCCTCCAGTCGCTGGTAGATATTGAACAATTCAAGAGACTTAATTTAATCAGTATTCTAGTCATTAATTAAGTAATGTTGCTAATTAAGTATATGTTGTAATTGTAGCTATTTATGAGACATATAAATCATTTGTAACTTGTACCAATTTGTTTTATGTATAAATACATCCGACTTTCTGGTGTCCTTTACTTCTCCTCTTTATTATAGGTATATTTATTTATATTAGC
Source organism: Rhyzopertha dominica (assembly GCA_025024175.1). Lineage (NCBI taxonomy): Eukaryota > Metazoa > Arthropoda > Insecta > Coleoptera > Bostrichidae > Rhyzopertha > Rhyzopertha dominica. The sequence continues at coordinate 5,348,170 of QCXZ01000003.1, read as the reverse complement.
ACATAGATTACAAAAAGTGTAATGCCCCAAAAATATTGACACTGTGTTTTGTACCATAAAACTTTATAATTTGTTTAAAAATGTTTAAAAAGTTACAAAAAATTGACATTTATTGTTTTTTTACAGAATATAACAATTAATTAAAGAATCAAGCAAGAAATAACCATTAACATATCTAAAAATCGAAAGTTTGCAATCAAAAAGAATGAATTGAACTAAATGTATTTACAACACACAATTTTTAATAATGATGACTTCATTAACATACGTACATATATACCGGATACACATAACTAAGAAATGTCTATTTTTTACGTAACATAGCATCCTAAGTAAATTTTTAACATAAACTTGATCTGTGAAAAATTCAACTCTTTTCACCAGCAATAACTACCTATCTGTGTTCACCTTTTTAAAGTACCAAGCTACAGGCTATACACTACAAATTTGCCTAACTTTCTTATAAATATGACAACTGAAGGCAATGATTTCTAATGTAGAGAAATTGAAATATTAAAAAATTAAAACTGTTATTAATTATTGTTACCATGAAACACAGTGTCATTTTTAAAATAAAAACTATGAAACTATAAATACAAAACCGTTATACTGCACATTATTGGGTTACCAATTACCCGCGTGTATAAAGCGGGACAAAGATAAGGTGAACAAATTTTGAAGAGGAACGAATTATAAAACGAAACGATAGTTAAAATCATGGAAGAATGCAATTGCATTTATATATTGCGGTTTACTAACACCATTTAATTTTTTTGCCCGTAAGTTACCATTCTGTGCACATTAACATAAAAGCGGGATGGTTGGCAACCCTAAATTATATATTTGCATTGTTTTTTTTTATTTAAAACCGCCTAAATATATTTTATCTAGGGACTTTACCTGCTATGCCGCCTGACGGCCATGTTTTTAATCATGAACAACACCGTCATCGCACCATCTAGGAGAACAAATGCCGAATCGCGTGGGCCGTGCTCTGTCAGTGTTAGAGGAAAGCGTACTGTCATTCTTACCATTAACAAATCGAAATGTGTCGTCCTCGTTCACTGTTTTACCTATCGTAGATTCGTGCACATGTGTGTATATCATACTTTGTATTGTGTATGAAAAAGGCTAGTTCTTGTGGGAAACGGTTTACGGAACAATCACTAAAAAACAATGGGGAACGTATATGCGTATTCTAGTGCTCCACCGCCACCGCCGACCGGCATGCCTGGTTTTGTTCCCAAACCTGGCGCCGAGGAAGAAGAGCCATTGCAATCGGAAAATCCAGGCCCCCTGGAGGAACTGCACCAGAAATGCAAAAGTGACTATCATCCTGTGTGGTATGGGACGTCCGATCCACAGTTTCTTTGTTTCTAGATGTGTTCCCTACGTGTTTCGAAGGAGGAAGACTGATGTTCACGAGGGGTCTGAGCAATCATTTTCAAATATCGCACACGATCAATATGAGTTCGGTTACTCCTAGTGGGTACCGATTTGGAGCAACTTACGTAGGTACAAAACAAATTTCACCGACAGAAGCTTACCCTATATTGCTTGGAGATGTAGACCCCTCAGGGAACTTAAATGCTACAATTGTTCATCAGTTTTACCCAGAATTACAAGCAAAGTTCGGAGCACAGGTTAGTAACTGGTGAAATTCATTGCACAATGTTGTATTTGTTTGGTTTAGGTCCAAAATTCAAAATTTGCCGTTAGCCAGTTAACACTTAACTACAGGGGTTCAGATTACACAGCGAGTACGACTATAGCAAATCCTGATCTTATAAATGGTACAGGCGTCATGGTGTTGCACTATTTGCAATCGGTAACGAGGAGGTTAGCGTTAGGATCTGAATTGGCCTATCAGAAGGGGCCGAATGTTCCTGGAGGAGAAATAGCTCTTCTTAGTTTAGCGGCAAAGTAAGTTAAAACTTGTTTTAGGTTAGGAGGCTTGGTATCTATGGCAACATAAACATGTCTCTTAGCAACTGGGTATTGCCAAGGGTGCCAAGTTTTTAATGTTAATTTTAGGTATGCGACAGAGAATTACCAATGTACGGGTACTGTAGGATTATCTGGTGTGCATTTATGTTATTACCAAAGGGCTAGTAAACAGTTGCAAATTGGTGTTGAGCTTGAGGCCAACCCTCGAATGCAAGAAGCAGTGGCCTCGATTGGGTATCAGGTAGAATTACCAAAAAGTGATGTAACTTTCAAAGGTGAGTTTTGGTCAAAAAATAAACGCTCTCCGTTAAATTCCTCGTATTCAGGGCACATAGACTCGAACTGGTCAGTGGGAGCCGTCTTAGAGAAAAAACTCAACCCGTTGCCGTTCACGTTTGCACTGAGCGGCCTGATGAACCACAACAAAAACCAGTTCCGTCTTGGTGTCGGTGTGATAATCGGTTGAAGTACACACAAAGACAGTGTAAATTCACAGTGTGTACGGACTCTTATTAGGATAAAAAAAATTAGTTCACGGCAGTCTGAAACCTTCCCAGTTGCTAATTCACGTTGTTTTGTTTTTGTAACCTTTTTTTATGTATTTCTGGATGTACGTCGAGTCAAATCAATATAGAGTAGATGGAAGGATGGTGTTATTCAATTCGGCAAGGACACAGGTGCTATTGATTGTGTCATTTGTTTTTTCAGGCATGTTTTTGATTTTTTCAATGCTTGATCTTCGACAAGTCTTGTTGGATATTTTTTGGTGGTAAATACCCTGTAATGAGATCACTAAAATATATTGTTGACAATAACAAAACAGAAATTATTTTTTGAGTATTTAATATTTTTTTAATAGGCCTGTTCACTAAACTAATTTTTTGAGAATGGTAAGTACCAGCAGCATTATTCAGTACTATATTGAAATTTTAAGCTTATTTTAATCTTCATATTCCTATATGTTATCTACTTACTATCCTACTTTCTAGGTTCTATCTTTATTCAACCTATCTAGTGTGTTGCCATTCAAGTTCATTACCATGCAAATAATAGTGTAATGTACAGGATATATATGGAAACCCCTCCGACAAGTTGGCACTGTTGCGAACATAAAAACGTCAGTGTCAGTCATTTTGCTTCCATACTAAATGGCACACTGAATGCTGAATGATATTTTTGTATACAAAACTACTCATTTTATCACCTTCGAGATGCTCTTTGAAATTGTTATATTTTAAAAGTTTAACATGTCTTCAGCTTGCATGTATCTTGAAAACATGTGTGCTATATGTCAGCATACTGTTGAAGATTATTAATTAAAAATAATAGATATAGGAACCCATCCTGCATCAACTGTTCCGAGATATTTACACATTCTGCCTTTAGGCTTCAGCGAATCCGTGGTATTTGTTTATTAAAGATGACCTTGTTATGTAGTAATGTTTATACCTTTTGCAGTAATTATGTCTTTTTGCATTTTAATTTAAAATTTTCTGATTATTACGTGTAGGTCTTTTTTCTAATACTTGCTGTAAACTTGAAATATAGGGTCCGCCACCTAAAACTCTCCAGGCTCGTATTTTCTTTATTTTTTTAGGTACAACCCTAAGTTATATGTCAAATTGTAGGTCTTTTTGAACTCTAAAAATATGAGTAGCATAGTAGCATTCGTGCGCCAATGCTTGTTTAAAAAAAGGTGTCAAAATCTTCCAAATTAGTAATTCTTTAGTTACTGACTGCATCAAAAAACAGTTTTAACATTATTTAGGCTTTCTTATGCAGAATAGAATGCGTCTAATTAATTTTTTTAAGTCTTGAGTACTTATCTTAAACTGTCTTTTTGTATGGACCCCACTATAAGAAATAAGGAAGTTCATAAAATTTAGTAACAAATATATTTTATCCACAAACATACAAAGCTTATTTTAACATTTACAATTTCACACAATTCATTTTCTAATCCTTCCTGCACCTTTTTTGGCAGCTGAACTTTGTTTGTCCTTGCTCTTGTTACTTAGCAGCGGATGTACCTCTGTAAATTTAATTAACGTTAGATGTTCTCAAATTTAAGGTGAGAGACTTACCTCCATCGCTTGTGTTTTCTAATGCTATGTCATATGACCGGTACTTCTTCTTTTTGGCTGGTGGAGGACTGAGACGTCCAGAATTTGATGTGTTTGCATCTGTTGTTGGCCAGTTATCCTCTGGATCCTCAATCTGAGAAAAAACAAAAAAAAAATAAAAGCACTACACAAAAATCAAACGTTCCTTACCTCAGGCGCAATTGGCAAAAATTGAAGACAATCTGTATTCTCATTCTCTTCATCAGAACTGCAAAAGGCAGCTACAGGATCTATAGAACACACGTCAACCTAAAACAACAACTTGGAGAGACAACAACTCCAGTCAGCATTGTTACCATACTTCTAGATCTGTGTCTTCTTTATCATCACCTCCACTAGCTACAGATTTATCCTCATCTGTCAGATCAAACTCGCTCTCCCTCTCCTCATATTCCACATTCTCATCCAGCTCTTTGAAATCTGGTGCAAAAGCTGACCAATTTTCTACCTGATTCTGTGCCCACACGCTTACGACACCTCAAAAAGGTTGTTTTTTCAATTAGAACATGTCAAGGTGCAATTATTTTAGAAGTGCTGGTAGGATTTTACATCTGGTCAATTCAGACAGGTCAAATGGCAGGCAGTTTATGGGAAAGAGAAAGAGTTGATTTCTATCTATGTGGAAGTATTAAATTCAGATATACTACCAATAAAAAGGAAAAAAATATATTCTTTGACAGAATCCTGTAAAATAAAAGGAAAAAATTTGGATTCTTTCTTAATGTAAAAAACTAATACTGATCTCAAATATGTGCACTTTTAATAGTTTTAAAAATATATTTTATTGTTTTCCGTACTTTGACATGAAAATGCATACATGTAAAAACTAATAAAACATTTGTGAAATAAAGTAGAAACTCACCAGATGATATACTGGCAATGATTGGCCTAACAGGATGCCAAGCTACATCCAATAACAATTCACCTTTAGTGCCATGTAAAATTTTCACCAAATTGCCTATACTTTTCTCCCAAATATATAGAGCATGTTGTCTAGCTGATCCAGCACATATATATTCCCCATCTCCAGAAAAGCAACATTTTTTCCACATCGTCCTTAAAAAAACATGTAACAAAATATATTTTTTTTTATCTTCTCACTTACTTATTAACTAAATCCTGCAATTTCTGTATTGGTTCTGGTTCCCCATCCTTACCACAAGCCAACACCTCTTTGCTGTCATAAACCCTTATGACCCTGTCAGCTGTATTAATAAGAAAACAACTGAAAATCAAGACATAAAAAAGTTGAAACCAGTTGGCTTAGACTACTTACTCTCCTCGCCTAGCAAATTCAATGCTACGCACTGCCGCTGCACTTGACGTTCCCAGAGTTATTCGAAAACTTGCTTTTACCTCTAAACTACGTGAATCTAAGACTAGGACTTTGCCTTTTGCGTTACCTGTATATACATAGTCACCTCTACGGTCAAATGAAGCTACAATATTCAGATCAGCCTAGTAAATGTCAGAATCAACAAAAGAGAACCTTAATAAACCAGATTTTATTAGCTTACATCATCGTCTATGGGTATCACCTGATGTCCACCATTTGTATCTACTAAAACAGCCGCATGCCTCATTGGACAAACCAGAAGCCTTTCCAAACTTCTCGGCTCAAACTGTACTTTCAAAACGGGGCATGGAAACCTATACTTTTGTTCGCATTCCCCGTTTAACACATCCCAAATACAGACTGTGTTATCGGTGGACGCCGAGGCTATTTTGTGTCCATTTCTTGACCAACTTATACTGCAAACTGGATGAACATGTGCAGATATGATTTTTGCGATACCTCGAGTGAGGAAATCCCAAATCACTATGCGGCCGTCATTACACCCCACGGCCAGCAGTGTGCCACGCTTATTGAAAGCGCAAGTAACTGCGATCGACAGGCAGTCTAGAGCACCATCAAACTCCTGCAGAATATCAAATAAATTGTTAATTGTTGGGCAAAGTGAAGTAAAGTACTTACTTCTGGGTAATTTTGCCCAAATGATTCTGTAAAGACGAAGTTAGGTTAGAATTAATTACAAGCGAATAAAAGCTGGTGTTCTTACCAAGTAATTCAAGATTCATTCTGTTTCTGTTGTCAAATTACAATACAGCTTAATTATTATGCGAAAATAATGCTTTTGTAACAATTATTCACATTATTTCAACATAAACAAACGCTTCGGCACCCAATACTGCCAATCGCTTAAATAGAAAAATTCGATATCGGAGAAAATCGGAATAAATATGTAATATGTAAAAATTGTTGACGAATTGTTTCTAGACAGTACTCAAATTTTAATTCAGTATTTATTTCTGCGTTTTAAATTTTGGGATATACTTGCGTTCAAAATCTATGATAGTATATTGGCACTACTGCACTGTTTAAATGTCAGTGCTTGTCAGTTTTCATTGCTATAAAGTGACACGTGCTTTTCCAATCCAAACAAAATGAACGTAACCGAAGAAAATATAGAAGAGCTAAAGCCCTCCACTAGCGGAGGAGTACTTTTTCCAAACGAAAATAAACTTTCCCACATCAAAAACAAACAAGTACGAGGTCAACAGTTTCAGAAACTGAAACGAGAGAAGAAAAAGGTAGCTTGAGGTTATCCTGGAAATACCATGCTGATACATCTTTTTTCAGGCAAAAAAAGAGATTAAAGCCCAGCGGGAACGTGAGGGATTGCCAAAACAAAAGCCGCACACAATAGAAAGCTTGAGAGAGAAGGATGAAACAACTGTCACTGACATAAACGCTGAGGAAAACATATTAGTGCGAACAGACTTGGAGAATGATGAATTTAGCGATTACTACAAGAGCTCGTATGAACCGAAGGTTGTGATCACCTTCTCCGACAATCCGCTAAAAAAGACGAGGACTTTTGGCAGGGAACTGATGCGCATCATTCCCAACTCGAAATTGTTCTATCGCAATCGGTCCAGTGTCAAACGAATGGTTAAGAGTGCGACTAAGGAGGGATATACGGACATATTAGTGATCAATGAAAACCGCAAGCAGCCTGATGGTTTGTTGGTAATCCACTTGCCTGATGGGCCAACGGCACACTTCCGAGTGAGCAATGTTCGCATTACCACCGAACTTAGAAAGAGCCACAAAGAAATCAGTCGACACAGGCCCGAGGTGATTTTAAACCAGTTTACGACCAGATTAGGCTTGACTGTGGGCAGGATGTTGGGTGCGTTGTTTCATTATAATCCTGAGTTTGAGGGGAAGAGGGTTGTGGCTTTTCATAATCAGCGGGACTATATATTTTTTCGGCATTATAGGTAAGGCTGTTTGGAAGGTGGCATCAATATTTTTTTGTACCTTGAGCTGTTTTTAGGTATGCTTTTGATAGTGAAGGAAAGAAGACTCATTTAAAAGAGTTAGGACCAAGGTTTACCTTGAAGTTGAAATCATTGCAGAAGGGAACGTTTGATAGTAAATATGGTGAATATGAGTGGATAATTGATGGCAGACGACATGCTATGGAAACAAGTAGAAGAAAGTTCTTCCTGTAAATAAACTATTTTTTAGACTTTGTTGTTTTATTCATACGTGACCACGGCACATGTATTCACTCCATTATATCGACGAGTTGTAAGTAACAATTATAATTCATGTAGTAATAACGGCTAAATGTGTTAATATTATTTTAAAATAATGCAAATCTCAAATGGTTAATCAAGTTCGTGTTTACCGGCTTGAGTTAGCCGACGTGCTTGATAGCAGATGGCGCTAGACGAGCAAATATTTCAAATAAAACAACATGGCGAGAAATACCTTGAAGTTACTTTGTACGCTGTCAAATAAGTTAAAATGATTGTGTTAAAATTCTCGTGTCGAGTTTCGTGCCTTTTGAACGAAATCGCGAGTTACAATGTCGCTGACTTTAATTCATAAGTGGGTGCGTGTTCCCGTGTGCATCGTATAAACTGTACGCGTTAGACGGTTCGGATCAAAATAGTGTTGTTTTGAAGAATTTTTAAACAATTAGGAAACTGACAGACGTATTTTACCCAAGGTGAGTACCTTAATGCGTAGAATTTTGACCAGGAAACCGGGTTTTTGGGTTGTAACGCTTGTTGCACCGAATTTTCACTTCTTACAAGCAGTTGGCGAAGTTCAGCACCTGAAATGGTTGTTTACGTTTTTTCTCCGCGTTCTTGCCGTTAGCAGTCGTCGTTTTTGCGCGCTGAATTTGATTCGTTTTCCGATGGGCGTTTCCTCCTTGTGCTCCTCGTTGTTTATAATTTTTTTGTGCGTTGGGCTCTGTGACATAACTAGGTGCAACAGGTCGACCAACCAGGTAAACCGCGGGGCGCAGCGGTCGTTGTCGCCTTCCACTCAGCTGGATGACTGGATGATTTTTTAAATGCTTACGACTTTACCGTAACGAGGAGCATGTGTATTGTACACCTGCTCATGTGAATGCCACCATGGAAATTCTTTAGATGCTGTAAATCTGCGCGTTCTTGTACCATGTCTTTGCAATTACGAAGCTGGGAATGATGCGTTTAGCGAACATTTAAATGCACTACAATGATAAACGTGAGAGAACGGGAAACGGTTGCTTTTCTTAATTTTGTTTGCCGTAGTGTTGTTTTGTCGAATTTACCCACACGTTTGTTTGGACACTATGTCGAGCAATTTTACGTTTTTATGTGTTTCTCTGGTTTTTAATCAAGAACCTATTGTGTTTAATGAAATTCGTGAAAAAATGCTGCCTCCAGCAATTCGACAAAGATCTGAAATGTATATTTTGCAGAAATGCCATTCGCCAATATTTCATATTGTTTGGATAAGTTACCGAACTTTTACACAGGTTAGCAACAAAGAGCTGGATGGAAACGATTAAGTACCTTCATCATCTTGAAAAGCTTTCATAACATTAATGAAAAATTTATATTATACATATCCTAGGATACTTTTGAAATAAACTGAAATATATTTAATTCTGCTTATACAACTATTGGATTCCTAAAACTGTTGTCTGAATAATATTATACAGACAACGCTAAAACTTATGTTGCATAATAGGCTTTCATAACTCTTAGTTAGGATGGATTTTTGCTCGAAATAACTGATATTGTTTCTCTATATTAATTGTTAAAATATAACGCGAATTTGGGAATTCGGAACGAAGACGGTTGAAGTTGCCGCCAAATACAAATATGTGACCGATTCTGTGTAGGTATTCCTTATTACAGAATCATACATAGTTGAACAATTCCTATAATAGGAAAACATATTAGAAGAGCTGAACAAACTAGAAATCGTGTTATTACTCCTGACCAAGATAAGCTTGGAAACCGTTTGGCAACGACTTATTCAATGTCATTTGCATAGGTTAAATATGAGTTCTGGATGAAAATTGTGAATTACGCTTGTCTATAAATTTTACTTCTTTACAATTTCGTAAATACGTACTTAATTAACCAGCTAAATGTATGGAACCCACACAGCACAAGCTGCTCTAATGGATATCTATAAAACGTAGTTTTTGGATATCCACGACATCTATCAGATGTCCAGAGATATCCATGATATGTCTAAAAGTAGTCCAAATGTCCGGGTAAATATCCACATCTTTGTGGATATCAAATATATATCTTATAGATGCGCTTTTTAACATCTTGTGGACAGCTTGAAGTTGGCTAAAACCTGTAGCTGTGGATGCTTGATGGATATGTATTTCATATCTAATGCTCTTCTAATAGTAGCATAAAAAATATAGCGTGTACTTGTAAAAAGTTTATTAGTGAAAGCTTTTCTAATACAAAATTTAAAAAAGAACATTGCACTTATATGTATATGTAGGTCATTGAAGCCACTAACTTTGATGATCAGTCCTACAAAAAATAAATTGATAAGATACGGGCATGTTACATGAAATTCTTTGTTAGCTAATCATTTATTATGGTTTAAACACACAGTACAATAGACAAAATTTTACAGTTCTAAATTATTCTTGCAAATTCAGTTGTTACATTCTAAATTTTTAATAATAAATTGCTACCCTCATGGCAAGTGTTGTCCTTTACATGTTTAAATGGTTAACAATTGATATTTAACTTCATAAAGCATGGGATTTTATTTAGTAATTTGATTTTCATTAATTACTGGTCTCTCAACTTCTGTTTCATTATCAGCAACGTTCAATGGAAAATTCACACGCAATATACAAAGCACAAGGTTTTGCAAGAAAGTGAGGTTAAGTTTACAGTAAATAAAACATAAAACGCCAACAAAAGAAGAAATACTTACCGGTAACGTTAAATATATTTTCCATATTTGATCATCGCACAATCACAAACAAGTTATTTTTATGGTTATAGCGATGGCGCATATTATTACTTCACATAACAGAGACAGACGACAGAGGGTCCAAGCTAGGCCTAGGTCCAAGATGGATGCGTGGAGTAAGACGTTGCCAATGCCTCAATTACTAGTAGCTCGGTAGTGAACTTGTATTGCTTTAAGTCTAAATAATAATAGATAATGTTAAATAAAATGGCATTATAGTTTAAAGATGAAATTTATATACGAATTCAGCACTTGTCATACGAAAAAGTAATTGTATAATGATTGCTTTTCTGACACAGCTTTTGTATATGCTTATCAGCTTTCCCACACTTGGCAACACCGACTAAGTGGATTAGATTTATTATATTATGCCTACACAAACTTAGGGATAAAAAATTTAATGAACTAATTCTCCATATAGTATTAAAGAATAACAATAAATGATTGGGGTACAATAATTTATATAAATAGATTTTGCCAAGATTGTTTACCTTATAGAACGTTTATATATCCATTAGACATCCCTTATAAAACCGAGTAGACATCACCATGATTTTATTATTCTTTAAAATACAAATGATTGGTATTGTAAAGTAGTTAGGTATATCATGTTACGTACAACTTACAAAATAATGACAATTTGGATGATTTGGCATATGTGTATGTGATTGATGAATATATCTATTTCACATCTAATGGATGTATCACATAGATGAGATATGATATGGATCATGTGGTTATCTGATAGATATCCATAGGCTATCATGTGCTAGAATCTATGGTTTTAGTAGAAGAGAAATTGTCGGTGTGCTCCGAAAGGTACTAAAATCGGGTGACATGGCAGGGCACTGTCGTGGTCCATTGTTGGAAATTATTCGTCTACCAAAAATGTCTAACATATATACTCCTTGAGATATCTAGAGTTGCTTTGTTGGAACCATACGTTAGGAATGATTCGATTTTGTAGTGGAGATGACTGGTCAGACTACAATCGTAAAAAATGGTCTTAGCAGTTTATTACCTAAGAAACTAAAATATTATTGTTACTAAACTTGATTTGAAACTTCTACCGTTAGGCCTAATATACCGGATCTGTAAAATTGTTGTGTCTTTTAAGTATGCCACAATTACTAAATTTGGAGAATCATTTACAAATTTTAAGTCTCAAACTTTAGGTACCACTGAAAAAACAACAGTTTTCAGTGTTTTTCGAAAATGACAAGATAATCCAGTTTTAAAACCTGGCATAGATCTAATAAAATTCTCTAAAACTCCTTCATATTTCCAGTATACCAACCATCAATGTGGGACACACGCTGCATTTCTTCTTAACTGTTGTGTGCAGAAATAGCAAATAGCTACTTCCTTTCTGCAACTTCAAGTAAACGACCTTTCATGTAGTTTCACGTGATCAACATTCAACACTAAATCCATATCAACGTCTAATAACCCGAAACACTGCAGGGCTTTACAAACCGTAATGTATTCCCATCAATTCTGAATCCAATGCAGGTAGGTACTCGCGCAACCCACAATACGCCGCAGCATAAAACAGTGCCGCACACCTTGATTTATTCCCGCCACAGTTTACACCTTCGAGGAGCACGCGACTCCACCATTCTTCTTCAGCCCTTTTTGTACCATCCAACGTTGATGAACACCGTTTTTGGGCTGACATCGCATTACGTCAATCACTATTGTGCCTAATCGTGATGCATGTGGTTTGCATCGCGTTGGATGCGGTCTATTATAACTCAGTAAGAATGTTTGCAGTTGCGGATGGTTTTGATGTTGCACGCGAGGTTCATGAATGTATATATATGTGAAAGTTGCGGAGGTTTTGGAATCGCCACGGTTGTTACGTCACGATTTTGCTGTTTTGCATGTTGCGGTGTACTTTGTAACGTTTCTTGGGAAGGGAATACGAGAAACGTTTGTAGATTCAAGTGCTTTGTTTTTGTTACAGCTTCGACAGTATCAGACTCTTTTTTTGTGGCTGCATCTGTATTTAAGTTACAACTTTTAACTTGCATTTAGCTATTGATTATGTTCTTCATGTTTTCCTATAGCACTTACTTATAGGTGTCGAAAAAATATACTTCCAAATGAATAGATCAATTGAGAAACATCACCAGTTCAGTTTAAATTTACAGATCAGTGGATGTTTTTTGCGCTACAGAATTGTAATTTATTTGAACCATTCAACATGAAAGGCAGATTTTTTTCAATTAGATGGGAGCGAGGGGGAAATCACCCACCCAAAATTGTACAAACTCATCCATTTTCTCGAACACATCCACATACATCCATGGACAAACGTGTACATCCATCCACATCCACCTATATCCATATATATCCACCCACATCCATTACACCTCCTACAAAATTAAGACTTATTCACCCTAATCCACACTTATTTAGACAGGGAACCCTAAGAATTACTTTTTACACATCCTGAGTTTCATAGACTCTACAGACTCCCTCTTTACTACTTTTTGCACATGTAAAATAATAATAGATCAAAGACAAAGGAAATATACAAACATTTTTTACAAAATATATGTCTAAGTATGCCAAAAAGAAATCCTAAACGTACATAACATAATAAAAAAATTTAAAGAAAAAGAATGTTTCAATAGTTCAAAAGAACTTTGTCTCCGAAGAATGTATATCTAAAAAATACTCTCTTTCGGTTCTCATAAGATTTATATTTTTTTTATATCTTGCTTATGTGCCCTTTTCAGACAAAAAGCTTGCAAGCTTTGTGAAATTACTGGAACATAAAAATGAATTTTTTATTTATTTCTTTGCTGTACTTTTCCGAACTACACTTCTTCGATTTAAATTTCCAACCCAGATACCAGCGGTCATCAGACTAGACTGTAATAGTTTTCAAGCACAATACTAGCACTATTATTTTTATCTTCATTCGGTATCCTTGTCTTCTGCATAAGACAATTCCTTCTTCATCTTCACTTGTTTCCAAACTAGTTTCAAATTCGAGAGTATTTTCTGTCACCACAGCTTTATTGATCCTTCCAAGTTGTTTGAATGAATTAAGATTATTTCATTGTACAAGTTTCTAGGTATAAACGATCTGAGAATCATTTTTTTCAGGAATAGTGCGCACGTATCTTTTTATGTCAACACTTTTGTCTTTAGGGAGAGTAAAAAAAATCAATAGGTTCATAAAATTTGCCCAAGCATTCCAGACCTTTATTGTAACTGTTGCTGTTTTAAGTGAATATTGACAATGTTTTCTTTTTCCTTTGATATATTTGAAAGAATGTACATACGCTCTCCATTACAGTACTATTTTTATTTGGCGCCCTGTAACTTATACCGAAAATACACCCATACATGGTCATTATAAATTTGAGTAATTTTTACACGGTTTAGTCTGTCACTGATTCAATTTTCATTAAAAAGCCAGCAAACGTAAAATGCGAAGTGAAACGCGTGGTTTTAGGTCAGGTTTTAGCAGTTGAGAGTTTTTTTTGTGGGCTATGCACATGCGTGCCCAAATTTACAAATCACATCCAGACACATCCACTCAACAGATCCAAACACATCCAGGCCACATCCGAGCAGTTGTACAAACACATCCACAGTGATTACCCCCTCGTGAATAGGTCAATCGAGAAACATCACCAGTAGGTTCATTTTAAATTTATTTGAACCATTCCACATGGAAGGCAGATTTTTCTCAATCAGATGGGAGAGTTACACCAGTAAAAGTAGTAAGCCAGACCATCCGATTTAGCATTGCCCAGAACTCTTCAATTGGGCGAGCCTGAGCTAGGCTAGGGGGGATGGTCTCTTTTTGGTACAAAGTTGATTTTGTTGGCCTCATACCACTCCCTTGTTATTATCGCATAATGACACGTAGCAAGATCAATCTAAAACATTATTTCATCATCTGCATGATGCGTGTTCACAAACTGAAGCAGTTTGGAGAGACATCTTTGGACATAACACGCTCTGCGAAAAGCACCAATGTAGGGTTGCGAGGTGAAGCCAGCTTCAGGGCTGAAAAAGACATACCATACCAAAACTTTATCCTCATACTTTTTTTTGTTTTTAAATATAACATCATTAGGTACATTCTCGTAATCGTCTGTGTAAAAACCATGATTTTCCTTCATCCCACTATTAGATAATGTGAAATATTTTTACATTACAATCAACTTGTTGACGGCGAAAAAATTTCCGAATCTCGGGATTCTTTCTAATTGAGCCTCTATGTATTTTGGAGCTTTCCTCCTTTTCCGGAAGACAATATTCTTACTCGATAAGGTCCTAAACACCGTCCTTGTCCAACATTAAATCTTCTGGCCAGTTTTCGCTGTGACTTTTTAATTGTGTGTTTAGCTGTGTCAATTAGTCTAGCCTCTCTTCATTGGTTGAGAACCCAGGGCCGAACGCTTTTAGGCAAGTTTATACAAGGTATCACTTTTTCGCATTCTTTGATTGTGTAATAAATTGTCGATTTGCTTATGTTTTGATTTTTATTAATATTGAGAATGTCTCGTTTCGACATCGGCCTAACCAGATTATAAATACCTCGAAGAAGATGAATTTTAAAAGATATTGTGCAAACCTTTTGAATTATTTATTTAGCTGACATGAAGGATGACACTTTTTGAGTTAGTATGGCAAATGTATATTCTCCAAGACTTTGTAGATACCAAATGAAAAGCTTTGAAAGCTACTAGTTTTTCATTTGCTTAAATAGATGAGTTCTAAATCTGAAATCTGCATTTGCTCGTCTATAAAGCTTAGAAGAAAGGAAGCTACTTTGTTTAGGTCTTTCCTTTCGAAGCCTTAATGTTGCGGTATACATGGAATCTTGCTTAGTCCTTCTAAATATAAGTAGTTGGTACAAAATTTAGAGCTAATTATTTTCTTCGTATACAAGATTTTTTTGTGTGGGAATTACAGCTAACTGATGGTTTTGCATATGGTCGGTTAATGCAGCTATAGGATTTTCAGTTATTGTAACATATTTTGGCACGTTTGTGAATCATCAGTTTTGGAATGGTTCTGCGTTTAACCCCATCATTAAGCGATGGAATCATGATTTTCAAATTTAATTTAAAAGTAATCCCAAAGAGTTTTATCGATCACTTAAGTATATTAATATCGGTAATAGCTCAGCCAACATTATTTTGTTCAATGATGCGGCGAATATTATCTTATCTGATGACACGCAGATCCATTTCTTGTTTCCATATACGTACCACTACGTACTTTTAGCTTTTTGAACATTTATCTGAAAAAAGTCCTGGAGGTTTAAATTTGAACAGAGGTGCTGATGTAATTCTGACCTCTGACGATTTATTGAATAAATTTTCGATTTCTTCTCTTCATCATTGAAGCTGTAAAATATCAGCGATTTTAAGCAAGAATCTCCGTTGCATTACATGTATCTGACGAAGCACCTTGGTAAACTTGCTTTCAGTAACCACATGCTGATACGCATCGCATCCCTTTCTGCATTTGCAGTTCAGGAATTTGCACAGTATTTCACGAGGAGATGCTTTAGTTGTTCTGATTACAGCAAGATCAGTCTTATTTTCTTCTTAAACAACCACTCGAGTGTGTACATGATGGTAGGTTCTAAGTGAATGGTAGTTGCTGGTAGGTGGTAGTGAAGCAACACAGTTTTTATCACCGATCTGGTAAAATGCTGGTGCAGCAGCTACATATTGTTGTGTAAAGCTCCGTAGAGTGCGGTTGGATTTTTTTCTACTGCAGCAATGGTGTCAGAATCTTTCCTTCTTCAACACTTGCGCAGCCTGGTTTAATTCTTCTGATTTTTTAAGAATCTCAAAGAAGATGGCAAAAAAGAAAATCAGGTAAATTTTGAAATTCAGCAATATTGACAGGCAATAGGGTCGTCCCAAACATTAAAATTTGATAGTTTTAACCTATGCCTTTCATTGCTTACATCATGAATACTAGTGCCACGCATCTATTTTTCTTTCAGATTAATTCAACTCGTAACAAACGGCGGTAGAAAATTACCCTGTTTCAAACATTTTTTTTAATCCGCCAACAACTACGCAAAAGGTTCCTAATTTCCGTCATGCGCACTGTTACAGCTCCCTAGGTAACTAGGTGCTCACTGTTGTCAGTTTTATAAATAGCCAAATAACGCAGTAGGAGTGAGAGAGAAGGTCGAGGGTATAAGTATAACCGTCAACGTCAATATTATAATGTAAACATAGGAATAACCTGTAACTATTCATCAGCAGTAGTATTCTTATAACACGGAACAAAACACTTCTTAACGTAAGCCATTCTGACATTAAAAAAACAAGAGAGTACCCAAATACTTCAACAACATCTTGCTCCACCACGAACGTGCGATGTTGTCAGCGGTACTTTACCGTTTTCTTCCTAACGACGGCCAGAGATCGTCCTGACAGTTTCAAAATTTATCATATCGTTGTCATACGTAAGTATACAAACTAAACATTATCAAGCTTCAAGCGTCGTTTAATTCCTCATAATAAATAAAGTGATTTCGTATTTCAGCAAAAGGCCAGTGAATGCGCTTATTATATAGAACTGTTCATTATAGAATAAACTGACTGAAGGATGATTTAAGTTATTTTCACAAATAAGTCTTAAGTTGACCTAGGTATCAATGTCACAGTGCCAGTTTACGAGTACATTCCTCACGGTATCGCGAAAATTTGCCCACATTGGCAACGCGACGCAGTTAAAAAAAAATTTAAACAAATATTACTTGCAATGCCGCTAGAGCACTGGCTATTATTGGTGTTTCTCGCTTTCGTCAGCATGCGAACCTTTTACGTCATCTCCGTGGCGGAATATCGAGGCATTTGAAACGGATATTGAAAAATCCATATTTTCACATTTTTTTCTCGGCAAAGAAGAACCGGAAAAAATCGCAAAAAAATGTCTTTGTGCTTCAATTTTTATGTACATTTTAAATGTAAAATTTGATTTGACGACTCCATTGGAGTCGTGGCACATTATTTATTCTTACTGTATGTTAGGAACATTTTTGAATGATTGTGTTTGCTCTACGAAGGTCGATGTAATTTTATGGTAGTTCATATATGTATAAAAGTGCCAGTAATAACACACACAACTACCCAAATCTTCGATATATATAATGCATAAAAAATACGGCAACCCTTTACATGAGATATTACATAAGAATTTGTCGATTTGTTCCGTGGTCAAACTGTTGACATGTTCGGTTGATATCCATCCTCCTTTCGCTCCCAAAAAATAATATTCCTGTATTTGATAATGCCCCCGTTCTTTACGTTTATAATCGCCTTCAAGATGGAATAATTTGATAACAACGTTGATGAGTTACACATCTGGAACTTTCTTCAAAGTCCGCAAAAATCACAATATCTGAATTTCAGGATTATGTTTTATAAATTTAATATCCTAAGTAACGCATTAATTTGCACTTTTAATGGTTTTGTAAAAAATAACAATGCATAGTATACATGCTACAGATAGTTTTTTGTTCTCCCAAATTTTCCTTATTAGAAAATACTTTTATCTGTAACATAAATAATCCAAGAATCAACCACATTTTTTTACACAAGCTGTGCCTAAATTAGTATTCTAAACATTACTAATGAGAGTATGAACTCATAGAGGTTAATCTCTGACAATCTTTTTTTACTAAATATTAATGTTAGACAATCTGTCAATATTGAACATATTTTTACATAAAATAATGATTGGGTTCTAAACTGTTACCCCTGTTGTTCTAAAAAAAAGCGTTCCACAGTCAAGATTCGTATGTTATAGTTCATTTGGATGTTTTATGTAATATTTTTTGCAAATAAAACGAGACAGCTCCGTAGACAAATTATGTCTTAATATGTCGCAGTGTCAAAAAATTTTCCTTGTACCTAAATAAAAGAGTAACATGATTATCCAAAGAGAGACTACTACCTGACCAACTACCATTGTACCCATTTGTTTACATGAAAAATTTGTCGAACTATCAGCATCATCAAAATATAATTTCTCTACGGAGAAAAATAAAATAAAGGAAATGTACTAATACATAATACATCTTGACTGTGGAAGGTTCTTAAATTCCTTTCCTTCACAAAATACCTCGCATTTAATCAGTAAACAAAATGCGCATTTCGATTAAACATTCTATTCAATTTATGTTGCTAGCCGGCCACTTTTGCGTTGCACGGATAGCCATAAATTTTTTGCTGGGCGCTAGCAAAAACTTATCTTCTAGAAAAACACCGGGACGATAGTAAACGTTTGTGGAATCAGTATCGGTTAAGGTGCTATGCCACGCGGTAGTGCGCGTATTTTGTGAATTGATAATCGGCGTGTGATAATTGATAAACTGGTTAGTTTGTGTTTAAAAGATGCCGCTAACTCGTATATACCCGATCCGTGCTCTAAAACATGTGTGTATGCTAATGATTTGAATTAAAACATGTAAGTAACCTATGATGTTACTAGATATTCGTCTTGCTTAGTTTTTATCGTGAATATTAGCGGATTTTTGTGTTTCAGAGTTCGTAATTTTTAAAAGGAAAAATTTTACGAAATATTATTTAAATTTATTATCAATGGCAATGGCGTTACTGTAGTATAATAGAACTTAGACATAAATAACTGGTAGCCTAAATAGTTTCAATAAGTTTGTCGTATAAGTGAAACCCTAAGTTTTCATTATCTATGACAACTCGATATGATATTCTGAGGAACATTCGCTTGCAGTTGTCCATTGCTAGCTTTTATCGAAGTCCAGCTATTATATTCTTATTTTCTGGAGACCTTTTAACTAAACCTTGTGTTCATTGAATTTCCATCTTCCGCGCTATGTAATTCTTATAATCTCTGCAGAATATCACAAGAGATGCCGGTTAGCGTCTAAAAATGTCATTTGTAGGCCTTAGCGTTTGGTACTCAAAGGGGACAGGATTACTTAATAAATTGCAACACATATTAATTAATTCGTACTTTTGCAAATAGATCTCTATTTAGCCTCTTTTATAAACCTTTCTATATTTTCTGTGTCAATATATTAAGTTTTGGTTTGAAGGCTTCCGTGGTTGTTGTCGATGACATGTTGTTTTCCGGGCTGGTTCCCATGTTGGTTATTAGACCTTGACGTTTTGACACTCATGTCGGTGTCTTCCTCAGAAGTAGCTCTGAAACTGAAGTGTCCTAGCCTGCTCGGGTATTTATACTCGTCCGGGTTTCAGAGCTACTTCTGAGGAAGACACCGACATGAGTGTCGAAACGTTAAGGTCTAATAACCAACGTGGGAACCAGCCCGGAAAACAACATGTCAATATATTAAGTTCTTTTTACATAATATCCAATGGGATGTATCTTTGAACAAGCCAGTAGCTTTAATATCAACATTTTTGCAAACAATGAGTTCAGCTTTCAGCAGTGAATTTACCATTTATAAAGTAGATGCTTTAGTGTTTTTAAACTTTATAAATAGACAAGCTGTACCTTCTTCTTGTTTTTTTTTTACTTTTTTCAGTTAGCATAATTTTCCCTTTTTTCATAGGACACAGCGTGTTTATCTACACTTTTCATTTATTAACCTACCCCAGAACTACATTTGCAGATCCAGAATCAGAGGTCAGTTATAAATCGTTTCTTGAAGATAACTTTACGAATTAATTCAACTTGTAAATTTAATGTCGAAATAGATAATTGTAAAGAACAATTAACATACAAAAGTTACAAGAATTAAAGGTACTAAAACAACCTTTCGCACATGTTACACATTCAAATTTGCAAATATATCATTTGCTAGTGGATTTAATAAATATTTGCATGTGTAATATTTAACTTCTTAATACCAATTATTCGATTCACTTCCTTCTGTTTATTTTTACTTATGTAGATCAGTTCTACTACCAGTCTAGGATTTGGTCAAGCTGTAAATACATACTTAATTTTTGTGTAGTTTTCTTCTTTTTCTTAATATGGTGGCGTTTCACAAGTAAACGTGTTATTTCTCTCAATAACTTATCAACAAATGCGTTTGGGTAACATTTTTCCTTAATTTTTCTTAATTTATTATTTTCTTTCAACCAGGTCATTCAGCTTCAAAGCTCTGATAACTATGGCAGGCATTACTGTTTTCTTTTGACTTTGGAAAGCAGTTATTAGCTTTCTACCATTTTTTAATAGTTTTTTTTTCTGGTGGGGTTGTGAAAGGAATTTCCATCGTTTCTGGACATTTCTTAATCCAGACGTACTGACACCGAGCTTATCATTGGTAGTCTCTCCTTTTGTTTTCAGTTTTTTTAAACAGGCTTCTATCACATTAAATAAAAACGATAAAATTAAAATAGTTCCCTTCAAAAGACATTAGGTCGGTTTCTATTCTCTATTTTAAGCTAAAATCAACTCTGTTTTTAAAAATAAACCAATCACATACCCCTATTTAAGGTGTTGTCATGGTTACTGGGTTGATTTTGGCTAACATCAAGACAATAGGAACCGACCGACTATCTGGGGGAGATAGGATTCTCCAAGAAATAACGAAATAAAATAAAGTTTCGAGTTTCCTACATTATTCAAGTATAAAATCAGTGTAGCATCGATTAAATAGAATAACACGCAACCAGCAATGTCTACCTGAACTGTTCGTGACCAAAATTTCACCAACAGATCACTATTTGTGTCCTCTCTGTATTTTCTGAACCATAGGACTCTGGAGGTCCATAAAATTGTTCATTTGATTTTTTTGGCGTACTTACTACAGAACTGGAGCGCATAATACCCACGTCATTTGCCCACATAAAACTGTCCCGTTGACCTATTCGTGTTTAACATCTATAAATCGCGTATTCATAAAATGAAAGAGCAGGTTTAATGGCTAATGAAAAACCGCGCTGCAATGGAACCTTTTCTGGATTATTTACGATATTGACATTAGCAAGGTCGATTTTGCACGCGAATCATGTGGGGCGCCTACGATATTGAAATGTAAGAATTTTAATCGGTATAGTTAGTCCGTCAAAGATAATTGAAGATGGGTTATAGATTGAACGTTATCATTTTTCTCACATTGATCTTGCCGAGCGGTGCTGATTTCCCTCTATTAAATTCTACAACCCTTTTTTTAGTAGTGGTTTATATGTTATTATGAAAATCATTAGACGTGTTAAGAATTATGTTTGACAATTATGTTATTGACATAACTTAAAGTTGTGGTCGTTGATGATTGTTGAGATGAAAGCAAGCTTCTTCTGTCTTCAATGGATTAGGGCACAAGCGCCAAGCTTTGAAATAGCAGTTCATAATCTCGATGTCTCTTGAAAGGTTTTGTTCAAGTAAAGAAAAATTTTTGCAAAGCCAATCCCCTGACGTCTGCGTACACAAATTTTCTTGATTGAGTTACTGGAAGGTGGTCACTTCAGTAAAGGTTGACAAGAATAAGCGACAAAATCGATCCTTGTGGATCCCAAATTTGCTACTTTTCTCTCCCAGAAACACACTGAATTGACACTAGGGACAGCATTCGTTCGATAAGTTTCACAGTCTTTCCACATTTCAGAATATTAAATAGAGCTTACTTGCAACAAAGAAGTGAGGAGAGTTATGAAAAATACAAAATTACGAGAAGGACAGCAAGAGAGTGGATAAAGATGGCTAAAGCCAAAGAATGGGAGGAGTTTGGGACCAAGATGGAAAAGATAGCAGAGTAAACCAGAAGCTATTCTATAAAGCTCTCAATAACATGAAGAACAAACGGGAAACGCTTGGATCGAGACAAATAATGGATAAAGAGGGGGAAATAGTCACTGAAGATGATAAAATCATGGAGAGATGGAAACAATACTATCAGGATATGCTGGAAGGAGAAGAAATAAATGAAGAGGAGACAATAACAGTAGGAGAAAATGCAACAAACACAGTTGAAGGAAGGGCAGACAAGAAGGTATACAACTGGAACAGGTCGAGAAGGCAGTAAGAAAATTGAAGAACGGCAAAGTAGCAGGAGTGGACGGAATTAAAGCAGAACCATTAAAATATATGGGAAAAGAAGGAATAAAGCTTTTACACAAAATAATTAGATAAGCATGGGAAACTTTAATAGTCCCTAAAGACTGGCAAACTTCAGTAATTGTACCAATATTTAAAAAAGGTAACCAGAGGGAGTGCTCGAATTATAGAGGGATCTCACTGCTTTGCGTAGCTAGTAAGGTTTACGAGATGATTTTGGAAGGAAGATTAAGAAAGATTAAGAAGTCATTGAGAAAACACTACCTTACAATAAAGAAGTATATATCTGCTTCTTAGACCCTTTGACAAGGTGGAAAGGCAAAAATTATGGGAAGTCTTAGAGAAAAACAGAATATCCAAGTGTTTAACAAAAGCCATCAAATCACTGTACTAAAAAAAACTGAACACATAGTAAGACGAGACAACCAAGAGACATAGAAATTCGGGACGACAAAGGGAGTTAGACAAGGAGGCAACCTTAGCCCATTGCGTTTTACTATCTTCATGGATGAAATTGTTAAAAACGTAAACAGTAAAAATATGAAAATGGTGGTTCCACAGTATCAGGAGGGGATTCATTAATAAAAAAGAGATTAGTAATAAAGCAAAACTAACAATACATAAAACTGTATATCTATACCGACTCTACTATAGGGATGTGAAACATGGGTGTTAACAGAGAAACAACATAAGAAGATACAAGCAATAGAAATTAAGTACCTCAGGAAAGTAGCCAAAGTCACGATAATGGACAAAATTAGGAACGACGACATAAGAGAAAGACTAGAAATTGAAATCATATTGAGAAAACACAATTAAGATGGTGGGGACACATGAAAAGGCTACCGAAAAAAAGACAAGTAAGACAGGTGTGGGAAGAAGAAAGAAAGGGAGACCAAATAAGACGTGGGATAAAGAAATAAAGAAAATGATGTATAGAAGAAACCTAAAGTGGAACCAGGCTGAAATCATGGCGCAGGATAGGACCATCTGGAGGGCAGTAGTGGAATAGAGATGGAAAGAAGAAAATACGTAGTGAGTGCAAGCAAGCAAAGAAGTGTGTGATTGTAACTGAGAGAAATTGATCAGAAGATGCAACAAACATTGGTTAACATCGAAGACTGGAAACTGTAACTGTAAAGTGAAATATTAATGTAAGTAGAAAAGGATTTCACCCTCTACACTTAAAAGTAGAAGAGGATTAATCCATCCTTCCACACAGTATTATAGGCCGCCCATAAGTCTATGAACACTACTCCAGTTTTCAATCGTTTCTGGAAACCAGCTTCAGCATATGTTGTTAGTGCCAAGACTAGGTCACAGCAACTTCTGTTCTTCCTAAAACCTGCTTGTTCCTTCGGAACTGAGTCTTCAATAATAGGCCCTATTCTGTGGTAGAGTAATTTCTCTAGTAACTTGTAGCAGGCACTCAGGAGGGCAATGGGTCGGTAAGTTCCTGCTTCGTTTGGAGGTTTACGAAGCTATACGACAGCAATCACCTTTGTTTTCTGAAACAAACTTGGAAGAGTACATGTATATAAAATATTATTATAGAACCATCTTAAAGCATTCGGCCCCAAGTTTTCAAGAATTCTTAGTAAATACCATCAAAACCAGCAGAACATAAATGGCTTGCTGAAGTTATTCCAATGAGAATAATTGTGACACCTCTACTGAAGGTTCGCATCTATTTCTTAACTGACGAAGTTTTCCCTTCATCTTTTTCAATTCATCCGTAGATATTTGAACAGAATTGGAGATATTAACCAGTTGAGAAGCTAAAACATTAGGCGGAATTAGTGACGTTTGTTTATGTGTTTCATTAACGGTTGGTTCTAATTTCAGCAGGTTCAAACTGCTGCGACTGGCGTCGGTGAAGTTCATGTCCTGCATTAGCGTATTCCATTTTTCTTCGGAGATTGATTCAGCAAAAATTTATTTCAAAAATAAATATTTAGCAACTAATCGAAATTCGTTTTTAACAAAATTTAGTTCTTTCTCAGGTATTCACAGTTTTGTCAAATTTGAACTTTTTTATGCTAAACTTTGACAGCTTGTTTATAAAACATCACAGTATCCAGATTAAATTTAATGGAAAGTGTCCAGGCCAACCAGATATTATCAAGTCCTCATATCTCCAATCGGTTCTTTTTTTTTCAACTTTTCTGTCTCCGATCATCGGCGACAAATGAACTGAAAATCAGCATAAAATCGAAAAGCCGCGACCAGAAAAGCGCAGGGGGCCCTCCGTGGCACAGAGATCAAGGGGGACGCCGACGGCAGATGCTGGATAATTGGAATACCTGAAGCGTGATTGCGGCACTTGCCGCCACCCGTCCATAAAACCGCAACTCCGACGCCAGGAGGACCGCGCGTCTTTTGTTTCGAACTAATGGACCACGTAAACTGGAAGCATACCGACCATGAAGTGGATGCGATGGATTTGTTTAATTCCTGGTGGGTCGTCGCGTATTTTTTTTTGTCTCGCGTTTTGTTGCATCTGCAATTGGTTACTTTATTTTAGCGCATTTTCCGATGGAACTCGTTGAAGTTGAATTGTCGATTTTCATTAAATATTGCCCTTTACTAATCATTGAAAATGTCACAGGTCGTAGTCTTGGCAAATAGCTATTGTTAGAGACTGATGTTATTGTGAGAAAAGGAATTTAATGAAGAGACTGAGAGAAAAAAATAGTCCAAATGCGTGAGATCTGAAGATTTCAGTGGTCATACAGAGTCCCTCCATGGTCTGGGCTAAGTTTTGCCAATATCTTCTCATTGCAAACTTGAGAAACAACTTCTTAAGAGGAGGCATATCGTTAAGGCTGGCCAAGTAAAATTTTTAGGGCGGTAACATAATTAGTCCACGTTGACGTGACAAAGCCTGTCACTATATTGCAGCTGCATTATTGGTCTGCAAGATAAGTTATGACCCCCTAACCTGTCACTCTAGTATTGACAGCATATTGCACACAGACCAACCGTTTATGAGCACGGTAATTTACCATTTGGACAAAAGTTACTTTTTCTGCTGAAACTCTTTTTTTTTAATCAATTGAATTACGTGTAATTAATTTTACACCAAGTAAATTTATTACATTCTTGCAACTCTGTACCCCCAAGTGAAACTTTTTTGACGAATAAATACTTCTACCAAAATTTAAAAAAGTAAAGTAAGTAATAGTATGTTATATTATAAAATACAATCAAGATAGATTTTGTTTGTGAATATATTTGAAAAACTCAGAAACGTGAATTTTTACTGTTAATAATATTAATCGCCGATTTTTATGTACATAAAGAGAGAAGCCTGTAAAAATTTAAACTCAAAATCATAAAAAAATATTTTTGTTTCTGTAATGTAATGTAGACAAATAACAATTACTGTTAATAAATTTTGGTGGTTGCAATGCACAAATAAACCACAGTTTTTAATTTTAAATCCAGTTGAATTTTCAAATTATTTTGCCAAGTCTTCATTATCACTGCCCCAACGCATATATTTATTGCCTTTGAAGGGAGAATGAACAAAACTTTTAGCAAGAATGTCATAGGTATTGGGATTCCGGCGAAATACAACACGACCAACATTGGAAGTAGTTGATCTATGTGATCGTTCTTGGAACCACCTCAGATTAGCAGATTGACCTACGCTAACTTTTTCTATTTCATCAAGTCCTGTTGAAGTTTTTGAAAGCAGTTCTCCCATTTGCTGCTCTTTATAGTCATCATCGATGACATCTTCTTCATCAGATTCACTGTTGATTTGGCCATGATCTGAATCGGGACCAGCAGACTGGTTTTTCTTTTTTTGTGGTTGATCATCTGCCAAAAATGTTCTACAAGCTTTATCTCGTTTCCGCTTAGGAATACGGCGCATATCTTTTTTTGTAAATTTTCCGGGGGTTCGTTTGGCAATTTTTCGATGAATTATTTGTCTCTGCTGCGTTGCTAGTCATGTTTAATAAAGGTTATGAACATTTTGCACTAATCTTTTAGAGCATGTCAGTTAATCGCCAAGCAAAGCACATTCGTCCATCTCAGAAATGAATTTCTCTTCGTTTGGTTTTGGTTCTGTGCAAAAGTAGTTTTCACAATTTTGATGATCACCAAATACATGCCTTGGGCAATTTTCATTGTCTCTAGATAATCCTGCCAATTGTTCATCAAACGAAACATCCTCTGTTTTCCTGAAATTTAGGGCTTTCTTTATTGGTCCTCTCATTCGCTCTGTGTTAGATTTCAAACTTTTCCGCAGCTTCACAGGTAAACGTTATTTTTTGTCGAACTTAAACGACTTTTTGCCATTTGATGCAATTCTGAGACAGTCTCAGCAGATGGTTTGTGCATTTGGCGAACTAGTTGTTGTGGTCCGCAAGGTTTTGCGGTCAGAAGTCTGTCGCCGTCACCTATCAGTTTTATATACTTCAGTCCGTGCATATCAATACTTTGAAACTTTGAGCAATTATATCGGATTCCATTCGAGTAGATATTCTTTTCCAATTTTTTGTGCATCTGTGCTCTGCACTGGGATTGTTCTCTGCCTTTGCACAATTGATGCAAAATTTATTTTACACACCTATGTGTAGCAATTTTCCTGTTTTAACGCCCAAAAGTACTCTTTCCGCGTGTGCATTCAAAACTAAAACTTTCGAGTAGCATCTAAGATTTCCCTAGTGATAAAAACAAAAGCGGTGACAGTTTTAAGAAGATACAATAAATACAGATAATTTAGGAGCACAATGATCCATCTGCAAATTACAAAAGGATTGCAACAAGGGTACATATGCATAGATTACGAGCGCGAGGCTCCGCCCCGCAAAGCATTAAAGGTTAACTCCCTCGGTGCTAAAATTGTTTAAATTTGATGTAACAAAAATTCATTACTTTTGCTGCGATAAAGAAAAGAACAAATGTTTTGCGTATCAAAATTAAATTTTCTCTGGTGCTCTCGTCTTATTATTTGTTTGTTTTAATCTTTTCTTCTTGCACCTTTTTATTTTTTTTCGGCAAAAGTCAGTGTGAATTTCGAAAAAGTACGATGACACCTCCCGAGAGAAATAAATTTAAGCGCGGATTTTATCGTGCATACACCATGTAGAGTAGTACGTATAAACAGCCTTAACCACAAAGAAAAATATTCTCGTATTATGTTATAGTTATTATGCTGCATTTTCAAAAATTTTGTGGGCTACTCGTTGTCATGGTCGTTCTAATTCTTATATCTGAAACACACTTTTGCAGCCCAAATAACTGATCCTAATTGCAGCACGAAACGCATTGACAGAATATGAAACAATTATAGCAGCTTTCAGTGTTGAAACAGTAAATTCCGTATATAGATATGTGTAACGATAAATGGGCAGCTGTAAAATCACTCGAAAGTAAATCCAAAAGCAGTTTGATAGAACAGGCACTTACAAATGGCATAAATAGGTATATGACCATTCATTTGCACCTCAAGAATTTACTTGATTATTGCCACAAGGATTTATAAAGTTTAGTTTTAATAATAGCTGACAATACTGACGTGTCTAAAAGTATACTCTATATAGTGATGAACCTCAAGATTTGCGTAGGAGATTTATAGAAAAATACACAAAAATCCCGAACTGTTAAAAATTATATTTCATACATTTAATAACCGAAGCGTTGAATTGCACTTTTAATGAAGTATGTAGAAAAAAATAGTTTATTATGCATTTAAGATCTGTATTAAATTTGAAACGAATACGATGTACCTACTAGATGCAATGTCTGTAATTTTTTACTTCTTCACGTGACTAAGTTACCATCAAGATACTATTAAATTAATTGTTGCTCGGCAAGTTGTAGTCATAATAACCTATACTTATCACGAGTCGAGGTCTCAGAATGTTCATGTTTTTGCACCGCACTGTATAAATTATGCTATATACACAATTACATGTAAAGTGCTTTTAAAAAGTAGTAAGCTGAGCAAAAAGTTTTGCGAGTGCTAGGGATATGATTAAAAAAACTAGTCCAGACAGTCTTATTGGCAAAATTATACAGATTAGCGACCGAGTTTTTGTTGCGGAATATATCTTTTATTTATGTGAAAATTTAGATGTTCACGACAAGAAACGGTCTCAACGCAATGCCTGCTACTCCAGTAAGCTTTTACCCTTGTGAAGAAGTTACTTTTGTTGTAGGTAGGTAAATCAGTTTTTTTTTTCAAGAAACGAATGGGGCACTAGTCCCACGTTATTTATTTCATAAATGCAGAACGCTTTTGACATTAATGGAGGAGAACAATAAATGTGATTACAAGAAACAAATAGTGCAGTATATCATGATTTGTTTCTTTGTAATCACATAGAATTAGAACGGGGATAACATTAATAAATAGGGGGCCTAACCCAAATATTCAATTTTTCTGGATATTGTGTGTGCTTCCCTTTGAATACGTGCTGATTATTATCGCTTCAATAACAATTATGCCTATTAAGATTGAGAACAAAAGTTCCTGCGTTTGTTCTTTTTTCAAACTCATCCCTATACTCGCAATTTGCTGTGACTTCTGAATGTAGGTAGCTGAAATTATACTGTTTCAAAGACATACGTTCGCTCTATCTTTATCATTAATTGTTCCTCCTCTACTTTATTCTTTCTTGTGTTTTGAGTCCATATTCTGCTGCGACTTTTCCCAGCTTACCAACGATGCTCTTCAGTTCCTCCTTTTGTTCGTGCCAGCAGTGCCACATCGTCGGCGTAATCTATACACTGGTGTGATTTCTTCTCCACTGATGTTACTATTCTCCATGATTCTATCAAGCATTATGTTAAATAATATTGCTGGCAGAGGATCTCTCTGTTCTAGACTATTATTGATAATAAATTCTTTCTATGTTATTCCATTTACACTCAATGCGTATGTCATGTCTTTTACTATCATTTCAACCAATTTCCTTGGCTTTAAAGGCATGCTTATACGTTTTAATGCTTAATATAATTTAATCCTCTTTGCACTATCAAACGCCAGTTTAAAATCAATAAAAACTATGTCTAGCTGTATTCCACCTTCCTTGCACAATGCCATATAGTCCACTATATATCTCCTCTTTTCGAAACCCTCCCTGATATCCTCTGCCTCACATACTAGTCAGCATTTTCCCCAGTACTTTGTATACAGGGTGATTTTTTGAAAACTTCACACCTTAAATAACTTTAAATATAGCAAAAATTTAAAAATTTGCAAAAACAGGTAAACTTTTCTTTGCAGGGGGACAACTTTTGAGATAAGTTTTTAATGGATAGCGCTTACTCTCTGAGCAGGGTAGACACCCCTTTAAAAATTTTAAATGGAACTATCCATCTTGTGATACATCATTTGAAAGCTTATTTCACAAAGAGTCTGGCCATGTAATTAGTTTTACCACGTTTAACTTATTGACGGGGTAATAGATTAATAGTGCCTACGAAACAGGTTGCTTATTAAATTGAATATTTTGGACTCTTTTCAACAAAATGTATTTTATTTTAGAGCGGAAATAAAATTTGTCCTTACGAGAACCCAAAATTTAAACAAACAACTTGTAAAAAATATGACACTTAAAAAAACTCCCAGAATACTGAAAATTTTCTTTTAACATTATTATTAACATTAAAGTACTTATCATGTAATTTTTTAGAAAGTCCATGTTCACGAAAAAGAAAAATTATTTATTTGTAACTCCAAAAACAGTGTGAACAAAACCATAGAAATTCAACCTTACAATAGATTCTCAAAATGTGCACCACCTCTTTACATACAATAATACGGTTTTCGAACTCCTGCTGTACTTTTCGGAAAGTTTCAGGTGGAATCCTCCTGCACTCGTTAATAGTTCTTTCTCGCAGATCGTCCAGGCTAGTAGGTTGTGTTTTGTAAACCACAGATTTTAAATGATCCCATAGAAAGAAATCTAAAGCAGTCAAATCGGGTGATCGTGGCGGACATTCAATTGTTCCACGCCTACCAATCCAGTGAAGAGGAAATCTATGATTTAACCAATTTCGCACATTAATGGCGTAATGCGGTGGGGCTTCATCATGTTGGTAAAACAATTCGTATTCATCKAACATTGGATTTCCTTCAGGGTCACGTTGATTTTCTAATTGCTCTGTGATTAAAGGATCAATAACGTTATCAAGTAATTGTAAATACATTCCCCTATTTAGCGTCCCATCAATGAAAATTGGACCTACAATTGCGTTGCCAAGTATTCCAGCCCAGACGTTCAGCTTCTGAGGAACTTGTGTATGACCTTCTCGAAAAATAAAAGGATCTTCGTCACTCCAGTACCTGACGTTATGTTTATTTACAGAGCCGTTAAAAAAATGTGCATTCATCACTGAAGCAGATATTTTTTATTAGATTTGGATTTACTATAATCTTTTCTGTCATAATTTCGCAAAATTGCAGTCTTCTATCGAAGTCATCTTCGCCGAGTTCCTGGAGAGTTTTCATCTTATAGGGATGGAATTTGTGCAGTTTTGTAACTTTCCTTACAGATGAATAAGAAAGTCCAGTGGCTGTAGAAATGTTACGCAAAGAGCTAGTTGGATCCATTGCAAAATGACCAAATACTTCAAGTTGGGCCATTTCATCAACGACTCTATTCCCTGCCCTTTTTTTGTTTACTACAGATCCAGTGTCTTGAAATTTCTGCACGAGATCGAGAATGTACCTAGCGTCAACATTTTTATCGGGGTGCCGTTCGTTAAACACCCTTGCTGACGCACGAGCACAGCTATGCTCAGCACCGTAAATAAAAATTATTTCTACCCTTTCGGCAGTTGAATAAACCATAATCACTTGGATTCTCACTTTAAAATTTCACGCGATTTATAAAAAGGAATGTGAACAAAAAGATGGTCGTGCCAAAGAAGTAGCCAAAAAGTTGAAACAAAAACTTGGAAACACAAAGTAGATAATTATTTACCCAATTCAGTATAAACTGTCGAGTTGCAATATCAAGTAATGTCGAAAGAAAATTTTAAGTATTTTTGGCATTTTGCTTAGGCGTAACAATTATTTTTTAACAAGTTTTTTTAGGCTTAAGTAAGGACAATTTTTATTGTAACTGCAGGACAATAAATTTTGTTAAAAAAAGTCCAAAATATTCCATTTTATAAGCCACTTGCTACAATGCACTTTTTTACCCACTACCCCGTCAATGGATAAAAAATAGTAAAACTAATTACATGGCAAGACTCCTTGTGTAATAAGCTTTTAAATGATGTATCGTAAGATGGGTAGTTTCATTTAAAATTTTTGAAGGGTATCTACCCCGCTAAGAGGGTAAGCGCTATCCATTAAAAACTTATCTCAAAAGTTGTCCCCCTGCAAACAAAAGTTTACCTGTTTTTGCAAAATTTTAAATTTTTCCTCTATTTAAAGTTATTTAAGGTGTAAGGTCAGGTCAGGTAAGGTAAGGCCATACCCCTATAACTACTACACTCCTTTTTCTTACCTTTTGTGTATTTGGGGAATATTATTGCTTTTCTCCATTATTTTGGCATTTCATGTGTCAGTTTTTCAGCTTTTTTCATATTTCATCCACATCACCATTTGTTTTATCCGTAATTTTTACTTATAAATATTCATATTTATTTGTATTTGTATTTACCTAGATCCAGTTTAGTAGATGGTTAATAGTATGTAGCTCATGGTTTTTAATCTATACAATAGCACGGTACCACGAGAGCAGTTGAAGAAAGAAGTTAAACAATTAGTATGGTACACTAAGCAGTATACTTGTATATATTTCTCTTTTATTTTTTATTCTGTAAACATCTGCGTATTGTGCAGGCTCCTTCTATTTTTGTTTTCTTTGATTGTCCTTAGCAGAATTTGTTGCATCGTTATTCTTACCATAAAGTGGTCTGCATCTATATGTTTCCTCGCCAATTTCGTGTCACCTGCACATCCAAGCGAAAAAATCCCCTCTGCTGGTCATTGCCCGTCGCCGATGCTCGCACACACTCACACACACATTCTAATTATCGACGCAACCCCTCACGTCAGTCATTAACTCGAATCAGAGATCGTTACCTAATTATGTTAAAAATCAGGTTTCGCAGTGGAGGCTCTGGATATACGGGAAGGAAAACCGCCCGCTATCACACGCCACCCATCTGCGCGCCGTATTAATAAGCGGACTTAATTATTTCATTTTTTTTTCTTTCGCAGGGAGTCGCTGCCGGCATGGACGGTCCGTCTTCGCACAGTTGCAAGGTGAGTGCATCCATATCGCTGATGAATAATTGTCGCTTAAGAGGGCTGTGGTCAGATAGGATCGATGGGTGAAAATTGGCCAGCGGCGTACTTCTTCAGAAGGGGGTGGTTTTATCATAACAAGAACGCCGCCCCAAAAATTCTAATCAAAGAGTCAAGGAACATTTTTGATGCAAGGATGTATAAAGTAATCTTTTAATATCAAGGGTGGATAAAGTAAAATCATCAAAAGCTGCCATTTTCATTAAATTTTCAGTTGAGAAACGGAACCTAGCTGCGAAATACTTTTGTGTTCTAGAACGCCAAAATATTTGTCGGTCTAGAACATAAAACAAATGTTAAAATAATTTATCATTTTTTCGAAACTATCATAATTTATTCTCGCACTACATTGCKGTGAGTTAAATTTATGCCAGGTCTAGTGCTATCGGCTATCGTAGCTTTTAGTTCTGGATGTTCAATGAGGCTGCTACTATAATTGTTTAAGTTTACTGCGCACGTTGTATTATTGGCAGGTCCTGTAGGCTCTGCTGAAGATGGTAGCAGTTTATTTGCGACTGAAATTTTATTTTTAATAGAATCTTCTATATAACTCCCCGCCACCGTACTAAAATGCCACCCCCATGTCGTTTAATCGTGGTAATATCGGCGCCAATCCTATAGACTATAAGTCTTAAGGCAACATTAGTTTTATAAGTTTTTGGTACTTTTCCTCATCTAATAATTCGCTAACTTACCGTGACTGTTCTACTGTTCTAGTAACTATGACGGTCTTATCTGTATTGCAATCCTCCCTTGGCGATGTGTTTATTTAGTTTGTTAAAATTCATGTCAATTGACAAAGATTTTACAGGTGTATTTGAAACGTCATCGTCAGATTAATAATTTTTTGCCATGTGCGATAGTGACATCGTTTTTTCGCGTTTTTCTACTTTCACAAGTCGTTGTCGTTACTGTGGGCACGCCTCTGATCCAAATTGGTTAATTGGTGTCGAAAAATCGACTCCGCCAACATCTGATAAGATCTAGATGCGATACCTGGAATTTTTAACGATCGTTCCTGTTGAAGGGACAAATAACAATGGCGCTAGTTAAAAGGCACCGATTAGAGACGTTGAGGAACGCGAGGGGTGTAAAATTTACGTCGTTTTAATTAATTTAACCGCGGCGCTTTTTATCAGCAACGGGACGACCATTCGTTATAGTGGGAAGACAAATGGTCGTTAAGTTTGGTATTCGAGTTGTCAGGGTTTATCTGTTGGGTTTACTGTTCATTTTCGGTGATCTGAGAAGTAACAGCTTCGTATCTAATCGTTTTTCATGATATTATGATTTTTTTAATGCTTCCTGGAATTAAAATAAAATAACTTGATGATACAGGCATACTGACATACCAAATAAGCTTGTAGTAATTCCTCTTCAGCCATTGAGTGTTTGTTAAATGAGAAAAACTAAAACAAGCGATAATACAAAACTAAATATGGGAAGCAAAACATGTATTATTTCGTGTCCTTGTTTTTGACAGTCATCTTATTTTTTGGTAAATGAATCTCGCCAAGTTTAAATCCACTTCATTTTATTACAGGGTAAAACGCTTTCGATTAATAATCCATCGTCAGTGCAGATGAAAAACGTCAAATAAAGTAATATTAGCGTTCAAATAAATGATTTGGAATGGGACAACTTTAGTTACAAGAATTATGTAGAATTGTCCAGTTTTGGTCATTTAAAATTTTGTATATCTCTAAATAGTTTAATTTTGATGATATGTTACTAAAARTAGAACTTTCAAATTGTCTAATGTGCAAGTATTTTAAAAAGTTTGTTAAAAAGAGAATAAAATATGTGTATGATTATGTATGAGGCTGTATGGAAAAATAAGGGATCATATTGTATGTACATGCTGGTTTTCTGAAAATTTCAGAGTATAATGGTATTAAGCAGACGCATTATTGGCTGTAAAATCATTCTAAAATTAGAGTTCGCTCATCATGTAATTTTTAGTCGATCGTTTGACGTCCCAATGAAGCGAGAAATCGAAACACGAGCTTGGTGTTTCGTAATCAACTGACATTTCACGGTCACAGGTTATTTGTAATCGGCATTTAATTTTGTTTTGCAGATGCCAGTGGTTTATAGAATCATTATACGCCAAATTATCCAGATTTAAAGTAAAGAAATTGTTTGCACCACTGGTTTAGAAATTATTGTTAGCTAGATCTCTTACTCTTCTAGGCAAATAAAATATTTCTTTTTGATTTTTGAAGTAATATAGGCCGCACTTCCAAAATTGAAACTCTGCAGTTAGAGGTTATATAAGTATCTCCAGAAGGAGATGGCGTCTAGGCCAACTAGGTATCAATTATACGAGGCATGTTTTTTAAGTAAGTACCGTTTTAGAATTAAAAAAAGACGTGTAAAGATATCGCAATAATTTTATCTTACATGAAAGCCTGTACCTTAATCTACTTTTCTACATAATTTCCGTGAATATTGAGGCACTTGTCATAACGTGGCACCAGTTTTTGAATACCCTCCTCATAAAATTCTGCCGCCTGACTTGTTAACCACTGTATCACAAATGTTTCGACTTCGTTATCGTCTTGAAGACGCTGACCACCCAGGTGTTTCTTCAAGTGCAGGAATAAATGGTAGTCGCTGGGCGCCAGATCAGGGCTGTATGGGGGATGATCTAGAGTTTCCCATTTAAAAGATTTGATGAGATCTTTGGTCCGATTAGCCACATGTGGACGGGCATTGTCATGCAGCAAAACGATACCCTTACTCAGCTTGCCACGTCTTTTGTTCTGGATTGCACGACGCACATTGTTCTATGTCTTACAATAAAACGCCGCATTGATTGTCTCATTACGAGGCAGAAACTCCACTAGCCATACTCCTTTTCTGTCCCAAAAAACTGTGCACATGATTTTCCGGGCAGAAATTGTTTGCTTAAACTTCACTTTTTTGGGTGATGATGAATGTCGCCATTCCATGGATTGTTGTTTCGATTCTGGTGTGACGTAGGCCACCCATGTTTCGTCACCAGTAACAATTTGGTCTAAAAAATCTTCACCTTCATTGTGGTACCGCTCAAGGAAAGTCAATGCACTGCCTAAACGTTGGGTTTTGTGCAAATCCGTCAACATTTTCGGAACCCAACGTGAACACAATTTCCGGTAATTCAAGTTCTCGGTCACAATGCGATACAAAACACTACGAGAATATTGAGGAAAGCAGTCGCACAATGAATTGTAAAGCGTCTGTTTTCTTTCACCTTTTCGTTCACTTTCTGCACCAAATCTTCATTAACGACCGAAGGACGCCCATTCCGTTTTTCATCATGCACATTTGTGCGGCCATCTTTAAATGCTCTCACCCATTTCCTTACCATTCCATCACTCATAATGTTTTGTCCGTAAACTTCACAGATCTCACGATGAATATCGATCTGTTTTAGGCCTTTAGCACTAAGAAATCGTATAACAGCCCGTACTTCACAATCGGCGGGACTCACGATTGTCGGAGGCATCTTAAACATTCAGTAAACAACGTATACAATGAAGAATCAAACTGTAATGGCGTCAGTGCGTAGACAAGAGATGTAGGTAACCAGCGCGCATGCGCGGAACACCGACCGTAGCGCTGCGGCGGCGGAATCGCAAAACGGTACTTACTTAAAAAACATGCCTCGTACTTATCCTTTCTAAAAGTTTGTTTAGAACTGACCTATTATCTGCACCCCTGGTTTGCTCCGGTAAACTATTTTATATAATTTCGATAGCACCCATCATTAGAACCAAAAATGTTCAACCAACCAATGAAACTATTTTTTTAACATAGAATAACGAGTATACCAATAAAGGTAATAAAAGAATCGGTAGGTGTAATTAAAGTACTCTTGGTTATTTTAGCCATGCGTTTGAGATCCATAATTGAGTTAACAGTCTCGTGCTCTTTAATGACAAAATGTTTAATGGCAATCCAAATCTAATAATTTTGTTAACAATCCGTGTTCCATGCTTTGAATTTGTTGAAGTTTGTTTTGAACACTGCCTGTAAATCGCAACATGTTTCATTTTAAATTGAATTAGTGCACCAAATGAAATCCCAAAGGGCCCATTGAACCGTGCCGTAGCAAAAAACCTATGAAAATCTCCGATCGCGGWTTAATAACTCGGCCAAAACATCTGCCGACGCGCGACCGCGTGCTCGAAATTTCGACATAGCAACCGGGGCAAAAGCTTCTCTTTTTCTGGTTTTATTTGAAAGAAATCTAGTTTGTGTAGTGGCACCGGAAGAGGAGTGAGTGCATTCGGCATAAAGGAACAGCGACCTCATTGAAAAGTCCACAGCAGCTTTTGCGGGCCCACCCCGGTCCCGTAAGACGGGGTAGCACCCACAGATGTAAAAATATGCGTGGATGGTTGGGGAACTATTTGGGCACATTTAATTAGTTGTAATTTTTATAGTAGGTTGCTTTGACTTACGACACTTGACAAATTTATTAGTTAATGTCACTTTAATGTTAGTAACATTTTGGTAGTTGTTACGTGATAATTAAATATGTTAAAGAGAATCAAAATGTGGCTCATTCAACCGTTTCTGTTGTTCTAAAAAAAACTTTCGCATCACCTATTAAAAACCTGGACCAGTTTGTAAGAAAACCACCAAGAAGATCCGAAATCCGAATTTGTCAGATAGAGATATTGTCAAAAAACTTGGTGTGTCGTACAAAAAACAATGCAGAGAAGAAGATTAAAAACACTCAAGGTGCAGAAATGTCCCAGTTTGCACATTTTCCTCAAGTGAAATTAATAATATAAGTAAGAATTTAGATGGCAATGCCATCTGTCAGCATTACACTGACACGATGACAAAGCCACCTAGCTGCCTTTACCGGTACTACTTCCTAAAGGAAGTGATCTGTAGCTAGTAAAACGTGCCGTGGGGGGGCTGCTGTCAAATTGAAGTATGCAGTTGCATGCCAATTTGTCAGGCTGCAGGTCACTTCCTTTAGGAAGTAGTACCCGTTAAGGCAGCTAGGTGGCTTTGTCATCGTGTCAGTGTAATGCTGACAGATGGCATTGCCATCTAAATTCTCACTTACATCATACCATTGCTTTGGTATATAGGCAAAACCAGTTCTATGCCGTGCTGTCTGCACTAGACCTAAACTGCACTGATGAGCTGTAATGACAGCGAAATAGATCTATCTGCAGTTGGTTGAGGTGCGGACAGCACAGCATAGACATGCATTTTAATGAAATTAATAATGTCAAAATTAAAAAAAAATCTGGCAGGCGATCTGTACATGTGGTAAACGCAGGGACATTTTTGTTGCAACAGGAACTGTCAACCAAGAAATTATAGAAATGAATATTTAGAAATTTATATAACTGAATGTTTCAAAAACCGTCTTTTACCTCTACTGAGATGACAGATATTCAACTACAGTTTTGGCCAGATCTAGCAACCTTGCATTATGCCAGAAAAGTATTAAAGTGGTATCAGGAGAGCACAATCAAAATCAAAGGAAACTGCAAGAAACCTTCAAGATATGTGGCATTAATTTTTCGAGTAGGATCACCCTTTTCATTTTTTGCTCATTTTCAACACCTTGTCTAAAAGGGCCTTCAACTGAAATACAGAAAATCTGCAATAAATTAATAATTAACTGTAGAAATTAAAATAATAGAAGTAAATTTCGTCTACTTTCGTACTTATCCAATTTTGAGCTTTTCACATTTTACATTTTTTCTGAATTAACACCGTAACATAACTCCTGTTTTATGGAATCGCTGTAAACTAGTAGTTACGACGATTGAAATCTACCGAGTTTCCGGTGCTATAATGAAGTCATAAAGAAGTGGGTACATGACTACCTTTCCAACGACTGTCAATGTTCTCTTGTATTATGCGCCTTATTGTTAACAATATCCTGGATGTATCAAATGAATGATGTTTAAATATGTGCTATAGCCACGGAATAACGAATGATATGTAATGACCATGGACGTTCCTGTTCCTTGTAACTTTGTTATTAATGCAGTTACGTATAGTTGAAATATTACGATTTGCCAAATTTTTAATACATTTTTGACATTTTGACACGTCTGTTTCTGATCTTTTGACGTAAACTACGAGGGTCATGTCATAATTCCTGCACATGTCAAGCTAGCGCTGACCTGGCGATAGTGAAAAAAATGCTGTCAAATTATAAAAGTGTATCATTGGGACAACACTTAGCTATGTATTGAATGCGAGCAAATACCAAGTKTTTTCTTTTTTGTAGACAATTTAAATGAATGATTCCAATTCCAGTGTAGACGAGATATAATAATAATAATGCATTTATTACCCAACCGAAATTTCCATTTACAGGATAAAATAGAAAATCAACATTTTAGTACATACCCAGCACACACTATAATATAATATACTACCGCTCACAAAACGACAATAGCTTTTTTACAATGTCCAGATATCCTATTAAAGTTTTTCGACATAACAAAAACGGGCGAGTTAACAAGCACATTGGTTCTAGCATTTGAACAATAAAAAGTGCCACCTTCCCGGGAACCAAGCCTAGGTACTCTTATAATAAATAATGCCAGCAAAGGACAGTCAACATCGCCATGAAATAATTTAAATAAAAATATTAAACTAGTACGTATCCTTCTAGCTTGCAGAGAACTAACATCAAACCTTTGCATCCTCTATGCGGATAATAATTGTCTACTCGATACGACAGAAACTTAAGAAATCGTCTTTGATTTTTTTTTCTGTTTGGTTTATGTGTACTTGATAATGAGGATACCATATCAAACTGCAGTAATCCAACTTGGAGCGAACAAAAGTAAAATATAAAGATTTAAGTACTGAGTTGCGAATAATAAAACCTACGGCTTTATAGGCAGCGTTTACCGTTGAGCCTATGTGACCAGTAAAAGATAATTTACAATCATAACTCACACCAAGATCTTTAACGCTTCAGCAGCGTACCAACTCGACCGCTTCAATTGTATAATTAAATATTAAAGTTTGCCTTCTAAAGGTAAAAGTGCAAACCTTACACTTGTCAATATTAAGGGGCAATCTATTCACGACACACCATCTAGCTACACAGTTAACCTGCCCTTGCAATGTCAAACAGTCATCCTCGCCGGATACCTCAGAAAATAATTTTAGGTCATCCGCCAAAAAAAAACAGATGATTAGATTCTAACGAAAGCGATAGATCATTTATAAACAAAATAAACAGCAATGGCCCCAAGTTAGACCCCTGAGGAACTTCGGAGGTCGCTAAAAGTTGCATGATTTAAAACCGTTATTTGTAATATATAATTTACGTTGAGTGAGATATGATATTACTAGTTGAACGAGATAATCACTCAATCCAAGCTGCTCTAGTTTATTAAGTAGAACACAATGGTCCAGCCTGTCGAAGGCCTTCGAGAAGTCAGTATACACTGCATAAACTTGGCCTTTATTATCTATAATATTTGCAGCATACTGCATAAACTGCGCTAAGTTAGTTACAGTAGAACGAGATATGCAAGATAGTGGCGTAATCCTCTTGCACGATAACGCTTGATCGCATAAAACAGTGTCAGTCAAAGGAGTCTGCGACCAGAACTGCTGTGAAATTCTCCCACATCCCCGGTACACCTCTTAACATGAGTCCTCCAGATTTCCTTCTGTTCCTCCAGTTGAAAGAAGAATTTCGTGAAGTCCGATTTATTGATTTGAAAGGATAAAAGCCCTGCAACAGCATATGCTGAATCTTGATAAAAATGGCGTATTTAACGACATTACATTACTGCCGAAGCGATGATGGCAAGGGGATTATAATTGAACGATTATTTTTCGTTCACGAAAACAAACTAATGATTATAAAAAGTACTTTATTGGGTTTATAGGCCAATACGTTTCTTTGACCGGGAATCGAACCTGGGACCTTTTGATTACTAGACAAATGTGCTGCCACTGCACTACCAAAGCGCTATTCAAATTTCAAGTGAAAGTTGTTTATATATTTCAGATTACTATATGCTTAATGCTACTGAAAGCTCGTCGCTCCTTATTTACTAATTTCAGAAGTACATCTTATAAACATTATTAATTCATACATGCAATAAATAACATTGATCATTATAAAAAACGTTGCAAATTGAATCAATACTTCAATACACATTTTTTCTAAGACAAAGCCCTCGTGACATTAGCAAAAATATATAAATTTTAAAATCGGTTTTTTCCAAATAACTCGAAAATTATTAACTTAACAAAAAAATTACAAGAGTGCTTTCTGATCAGAAATTTGATTTTATATATAATACCAAAATTTAAAAAAATCGTACGAGCAGGGACCAAAATAGGTTTTTGGAAATATTTCGAAAAATTTTGAATAAATTTTCTAAGAAACTTTTTGTGAGAAATTTTATTTCCTATCTGATGGCATTTTCATTTTTTGAATATATTAAATATATTCGGAGATATTTAGGAAAAACCGTTTTCTTTAAGTGACGCTTTTTTGCTAATATCTTCTAAACAGTTTGCTGCACCAAAAATTTATAAGAATGAATAATACTCGCAGTTATACTACTAATCACATACTAATACGAAAAAAATAAAAAAAAAATATTTGCAAAAAGGGTAGTTTTGCCCCCTTTCTGATACCGTACTTACCCCACAAACAATAGGTCGCTTTGGGCAGTTGAGATTTATACGTTTGCCAAATTTCAAGTTCATATATTAAGCCTTTCGAAAGTTACCGCGTATGCAAAACCACAGACACACAGACACGAAATTTTTTTTTGCTCAAATTTTGTTTTTTGCGTTTTCGGCCATTTTAAAGCGAATGAGCAAATAAAAATTTTTTTCGCGATACAATACTTCCCATCCGTTGGATGTGGAAGTAAAATAAGCGGTTTTATTTGCTAGTTTTCTAATAGACTGTTGGCTGTCTAATCGCTTTATACGTCTGTGGTTTCGCGAGATTGACGAAAAGAAAACCTAAAGAGCAGGTGGTGCTTCCATCCCGTTCCATTCTGGAGCAAGTTTTTAGTTGCGTCTGGCGACCGGCCCGAATATATGGACACCTCTACTTCCGTCGCGTACGAAACGTATTATTATTTGAGGTACGGCGCACGGTGCAAAAGCTTTATTCGCATTATTTTCATTATTAAGCCCGCCCGCCGTACGGGCAGAATGTAGAATGCCGAATATAATGTCGTCTGTCTCGACGAAGACTGAGGGGTGAGGTCATTTTTCGGAGTATGGAAATTATTTTGATGGCATGCAGAATGTTGATTAAGAGGGGCGTTTACCTAGAGCGAATCGGGTCATTTTAAGCACCTACCGTTTTACATTTTACCGAGTTATTCGAAACTTTTTCGAAGTGAAATTTCGACACGGCAATGACAAAAGATGTAGCTACAACGTAGAGTTCGAGTTTTTTTTTCAATTTGGTACGGTAATGTAAATATTTGTTGTTATATTTTGCTTAAAAATGCGTATTTTTGGCGAGTTATATCTCGAAAACTAAGGCACATAAACGAAAAATTCGAACTCCACGTTGTAGCTACATATATATTTGTACACTACCCAAAACATGAGCACCATAAATAAGTAAAAACATCCAAAAAATCTAAAACCGCAACGAGTCCGTCACGAGAGCGGAATGCGAATGCCCATCCCCACCAGATCCGTCGCGTGGTATCCAGAGAACAGTGAGGCTAAGATACAAACCTGTCGGGAATGATCGTGCGGTATACGATTTATTCCGATATGACCGGATTTCTAAGCTTTTATGTCTAAATACACGTGACAAGTTTAATGTTAAAAGCTCTTTCACATTAATGTGCCGAAGCAATGGGGAGGCGGAATGAAAATTATTATAAAAGTTCCTCCAAAAATCATAGTCGACATGCAGTTAGAATGAAATGTTATATAGTTCATATTTACAGAAATAAATGGGTTATTCCATATTTTGAATAACCTGGTATAATATCATAGTAAGTTACTAATATCATGCTTACTTTCTTATGCACACGCTACAGTCAGCAATTTTCCGAATATTAGTTTAGCCCGTCTGATCTTTGCGTAATTTCAACCTATCGGCTACCCTCTTACGTCCCATGTCCCGCTGGTAACATGGGTTGCATAGTTTACATTTTGCCCGATCGCTCCAAGTAAATGCCCCTCTTAATAGATTGCGGTGTATGTACTATCAGTTGCAATATTCATGCAACAACATAACAAGCAACCCTTTACACTCCAAATTTAGTACCTTCTTCCACCAAACGATGGGGTAAGCACAGTATCCCTATTGAGCAACAATTCCCGATTTTATGCAACCCAACATTTGAATATCTGCAGAGTTCAATGACAAGTAAGATCTACCCTCGAATCTACCTGTTTTTACGACTACCTACTTAAAATAAACAGCCCAGCTCAGGCGGTGTGGTGTAGCTGGAAATATGGATTTCGTGTTCCAAATGGACAAATACAATGCTCATAGGCATAAAGGGTCGGCGTCGCGTCGTCGGCGTGAACAAAATCTAATATCAATAAGCAACCTTCTTTTGTAAAACATGTAGCAAGCTAATAAAACTTGAAACATTATGAAGTGTTACATTATTGCTATTCATTTAACACTGTGCAATCTATCAACTAAAGTAATTGGGCAGGTTTTTCATATCTATTTTATTTTAAGTTAAAATCATCTTTGTAATGAGAGTCTAAACCAATCACATTACCTTACTTTAAGGCCGATTAATTTTTACACACATTGAATMATACTAAGTCGTTTATTCATTTATTTCAGGTATATTATACTAAATTGCACTACCTTAGCATACATGCAATAATAATATTTGAAAAAGAGGAGCGATGAGTTTACCAATTACAATTAATTGCAAGAAAATACGTGTTGTGACGTTAATAAATGTTCTTGATAATTGTTTGACAAATTGGCACGTTAAAGTACTCTAATCTGGTATATGTATACAGCGGCCATGTTTTTATCGAATAAGTAGAATTATTACGATCCTGTTATGCAGGGCATATTATATTTATTTTAACAATTTGTAGAATGGATAATCGAATATTGACAAAATTTCAGATAGTTCTAAAAACTTTTACGGTAATACATCAAGCAATACGACATACAGCGGATAAAATGCAATAAAATGTTTTTAGAAATATCTCGTAACCTATTTAATATAATTACATTTTGGTAGTAGTAGCTTTTAAATACTTTCACTACCACGAAAATATTGTTATTATAAGAGTGAATGCTTCTAGCGTCCATCTTATGACACAACAAAAAATTATGAATCCGACGTTTTTTCGAAAACGTATATTAATCTATCGAACATTA
This sequence comes from Rhyzopertha dominica, assembly GCA_025024175.1. Lineage (NCBI taxonomy): Eukaryota > Metazoa > Arthropoda > Insecta > Coleoptera > Bostrichidae > Rhyzopertha > Rhyzopertha dominica. The sequence goes on along the minus strand of QCXZ01000003.1, from coordinate 5,304,161 downwards.
TCTACATCGATTTCAAAGTTTATAATCAAATTTCCAGTAAAATATCTGCAAACCCAATACATCTTAAACCTATATTTGCAGGGCAACAGGAGACAACCAGAAAGTTGAACAAGGGAGTGTAAAATGATAAAATAACTAATACCAAAGTTTTTCATTTTGAGTTTTTCGTAGCATTCCTTTGGCGCTTTTTGTTTGTTTATAGGAACTATCTCTTTCAAACATTTAATTTTGTTTAGTACATTATAGCGACATTTATGACGCCAGTTTTTTTAATATAAAATTCGTTTTTTGAAAAGCAGCATTAATTGAATCCCAGTTTACTGGACTGTATTGCTTTAGTTAATAAAATAATAATACTACTATCACTACCACTACCAAAACTCACCACCTCTTCCACAACTACTGCTTGTAATATATGTTTTATGCAAATATCACACAACAAATTTGAAATCTAAAATATAAATATGAGAATCTTTTTTTGGTTATGCCCTTATTGGAAATATATTTATAATGCCTATATTAAACGACGTTTTCTGGTTTTGGAGCATATCACGTTGCACTTTCCGTGGTATTGTAAAATATTTGAAAAATTGTAACTGCTTTGTTTTAAGATTATTTATGAATTTATTTTTAAACGAAAGCCCAAATGATTGAAAATTTACCACATTTAAAAGGATTTTTTCATGCAAGTAATTGCATTTTGCTAAATCTGGTACCATTAAAATATGCGTTATGGCAGGGTCTGACTAATTTTAGAGTAACGTTAACGTTAACAACGTTTTGACAAGTATAAATATAAAAAAGTCCTAACAGGATTTTTATAGGCATAAATAAAGTAAATGACATTAACAAAAACACATCCTTCAAGAAAATAAATTTCGTATTAGTCAAGGAATGTCACCAGTTGAATTTGGTTTCTTAAGCATATCTGTAGTACAATTATGACGATGTAAATGAGAATTTTTGTTTTCGGAATTTTCAAATTTTAACTAAGATTCATACTCAGTAAGTTATACGTAGAAAACGTTTTTTATACACCTCAATTTAGCTCCACTTATCCCCCCTGCTTATAAAACAGAATGTAACAACAATCTAAAAGCCTTATTACCTTCTAAAAAATGTTAACTATAAATATTCTGTTAAATGTGGACAATTAATTAGCAACCATGCAAGAAACATCCTTATTCGACATAAACAAAATTATCCCGCCAATAATAATAGCAAATTCGTTGATACTATCCATTAATAATTTGAACGATATATTAAACCTTTCAGTTAAAATGTTTACAATATTGCAGTACTGTAGTTTCGGCAATTGTTATAAATAATGTGCTTTATATCTTAGAGCATACTCAGTGTTTATATGTAGTCATCCACACCATACTATTACATGCATTTCGAAGCAATACTTTCATTGTGGTATAAGAGTTTTTCTACGCTACTATTTTACGCACGGTTAGAGAAAATGTATTTGCTTTTTACTTTATTACATTTTGTTTGCCATATTTGGTGTATTTTGAAACATTAGGTACTTTAAAAGTTTTTAATAATATCTGAATTTTCTAAATATTCAATTATCGGATATATAGATTGTTAAAATAGATATAAGTAAGTTGCCTTGCATAACCACATCGAAGTAATTCTACTTATGCGACAAAATATCGCCGCTGTATACATATACCAAATTAGGATACTTAAATTAATTTATCGAACACAGATCAAGGCAAAGCAGCTTTTAGTGACATCACAATAGGTTACTGTCGTTATATCACAACGAACACGTATATACACACATTAATTGTAATTTGTAACTCATCTTCTCAGTACCCTTAAAAATTGACAAGTTGCAACCACAGTCCTCTTTTCATATATTATTATTAAACCTGTGCTAAAATAATAAACGTGGAGAAATTTAGTACCCGAAATAAATGACTTACCACAATTCGATATAAGTATCTAAAAGTTATTTTTTTTAATTTGATATTAGCTAAAATCAACTTGGTTATGATGACAAAAGTAACTTTTAGTAACAAAGTTGACTTTAGTTTAAAATAGAGAAGAAAAACTGTTTCATTGAGTTAAGTTGACTGATTCCGCGGTATTAAGTGAATCATATAAATAATATAATAATAACTGTAATGTTTCAAGTTTTAATAAGTTTAACATTTTACATATTTCGGTTTATTAAATAGGCATGCATCAAAGAGTTTAGAAATGAAGGTAATTGCTATTGAATATCGTTCACGCCGACCCTTTATACCTACAAGCCTTGTATCTGTCCATTTGGAACTCTAATTTCATATTCCTAGCTATACCGCACCGGTTGGACTGGTCTGGTTATATTGGGTGTAATAGTAAAAACAGGTAGATCCGAGGGTAGATTTTACCTGTCATTGAACCCTGCAGATATTCAAATGTGGTAATGTTGGGTTGCATAAAAACCGGAAATTGTTGCTCAATAGGGATACTGTGCTTGCCCCATCGTTTGGTGGTAAAAGGTACTAAATTTAGAGTGTAGAGGGTTGCCCCTTATGTTGTTGCATGAATATTGCAACTGAGAGTACATGAGGCATTTTTCCAAACGAGCCATCCCGGCTACTTATCCCAAAAAGTGAAGAAAAATTATAAACTCCAAGACAGGTCAGATTTTATTTGCGGGGGGACATTTTAATATTATTCCTTTGTGTGTCTTCGGGAATTCATGGTAGTCCTCAGTTATWGTAATGCAACTCTCTTACCGTTTTTACAATCCTGCAATACTATTTACCTTTCATTTACAGGCACAGTTGGAACGGCACGCGACCCCTCATAAATCAAACCCTCTCTTTGTGATTTTGCGAATTTCCAGTGCCGGCTTTAAGCCGTTTTAAAACTCGTTTTTTGTTTGTGTAGTGTATATTATTCTAGGTAGTTTTTAATCATTCGGTTAATCAGAGGTTTTACATCGATCGTTTTTATTTACGTCTCAAAATGAATTGTACGTAGTTTTAGATGAGTAGTAACATTGTTTTGCACAAGTTATAATATCTAGTTATAATGAAATTTGTAATCTAACTAGACAACATACACATCTGAGCATTTTTTAATATGCAAAGAAAAATCTCGCATTCCTAAATATCTTTATTTTTATTTTTAACATTCCTGTAATATTTATATCCTGTGAATATGTTGAATGCTGTGCTAGCCGAAAATTATAAACAATACATTTTAATATTTTTACAATCTTTTAACTATTGGAAACATGCGGTTAACGGTTAACATGACTAAATATGTAAATAAAAGACAAGCATTTTAAAAGAAAATAATAAGAATATATATTTTTTTATCTAAAGCTCTAAATACAAAAAAAATAATTCCATACATCTATTATATTTTTACAAAAAAGTCTAACAAGTTTACACCGACATAACTTAAATATATTAATTATTATCACTACTGTCAAATTGTGAATCACTGCTAGCATCATCATTAACATGTATTATAAAATTTTGAAAATTTGGGGATACATAGCTATTTTCAATTTCAATAACATGCTTAATACAACATTTCTACAGTACTTTCGTTATACTACTTACCTCTCTTACAATACATGTATTGTTTCTTCGTATTCCTTTTTTACGCGTACTCCACGCTAATTCAGTTGGCAAACGCAAAACTATATGTTCGTGTCCTTTCGCTAGTTCATCAACTCGATGTTGTTTAGGTATGTTGAGATTTTTTATTATTGTCAACAGATCTTTTTTGGTAACTTTTCCATCCGGAATTGTAATTTTATTCTTTTTCATGTAATCAATTATCTCTATGTTTTTGTAGCTGATGTTGGCGCCTTGTTCATTAATTTTGAATGATAACTTGCGTTATCCATGGTGGTAGCCCTGGCAATAACTGCTGCTGAAACCAAGTTTCAAAAAGTCCATGTCGCAATGGTAGTCAGCAGAACAATTTTGGATCTGTTTCGCTGACAGTAATAGGCCATTTTCCACCCATCCGTCACTTCCTCCCGCATGAAGAATTATAATTCTTTTTCTTCTCGAAGGTGGTGCTTGCAGAACGCAGTTATTTGTCCCATCTGTCAGACCTTTTTTTATCAAGTCGTGGGTGTCGTACCACGTTTCATCCAAATATACGATATTACAATTTTCTTAGCGGTACCTTGTGATTTCGTTTATATGATCCCATCTCATTCTTTTTAGTCGGGTTGATTCCATGATGGACAAAAGGTTGGTTTAATGTACTATAATTAAAGCCGATGCTCCTCAAGTATTTTCTGAACAACTCTTCGCAATAACTTATGTCATATCCTAATTCCAAAAGTTTTAATTTCAGACTTGCCGTAGTTGGAACTTTATATTCCTTATACATTTGGTAAATCACTTTTTTAATTTCTATCCCAAGCTCTTTTGGTATATTTAGAAATTTCTCCGAGTTACGAGATTTTCTTGAATTACCTTTATTTTCAGTAATATCCCTCACAGTCGTGTAGGGGACACCAACCATTTCACTTGTCACTTTTAACGGAGCACTGAGCTCTTTTTTTATCAAAAAAAATTTATACATTTTTATGATTTCTTTGGGATCTAGGGTAGGGTAACGACGATTCCTCTTGTTTTCTTCAATTTGCACTTCCATGTCAGCGTCAGCACCTTCATTCTGAGCGGTACTTGTAGCAGCTTTTTCCCAAGGACGGAACATTTTTCGCTTCTCTTGTCTCGCGCACAGAAATACTAAGACTGAATGCTAATTTGGGTTTGACCGGTAATGAACTTTAAATCATCCGACCCTGCTTAACCATCTTCCGAAAATCGGACCTAAATTTATGGTAATCCGGTTATTTGCGGTAACTTGTGAGGGGCCGCCTGCTGTTCGAGATGAAAAATAAGTTTTATTGCAGGGTTGTAATAACGGTAAGGGGGTTGCATTACTATACTAACTAGTACTATTGGTAATATATATAAAAGAAGACATTTTGAGTTTTATAATGCCCTTTATTTTTCGGTACAATCCCCATGAAGGTCAAAGCACTTGACCTAACGTTTCTTCAGCTTTGCTATTCCTTCGCGAAAATGTGATCCTTAAGGCTTGCAAAATACTAATTTGCTTCCTGGGTTACCGTTTTTTTTCCCGACTCAAATGATGAAAGTCCCAAGGAACTAAATCAGATGAATAGGCAGAGTGCCAAAGCAATTAGATAGAATTACAACTTGGACAATTTTTGCTGGGCGACACAGCTTGTGCGCTGGCGCATTGTCGCTGTGGAATAATACTTTTTTTAGCAATTGCCGGACGTTTCTCTATTATAAGGGTATGCGAAACATTATCCGCTAATTGTTTCCGTTTTTAAAATAATCAGTAAGACAAATTGTCATCCGGTGCATAAAATTTTCAATCCGTTATATAAAATGAAGCAAATTCGCTCAATTGAGCAGGCATCAGTTTCTTTATTCCAAAAAGGCACGTATAGCATTTTCGAAAACCTCTTGGAATTGTTCTCTTTGCAGCAGCCTTTATTACACCAACAAATCTCTCGTAGTTTTCAGGAGTTGCTGGGACCCATCGAAGATTCATGTCAATTTGAGTACTAAAGCCTACCTAGTCCGTATTTTGAAAGTTTCACCGTGGTTTCTCAAATGATGGCACATTTTTAACCTGTAGCCCAACTACTACTAATTATGGGCGATGTTGGCTTCGTGGAAAGTCTTTCAATAATTGCCGTATCACACGAAGGGGCATTAAATTAGCACACAGTAGGAAATGCGGAAGTCTGGATTGTAGTCACTTCTCCATCTTGCCGAATGGAAGCTCTTCTTCTCTTTTTTAGTGTAAACAAGATGTAGGTTGTGCTCTTATATCCAGTTCATTAGAGCCACTCCGCTCGTGTCGTTATCACTGTAGCCCCATAAATTATGATGGCTATTGAAGTCTACAGTATACACTAAGGATGTTCGTGGTATCTAAGGAAGTTGTCTGGCCAGACAGTATTCGGAGACTTATAAATGTTGTAAATGGTGAGGTCTCCCACTTTAGTTATGATCATTTCAACACCATTTAACTGGCCGGAAGTTGGCTAAGTCAGATTTCATATAAGTTGCAGACCCATGAATACTGCTATTCAGCGAATCGATTAGAGTATATCCCAAGATCTTCCCTCGTCTGCGGAGATCTTGAACGCACACCGTATGAGTCTCTCGAAGAAGAATCTCGTCTACTTTATTGTCATGAGCAACTCTGCAAAGTAGTCGGATTTATTCTTTGATATACCTTCTCTATTTAACGGTAGAATTCGAAGACTGTCGTCAATATTAATGGACCGGAAGCTGAGTACGGTGTTATCAGTTGTGTTCTCTCTACAGAGCTMACGTCGCCCACCAGAAAATTCAGAAACCACTTGTGAACCATAATTTTGGATCGCATTTATCCTGTAAGAGCGAAGAAAAGCTCTCGATATACTGCTGAAGTGTTAATCCATTCTGTTGCTGTTTTCCCTTTGGTGGACTCATACTTAAATAAATCTTCCGACAGCTACATCCTCAGGCTTTTCTTCCACTACTGTCATAATGACCTTTAGTCTTCAGTGTATTTTCGGCACGCCGAAATTTTATTGCCGTTTGATGACCGGTGCCATCATCTGGCCACGCGATCATGAATACCAACTAATGTCGTCATCCAGGCACGCGCCCAATCAAGTCAGTCAATGGGTTACCTTGACTGGGGTCGGGTACTCTACCGGAAGCCCCAGCAAATTAAGTCCGGTGATTATCAATGGCCCGCCGCCGAATTTGCGTATGTGCATTGAAATTCGGACTTTCCTGCTCGTTCCGGCGTCCACGATTGGTCGGACGGCATTGTCCCGGGTCGTTTGCCCCCTTTTTCGTTTCTTATTGAGCGAGATGGCCATCGGTGATCACAAAACGGGCACGATAAAATTAATATTGTGGAGGAGTTCCACTCAGGATGCGATCGCGTTTTGTTCCATGTGATGCATACATTATAATGTTTTCCTGCTGATTTTTATCTTCTGATAAAGTTATAACAATGAGCATGGAAAGTGGCATTGAAATTACTTAGCATTTATACAGCATTCATCTTATTGGGTGTCTCTGAAAGGTACAGAGTTTAAGGGAAGGTACTTTACTTAATTTTTCGGCTTTGGTTGACATAGGGTTTCAAATGCTTACAGAGATTTGAATTCTCTACAATTATTTTTTGTCGTAGACAATAACACGTGGCTGTAAATATGCAATATGTAAAGATAGTTTAGCGTTTACTGTACTTAACACACTTGGTGTTGAATGAAATTAGAAAGTTTGATGTTTAACATATCCCAATTAATACCAACTTATTTTTTTTAATCAAAATGGACGAAATTTAACCCAGATCTTAAAGATATAGTAGGTATAATAGAATGACTTCGCTTCTTCATACCAAAAAATCAAGAACTTGTTACAGTATCTGTAATCGCCAAAGAAAATGTTAGTTCACGACACAGTGCGTGTTGAATGACAGTATATAATTACATTCACGTTATTAAGGGTTTCTATTGGAAGTTTCGTCATACTTTCCTAATGGTAAAGATACAAAGAAGTCATATAATATAGACTCAATTTCATTAGACTTAAAGCAGCCTTGTGCCCTTCGTTCCACATGTAACAAAATACATCCAAATATATATATTCACTTCTTTTTCTCAGATTCTTTCTTTCTTCTTGCATTTTCTTTCTCTTGCAAATGTAGTCTATAATTTTTGTCTTCCAGATTCCAACATTTTTACCCCGCATAATTGTATATGAAGGTTCGCAGTTAGGGACATTACCGTCATGTAAATATCTACTATATATTAAGGTCTTGCTCGATATCAGTGGCCTCACCTTCTGCTGGTGTTTCTGTGAGACTTCTTTACAACCTTCCWTTAAACTATTGGCTGCAAATGGACCATCTAAATAAAAAGTTAGATATATAAATAAAAAATAAATAAAATTWTGACCATCTGGTTTACTACAAAAAGTTTGGTAAATGTACTTAATTTCATTTAGTTATACTCAGAAGTTTCAGAGAAATTAAATAAAAACGGTGTTTGGGGTTGCATCTTTAAGGGGCCGTAAGTAACTCCCTTAAAGAAGAAAATTTTGGATATAGATATTTTCGGTCCAATTGACCTAGAGTTGTCAATAGAATCTATGGTTTCAGCTTGGCTACCTAGTCATGGAACACCCCGTATATTTACCAAAATGTAGCGCTTGTCCATGAGAGGTGTTCAAAGTTTACTTTAAAAAATTTCTTTTGATCGACTTAGTTTGACCTCAACAATACGTGATAGCTTTGTGTCACAGCAATTCTGGGACTCCATATATAATGAGTTTTATTATATTTACGTGAACTCATGGTGTTGCCTCGCAAAAATCATTAAATGGTATATTTCTACGGCGTCGCTACAAAGTATGGAACCAGCATCAGGATATTTCAGGTTCTGTTCGACCGATTTTTCTGAAATTGTGCATGGACCTATGGGTAATTAAAATGCATTTTCTGGACTTTTTTCAACTCCGTGTCAGCTCTCGTTTCCAAAATTTGGGCGCAGGTTGTCAGGGTGTCAAAAGGCAGATCATTGAAAAGGATATTTTTTCCTCATTATATATATATATATATATAGTGTAAATACAATTATTGAGGCTGCAGAATTTTTTTCAAATTTACATTACAGAAGATGCTCAAAATGTTCCCCATTTGCAGTAATGCAACCTTGAGTAAATGTTTTCTAATGTTCTTTGTAGTATATTTGGAGGTAAATTCTGAATTTCTGCCCCGATTCGCCCTTTTAAATCTTCTGCATTATGCGAGCGATCAGCATAAACACGATTTTTCAGATACCCCAGAGGAAAAAAATCAAACGGTGTCAGATTCTATCGCTCCGCGCCTACCAATTCATCTATCTGGAAATATCGCATTCAAATATCCACGAACGTTTACTTCAAAATGGGGCGGTGCACTATTTTGCTGAAACCGTATCTGTTCAGAAGGACGCGCAGCATTTTCACGATTAGGGAACAGGCGAATAAGTTCTGGTATAGTGTGTTCGCACAAGAGCTATTTACAGCTATTGACCGCATTCAAATTTCCATCGATGAAAAAAGGCCCAATAGTGTTCTCACCGATAATACCATACCAGACATTCACTTTCTGAGGATGCTGTGTGTGGGCTTGTTCCATCCAATATGGATTATTCTATTCACATTACTATTGAGACGAAAAGTCGCTTCATCAGAAAACATAATCCAATTTAAAATGTTTCTATCTTCATCTATCATGTTCATAGCAGTTTCGCAAAATTCGCTCAGTTCTTGTAATAATTGAATTTTGTATGGATAAACTACTCGTTTTTCAAAATTTTTTGAACAGATCTTCTGCACGCTGTTGTACGGAACACTTGGGATTCTCTTGCACATCTAAAAGGACATTCAAGCGACTATCCTCACTCGTAGCAACCTTTGGACGTCCTGGTTTTTGACGATTTTAATACCGCCGGTTTCGTCAGAACGTTGCAATGTTTTAGTAACTGTTGATCTGGCAATTGGCTCACAATTTTCATGAATTGCATTGTAGAGTGCAACTACTTCCGAATAATTTCGCTTTCTATTTCCATAACCAATCATCATCAAAATTTCGATGCGATCATGTTCAGTTAACTGAGGCATTGCGATTGCAAATAACAAAGTGAATGAAAATTATCACCAGTCACGAGGAAAACGGAGACACCTGGAATTTTTGTTCTTGCGCCCATATCTCGGAAGCGAGAGCTGACAAAAATTCCAGAAAATGCATTTATATGTTGCCTTCCTCGAAGAGGGATGGCTCTTGTGCGCCCTAAAATTCTCCTATATTTCATTCCGCGAAAACGCTAGCTTCACGTGGGTACAGTTCCAGAAACCGCCACCCAGGTATGACAAGAATCCCGGTGTGCTCCAGTAAGCGTGCCGCTGGTACGTGCTGTCGGCACTGGGCGGCGGATATCCTCAGCCGTTTGAGCGGAGACTGCTGATGAGCACAATGGATCCCACTTTCCTGCAGCACCACACGCACGTATCTCTTTCTCTTTGCATGAATGAATGAGTCATTCATTGGGCCCGTCTGGCGACAAGCGTGTATCGAGAAACTCACGCGTGGTACCACAATACCTATGTTTGAAGAAGATGGTTTGCTTTATTCTGGCCTGGATGGACTTGCAGAGATTGTGCAATGGGGTCGTCCCACAATTTTTTTATTTTACATTTAAAATGTACATAAAAGTTGAAACACAAAGACATTTTTCCGGTTCTTCTTTGCCGAGAAAAAAAAATGCGAAAGTAATGGATTTTTCAATATCCGTTTCAAATGCGTTTCGTGCGAACGTGCGATGTTGTCAGCGGTACTTTACCGTTGTCTTCCTAACGACGGCCAGAGATCGTCCAGACAGTTTCAAAATTTATCATATCGTGTGACGCAAAAAAAAATTATACCAATTAAATAACTGTATTAGAACTAAAACAAGCCAATAAATCCCCTACCGGAGCTACACGGGGTAGATGCCAGCTAACCCAATGGAGATAGGCTGGGTTAAAAACAAAGACTTGCCTGAGCGCCACTTGGTTTAACTACCCCCTTGCGTAGCGGAATAAACCAAGAAATTCCAGGTAGTTATACAAACGATTTGTAATTACTGATAAAAGCACTAGTAATATATAAATAAATTTAATATCTCCCGTGAATGAAAGTATAATTACAGGTAAGTATGCAACTAAATATTAGGGCGATATTCACAAAAAAATACTAATCCGTAGCGCAAATCGATGACTAAAAATTCATCTACATAATCAACAAAATAATTAAACACATCAAAAAAATCTCCGTCGATTTGATCGCTCGAATAAATAACTATTCAATTATTGTGTTAATACTTTCCTGACAAAACAAAAAAAAAAGAAACAAACAAAATGTTCAATTTCTTCACCGTACGTGTACACTTTCAGTTTACAAATAAACGTTTTCTACAATTACTTACTAAATCAAACAAGTACCAATAGTTACGCGTTTCGATAAACCCAGATGAATTATATCTGATTTAATTAAATGCAAGCGTCTATAAATATGCTGTTTTCGCGACTAGTCATTAAAAAAAACTGTACAACACATTTGTCATGCAACTTATCTGGTTTCCTATAAATGCTTCACGAATTTTAGGGCGAATTGTGGCTCTCTAGACGGCTTCGGGATGGGCAGGGATGACGATCGTACAGGCTGTTAATACGATGACCCAATCCTTCAGGATGTCCCACAGATCCGACGGTCAAACGGGATCACGAGCGCATGTCCCTGACAAGGGCACGTAGATGATAGACACCGCGATACAAAAGCGATTTACGCCGGGATTAAAAACCCTAAAATAGGATAAGACGATGTGTATCGGCACTAGACACAGCAATGACCGAAAAATATTAAATAGTTACCTCTTCTGTGGAGGGTTTTGATTGGAATCCGTTATTCTGCTCTGATTTCCGCGTGGTACGTGGTTTGTGAATTTGAATCCTGTCGAATAACAGATCGAAGATCCAGTACCTTAATCTCAAAACAACCAACTGGACACTTCCTTGAGCGAATAGGGCAGTACCTCCCTCAATCACAAGGAATCTTAATGAAGATTTTACACTTGCCCTATCGCTATTCACGTTAAACCACAAGAATTTTTCTTGCCGAATCCCTGGCTTATCAGCGCGCAAAAAAGAACCGGTCAAATACAGATAAAGCCCATTTCTCCAAAACATACGCCTAGAGCCATCTTTCTCGTGACGAAGAATACACACAAATAATGAAACAGTTATCTTTAACTAGAAATTTTATGAATTAGTATTTGGAAATATTAAGACTTTACGTGGATTTTGAACCGTTACAATCGTTGTCATACGAAAGTATAGAAACTAAACATTATCAAGCTTCAAGCGTCGTTTAATTCCTCATAATAAAAACATTAGTTCTAAAGCAGGTTCGATGGTTAAAGTGCTTTCGTATTTCAGCAACAGGCCAGTGAATGCGCTTATTATATTGAACTGTTCATCATAGAATTAACGAGTCGAGGATGATTTAAGTTATTTTCGCAAATACGCCTTAAGTTGACCTAGGTATCAATGTCATAATGCCAGTTTACGAGTACATTCCTCACGGTATCGCGAAAATTTGCCCACATTGGCAACGCGATGCAGCTCAAAAAAATGTAAACAAATATTACTTGCAATGCCGCTAGAGCACTGGCTATTATTGGTGTTTCTCGCTTTCGTCAGCATGCGAACCTTTTACGTCATCTCCGTGGCGGAATATCGAGGCATTTGAAACGTTTATTGAAAAATCCATACTTTCGCATTTTTTTTCTCGGCAAAGAAGAACCGGAAAAAATCGCAAAAAAATGTGTTTGTGCTGCAATTTTTATGTACATTTTAAATGTAAAATAAAAAAATTATGGGACAACCCATTATACTTCCCAGTCTATTCATTGTAAGTGTCAACATCACCGTTCGACAAACAGCATTTCGCAGCTACCAGAAACACATCCGATCCAGATAATGGCAAAATATCGAATGTCAATTCAATCCCTTTCATTCCACGGGCAACCAGCTGCGCCATTGATAACCCATGAAAATATTCCGATCCAAGGTGCATCACGGCGCGAAGTCCCCCGAAAATCGAGACAGTAAATCTCGCTTTTCTGGGGTATTTACGGAACAAACACGTGATCCTTTCGCTTCCTGGAGCAGCTGGTGGACGAAGACGGAGCATCCCTGCTGGACCGGCGCGCGTTCACGTGTTTTGCGTATGTGCGCTTAGGTATGAAGCTCAATTTGAGGGCTTTTAGAACAGATGGTGTATAATAAGCACGTGTTACGTGCTACCTGCTCGCATTTGTCTTCTCTCGAAAGGGGATTTTCGTTCTGCGCGCTGTTCTAGGCATTTTTGTTTAAAATAAAATCGATGTTTTTTTTTAGACAAAATTCAGAGTATTCCCCGATACAAAGAAGCTTTGTCGTTTAGAAGATGTTGATCAAAAACATCCGGAATTGAGAACGGAAAATCTAAAGATATCTTCATTTGCATCGTAGGTACGCTCTAATACCCAAAAGTGGTTCCATACTAAATTTAACAGTGTTGGTATACTTGCAAGCAACGATCTATGAGACTCATTATACGAGCAGACGATTACCGCTCACAATGGTTTACAAATATTACCTGAAGCTGTCGTAAATAACAGACGGGTTCGGCACGTCCCACTGTTTTGCAGCGGAGTGGACCGTATCCCAAAATTGTGTTTAGACTCTTTAGAATTTTTTTCCATACACATAAATCAATGAGCATTATTTGGGATTATTATTTGAACTACAAATATTTCTCATCTAATAGCTTTTAATGTATGACTAAATCGTATTTTTTCCTAATTTAATGAGTAGTATCTATTTTTATAACCATGAATGGTAAACATTCCAATTTCAATGCGGCAGACCATACTTTTTAATTTTTGATCGTGGTGTGCAATCGTCCTCTGCCCTGTTTCTTCACAGGTTAAAATTTTCTTTTATTCAGGAGCGGTCATAAACGTAGTTTCTACCTGTATATTTTTCTGGAAATAAGAAGAAATCGAAACTATTCTACTCCTACTATAAACGGTATTGAAAGCATATGTGTTTACTCATAATTTAAAGTTTTACAGAATATAAGCATATCAAGTGCAATATTTTTTACTTATTGGCTCATACCTACATATATGCCACTTATTAAGAGGCGTTTGTAACAAATACAAAAATACAAATTTCAAAAATTTGTAGTAAAAAAGTTACATTCTTAGCCAGCAAGATTTTTTTGAATACGGTCCATTTAGAAACTTTGAAGCGTGCCACTAATCCCAATAGTTTACGACGGCTGACCATCAAGCTGTAAAACCCCCTGCATAAGACAGTCTCATAGATCGTTGCTTGCAAGTATAGTTCGCCTTTTTGCACAATTTGTGCTCTATCCACCCCTAAACGTGTGTGTTCCACTCGAGGACCACTTTTGATGTCATTTTAATTGAAAACGACCCTTTTTACAGGCGAGGGGCGCCTACCGATCGTATTTTTAGCTCTCAGCAATTTGAAGAGTGGCAAATTGCACGTGAAGTTAGCCGAATACGGGTAATACGAAACTGGGGCCAACACATCTGCTTTCTCGGGGGTAACTGTTTCCACATCCGCCCGAGTGCAGGATCGCGCCGAACAGCGTTGCCGGGGTAGAAATTGGATAAAATTAATCGACACGGGGAAATTTCTGACTTGGGATTTTGTATAGTCACTCGTTCTTTGTCGTCAGAGATTCGATAGATGATTTAAGTCTTAAATTCCTCAAAAGGTAAATAATAGTTATATGCACGGCATTTACTAAGGTATTTCTATGAAAAAAATTCATAAACATGTGTCGAAAAGTACTTCCTAATGTGGACTGAAATTTGGAATATCGGACAAAAATTTTGACGCTCAATCAGAATCTGGGCTTATAAGCGATAGGGGTGAAAATAACTTATTTTTTAATGGCAATTTTTTGTGACTTTGATTTTGGAATATGACACCTGTATTCTTATTTCATATCGATAGGGCTAACCGTTTTCTGAGAAAATTGCAAAAACATCTAGCCTTATCGACACGAACTAATAGTACCTTTTATATGTAAAAATACTTAAAATTTTATCCACTCTTAAGAACCGTATAAAGTACTACTTTATCCACTAGTAGAATAATAAAATTACTTTATTCCACTAGTGAGATAAAGAAAAATACAATCCTAAATCAATCACATCTTATTCATTATTAACATTAACATTTCTTTTTATAAACATTTTGTTATTTCTGTTATTAAATTTTACTTTTTTGCCATTAACATTAAGTTTGTAGTTATCATCAGTTTCAAAACGCATACCTGTCGAAGTTCTTGTTAAATCTTGTAAGGAGTCAGTAGTACCAGCAGAATCTTGGATTTTCCTTGCTTATTATAAATGCAATTCTCGATATATGTATAGCTTTCTGCTACAGCGGAGCTTCTCCACCCACCATGTCGTTTAATTGTTGTGAAATGAGCACTTTCATTAGCCGGTAAAGTTGTTGAGGTCCGCCTCAATACAATGGCCGCTATAAGCATTTGCATTTGCCAGATTCAAAAATAAAAAAAAAACTTTCGACAGTGTTGCTTCCAGTAGGTTATGAAATACACTTTGATTAGTGTATCGTAAAAAGAATCTGTGGTTGGATAGATTCTTTAGACGTAAGGAGATGTATTTTCTACATGTCTCCACAGCATTGATAGAGAATCCTTCTTCTATTATCGTAAATTTTCGCGAGATGCCAATTTTGGTATCTGGTATCGAAACAAGCAGATATGCGCCCTTGCTTTCTACATTACTGATTTTAAAATTCGTTAATTCGCCGCAACGACAGGCACCAGACACTCACATTATTAGTGTAACCTAAAATATTTCAAAAATTATTATCTATAACGTCTAGAAAGTTATGAGATGTTACCTTGATCATAAACTATTCTTTATCGCAAAGCCTTTGCAAGAATACTTCTGCATGCGCTTTTTCCAGTACTGCAGCTTTCTTTGCTTTGTAGCCTCTCGACACACTGTTTAGGTAGGCAATGGGCTCACTATATTTTCCAATGTCTGTATTTCTAGGTATAAAGCTTTATTGCAGCCTTCAGCATCGAGTACTTCGACCACATTGATGAAATTGCATACTTATTTGTCAAATTTAAGAAATATGATAACAGTATTTCCTCATTTATGGTAGGTACTTTACTTAGTGTTTCAGACTGCTTCAGTACCACAAAGATACTACTTTGCCAGAAGCATCTAAATTTTATGAATGCAAACTTTTAAATTTCCGGGTTTTTGCTACACAGTTTTAAGATTTTTCAACTACTTGCTAAACAAATACGGATAAAACTAACTAGGCATGATTTTTCTCATTCGTGGCTGTGCTTTCATTCTTCCGTTTACCCAATTAGCTATTCAGAAGGAGATAGTTCGACAAATCTCATACACTGACAACAACAATAACAAGCCAATCTCTAGTATCATCTCCGTGGCTATGCCGCGATTTGGTCGCACCCCGAGTCAACAAAAAGCGCTTTCGCCCGGCGAGAACGCTATCTCCCCATCTTTATACAAATCCGTCTCTTTATCTGGTGGAGTTCGTGATTGAAAGGGAGACAGGTCGGCTCCAGCAGTTTGTAAACTCGCAATCTACGTGATCTAGGTAACAAAAGCAATTCGGGGGAGATTTATTTCTTGGTTTGGTCGGGGTAGGATAACGGTAAATGGAATGGAAGTTTATATTTGTTTCTTTGCTTCAACGATAGTATGTTGCATCTAGTGGAGTTGTTTAATTTCATGTGTTATCATGTATCATTTTCTGGGTGTTACATGCTTATACCTATGGTCTATACAGATACAATGTCACCTACAGGGATTGTCTGAATCAGTCGAATCAGTCACTTTCACTGTCCTGTCGGCTGCTTGCAAACTGATTATTATACTGTCACATATAGAGTCGAGTAAAGGTTCTTTAGCAGCAAAAGAATCTTTATCTGTAAGGAGCATTATCGATCATACCACACTTGTTTGTGCCAAATTTGGTAACAATTTTTGCTCCCTAGTTTTGGAAGTTCAATTCTCTGTGGTAATTACCAGTTTTACTTTGCAACTTGAACCTCTGGTAAGCGTTTGGCATAAATCCATTTTCGTTCCCTTAGCCTTTAGCTCTTAGACACAGGTTGGCGCAAAAAATCGTTTGTACCATCGCTCCAGGATTTCAAATGAATATCAGATCAACATGTCTCGTCCATGTATATTATTGGTTTATTTGCATTACTATATTCCTTTATCCTATGTAGATAATTAAGACGTATCTGTTGAATATGTGGTTTTCAATCGCAACTTGCGATTAGTTTGCGTCTTCACCCTTCGAAAACCTATTTTCTTCATCACTCCTTTAATACTAGTTTCAGAACCCGTATAATTATTTTTGTTCTAGAATTTTTGGTGGATACTCTTCACTGTGGGTGTTTCATAAATTGGAAATGAGCATGTTTTAGCGAAACAAATACAATAATTATGAGCATATTTTCGTGATACAAAGGAGCCATGATTGTAACTATAGCATACCTTTTTTCCACAGTGTACGAATTGGAAATTAAAAAAAAAACTCTTGTATATCGCGATGGTATTAATTACCAACACAATATAAGACAGCCACGCGCACACTAATATTTGGTGTTTAATGTACGAGTACAGATATCTGACAGGATTTTTTTTTAACAATCTTACAAATTAGCGGCAGTGCATTATTAGATATTCCCTCAACGGATTATTACACGACTCGCGCCTGACGTGACAAAACAATTGGATAAACTCTTCCATTTATTCAATTCGCCCCGTGAATCATCGCCTGTAACACATGTTTAGTTGGTTTGGCGGACCGTTGATGGTCGGTGTACGATTCGCGCATCTTAATTTCAGGAAGGATGTCGCAGATCAACATGCCACGTGGGCTGTGAATAATTGTCACTGTTCATAATCATGAGTTTCCATGCAGTTGTTTTTCCCCTGATCGTTTTTTTATGCTTTTGAGTGAAACTACGTGAAGAGTCTTGCTAGAAAGTTTTCAAGATTAAGGTTTCTTTGAAATGATCTATCAAATGCGCCTTTGATGTGATGTCAACATTTCTTCCTTCGTGTAAATTGAAAATCCATTAGTTTGAGTTACGAATTTTGCGGTGCTTCGTCTATCTCACAGAACCATGTCATGGACCAAATTAGTGTTTTCTTCGTAAGCCTTTGTTTTAAACGTCCCGCACTTTTAGCTTATCCATAGGTCCCTCCTCCCTCTCTCTTTTTCTGTCAATCCCTGGTTCAGTTCTTCACCGTCTGACATACAGGCGTTGTGACAAACAAAGATCTATATCTTTACAGATTGTGAATGTTGTTTCTAATACTAACTGTTGCTTCTTCTCTTTACAGGTAGGTGTAATCCATCCATCCGTAAGCTGTCTAGGAGACATAACGCTAGAGGTATGTTGAAATATTACCGCAGTGATCCATTAACGAATGTAAATTGTCCAAAAGATTATAGGCGTTGGTTCTCCACATACAAGGTGTGCCATGGCTGAACAAATATGTAGACTCGTTAGACTAATGTGTTTTTTTGAATCATATTCAAAATATCTTACTCGCTTATTATGTCTAAAACTCAATAATTGAAGAAAGTATCGATAATGCCTCTGCTGCCTGTATACACTTTTTCGCCCTATATGCAACTGAAAACGTTGCTCTTTGAATGGTATTTGGTCAGCCCTTAGTGAAGTGTAGCTCATTTTACAGGGTGGACCAAGTGAACGTATTTCTTCCTCCACAACTATTGAAAATATGAAAAACTTTATATATAAAAGTGATCCCCTTTTATATGCTGCATATTGTAAAAATATTTTTGAAAACCGTTCACTTCCGGTTATACCATACATAGAACACATATTTTTACATTTTGCCATTCTTTTTTTAATTTAAGGTTATTTTGTATAACATACCATACCTCTAAAATGTACAATTTTCGAGAAAATAAGCGCTAAAGCAAAAAATCGTCATTTGCAGCGCTCCCCGCCATTTTAAATATCTTCCAGTATGAGAGACCTAAAAGACTGCGGTTTGCGCGCCGCGTAAGTTAAGAAAATGTTCTATCATTTGCGTCTTCAAGCAGGTTTATTACTTTTAAACTGAAAATAATACATCAGTTGCCATATGAAATATTTCAAACTGCGATAAGTCAATTTTTTTAAATGGAACATGCAACTTTTTTTACACCATCGGATGCAAAATTAAATTATCTTTAATTTGATATCAGGTTGTCACTATCTATTACTAACAGTTTTGCAACAATTTGTGTTTTTCTGATTTTTTAGATTAAAATCGCTTATATCAGGTACGCCTTGACAAGACCTGGGAAGCGGCAAAATGTCAACGCTGACCCTTGGTGAGTTTTAGCACAGTTTATTCAAATATAGGGTTTCTATATGCCGCCTTATTGTAACTGCTGCCAAGCTACAATATGCACGGCGATAGTAGCAGATCAGTGTCACCCCACAGCTCCGAAACGCGAGTGTGTATTTTCAACATATTCTGTAATGTCTTGTGGGATAATTAACTTTAAGCTTGCAGAAGCTCACATTTCGGAGTCAGCGCCGATATTTTGCCGCCTCCCAGGTCTTGTCAAGGCGTACCTGATATAAGCGATTTTAATCAAAAAAATCATAAAAGCACAAATTGTTGCAAAACTGTTAGTAATAGATAGTGACATCCTGACATTTAAGATATTTCATATGGCAACTGATGTATTATTTTCAATTTAAAGTAATAAACCTGCTTGAAGACGCAAATAATAGACCATTTTCTTAAATTACGCGACGCGCAAACCGCAGTCTTCTAGGTGACCCATATTGGAAGATATTTAAAATGGCGGGGAGCGCTACAAACGACGATTTTTTGCTTTAGCATTTATTTTCTTGAAAACTGTACATTTTAGAGGTATACGGGGTGTTCATTTTAAATAAGGGAGTTGGTATGCGTTTCCGGTATAACCGGAAGTGAACTGTTTTCAAAAATATTTTTACAATATGCAGCATATAAATCTGGAGCACTTTTATAAAAAAAAGATTTTCATATTTTCAATAGTTGTGGACTTATGGAAGAAATATGTTCACTTGGCCCATCCTGTATAATTTTACGAATCAATTCATCTCTGGTTTGAGATATCTCGCATTAAACTTTTCATGCGCCCCCAAAGAAAAAAGGCAATAGGAGTTGGCTCGGGTGACCCTGGTGGGCAGGAAACCGAACTTCCTCTTCCAATTCACTTATTAATAAACGTATTATTTAAATATCTTCCGACATTTCTACCAAAATGACGAGGAGTACCATCTAACTGAAACCACACGATTGGATACCCTCCTTACGCTTGTCGAATGATTGTCTTCAATAATATTCAGGATAACTTCCTTTTCTGCAAGTTCTTGCTCTACGGGACGTCCTGCACTTGCTTTGCTGAATACCCTCCGATGCGGCGTTCTGCGAGTGGGAAACCTTTGATTACATTCACGTACAGCCGTTACAGTATCCATAAATGAAGTGAATATCTGCATACTTATTATTCGAAAACGTATCCATACAGTTATTGTTACTCTAAAGAACCAAATGTGAGTGCGATTTTTGAAAATGGTCAAAAACCACATTAGACTAATGAGTCTACATGTTTGTTGAGCCATGACAAATTTTGTGATCGATTTTTTGATGCCATTCTAACGTAGTCTGACAAGAGCACATTTTTGTGTAAATAATGATAAGGTATTTAATTTTTTAAACAAAATTTGAAAAAGTCGATCACAAAAGACGTTATAATGAGTGTTGCACCCAGCCCCTCTATTTTAACCCGCTTATGAACAATATGTTGAAATTGTTCTTTAGACTATTATTATTTTTGATTTCGTGGTTCAGCGCGCAGAAAATCATCAAGCCTATAATGGCCGATAATGAGACATTCGCACATGTTCAACCATCGCCTCGAGTCCGTCGCATTTCCGCATGTTCGACTTGAAAAATGCCCCTTTTAACGTCAAAACTGGATTTTATCCCCGACAGCTGCTCGTTCGTCGCACCTAAATCATATCCAGTCGCGGGCCCGAGTCGAAAACCCCATTAAGGCGAATTTAAGGCGTCGTTTTTGTCGAATTGCGGAATACGCGCCACCCCATTCCATTTAGCGGTCGAAAAAACAACCCCCCGAACACGACGAGAGGGCGCGGGTGTATCGGCTTGCCTTGCACTGGTTGCGCCGCCTTTTTGTCAGATTTGACAAATTTCGGGGCCACGGGAGGACGTAGCTGTCTAGCAGGATCGCGGGTTCCTGATAATGAGTTTGGAGACTTGAAGGAAGGGGCGGTAATCGAAGATGAAGGGTTTGAACATTTTTTCGATGAATGGGGAAAGATTTACTCTTCAGTAAGTAAAAGGGGATTAAAGCAGATAATTTTTTACCAAAATATATTACTTGATGTTTTTCCACATCTAGCTTCGTATCGTTGCAATTACATCAGTTTTCAATTTTCAGTATATCAAACTAGTAGCATTAACATTAAGAGCTTGAATGTTTTTGTACATACAAGCTGATGATATATCAGAGCAAACATAATTTACAAAAATATTAAACAAAATAGGGCCTGCGATAGAACCATGTGGCGCCCCAGATGTTACAGAAAAATCCGATGACTAAAATCGTTTTATAAAAACTCTTTGAATGCGATTATCTATATAACTACATAATCATCAATATAAAGGATCTCTGACACCATAAAACAGCAATTTTATTTTTAATATAAAGTGATTAACTGTATCAAAAGCTTTTTGAAAATCAATATATACAGCATGAAAATCTAAGCTGGCTTCAAAAGCACCAATAAGTCACAAGATTTGTAAGTGTGCTGCGTTGAGCACAAAATTCATAATTAGCCAGACAGGTAACGTTTTTAAACCTTGTTCCAATTTCGAACACTCTTAAAGTTTCAAAAATCGTCGAGCGAACACACAATATACTGATAGGCATATAGTTTATAATATTATTTCTAAATCCAGACTTAAAAACAGGAATAGCATTAGCAATTTTTCACTTATCTGGAAAAACACCATCATGAGCTGATTTTTTAAATAATTTAAATAAAGGTTCAGCTTGTCTGACCCAGCTGCTTTATTACTGTCCGGTTTATTACGCTGAAAATATCACTCTCATTGAGGGTTACTTTATTCAGTTCCACAACTGAGTTAAAATAAATATTATTGGCATCAAATGAATAGAATGAGTAGAATTACTGAAAATATATTAGAACATCACTGAACGTCATACATAGAGGTATTTCATTAGTTTAACTTTTTTCGCGTACAAATTTCCAAAATTCTTTTGGATTAGAACATATTGAATTTTAAGTTAACTGAATACGAGTATATTCAAGATACAGTTCATAAACAGCAGATTTACATCACTTTCTTACTTCGGCAATATAATAATCAAACATATTGCCAGAAATTTTAAATCGTTTGTCTAACATATTTTGTCTGAATTAATTTATGACGCTCAGAAGAAAACAAAAAAGGGAATCGTTTTTTTACACCTATTTTTTATGGGTGCATAAAGATTACAGACAAGATACTTATATACCAGGTGATTTTTTTAAAACTTCACACCTTAAATAACTTTAAATAAAGGAAAAATTTAAAATTTTGCAAAAACAGGTAAACTTTTGTTTGCAGGGGGACAACTTTTGAGATAAGTTTTTAATGGATAGCGCCCTCTTAGCGGGGTAGATACCCCTTCAAAAATTTTAAATGACACTACCCATCTTACGATACATCATTTAAAAGCTTATTACACAAGGAGTCTTGCCATGTAATTAGTTTTACTATTTTTTACTCATTGACAGGGTAGTGGGTCAAAAAGTGCATTGTAGCAAGTGGCTTATAAAATGGAATATTTTGGACTTTTTTTAACAAAATTTATTGTCTTGCAGTTACAATAAAAATTGTCCTTACTTAAGCCTAAAAAAACTTGTTAAAAAATAATTGTTACACCTAAGCAAAATGCCAAAAATACTTAAAATTTTCTTTCGACATTACTTGATATTGCAACTCGACAGTTTATACTGAATTGGCTAAATAATTATCTACTTCGTGTTTCCAATTTTTTGTTTCAACTTTTTGGCTACTTCTTTGGCACGACCATCTTTTTGTTCACATTCCTTTTTATAAATCGCGTGAAATTTTAAAGTGAGAGTCCAAGTGATAATGGTTTATTCAACTGCCGAAAGGGTAGAAATAATTTTTATTTACGGTGCTGAGCATAGCTGTGCTCGTGCGTCAGCAAGGGTGTTTAACGAACGGCACCCCGATAAAAATGTTGACGCTAGGTACATTCTCGATCTCGTGCAGAAATTTCAAGACACTGGATCTGTAGTAAACAAAAAAAAGGGCAGGGAATAGAGTCGTTGATGCAATGGCCCAACTTGAAGTACTTGGTCATTTTGCAATGGATCCAACTAGCTCTTTGCGTAACATTTCTACAGACACTGGACTTTCTTATTCATCTGTAAGGAAAGTTACAAAACTGCACAAATTCCATCCCTATAAGATGAAAACTCTCCAGGAACTCGGCGAAGATGACTTCGATAGAAGACTGCAATTTTGCGAAATTATGACAGAAAAGATTATAGTAAATACAAATCTAATAAAAAATATCTGCTTCAGTGATGAATCCAATATTTTTTTGAACGGCTCTGTAAATAAACATAACGTCAGGTAGTGGAGTGACGAAAATCCTTATATTTTTCAAGAAGGTCATACACAAGTTCCTCAGAAGCTGAACGTCTGGGCTGGAATACTTGGCAACGCAATTGTAGGTCCAATTTTCATTGATGGGACGCTAAATGGGGGAATGTATTTAGAATTACTTGATAACGTTATTGATCCTTTAATCACAGAGCAATTAGAAAACCAACGTGACCCTGAAGGAAATCCAATGTTGGATGAATACGAATTGTTTTACCAACATGATGGAGCCCCACCGCATTACGCCATTCATGTGCGAAATTGGTTAAATCATAGATTTCCTCTTCACTGGATTGGTAGGCGTGGAACAATTGAATGGCCGCCATGATCACCCGATTTAGATTTCTTTCTATGGGGTCATTTAAAATCTGTGGTTTACAAAACACAACCTACTAGCCTGGACGATCTGCGAGAAAGAATTATTAACGAGTGCAGGAGGATTCCACCTGAAACTTTCCGAAAAGTGCAGACATTTTGAGAATCTATTGTAAGGTTTGAATTTCTATGGTTTTGTTCACACTGTTTTTGGAGTTACAAATAAATAATTTTTCTTTTTCGTGGACATGGGCTTTCTAAAAAATTACATGATAAATACTTTAATATTAATAATAATGTTAAAAGAAAATTTTCATTATTCTGGGAGTTTTTTTTAAGTGTCACATTTTTTACAAGTTTTTTGTTTAAATTTTGGGTTCTCGTAAGGACAAATTTTATTTCCGCTCTAAAATAAAATACATTTTGTTGAAAAGAGTCCAAAATATTCAATTTAATAAGCAACCTGTTTCGTAGGCACTATTAATCTATTACCCCGTCAATAAGTTAAACGTGGTAAAACTAATTACATGGCCAGACTCTTTGTGAAATAAGCTTTCAAATGATGTATCACAAGATGGATAGTTCCATTTAAAATTTTTAAAGGAGTGTCTACCCTGCTCAGAGAGTAAGCGCTATCCATTAAAAACTTATCTCAAAAGTTGTCCCCCTGCAAACAAAAGTTTACCCGTTTTTGCAAATTTTTAAATTCTCGCTATATTTAAAGTTACTTAAGGTGTGAAGTTTTCAAAAAATCACCCTGTATAACTGTAAAGCATTTGAGTACTAAACTATTTTAATATATTCTTGTTCAAAAGCCGTCTTTCATTTTTGCAAGTACTGACAATTTTATTTGTCGAATATTATGAAATATAAAGTCCGGTCTATGGGTATTGTAATGTTGATACTATTAAACGGTAAATACAAAAAATCGATAAAAGAGAGGGAGCTTTTGAGAGATCTCGTAATCGTAACTATTTTCAACTTACAGAAATACGGCGTTGCAAGATTAATTTTTTATATAAACTCCATTGTAAGAAAAAACTGGGTATAGAATAAAATACTGAAAAAAAACATTTATTTCCATTGCTGGCAATAATATTAGGTAAGCTAGAAACTTCCATAGTTCCCCTATTCGATAACAACACTATTTATCGCCACGCCAATTTACCAAATGTCCTTAACAGTTTCCTTAATCGTGTTTACTCGGAAAACTCGAGTGCATTTTCTTGTTTTCTTTGTCCGACACAATCCCTAGGCCCGTGTAACGGTGGCCACTAAACAAGAGCGCGTAACAAGAGGGGCCCTATACGCGCTGCCACGTCACAGTTTGCATCTGTCGTCGTGCAAACATCGTAAAGTGAAACCCAACACCCACATTTAGGAACAGGCACAAGGTGTCTGCCATAAAGTTCCTTAATTCACCTATATGAACCCCCCGAGGATTGCTGTATTGGCACGTGGTTGCAGAACTCCTAAGGAAGTACTGGCAAAATTGGCTGTTATGGGAGTTTAAATGGTTGAAGTGTTTTTTTTTGTAAGATATGGTGTCGTTCAGGTGGTTTCCAGATTGAAAAAATGAGTTGCGATTGTCGAAATTGAATAGGCTCAAATGATGTGATTATTACCTTTAGAAATAATAAACTGGGAGTTGCGGTTTCATGTGTCAAATTTTGAAATAATTGCGCTGTCCTTTGTTTTTTTTTTGTATAGCCATACCTAGTAGTGCTACATAGTAAGTTCAAACCTAGGTATTACATAACCGGGGTTAATTTATACAGGTTTTGGAAGATTTTGTGTTATTTCAATTTTCGTGCTTATCTTATTAAATCATCAAGAGATCGATTAAGGAATTTTGATTCTGATTATAGATTTTTATAGAAATTGTACTGGGCAGGGTTGGGTCAGTAGAATATGTGACGTTATTTACGCAGTTTTCTACGCGAAGAAAACCTAGTAAACTACATCTTTATATATCTTAGTTTTCTACGTAAATGACGTGTAGAAAATTAAACAAACAAAAAATAAAAAAGAACACTTATTGAGAAATAAGAAAACTTTTAGCAAAAAAAAAATAACTAAAAAACTATAATCACTTGATTTGACAGGTACAGAGTTTATGAACATAACCATAGTATTCAGTGATAGGAACATCATTATTGATACAAATCTATTTCAATAATCATCACAATTATTGGAGTCCTTCAGCTTCAAAGCATAATATGTATGAAGAAGAATTTGATTTTGAATTTTCTTGAGAAAGTTTGTTCCTTAAATTATCGTGAATAAATGACCAATTCGAGAATAGTCTTTCCAATTGCGCTGTCGATGCTGGCATCCTATTCAATTTTAATGCAAGTTTGGCAAGTTCTGGATGAGTCCGTTATGCGATACCCCAATAAGTATTAGCGGATGAAATATTTTTCTCAGATAGAATTTTAAAAATAGAAGATTTTTCTTTGTAACTCTGCAAACTGTTTAAGCCGTTGGCACTTAATTCTTTCAATAAAAAAATTATCTACGAGATCCTCATATTTCTTATTCTTCGAAAGCCGTTTTCCCTTGTAAACAGGATGAAGGTAATTTGCTGCGAAACAATATTGGTTCATTACTTTTTCTAATCTTTCAACAAGAATATTCTCTATTTCAATGTATCCTTCTGGTAGTTCTAAGCGCAGCCAAAGTTCAACTGCGTCAGCTACAGAGGTTTTTGATTTTTGGCACTTGTTCATAAGTTCACAGATGGGGTTGAATATTTTTATTGAATCATTAACTTGCACAATGAAGTAATCATCAAAAACATATCTGCTCACATTTTGTTTTACTTTGAAACTTCCTTCAGCGATAATACTTTTTATTAAAAAAAGATTATCTTTGAAACGAATCTGTATAACTACACCAACGAGTTTCGCATGCTAATACAATTCTTCTACCTCCCTTGTCTAAAATGGCTTTCTCCAAATCTGTGTGTTTAAAGACTTAAAATTTCGTTAACTTTTCCAGCTAGATCGTCTTTAACGCAGGCTTTTGCGAACAAATATGCGCTTTGGCTGTTTTCCCATTTTAACCATTGAAGAAGCATTATCCAAAATTATCGCATAAGGACTCACATCATGCATTTCTCTTGCTTTTTCAACAACTCCATTTACATTTTTAGCCAAAGCATCACCGGTTTCAGAGCTTCCCGTGAAATCCCACGAATTCAAGAATGCCCTTTCTCCATGTGGATTATAGCTACAATATTTTTTGTATTGTTCGGAGAATTTTTCCAACCATCAATCAAAATAACCGAATCCTCATTTGTAAAGTCAAGAGAACTGCATTTATCATGAACTTTGTGGTTAACAATGTTTTCTTTGTAGGAGGCTTATATGCAGGTCAGTTTTTTCAAAAAAGTTTTTGCAATGGTCCGATTCGATCACCCTAAAAGGAATATTGCGCCCAAAGAAGAATTCCCCCAAGGCAATATTCGTTTCTTCCATTTCTTTTTTAGACATTTTGTCAACGAAGTTGTCGATTTTACCTGATGATATCGCTGAGTGTGATCTTGATACAAGTGGACGTGTTTTCATGATTTTCTTTTTCATCATTCATTTCATTCTCGAAATTATCTTCATCCGTGTTGTGTTCATCAGCTGTGTCTTTCTGGCTTGATGAAATATTGTTCTTCGAAGAAGCTTTTTTTTTGGACTCAAATTATTCGCATTTTTTATTTTTCGTTTTTGCATACGTTCCTAAAAACAAAAAAGTTATTATCAATTTCACAAATACTATTTTTTTTTAATTAGCATATCAATTCATTTCTATATTTTACTAAAGAAATAAAACCAAGTTTTTAAAAAGAGGAAAAATAGGAACTTAAAAATCTTTCGATTATGATGTCTATGCTGTCCACGTGAAAGAAACGATTGATTTTTTATGAAGTAATTTCGATAATATTGTGTCGTAAATATCTTACGAATATTAATAATAAAGACTGACTTACCTATGCACCATCAACCTTTTTGAACAGTGTTTGACAGCTTCTTATTACAAATAAGACACAAACCAATATTTTTGTTATTTTCTTTAAGCGGAGTAAAAAGTTGATCACTCCATAAGTTATGTAAAGGCCTACCGCCGTACATTTTGGCTCGAATTCACAGACACAACTGGGACTGAATTCAATAAGATCTAACCTCAAAAGAAATACAGTGTCGCCATTGGTGTTCAGCGATCACGTGACTTTTCGACGTTTTCTACGCATAATGTAGAAACGCGTAATTACTCAACCCTGATACTAGGTTAGCAAAATGGGATCTTTTTGTTGGTTTATTAATTGATCATCATCATCATCATCATCAAAGCAATTGGCTTGCCGAACCGCAGTCATAAAAAATTTTGGGATTATTCTCCTAGTCCGAATTAACATGGGATGGAATTTGTGTATCCAATAAAAGGGTTCATATCGAAAAGTTATCTGTGTATATGTTGGCTTTTCGCAGGTTAGTTCGAGTGTTTTCTTCTTAGACTAAGAAGTCATCCCAGTTTTTTTTAATTCTTTGAATGATAACTTTGCTCACCACCAAATTAAAAGGATGCTTATACCTCCAGAACATCATCCTTTTCCCTTCCCGGTGATTGGAGGTCTAGTCTTAACTTATGAAGAATTGAAGAGGATTTTAATTAAAATCGAAGCGTTGTTGAATTCTAGACTTTTTGGGCGATTGCATTAATATCTGAAAAAAACACGTTAACGTTCCTCTGGCTTTAACTCAAGTTAAATATATTCCTTTAAAGGATGTACGAGATTTTCCTCTTTCTAGGTTTTAGTCAAGATGTAGGGATAGGGATGGCAGAATTGAGAAACAAACAACCTTAATTAGTAACGTGCCTTGCACAAAAAGCAATTTTCATTTGTATTTGATTTGTTTTAAGGAACCAAACATCCGGTATACAATTTAAACAAACACTTTATCGAACTAGCTCGGCAACGTAAAGGCAAATACTTTCTCCCTTTAAGTCTCCAGTGCCAGAGTAGCAAATAGCTGTCTGGGTATTTTTTAAGCAAAACGAAAAAGCACACCTATTCCAAACACGTAACAAGAAAGACTTCAAAGTCATTCCAGCAGTAAAAGAGACGTCAGGCGTCGGTCGTACCGCTGTACACATCATCGCTTTTCACCGGGTGTGTGTATAATTAAAAAGTTACATGTGTTGTCGCCTCAAGTGAATTCCTTCGGGGTTTCATTGATCGGGAGTCTACACTTACCAAGATTGAAGGCTGACCTCTATTGCTGCCACTTTTTTGTAGATATTTAAGGTCTAACTAAATAATTATAAGCTAAGAAAAATTAATGTAGTTTCGATGAAACCGATTCTAGGTTTAAGATGGTTAGACATGACGTAATTGGTGGCACTAAAGAGAAACAAGAATTAAAGGATTCTTTAGGATGCAACATATTTAATCACAACGCAGTCGCAAAATTAAAATGTCCCACGTCTTGAAAGGAAATCGCGATATTAGTTTAGCTCAGAGTTTTTCATTTTAGGCGGACCAAGTTTTTTCTTACCCCTTTACGACTTGTCTACGGCACCACCCTAAACACGATGCAAAATTGGCTTACTCGGTGGTTCTATGAAATATTCATAACTGTGGGTGTGTACAGAGATGCGTATCAGCGTCTGCTAGACCACGGTGCTTCGTTTCTTTACCTGTTTCGTAAGTGGTTGGGGTGAAATTGACTTTTTCAGGGATTTTGGGTGCGTCAGGTCTATGAATACGAGATGATCATATTGCGTATGTAAGAATTTGAGAATAGCGCGGCCATAAAATTAATTAAACCGACCTCAATACTTTTACATCAACATAATATTAGATAACTTGTTTCCGGAAAGATCGCTGTCACTATGAAACACTGACAAAAAATCTGACGTTTCCATTACGCCTGTAATCTTTAAACTTCAAAATATCTTCTGACGAAAGTTCAAACAAAATTTAAACCCTTAATTTTTTTCCATTTTTTCCCAGTCACTAGTAACTTTTTACATTTTGCGTAAAATGTTCGAAAGAAAATAATCTATTCACTTAAATTTAAATTTCTGCTTTCTATTGAATGTATAATATCCGGTACAAAGCTAAAATGAACCTTTATAAAAACTTGCTTAGCTAGGTCGGGAATTTTTGAACAATTTTTTACTTTTCATGACATAGTGTAAGTTGTCGCCTATATAGTTCTAAGAAAATATATGTACGCAAGAAGGGGTAGCTTCGATTGGCGGAAATTGTCTCTTCAGTGCCCTCGTACTCAAAAACATGGGGAGAGCATCACACAACAAGTACATCGTAAACATACAAGAGAGCTAAGAGCAACAACTGTAAGTTATATCAGACAAAACATCCAAAGATTCGAAGCAGCTTAGAAGAAATTGTAAAGGAAATACAGTCAAAATATCAAGAAGCAAGACAAGGAGAAGGAATCTTGTTACTCCTAAATGACCCAGAAGAGTATGATTCTGTGGAGGAGAAAAAGCAATGGTACAGAAGACATAATAACTGAGAGAGTTCACACGTAAACGTTTCGTTAATAATGTGTTTTAGTGTTGCATCCTTGTGCTCGTGTTGTGGTTGTTATTGTTGTCGTTCTTACAGTAAAGTAGTTCCGTGTATCTAGCCAAGTGTATACAAAAAGTTACACAATTGTGGTACAGAAACCGTCTACGCAGCACATTGGCTCATTAAACAGATATATGGCGGAACATTATCCAGTAATAACACATAAACCAGGCAAGAGAAATCACACCATACAAAACGTGTGGAAGTTAGGCAGTAGCTTGTAAGAAACTGTACAAGGTTTACGATCAAAATACAACTCAGAAGAACAAATCTTAGAGGCAACCCCATGTCTAGAGACCAGGAAGCCATGGAAATAAGCCCACGGTCGTAAATAATCTGTAATCTATAATATCCCCAAGATCATCACCCCATCTAGAGCTCCAGCAAGCGATCGAACAAACAGATGAAATCACACAAGGAAACGTCAACATCTTCATGAAAGAGAAACCTAAACAAGATACAGAAATCGAACAACTATATAAATTTGTAAGATTTTAATTCACATTGTGTCATGGTGTTATGTACTTATGTTTGCATTACTATTATCATTGTTGCGGTCGCTATAGTGAAGTTCCATGTATATAGTAAAGTGTATACAAGAAATTACACAATAGTGATACATAAAATCCTGGAACACGGAAACTACCCTCGAAGCTCAGAAGTAACTTGGAAAAAACTGTTCAAAAACTACGAATAATGTAAACCTCAATGGAAAATGCCTACGGAATCTCAGAACTCTTAAACGACCTCCAACAAGAAGAACAATGCAGCCGAGCCATCAAATACTAAGGATACATCTAAAGGAAAGAGGCAAACCACACGGAAGACTTGGGAGCTAAGCGGAGACCAACGAAAAAGAGGCAGACCGTGCTCTACACGAAAAACAACTTTAGAGAGGATAATTCAGAAACCAGGGAAAAATCGAAAAATAATGGCTAGAAAGGAAATCACAAGGTACAACAAATTAATCAAGCGACTCTGAAATGGACCAATGATGTCAACAGCAACGAGACAACATTCAAAGAATATGAATGTTACCTATATACCTTCCCATTCAGTCCTTATATTTCCTTAACATGCGCTAGGCAGCAATCAACATGTACCCCTCCAACCCAGCGTATACGGCCGGCCCGTCGGTATATCCGGGAGTGGCAGAAATGCTGACCGTACGCTGGTTTAATCAATCAATCATTCAAAACAAGAAGGGCTGGTTTCGAAAACCTAATCAGTTCTAATGGAATTTTCGAGCGAATCAGTGCATATTTTACAAGATCTGAAGACCATGGCAAAATGACTATATTGACCAAGTGAATCTCAATGAAAATCCGGAAAGTGATCGAATTTACTTGGAATTCCAAAAACAACCGTGTGGCGGTTGGTGAAATTTAGACTGTCACTGTCGATTGGATAAGGGAGTGTTGAAAAAATTGCTCCCAATTCAAAAAACCCTGTGAATGAATTTTATGGCCAAAAAAACTGTGCCTTCAGTTAGATTGTTGTACAGAAATATAATTGAGAAGAACATTGTGTTATGCTGTGGAAAAACTTTCGTAACATATTTGAAAAATATTGGTTTCGCATTCCAACATATTAATAAAATAAAATTAGATTACAATTACAATACAAGAAATCAAATAATATCGAAAAGAAAATAGGCAAATATTTTATTTAGACGATACTTGGTTTGATACGCATGAAACAGTCCAAAAAGGATGGACTGGCGGTTCTAGGAAATGTTTTTTTAAATATTCCACCCAATAAACACAAGTCCGTTTAAAAAACGTTTTTTAAGTCAATACACGTATTAATAGAATGCGTGTAACTAATACGTACAATCAACTCTTAGATGTCGCTGATTTTCACGTAAGATTACACGAACAAATACACGTTTATCTTAGTGTTATAATAACGTGAGAAATAAGTTGAACAATGTCCAAATTTTTACGTTGTTCTCTACGTTTTATAATGGCATTGATTCAACGTCTATCACACTGATTATTTATTGGTTCTATAAACGTATATTTTAAATGTTTATTTAACGTATTCTTATTATGATAAGTGAGTGGTAGAAAACACGTGTAAAATACGTTATGGAAGCACCTATTTAAAAAAGCTCATTTTGCTTATTTTATGTTTTATTAAATGAAAAATTATAAAAAAATACATAAAAGCCATAAAAAACTTGAAATAAAAACACACTAACATTCCTCTGCTAACTATTTTTTCCGCCCTTGGCTGAGTCGTGTTGCTGAGTGCTTTAGCTATTCTTTAACTACCCAAGCAATCTGTAGATCGTTAAGTTCATTGGCCGGAAAGTTAAATTTGCTGCTTCTGTAAATATGTACATATTTCAAAATTAGAAAGTTTATTCTAATTTAACACGTAATTGTATGAACTTTATGATTAGTTTAACGTTTATATTATAGATTTTATGCCTAATTAATAAATATTGTCGTTGAATTTAATATTCGTGCTAAAGAAAAACAAACTGAATCTAATTTGTGTAACAGATAGGTAGAAGTAAATACATCACTAAATGAACAATTAAAAGTTTATCAGATAACCTTTTTTCAAATGATTGCATGTTGTATAGATCTCCTTTTTTGTAAATGGAACCGATGGAATTTGAAAATGAAATGGAACCGATGGAATTTGAAAATGAAATGGAAATGTAAAAAAACATAATATTAATTACTTAGTTGACGTTTTTAACGTTATTTACAAGTCAAACTATAAAGTGGAAGTATTACCACTATTTAATTTAGAAACAAAAGTTGTAACAGATACAACATTAAAACTATGCAGGACCCCTTAGAAAGAAATGTTGGTTAGATGATAACTAAGCACAGATTTAAATATTTTTGGAATAATTTAATGTATTTTGCTGTTTAGTTAAAATGATTCACAAATAATGAAGCTGTGAATAGGAATGTCTTTCGCAAAAGGGTTCAGTCGCGCCGGTTCTGACTCCGATTTAAAGAGACGAACGCGTTCAACGTTCAAGGTTATTGGTCGGCATTTCCAAACAACAAAATAATTTAATGGAGTGTCGCCTCTTGCAGGAAACCCTTCCCTTTCGCGTTGAGGGGATCATTTTGGGAGTAAAGACAAAATTTCGTTACAATCGGGTGGTATGCGCAGTAATTAATGTTATTTCTTTGTCTAAAACCTAAAGCGACACTGGATTACTTAGAAACAAAATAACTAATCAAAGATAGATACTTGTGCTCAAAACACATATTTAACACACAGAACTACTAAAAATGTTTGGGTACTCACCTCACATAAAATAAAAACACAGTATAAAGCACCAATATCGAGCAGCACGTTTCGGCGCTTCTAGTTACGCAGTTTGCAGGCAGCTGCTAGGCTGCCACCACCACCAACTATTGCGCCAATGAAATCATTTCGTTCGTGGAAAGTATTGTTCTTCACGTTTAAAAAACGTATATTTCTTTACTCACTTCAGTGCATAAAGAAACGTTGAGTCACACATAGGCATACAATTTATTAATGAAATAATAAACTACGGTGATAAACGGTCAGTAGATTAATATAAAATTCTCTCTCTTTACTATGTGTATAAATCTGTAGCAGGTTTATTAGTGTAATGCAAAATTGTCTACATAATTCACATGTTTAATTTTAATATAGCAATTATAATGACGATAATGCTCTATTAAAACGTGTAAGCCACGTTTTGCAGATAGTAATTATAAATCCCATATCAACACCTGGTTTAAACGTCGTTTTAAACCAATGAGTTAAAATAATACATTCTTTTCACGTTTACAGTGGGAATAATAAATACATTTTCATGTGACGTTAAGATTACGTATACTGAGAGATCATTGTAACCAATCGTCTCACTATACGTATTTTTAACGAAACATTGAATCCGTTTTTTTCTTAACCATATAGAAACCGTTTACTGCATAACGCATTCTCAACGTACACGGTATTTCAACCAATGACACGTTGAAGTTACGTTAATTAAACGTACTTGTGTTTACTGGGCACCTTCTAAATGTAAATAGAAAAATTTCTGATTAAAGAAGAGTATGTTTTAAAGGCCATTATGCAAAGAAGGAATTATTGGAAGTTGTTCGCATAAAAACGTATGAAAAAATATAAAATCGATTGAAATGATATGGGGCCAATTCAATGTAAAATTAAGGAGAAGAAACACTGGGGAAAAATTAAGCAATGAAACATTGACTACGATTCAAGAAACAATAGATTTAATAACTGCGGACACTTGGAAAAAATCTGTACAACACGTAATAGAGATACAAGATGAATATCGGAAGAATATTGTTAGTTATAATAAAAGTAAAACTCACGTCAAAGAGGTTTTTTTTTCTGTGTAAGAGCAAATATTTAATCGCGATAATAAAGCTTAAAAAGGCCTTAGCGAGCCATTTCAGTGACGCATAATAATTCTGAACAGACATAATTCAGGAAGCATCGAACTCGCTTTTTGCCCTATATCCTCTCGAGCATTATTCTAACAATTATATTACAAACGTTGGACGGACGTCTGCACGTGGTTTTATGCATCGCTAATATCGATATTTTTAGAGACATGCTAATGGGGCAATTTAATTGCATTTGTGTAGGTTTTTCTGCGCAAAAACGACATGGAACTGAATGAGAAGCGGTTACAAGTAATAGGTACAGCAGTTGCAAAGAGAACGTTACATAAAATGGGTAAAATTAACAGGATACATGATTAGTTAGTAAATAATGCACCTTAGATGTATTCATTTTTCCGGATGTGAAATTTCAATATAAAAACAAATTAGATTGGATTGAACAATTGTGGTTAATGTCAAGAAGGTATTGATAAATACTTTTGACTGTATGTTTGATACAAAGGCATGTCAGCCCGGAGTGAGAAAAGAAATTTTAAGAAGTTTTCCATTACGGTTTAATTAGAATAAATACCACATCTAGCTCTTGTTATCTTTAATGAAATTAACTTTCATAGCTAATTCTTTAGTAGGAACTAGAAAGTGTCATTTTTCACCGGTTGAACGAAAACTACATAGGGCTTGTGGAATGAACAAAAAATGCTATTTCCAATTTTGGCAGAAATACCAGGGTCATGTAAAAATTCCTGCACACAAAAATACAGCTCGAAAATGAAACATATATTTTAAAAAATTCAATGAAGTCGTTCAATGTAATCTTCTTGTATATCGAAAACACGTTGCCATCGCTTCGGCAGTAATGTAATGTCGTTAAATACGCCATTTTGTCAAGATGATTCAGCAGTTGGAACACATATGCTGTAGCAGGGCTTTTACCCTTCCAAGTCAATAATTCTCTTTTTCACTGAAGGAACAGAACGAAATCTCGTGCACACTTTTGGAATCATGCATTTAAATTTTCTACAAAAATTTGTCTATTGCTTGTTTGTCCATGCAGTCTTCTTCCATTATTGTAGCTACAATAGCAGCAAAAGTGTTGTCGGCAGCAGAAATTGTGCACGGGATATCTTGCAGCTCGTTCTCTTTGCGCACACTGTACCAAAAGCGGATATACCTGCGTTGTTACATAATAATTATTCATGTCTGGGAACGCGTTCTGTTTTTGCGTTGCCACTCTGTAAGCTCCAATGGTAATTGGCTAATGGTGCATGTATGTGTATATCTGCACTAATGAATATTAATATTTCAGGATGTATGTGCGTTGATACCACGAACATAAATATACCAGCCAATTGGGAACAGGTGATGTCGGGCTTCTAGGTTTTTCTCACCTCGGGTGAAGCGTAATAATTAAGGGCGGTTCTCACTAGTTGATCATCTTGACGAAAAGAAATCGTCTAGTCAAATGATAACAGGATAAAATAATGTGATTAATGTAGCTTTGTTCTTTGTGTTATGCCGTGGTTGAAGTTATAATAAGCAGCTACGTAAAATTACTGCAAATTTTTCTTTCCCGGCACTTTATACTGGATATTAGCAAGAGAAAAGCAAAATATATGGAGTACGTGTTTATAAGTCGAAATGGACACAAAAATCATGCTATGGGTGCGAAAACGTTGATTGCGTTAGCAGATTTTAGTTCAAAAGGCATTATCATCGTTATTTATTTGAAGACACTTTTTTAACGGTCTTTACTAAGGATGAATTTTGAGTCTGTATACTGCGGAATTGTGCGCTAAGCGTTTTGCAGTTTTGGTAATTTAGGATCTTCTGACAACTTAGGTCTTTTTAGCATCGACATAAATGCATTTCCTTTGCCTTCAATTTGTATGTTTAAATCAATTTATATTTTTAATTATTTTTTAAAATTGATATATCCCTAACAAACATTAATTTTGGAACTACTAAACTAGAGACTATAGTTTCTTGCACCTACGCTGTTCTCACAATTAACTCACAACTTACTGATATATAAAAAATCTAACTGTTTTAAGTGATTTTGGTTAGGTTGGTTTTGTACATCTGTCAGCTAATTTTTCACTGTGAAAATGGTATAGTATTGTTTAACGCGTGGTGAAGATAACAGATTTTTTAAATATTTTCGACGAGTAAACACTATACTTTTTCTACACCCCATAATAATCCTAAAAAAGTAATGCAAACAATATTTCAGTATTTCTCGGATAGAAAATCTTCTAAAATCTTACTTTAAAAAACCACTGGATTTCAAGAGCGAACGTAGCTTGAGATGTGTAGCAGTATAGTTTTCGAAAACGAGTATATTTGTTCTTCGTGTATGTGATAGAAATAGACAATGTTATTTAACACAAAATAGTTAAGAAAAGTGGGATTTTTCTTCTTAGCAACGCTTTTATTGTCAGCAAATACGTGTTTCACGCGTAAGAAAAGTGTGTTTTCTTTACTTGTAAAACAATCTACTATTAACAGCCTTCCATTCCATGAATTTACTAAAAATATTCTCCATGCATAAATATTATCCAACTTCATTTGAATGTGAAGTGTGAAACCATTTCTCTTCCACGATTATAGTCCCCTCTTGTTTATCAAACACATATCGAATAACATTCTTCTCGCTGGAAGATCCACAATATTACGGCCCACATAAATCAATCCCACTGAAAACAAATTCACCCCCAATTTAGGAAAGCATAAAAATACCCCGCGTTCAGGGAAGCGGATTAATCGCATATTCGTATTCAAAGAGACAGTTCAAAAATAGATCGGACCCGCAAAGAAACCGGAAAGGAAATAAATTTGAAACGCCACCTAGATGGGACGATAGACGAAAACAAATATCTACCTCTGCCGTCGGGCGTTTTGAGATAATTATTCGGCGGTCGACTTGCGAACATGCGAATTCAACATTTATATTTGCAGAGGGCGATGAAAATGTACGGGTTCCAGTTTGAGAAATTGCGGATATGCACGTACGACACCGCTGACGTAAATTAGAGCTTAGATAGTATAAGTTGAATGGTTTGATCAAACATATACAGTTGGAAATTAAGGAAGCACATCAGGAATATACGCAAAACTTGGCAACACAGTTAATTTAACAATTAAAATTGTTTGTTTCTGCTTCCTTTTGTCATCCGGCTTCCATCATGCTACAGATCTCACCATTCGTTGCTCAATCTTCCTTTCAATGTACCTTAGCCACTACATCTTTTTAAATCCATCACGTCTACTATATGAGGGTTTTCTTTCATCTCCTATATTTCACTATTTATTCTTCACTTAAAAGAAGGCACGTGAACAATAATTGGGCGACACTATGCTATCTATTGGCAGTAACAGTGTCACCATCCGTCTATGGGGGAATCCTGTACTTTGAACGATAGCCCGTCTTGTAGTGGGCGTTTGAAAACATGACCATAGACTTAATTTGCTATTAATAAAAGTTATTGGTATTTCTTGTTAGTGTGGTGTTTCTTTTTGGCGTAGACGTACATTTTCATTCCTGGATTCCAACCAATTTGTTTTCATTCTTCTATTTGGAATTCTGTTTTTCCTAGGATTGTTTTATTTCAAATTTTCCACCGGATACCACAATTTCTGTTTTCATAAAATATCTCCTGTTCATTTATTTGAAATCACATTTATTTCACTGCTGTTATTAGTTTCCATGTTATTTCTGCTAGTATTCTTTCGGACATTGTTATTATCACTACATATACTCCTGCCTGAGGGCTCTCAACCGTAGTTTCTCCTCCAATTGTTTCCAAACCAACGTTTGGAGCTTAGATACCTAAGACCAGTCTGAAACCCCTTTATCACCTTAAGTTAATAAAAAAAAATTAAAGTATTTAGCAATATTGCAGAGAACATTGAGCATCTCTGAATTAGAGTTAACTCGCTGCATTTGATGAATTAGACAATTTTTTTTCGCAAATGATGCCACATTTTTAAAACAATCTCATAGTGGGAGATTTGAATGTGAACCTGTTAGCCCGGGTTAATATTACAGTAGATCATTTTAATAACCCATTGGAAGGTTTCGATTTGATTCAGGTGGTTAACTGTGCAACCAGAATAACACCAAATTTAAGTCTCTTATTGATATACTTCATGTTAGTGATAAAAGTTTGATTGAAAAATGCTCTGTATTGGATTCCCAGGGTATCTCGGATCAGTGTGTTGTGTTTGCGAAGATGGCACTGGTTCAAGAGCTTACGAAGGCTAAATTTGTAATATTTCAATGCAATTTCATGCATTTTCGCGAGCAATACTTTTTTGGGGACTTGCATATTGTAAATTGTGATGACATCTACTATTTACATACTGTAGACGAAAGGGGTAAACCCTGGATTTCGTTCGACTATACATGTATGTTCTAGCTGTATTTTTATTATTCATAGTAATCTTGCATGTGCTGTATAATAACGATATGCCTCTGTAGTTTCCATAGGTTACTCGGTGACATCTCTTTTCGTTATGGTTGCTTCTTCGATATTATTTCTTGCCACCAAACTTTAACAACTTTGTGAATTCTCAGTTATAATTTTGCCTTCCTATTTCGCGCTGTTACTCCATTTTCGCTTGTTATTTATCACCTCAGTCATCTCTTGTTTTGCTGGTTCTCCCACTACGTCTTGCACGTTCTCCCTATCCCGATATTTAGCAACTTCCTTATATATTTTTATAAAAACATGTTTTGGTCTCTTTGTTCTTGCCTTGTATACGAACATATCGTATGATATTCGAGCACGGTCGTCTTTCTTTATTTGTTTTACAAGTTACATTTTCGAATCTGCAACATTATAACCCGCAAAACGAATAAATATCATTCCCAAGCAATTATGGAGGCGACACCGAACGTTCACCATAAACCCACACATAAAACCACGACCCCATATTACCGCAGCTGATCCTATAAATTCACTCAGAATAGGTCCCCATAAACATCCAACTGTACTAATTCGATAATGTCCAACGAGTTTGGCATGTTCTCTATCCAATTCGCAACGCATCAACCCCAATACTCCGTCGAGTTTTGTTCGTGTACTAAACGACAGTGACGGCTCGTCATTAAACATGGGAGGAACAGAAGAACGAAAGAAAAAATTATGGTAATAGCACTTGATAGACAGTAACCCTAAATGTTGTTCTCAAACATACTGCAATTCTTCTTCTTTTGATAGTTTAATTACACGATAAAACACAGTATTTTAGTAAGGTGTACATCTTGGTTCTTTCTTGTTTTTGCCATTTATTAATGATGTCTCACTTCCAGATGAGTTGTCCTCTTCGTTTTCCTTACTGTATGAGAAAAAAGTGATATAGCAACATTAATTTTTTTGCATGAGTGGTCGATCTTCGCAGTTTAATGAATTGGTAATCTACTTAGGGCCTTTCGACGTTAAGCACATAAATACCATACTTTTTAAACCCAGCTTTCATATATTTTGAAGCTATAGTCGCGTTTGGGATATATGAAAGAATATACTTT
This sequence comes from Rhyzopertha dominica, assembly GCA_025024175.1. NCBI lineage: Eukaryota > Metazoa > Arthropoda > Insecta > Coleoptera > Bostrichidae > Rhyzopertha > Rhyzopertha dominica. The sequence goes on along the minus strand of QCXZ01000003.1, from coordinate 5,263,890 downwards.
GGTCAGTGGTATTTCATCTTTGGTCAATCATCTAAGAGTTTTTCTCAAATATCTCTTTAACGGCTTATAGAAGGCTACATCGATGGTCGTATTTCTAAGCCAACTTCAGTGCCTTTTTGATAAAGTGGTTAAACAAATGACAAACCAATCTTAAACAGTGCTGAGAATGAAACCTTCTTCTTTTTGTCAAGACTTTGTTTTGGGAGGGATCCTCTTCGTACCAAGAATGTAGTTTAAAATTGTTCTTACCTATAAACCACCGGGTTCTACCTTTTCTCAAAAATACACATTTTTTAGTTTCTGAGGGATCAGCGTACAAGTCCATTCATTTTCATTTTCGATTGTTGTTTGGAACGCATCAATCTTTAGCCATCGTTGCATAGAGGCTTGGTCATGACAGTTTGATATTTTGACACATTGATATTATAAAAATACTATATATTTCTTCTTCAAATAATAACTAGTAATGGAACAAAACATCGTAAACAGTATTATTATTCTACTAGAAATTCTGCTTTAGGAAATTTTTTGCTAGTTTATAAAAAATCTTTCTATGAATTTATAAAGCATAATGTATAGATGTTATCACCAACACAATATATAGACGATTGAACGATCGGTTTCGTTCCTTGCAAATAGTCTATTCTGTCTTCAGTTTCTTGGAAGCTTTCATCAACAAAAATTACTAATACTTCAGCGTCTTTTATGCTTAATTTAATTGTTGACTTCTTTCCTGTGACCTCTTTCTTTGCGATTTTTGTTGTGGGTACTCATAGCACCTGTAAAAACAGAAAATAGATATAAGCACCCGCGTTTAAAAAAGAGAAATTGTGTGGTCGGGAACAAATGCTCCTGGTGCAATTTACTTACTTTCTAACACTAGAGCGTTCCAGATCTGTCAGAATTTTTTGATACTCTTATCTTTAACGCAATGCTCATACGTTTTTATAGGTTTTTAAGGACGCACTTTCATTTTATTGATTGATTGTTATTGTTAAAATTGTTCATTTGTCCGGCTCTAAATATTGGCAGTTACAGGTTTAACATTTCTTCTCTTGTCAATTATCTACGTCCAGATTCTACTTTTATCAGCGACTAAACAATGAAACCGTCTGATTTTGATTTGTAGGAGATCATTTAATCACTAAAAAGTTATTTTTGAATTCCTTGACCACGAGCTTAAAAATTCCCTGGATAAATAATATATTATCGTATGTCCCTGAGACCATTTTTGGCAGTACACTTATTATAGGAATGTGACAGCCCCCCACGAACCGCCACTGTCATCTGCACCACCCTGTGGCAGATCACGCCCCGATGGTCAATCACAGTGGCCGTCAAAACACGTGAGCCCCACGGCTAACATGGGTATAGGCCAATTTGTTATTTAGTCATATTGTATCCGTTTAACTATATTTAGAGCTGTTTACTGTCAGCTCTTCTTTGTGGGGGTGGACCGGTCCGAGTTCCGCATGGTTTTTTCGGCAGGTGATGGGTATTTATGCGGGTGCTATACGTTTAGTTTGTGATATACTGATCGGCAATCCTTTGATGCGTATATTGGATGATTGATGGTCGAGGATTCGAAAACAGCTTTTTTTTTCAAACGTTATTAAAGTGGCAATTTTCTGCAGCTAGCATAGGAGCCAAAGTGTCAAATTATATCTTAGCAACAATGACACTCACTTTTGCTGCATATACGCAGCAAAAATCATTTGCAGCCACGGCGGCAAATATTAAGGAAACTTGATTAAAATTATGAAGTTTTATTAACGTTATTAAAAGTTAAATTAAAAGTACAATTATTGATACTAGCGTTTTGAAAGTTAAAGCCGCTGCTTGTGCCAGGCATGTTTGGGATATCTCCAGCCGAAGCTTCTATGGTATAGGTCTCATTCTGGTTTGTTGTGGTAATTTCAATGCTTGGACTAGGTGAGACATTTTTGACATCGTCAGAAGCAGTGGCAATAGATGTACATGATGAAAATATCTTTCTCGCTGTGTGGTTTTTGTTTGCCATAGACTCTTCAATATAGCCCTCAGCAACTGTACCAGATTTCCATCCGCCATGCCTCTTTAAACATGTTAGATCAGCACCTCCGTCTACCAGCATTGTCGCGGAGGTTCGCCTCAAGCAGTGTTCCGTATATAAATTTGGATTGGGCAATTTCAAAAATCTCGCTACTTCTTTTGGGACACTACCAAACTTGTGAATTCCCATCACCGCTTTCTGGCATTTTCCGTTTCCGTATTTTACAAAGAATCGTGAATCCTTCATCTCTTTTGGACGCAAAGAAGCATATTTTCTGTAGATTTGAAGAAACTTCTCGTTCACAATTGTAAAGGATCGGCTCTTATATGTTTTAGAATATGGAATTTTGATGTGCAACAAAGTCTTCATATCTTCAATGTCTTGAATTTTCATAGTTACGAGTTCATCACAGCGACATGCTCCTGATACACCGACTACCAACACAACCTACAAAAAGGGATTACTTTAATATTACCTATATTAATACTGTCAGAATAACTTACCTTGATTGCCAAATAAATTTCATCTGGAGCATCAGACAAGAAACGCTCAATTTCTTCCTTTGTTAGAACTTGCGATTTTTTAGGAAAATAGCCCTCATTTTGTTTTTTTAAGTAAGCACGTAGTTTCATAAATCTTCCGATATCCACTCCATGCTTAATATTTAAAAGCGATTTGATCATGGAGTAGTGTGACCACATGGTCGAACTCTTCATCTTGACCTCAGTTGACAAATAAGAAAAATATGCCAACAGCACGTTTTCAGAGTAGTTCTTTACATTTTTCTCACTACACCATCGCATGAATTTTTCATAACTGTTGTGGTACAGTTTCCTGGACTTCGTCGGTAGCAAATTATTTACAACTTCTGAAGCGGCCTCAGCCACTTCAGGGGGCGTGCATTCGATGTCTGACATGGCGAAAACTGCAAAATGATTAGTTCCAATGGGAAATATTTTTAGAATATTCGGTAAAACTTACAAAATGCAGCCAGGTTTTGTGACACATCAAATTATTTTTCCGGTTGTTTACATTTCGTCACTATAGAAACCTTTCCCAGAGCAAACTAAAATAATCACTGAAGCACGATACGCAAATTTAAAATTACTCAAATTTTTAATTAGTGCTAGATTCTTTGTCGACGTTTAAAAAAAAACAGCATATGTTATGAGGAGCTAAAGTGACTTTATGTAGCGCGGCTGGACCTATCTGCCTCGCAAGCTCGGCAGTTAAACTCCAGCCTTGCTACATAAAAGTTCACTTTATCTCCTCATAACATAATATACTATTCCCATTTGATTTATGCTAAAAATTACGTGAGATTCTTTTGTGGAATGCGAAAAAATTTCAACAGAATTAAAAAACACTAAGTTTAGACCCAGGTCCGCCTGTGTTTTGGTAGATAATTGGCATTATATTTTTCCATTTAGTCCCACTCCGAAACAAATGCGTATACCTTTTGAAATATTTCGCTGGATTAACTCGTATTTTCCTGACCATATTTTCTTCACTGTAGATCATTTTATCGTATTTCGAACAGTATAGGAGGTACGCAGTGGCCTTTTATTATCCAGAAAATGATTATTCTTATTCGAATCTTTGCCTGCCACAAGTACAGTGGTCAGTTCTCCAAGTACATTGAATATTTAAACCGTAACAACCCTTAATTCATGTTTTTTCCTCCGTCGGCAACTACAAACACATGAATATTGAACTTGCGATCAAACAATCTGGAGCGAGGCCAAACAACAAATAGTGCGATTTCCTCAGATTTCCCAGATAATTGAATATTTATGCCGATAACGTGCGAGCTAATGAAACATACAATTCGCTAAGTAAATGTTTGCCTTTGAAGTAGCCCCCGATCCATAATTAACGATGGTGTCGCGTGCTGACCTTGAATTCCAGGGTCAGGGAATTGTACACTCCCCAGGTGAGCTGGGTGTTTCTACGGGGAAAGCACTTCGTGGAAGTCGTACGATAGGTTGACAGTATATTGAGTTTTTTCGTCATGTGAAATATTCAAAGGTTCTAGCAGCTTTTCCGATAGCGAAACGGAAATTTACGAAAAAACATCTTTTTAGAGCTACTGGGAGAAATAATTCTAAAGGAGTGATTATTATATACTTTTGATGCACAAATAAACATATTTTATGATACAAACTTAATATTCGATGTTTCCAACAAAAATTTTTAGTTGGAAGTATTTGGGGAAGTACAAAATTAATGTTCTGAATCAATTCAACGTCAGTATTGCACACCTTTAGAAGCCTGTGAAAATTGGAAATATCATCAGTGGGCACGTGCAAATAATATGAGGATTCCGCAAGGAACTACACTTGGTCCTATATTATTCACTATTTATGTTAACGATTTGTTTCCAACGCAAGCATGATTTTTACATTTGCTAATGATACGACAGCTGTATATCGGTTGGGCTTGTGATAAACGTGACAGTTTCAAATTACAACTTAAAGGTCATACAGAAAAATCACAAAACAAGCAACAATTTCCAACTCCAGACTTGTTTGGATGGATAAAGTGTCTATTTATTTAAATTACGGCTCTTATATTTAACAATTCGTTAGAGAAGAAAGAAAAGAAATGTGTGGTATGCAAGCAAAAAGAGGTGAAGATGAAATTTCTTCAGCACTAGTCAAATGAGCATAAAATATTCTTGCAAATTCAGACGTGGAATTGATCACGCTATCCAGAAACTACTCTTCTCAAAGTCATAATAGTATAATGATGCTAAATTTGTTTTGGCTCCCTTTTACACTCGGTTATTCTTTTGGTTATTGGATTAGGACAGAAATTCAGCGAAATGGTTTATTGAGAAAAGATCCTTTCATCTTCGATATTAAACAGCTTGTTTTATATTCCAGGGTATTTACTTACTAGGGTTTCGCAGAAACGGAGCTTGTTTTGTCGACTTTATACCGAACCGAACTCCCACATCACTTGCAAAATCACGTTGTATAAAAATGTCGCTGTTGCTATATAACGGGTGCGCCATCTCGAGCTTCGGTATGGAAATATTGAATACCCTCGGCAAGTAGTGAAAGTGAATGTTTGTTAGTGTTTTTTTATTTGATTTAGTCCTTTACAATTTGTTTCAACTGTACTTAGAACACAACTTCCAACAAATGACCACCTTACGAGCCACACTATATTGTGCTCTTTTTTTCGAATTTTCCACTACTTTGGCCAGCATTCCGGGTGATATTGCCTCTGTTTCAGCTCGAATGTTGGTCTAGGGCGCTTCCAATGTCGTGGGCTTGTTGGCGCATACTTTACTTTTTAGATAACCCCACAAAAAAGAGTCCGGCAGCTTCAAATCCGGCGATCTTGGGGGGCACTCAATATCGCCACCTTTCGACATCAAACGGCCGGGGAACTTTCGCTTCAAAAAGTTCATCGTTTTGATCGCCAAGTGGCATGGGGCGCCGTCTTGTTGAAACCTGAAGTTCAATAAATTTTTTTCGCGCATTTTTGGAATCACACAGTGCGCCAAAATCCACCGATAACGGTCGCCATCGACGGTTTCGCCTTCACGAAAGAAAAATGGTCCGATGATGGTTTTGGTGCTAACGCCGGCCCAAACAGTCACTTTCTGGTCATGCAATGGCTTCTCGTGGATAATGTGAGGATTGTCTGTGCCCCAGAATCGACAATTTTGTTTGTTCACTCCGCCAGAGAGATGGAAATCGGCCTCGTCCATGAACAAAATTTGATTCCAAAACTCGGAATCAACCTGGGCCATTCGAACCACGCTTTTTCCGTATTCCAAGCGACGGGGCTCGTCTGTAAGCAATAATAGTTGAGTTATTTGCACTTTGTAAAGAAACATGTGAAGATCTTTCTTTAAAATCCTCCTAAGAGTGGTTCCTTTGATGTTTAGCTGCTGGTCACGGTGAAGATACGACAGATTTGGGCTTCTCAAAACACCCTGCTTAACAGTTTCAACAATTTCATTCGAGCGTCTTTTACGAACTGAGGCGCGTTGATGATTTGCTACAGACCCCGATTCTTCGAAATTTTTAGTCACATTGCGTATGGTCTTATCAGAAGGCACTTTACGACCGCGGTATTTTCGACGGTATGCATGTTGAGCAAGCACAATTGAACGACCATTTTCCAAATACATGGTCACAATTTCTTTAGGTGTAAAGTTATTCATGGTTAAAATTGTACTGAAATGACGTTTCCAAATTATTTTTTCTCAAGTCATACCGACAATGGATAACAAAGTTATTCAATATTTCCATACCGAAGCTCGAGATGGCGCACCCTGTAAAAAATGTAAGCTCCTCGCTAAGCTGTTATTGTCGTTTTAGCTAAAAAGTCTTCTGAAGAGTGTTACGTAAAAATTTCTTCTAAGAGTACATACAATTTGTAGTCAGATCATGTACCTACACGAGTTAATTGTATATTTTATTTAAAATTAAACATGGAATATAAACACTTCAGTTCAAAGTACTAAGAGACAAAGAACTTCCGGTACTCAACTCGTCCACCAAATAAAACCACTTAAACAACATATGCCTGGTTTTGTACAGTCCGTAAGTTATACACCTCATAATCGCTAAAAACGCCAAACACCCGCAAATATAACCCACAGTCTCCAGGGGGTGGGTCTTCCACCGCAGTATGGGATAAAGATTGTGCGCTCCGTACGGAGATGTACCGTCATAATACGCGTACACGTACGTAAATACCGAATAACATATGGCGAAAATCAAAGAGGCGTATCCTTGAAACAGCCTCATAGGTATCGCCACTATGAAGAGATCCATCAGCATCAGTATGGCGCACCAAAGGTGGTAGATGTCGTAGACTAAAGGAAAGGTCTGCTTGGAAAAGGGCATGTAAAGCCAATAGCCCAAAGAAATGGCGAACGACATGTCCACTGCCATCGCATGAAGCACCCAGTACAACTTGAACAGGAACGAGAAGGGAGGATGGATCATCTGGAGCGGGGTTCTCCTGCTCCTGGAGATGGACTCGGAGATGATGCACACAATGCCCATGAAGGAAGTCAGCAAAATCAGCACGTACGTCCAATTGGTCAGGTACACTAACTGCTTGATCTTCATCATCGTGCTTTCGGGACAGTTCGTAATGTAAACAGTGATAAGGAAGATCACCAAAAGCATGTGGAGGATTCGGTAGATAACGAAGACGCAATCTATACTGTCTTCTACTTGCCATTCTGAAGCTACGAAGCTTCCTGGGTATCCGTGACAGAATGAATATTTCGCGAAGTGTAACTCACTGTGGAAGTCCTTCCGTAGCGTTTCGTATACGCTGACTCTACGACTATTGGAATACGAATTGGAGGCTAGCGAATGTGGCATAGTTAGTAGGAGGTCTATGACAAATTGTCATTTTGACAACCACGGAACGCAAAATAAAAAGGAAAGCTGTCTGTATGCATTAATACCAGTATAAAGTGTGACGCCTCTGAATATTGAGGAAGCTTTTGATAGTATCTCGCTTGCTCAATTAAGAGAACTGAGGAAAATGTGTAATTTTGAAGCTTATATAAATATCGCAGAAATGGTTCTGGAACGTGACTTTAACATTAACTTTCTGGTATCCAGTATACATAAGCAAAACACACATTTGGACCTCTTTAATTGCCGCCGTATTTGCTCCAGCTCTTGCCACCGCCCAAACGGCAACTCCGATGGATAATATATTTACAAATGCTGGCTGACACACCTGAAATTCTTAGAGCAAAAGTGCTGGACGTACACTTACTTCCACAGATAAGACAAGCTCTAGGCAAGCTTTCTAGCTCCGCTTATGCTCCCCGCAGGGTAGTCGGGATGCACTGAGCGCTTGTCACGCTTGCGTTCAGTTGCGTCTTTGGTATGGCGTGCTCTTTTGGTGCAGTTTTGTGGAAGTGGATCGTGTGTTATTGTTTCAAAAGCGCTGTACCGGCAGCGTCTTTAGCCTGAAAGGAGGAGAGTCCTGCAGACAGAAGTTTTTCTATCTTATATGGTTTAAACTTATTTGAGTGTGCACTCTTCGCTAGATAAAACTTAGTGGGATGTCCTGAACAGGCAATTAATTATCAAAAGAGGACCATGAAGAAGGGTTTTCTACGGGCTGCCCGACTTTAACCTGTGTTCAGAAGGGCGTGCTTCACTAGTCGATGAAGATGTAAAACAACAAACTCCCGAAAGCTCTTAATAACTTGCGTACCTCAAAGTTTAAGACGCAGCCTTCAAACTCAGGTGTTGTACTCCTTAGCGGAATTTGAGGGTATTAATTCCAAAATGCAACATTATTGTAAATTATAATTCTTAGCGCCAAGGCAAGAGTTATGTTTTCTATGCTACTGGCTCAACGAAATTGAAGCAGTTATTGAATTATTTCATAAAGGAATTCGAGACGATGCATAATCAATTGTTATAGTAAATGTAATAGTTTCAAAAAATCCCCAAAAACCTGTCACAAGTATGGAAACTCTCCTCCCCATGAAGTCACAACAGAACCAAAGGAAATAAGATTTAAGAAGATTGCGACAGACTTAAACGAACTTCTCCGTCATCGAAACATCTTAATTTGACAGATTTTCCTCGTCTCCTCGCAGGGGCCAGAGGGGGTCGCGCCCCCAGGACAAATCGAGGGCATCTATTTATAGGTCCTCCGAATCACCCTCACAGCTTCCTGACCCGGTAACCTGGTGCTACGTCGCGCCGGTGCTTCCGCTATGCTAATGGTCCCGATGATGATCTCCTGCGTTCACTTTCCTCCCCCGCGCCCTCGGTCTGACCGCGTGTTGGTAGACATGTGGCGATGCGATTGCCACGTGTGGATCGCACTGGCCGTCGCGATTTATGGCGTGCAATGTTTCGTTTGTTTTGTCGGTGTTTGTTGGTTTTGAAGTGTTCCCTTCCGGTCCGATTTCCTACTCTGATGCAGGCTCGTGAAAATGCCAGCCACATGGAATTTATTATTTGAAGAGGTACTTCTTCCGATAGAACAGGCAAATCGTTTCGTAGAAAACCTAAATAAATCTCACCATTCAATCTAGGAGGGGAAAATATGGTCCAATTAGATAGTTTTCCACAATGCCAGTCAAGACGTTAACAGAAAACCTGTCTTGGAAACCACGTTCTACGTCCAAAAGAAGGTTCTCATCGCTCCAATAATGTTCATTATGTACATTAAATAAAGCTTCTCGCCCAAATCCAGCTTCGTCCTGAAAAGATTAGAATGTATGAAAATTCCTGTCATCGTTCTAGAGATTATTAATAGTATTACAAAAGTTTACACGAGCCATGAGTATTCAGGAGATAGAGCTTGATTTTTTTGGTATTGATCCAAATGATCCAAACTTGTCTAGTATTCTATGAATGGTAATAAACAGCCGCGGGGCGTGGTAGGTATCCTTCTAGTTGGAAATTTTACTGCACATAAACGTCTTACAGTTATATCTGTTATTATTGTAATTCATATCAATTTAAAAAAATTGTAACCATTAAATGTTAATTTGTTACTTAGTAACGCACACGTCACTGATTCAAAGTACTATGTWGCCACACTTTGCAAATTTTGGAAAATACAAGTCTCCTAGTATATTTATATGCTGAGCTGGGWTTTCAGATAACGGAATTTATAATTGTTAGATTTCACAAATTTGTTTTCAGTGTGCAGTGCCGAATATGTAAAAACTTTTATTTGTACTCTGCCATTCTTACATTCTAGCCCCGACGATGTCACTTTCCGTAAGCGCCCTAACCTAAAGCCAATGCGACACGACATCTCCGAAGTCTAGACGCGCGTGCCGAGCAGCTGGTCCTCTTGCTCCTCGAAGTCCCTTCGGGGGTGCAGGTCACGGGACCACCGTGACTTATGACCGTATGGATGCCGACACCTGGCCTCCCGCCGCGGACGAATTAGAGCGAGACGAAAGACGTCAATCGACGGAGCTGATATCGCATATAAACGATCTGTATACGGGGCGAATTTCGCCACCACCTGGTCAGCGATATGGAAATCGGGGGGTGGGGTTCTGTGATGGAAGAAAAAATGCAATTGGTTGTTATACCTTCCAGGATCTTTTTACACATCCTTACGACGGTGACCGCGATAGTGATTTTAATGGTATTTTCTAGCATATTCCGTTTTTCTTTCAATATTTCTTAAAATATTTTCAGCTGGAAATTCAAACATTCTCAATTCTGAATGCTTTTTTCATGTCTAACTGTGCATTCGTATTTTTGGTATCTTTGTTTTTTTCCCCATTTTGCCATTAAGATATCCTACAACTGTCTTTATGTAATTTTGGACACTCTTGAAGTACCTTCTTTAGCATTTATCATTCCATCTGAAGTGGAAGTTCTGTCCCGAGAGATACCGGATAAACTGAGACACAAACAATGCTAAGACGATGATGACGGACCTTATCCAACGCTTTGGAGACAATTTCAGGAACCATTATGCTAAAGAGACCCAATTATTCAACTTCCTAGTGCCCCAGCGGCCATCGTCATCAGCGGGCTGTCGCTTTTATAGACGTCGGCACGTCTCTCTGCGGTGGTGTTGACGGCGGTAAGTCACCGGACCGCTGAGCAAATATCACCGTGGCAATCGAAGCATTGCGGACCACCTGCCGTCGGGCGGAGCTTTCGACACCTGCCACCGTCGCGGAGATATACGTAATCTGAAATTAAAAGAGAATTTTTGCAGCCTGTATGATTTCTGTAAAGCTACTATACTTTAATTAAATTTAATTTAATTTAAAACCGATTAAGAAATTTTTTACGCGTATTCCGTAATGGGAAGGTGTGTGTTGGTTTCACAATCCCCGTGTTAAATGAAGTGAAACTTCTTCCAGTAAAGTTAGTAGTATATTCCAAAAAAATTTAATTACTGTTGTTAGATGATGTCTGCTGAAGTTCAGCAGTTCTATAAGTTTTACTTGGGACGAAATGTCTTTGAACATTAGTTGTAGTCCGGAGAGGTCCATCCACGTTAAGAAGGAAGGCTATTTTGTAGTTATCTTTTATCAAGTAGTTCCTGTACCGGGTGTTCTAAATTAAGTGCGCACCATTGCTAACTTTTTTATTATCAAAGATACAAAGTCGGTTAAATTGGCAAAGTAATAGTACTTTTTCTACTGATTAAGATGGTGGAAGCAGAAAAACAATTGAACATGGCATTTCCGAGAAATAAAAGAAATGTCTTGCATTTTAATGGAACACCCTATATATTTTTCAATAAAAAGTTTGCAAATTGTCCATAGAACAAAAATGTTCCTTTACGATGTAGTCCTAAAATTGAAAATAACCGAATTATTACCATATTTGTCATTTAGACAAGTAGGCTATGTAATTTCTTAAACAAAAGCTTTATACGATCTGTCAGAGAATTATTATTGTGTCAGAATCAAAGATTTGGTGTAATTTTTCGTATTAGACGTGTTTTTGGAGCTAGTTAGTTAAGAAGTTAGTTAATTAGTTAGTAGGAAATGGCGTTTACTCATTTAGAAAAATGCGATATGTTAGAAGTGTATCTTGTTTGCCGTAAAAATAGTGTCCGAGCACTTGAGCAATATGGTCAAATGTACCCTGATCGTGTTCAACCAGATAGGAGGTATTTTTTGAAGCTCTACAGAAAGTTTAGAAGCAATGAACGGATTTTTGAAAAATCTAGAACTACAAAACAGTTTATAATAGATGAACAAGTAGAAATAAATGTGTTGGCATATTTTGACGCAAATAAAAATAATTCAACTAGAGATTTGGTAAGGGATAGTGGCTACAGTTTGTGCACAATTTGGAGGATTTTAAGAAAATATAAGTTTGTACCTTATAAGTACCGACTAGTGCAAACTTTATTACCTGGCGACACTGCAAGAAGACTAATTTTTTGTCAGTGGTTGGTAGATATGTGGATGCATAATCCCAATATTTTAAAGAATGTTCTTTGGACTGACGAAGCAAATTTTTCYAATCGGGGTATGTTTAATCGGAAAAACATGCATTGTTGGTCTAGTGAAAATTTATTTATTCCTCATCCCAGAAACACACAAGGACATTTTAGTGTTAATGTTTGGTGTGGGCTGATGGGCAGACAAGTAATTGGGCCAATTTTTTATGAAGGCGCATTGACTGGAAGGAGATACGTCGACATGCTTTCAGAATTACTCGAAAATTATTTGGATGATATCAACTTAGAGACTCGGACCCAAATATATTTCCAGCAAGATGGAGCCCCTCCCATCGCCTTCAGGAAGTAAGAGCGCTGTTAGAGAGATGTTTTGAAGATAGGTGGATAGGAACAGATGGTCCTATACCCTGGCCTCCAAGATCTCCTGACATAACTCCATTAGATTTTTACTTTTGGGGTTATGTCAAAGATGAAGTCTACAAGAAGAGATATGCGAACCTGATGGAACTGAAAAACAATATTAGACGCATTATACGATCCATTGACGGCAGAACAATTTTTAGAGCTACTACTCAACGAGTACTGAAAAATGTCCGAAAATGTATTGAAGAAAATGGCGATGTTTTCGCACACCTAATGTAAGCTTCTTTATTATTTAAGCTAAAATAAAAGACGTTATAAAGAAACAAATTTCGTTTTGCTTAAGAAATTACATAGCCTACTTGTCTAAATGACAAATATGGTAATAATTCGGTTATTTTCAATTTTAGGACTACATCGTAAAGGAACATTTTAGTTCTATGGACAATTTGCAAACTTTTTATTGAAAAATATATAGGATGTTCCATTAAAATAAAAGACATTTCTTTTATTTTCTCGGAAATGCTATGTTCAATTGTTTTTCTGCTTCCACCATTTTAATCAGTAGAAAAAGTACTATTACTTTGCCAATTTAACCGACTTTGTATCTATGATAACAAAAAAGTTAGCAATGGTGCGCACTTAATTTAGAACACCCGGTATATCTAGTAGGTAGGTAGTCCATTTTTAATCGTTATGTATAAATTTTATCATGTTAAAACACTGTTTCGATCACGCCTCGCATTCTTGGTGATTTGTTTATTTATTTTCAAAACTCGTGTCAGACGATATTTTGAGGTTCTCGTTTTTGACAAAAATTTTAGACGTAATCGAAACGTCAGATCAGTAATTTTTTATCAGTGTTTTGTAGTGAGAGTGATCATTATCAAAACATATTATCTAACATTATGGATGCTGAAAGCATTCACCCTCGTATTATTATTTACCGTCTGAATTTCTTTCAGTGGCGTAGCAAAAGGGAGTAGTGTACGTTACCTCCAAAATATGCATTTGCGCGTTCGGCATCCGCCAAAATTTTCTGGAATAGAAGGCTCCAGATCTCTAAGTTGCAATCCAAATGTCATCATCACACAATCATATCAACGAGTTCCGCTGTTAATGATGAAACCAAACTTTAACGGTCTGTATCTACGACGTGCACAATTTTAAAGACGAAATGTTTAGTCAAACCAACATTACTTTTACATGTTTTATCAGCTTTCAAAATTTCCGAATAAAATTCTGGAACACCTTGTATATGGTATTAATTTCTGATATAAAAAAACACATCTTCCGCTATAACGTTGCTTCGTCATAAAAGAGCACGTCCGAAAAACAAGGACAGCAAGCCTCATCCCCCGAAGGGTGCGTTATCATCATCATACGGGATGTGTGTAGTAATGTCGGTGAAACATTGTGCCCGCGGAGGGTGTGGGGGTGTTTGGGCAGGTGTATTTGCAAGCACTGATCCTTGCTGTCGTCCGCCAGCTGTCGCGCCGGTCGCCTAACTGCACACGTAAATGCACTACATCATCTTCTATATTGATCGCACCCCGCATTTTTTATATGAAGCGAGTAAAAAAAATATGTTGTGGAATGAGGGGTGAAAAGGTACCATATAGCGGGGGATAATTTTCGGCTAGATCAGATGTGCTTAATGTTTGTTTTTTTTTTCTTGTAACCAGTTCTCATAGTAGTTTTAGAGGAGTTCGATGTGCACGTGATGAAAAGTACCGTACTTCATACGGTATCTCACATTTTTTTTCTTTCTATTTATATTTATTATTTAAATATTCTATACTTATCTATGTCAACGCCATATAATCGCGAATAATTAGCTAAAAACGTAGCCATAATTATGGGTTGACAAAACGTGACGTGTGGCTTGTACAATATGGCCGCCTTTCGCAGCAGTTGGCGTACCATCCGCTAGATGGCGCTCTCACTAATATCACCTATATTTCGAAAAAAAGGTCGTATTTTTCAATGACATCATCATATACGACATTTGCATGCGTATCATGATTTTGTTTTGTGAAGGAAGATTAGAGTTTTTTTAGAAATGCGGTTGATGCTGTCACATATATTATAACAGTCGTTTTGATCCACTGCGTAGTGTATATCAACCTGCTAAATAAAGCTTTAGTTCAGTACATTTTTAGTTAGTAAAGTGCTTATTTGAAATAACTGGTAAAGTAAAAGGCAATGGAGAAATGTTACCCAAGAACTAGGTACACGGAGAATTGGAGATTATGGGGGCACAAGTTCTAAAATTATGTAGTGGACACACAAATAGACAAAAAAGATGACAAAATAGTGATAGCACGTTTAATGTACATTTACACTATTATATTGGCAAAGAAGGCTTTACAATCTATAACGCATTCACATTTGAAGATGCTGCAGGAGTGCATAAAATAGCTGCAGTTCTATCAAAGGTTGAAGATTATTTTACATTCAACAGAAATCTTATATCAGTATCTGAGTAAAAAAGAGTTTAATTTGATACCACAACTGCATTTCTAGACCAATCAGCAGCTTTCTATTGCTGGGAAATGGTATTAAAAAACAAGCAAAAATAGTTCGTGTGCTTTAGATTTTTTTTTGAATTTTTGAATCTATTTAAAGGGATTCATGCAGAATGCTTATATAATTACAAATTTTTTATTTTGACCTTGTGTTTAAATCTGATAGAGGTCTCTACTTTGCAGATATGCCTACTGGTAAATATAATACATCACACACTGATGAACAACAAAATTATTGAAATTATGAAAATGACGTTAGTCGAAAAAGAATGCCATTTCTATTGTGGACTGTAAAAAAACTGTTGGCCTCCATCACTAAAAGTTTCCATTAAAAATTAGACTACAAATACAGGAACGAAATCGCTGAAAGCAATGGACTTTTGTTCAAAGACCAACAAGAGATGGTTCCAGAAAGTTTATCGTAGTAGGTAGCTTGAAGTAATTTGTTTGCAAAAAAACACACTAATTGCTACTGACTGCCTTAAATCTGCTTTTGCAAGGTTTGTTCAATTGAGCTAATTTGGTGTCTGACAACGGGCCTATTTTATTTGAATTTACTTTCAAAATTTTGCGAAAGTCTGGAATTTAAGCATATCCACAATCAAGTGGAATGGTAGAAAGGGCCAAACAATCCGTTAAACAATTACTCAGAAAATTTAGTGGATTCGGTCCATTTCCAGACTTTTTTATTTTTATTATTAAAACACGACGGATGTAACAAAATTGAATGAAAAGATTGAAATTCTTAAATCAGAATTCGCAGTTACCTTAACCTGTTATGTAGCGTATATTATTTAACCCACTAAGCTTTACCAGGTTCTGTATACGAATTTCACGACGAAAGTCTTTAGATTTTCAATCGAACAAATAAAAAAGGGCAATATTAATAAGCGTCTGCACAACTGGTTCGCGGTCACCATGTGTTAGGATGCACATCAGGGTTCAGGACCGCTGCCAATGTGCCCTCTACCTGTAATCTTACACCCCACTCGCGTACCCTCTCGTAAACCACCCTGCTTGCCTGATGCCGCTATCCAAGCTCATTCTGGTAACAGTTATTTGCGTAACCAGTTGCGAAGAGACTAATTTTATTTGACGAATGTAAATATACAAGTCGGGCGAGAGACTTTTTCTTAATTAATAAAACTTTGCCTAATGTCATAATTTCTAAAATCTCTTCGTTATCTAGTTCATCTGCTTGTATAAGATTATTAATTGCGATAAAATTGCTACATCACTTTTGCTTGTATACTTGCAAGCAACGATATATGAACTAACTTATGCAGAGGGTTTTACAGCTTGATGGTCGGCCGTCTTAAACTATTGGGATTAGTGGCATGCTTTAAAGTTCCTAAATGGGCCGTATTCAAAAAAATCTTGTTGGCTAAATTTTAACTTTTCCACTATAAATTTTTTAAATTTGTTAGTTGTGATAATTTAGCAATCAATAAAACATAGAAGCTTTTATAACAAATTTTATTTAATGCAGATGTGATGCTAACTGGCACGACCCGCGATCTATTTTTATGTGATACTTTATTGGGTTTAGATTTTCCGGTGTATAAAATAAAAGCCTTTGCATATCATAACGAATTTATACAAATTTAATATAAAAACATACAAATTAGTAAGTAGAAAATTATTTACATTTGTTAGAAAAAAATTACTATAGTGCACAATAAAATTTATACATGGTATCGATTATGTTCATTACAGCTTGTTAATAAGCACATTACAAGAGTTACAAACTAAAAAAAATTACTTACTATCACTTTCACTGCTAAAATCACGATTAACTTCTATTATCAATTCTTGTACATGATTCGCTCTGTACCGATTTTCAATGTCCAGTACATGCCGCACTGAATTTCTCCATGCATCGACACTTGTTATTTCAGCTTCGTGTCCAATTTTTAGCGGCATTTCATTGCTAAATTTTCCACCGGTGTTCCCTTGTCGAATTCTTTGTTTCAACTGCCTCCATATCATTTCAATGGGGTTGAAAATGCCAATGGTTTTAACATACTTTTGCAGGGTATCCTCGGAGCAGTCGATTAAGCACTCAGATATATGCCGCGACAGATCCTAGTGATAAGAATGAACATATTAAAGGTACTCAGTTGCCCCACGGTTTAAAATCAGGAATAATCTGTTTGACCACTTGCCCTACGAAATGTATTTGTCACACACGCCTCTTAATAAGTGGCTAAATGTAAGCATATATGTAGGTGTGACTGAATAAGTAAAAAATAATGCACTTGGTACTGTTATATGCTGTAAACACATATGTTTTCAATACCTTTTTTAGTAGGAGTAGAATAGTTCCGATTTCTTCTTATATCCAAAAAAATATACAGGTAGAAACTACTTTTATGACCCCCCCGGATTAAAAGAAAATTTTAACCTGTGAAGAAACAGGGTAGAGCACGATTGTACACCGCGATCAAAAATTAGAAAGTATGGGTTGCCGCATTGAAATTGGAATGTTTACCATTCATGGTTATAAAAATAGATACGACTCATTAAATTAGGAAAGATTACGATTCAGTCATACATTAAAAACTATTAGGTGCGAAATATTTGTAGTTAAAATAATAATACCAAATAATGCTAATTGATTTATGTGTACGGAAAAAATCTAAAAAATCCTAAACACAATTTTTGGATATGGTTCACCCCGCTGCAAAACAGTGGAACATGCCGAACCCGTCTGTTATTTACGACAGCTTCAGGTAATACTTGTAAACCATTGTGAGTGGTAATCGGCTGTTCGTATAATGAGTTTCATAGATTGTTGCTTGCAACTATACTAATATTATTTTTCTTTTCTTTCCAGGTAGGACGAACTTACAATCAACGACGTGATTTAAAGAACTCTCTGCAGCGGTAAATATTTTTTATTCCAAAGCTATTATCATATGACAAAAACAAAACAATTTTCTTGTAAATTCTCCCTTGGTAACAAGCAAATATTATGAAAATTTCAACCTTAATAGATCGTGTGTATTCTAAACCCAACATTATCGTTTACATCGATCACATTATATGAAATATTTACCTAGATTATTAGCAGATTTCATGGTTCCCATAAGCAAGCGGAATTTTCCTGCATTAGAACATGTAGAACAATAGAACTCTCTCACTCCTACAAGATTAAGCCTACTTACACACGTAAAGTGGGCTACATATTTTGTCTTTTACTGACACTTAAGGTTATCATTAAGTTCGGGTATTTTTGTTTCAAACATTAGGTAGCTTGTTATTGTGTTGTTAATATAGCAGAATTAGCGTAAAAGCAAAATTAATTGCGAACTAACATAATTATTGTAATTATTTGTTGGTACTTAAGCAAAGAGCAACAATCCATTATTGGTTTTTCTGTAGGTCTTAAAACTTCCAAAGCTTGTGGTAACTGCAAAATTTTGGTCGGATTAGGAATTTGTTAATCTTTTTCTGGATTGATAAAAGCATCTCGTAGAAGTATCTTGGTTCAAGAGTTAAGCAAAAATGACGTTATTGTCTTGGGTGATTTTAACACTCCTTATTTTACAAGTGGCTCATGTGATGCATGTCTACAAGCATACAAAAGCTTAAGGTTAGAAAATGATTTTTGTAATAACTTAGTTACATGTAGCTTAAATCGGCACTGCGTGTCCATAATGAGACCCGAATTTCTACTATGATCAACAAAATTTAACCTTGAACCATCTATATAAACATTGAAAGACTGTTTAAGAAATGTTGTATTACTTTTATTACCAAAGACCATCAGCTGCGACTTGGACGAATTTAATTCAAGGCCTTGTACGGCAGACAATTTTCTTAAGGTTTCAAGTTCTTCATTCAGAATTTTGCCAGGCCTTGAGAAATCATGCTTATCGAAACTAAAATACAACTGTGTATTGTCGGCGTAAGCTATTACTCTATAATTAAGAACTGAGTTCACTATATCAGACGTATAGATTATGAAAAGCAGAGGTCCTAATATGGAGCCTTGGGGAACACCAGATCTAACCGACAATTCAGAGGAGACACTATCTTTATATTTTACCACTTGAGGTCTATCGCTCAAATAAGATCTAATAAACACATCTTTTCGAATCACTGAAGACCATCAGAATATACAGCTTTGCCCCCATTTAACGGTGAGCGTGGAATTTATACTTAATCTTCATAGACCAGGTATACAAATTTTGTTTACTGGGAAGTCAATATGCTCTCGTTATAAATAACAACCCAAACACTTAACATTGTCTTAAGTACCTATATCGAAGCATGTTCAGTATCGCTTTCAAATCGAACTAAATGAAGCGGAATCGCCGATTTCACGGTACGCACGGCGGGTCGGCGTAAACGAACACATCAAAGCGGTGAAGATTTGAACCCGGATTAAGGCAAATCGAGCCGTGAAGAGAGCGACCCGAAATGAAGAAAAAAGAAACAGTATGGGGAATAACTGGTCGTCGACAATTAATTTCTTTGATTGCAGAAACGCGGGTGGCGTACGTTCCCAGAGGAAACCGATTGTTCGTTCTCATTAGCGTGTGTCGACGAAAGGTTTCCGATCGAAAAAAAAAATTCGCCGCCTTGTCGATTTCCTCCAATTATGTTCGATACGGGGTTGAGGACTTCCGAGACAAAGATTTGCTGCTGATTAACAGAAGTTATAGTTTTTTCTTGATTAATAGTCATAAATTATTAGCTGGTTAGCTCATTTTTCGTGTTCTGGTGAAATTTTGCTAAACATTCACTCAATTAATAGGCATAATACTTGATTTAGGAGGGTCATATCAAAATTCCTGCATACAGAAACACAGCTCGCAAATGAAACGTATATTTTTAAAAATTGCAATAAAGTGGTTAAATATAATCCCCTTGCATATCTAAGACACGTTGCCATCGTCAAGATTGTCAAGATGTTTCTGCAGTTGGAACGCAAACGATTGCAGGGTTTTTATCCTTCCAAGTCAATATATCGGACTTCTTCTTTCTCTTTCTTTTTTTCCCTTTCCACTGGAGGAACAGAACGAAATCTGGAGGACTCATGTCACGGCTGCACGGGGAATGTGGGAGAATTCGACAGCAGTTCTTCTCGCCAACTCCTTTGACTGACACTGCTTTATGAGATCGAGCGTTATCGTGCAAGAGGATTACGCCGCCGTCTTTCATATCTCGTCTACACTTTTGGAAACATGCATTTAAATTTCCTACAAAGAAGATAAATACATTTTCCTTCTGGTATTATTCTTCCGTTATTGTAGCCACAATAGCAGCAAAAGTTGTCGGTAGTAGTATGAGGTTTCCAAGTTCTGTGGTCGTCTTTAACATTAGTCGAACGCTCTGGAACGCTTACTCCATCAAGTTACTGTTGAACTATCCACACACGACTCCTGGCGAGCTTCTTGTAACGTACCGTGAATTTCAGCAACCGTTTGCGCGCAGGGTTTGAATTTTGATATACACGTATTAATCCGCTACAGTGACGCGATCCATTGCATCAAACTACCCCGATTGGAGAATTTTTTACACATAAACTGAGTGAACTATCCGCACTCTATATAAAGCTAAGTGATGTCCGAATAATAGACTTTTATAATTTGACAGCATTTCTTTTTGACCATCGCCAGTTCAACACCATAGATAGTCGAACTATCTGACTTCATCCTTTTCCTCACTGTTAACCTTATTCAAAATTGTTGAAATTTGTGTTGAACATTTCTAGAGGTTTTAACAACATTGACATAAATAATGAGAACGATTCATTTGTCGGATTGATAATTTTTATTGGTGTCTGAATAGTGTGGCAGATTATTTTTCGAGAAGTGCAAGTAAAACATTAAGCTTATTTCCCAGCACTGATGAGTTGTAGTGTTCCAGAAGCTAAAAAGCCACGGAACGTAGAAAAGCCAAAGCCACAGTCTAGTTCTTTTAAATACTGACTCGGACTAGATTTTCTGATCGCATAGTTGTCTGCAAGAAAGCACAAAACGAGAATATGTAGATGTATGGGGTATTGTAATTACACATAAAGTGGTGTGCAAAAAATTCTTTAACAAAAATCGCTCTCTGTAGTACCATATAAACTCATTATTAAGATTTAATGTGAAAATTGTGTTTGAATTGCTTAAAAATCAACATCCCCATACAAAGATTAAATACACATTTTTATATTAGGAACCGTAGATTCTGTTTTGAAATTGCAATGATATGTGATAATCAAGACTGTGGGTATCCCACCTATATTTGATTACACACAAAACCTTCAACTGAATTTTCACATAATAAACCTTTTTTCTGAGACTGTTTTCTATAAATGTTTTTGGTTAGAAAACTATCTGAACAATCCTATTAATACAGGGTTTCTATAAATGATTAAATCAATTTGCCGCCTTTCAGGAAAGTGACGTATACTTTTCATCTGTCGATTTTTGAATTATTTGATATATTTTAATGAGAAAACGCCTGAGAGTGAGTATTTTCAACATATTCTGTAGTGTTTTGTGGGATAATTAACTTTCAGGTTGCGGAAAACTCACATTTCGGAGCTGTGGGGTGACATTGATCTGCTACTATCGCCGTGCATACTGTAGCTTGGCAGCAGTTACCAAAAAGCGGCACAAAGAATTCAGAAAATCAACGCCGTCCGCGTTGCATGAATCATTTGTAGAAGTCCTGTATATTGGTTTAGGCTTCCCGGGCCATAGTTTTTTAGTAGAAATTTATTTTCAGGTTTTGTGGCCGACGTTTATGTGGGTTAATCTAAAAAAGAAAACATACATCTGAAGATGCCGGCCACTCGCTGAAGCGTTACTGACATACCCCAATACCTTGTCGGCCACAAAACCCGGAAATAAATTGTATTATATATTAATATATATGTTTCCTAGCTGGAAAGTAGTCCGTAAAAAAATGTTTCCCTCTATTATCATTGTTGTAGTCAAGTTTAGATGTTCGCTACGACATATTTCTCTAAAATTTATTTTGTTAGTATTTTCTTTTTCAGCCGAAGTAAAAATCGGTACTTACTGCTATATTTATATATGCCCTCTTGTGTATATAGGAAACCTATTAGCCATAATTGCTTGATAATAATAAACAAACAGGAAAACAGAAATTATACTTAATGCAGTTAGACTGTAGATACGCTTATTTATAAACCAGTGTGTCTTCGGCATTAACAAAACATCTTCCTTTGGGTTTCTTCAGTTTTTTTTTAATCTCTGACGTGCGTCTAGCAGGTTCACGTGTGTTTACAACTGCGTCCACTTTTCCTTATGCTTAGGAGCTCAGGTTCGATTTTAATTAAAGCAGGCCAACCATGAAGTTGCCTAGAGAGCGTAACCGTAGACCGCTGCGTCGTGCTGCTATTGATAATGAACAGAATACGATCAGATCGCTGAAATAGTTCTTTTTTAGTAAGCAAAGATAAGAGGTAGGGAGAAGTTCGAAGTAATTGTCACAACTTGTATAATTAGGACAGTGGCAAGGTGGTTTTACAGAAAGTTCTATAAAAGCAACTTTGAAAACATACTTCACCAGATTCATCTAGTAGCAGCCTTCTAGGTAACTAGATATTAACCTGGTTTGATGATTATATCATCTTCGAAAGCACATACTTAAGTAATCTGACACCTCCARCGATATGTCGCATGATAGTTCCTGCATTATACTGCAGCGCTCTAGTGGTATTCTCAAGTACGTATTGCTGATGGTAACACGTGTATGCTGTAGTTGTACGGGTGGTCCTTCGTCAAAATATCACGTGCCAAAGATTCGCCACTGCCACATGCCATACGGCAGCCGATTGGAACGATAAGACGCGTTTTAGGATACATTACTCGCCATGTTGTCAAATGGCTGGAGAAATTCCTTCTTAAAGCACTGAGTCCATTAAATAAGAACTCCTTTTTATGTGTTAATAAGCCTGACTAGGTAGCAGTACTTAAGTTACTGCTTTTGGTGATTCGATTGCCAAAATTACAGAGGGACGTGGAACTACATAATTGACATTTTTGCGGTATCATAGCGACCAATGGATTAACAATCGACTATCAAGGAACGTTATCATTGACACTTTATCTTCTGAACTTAACTGAACTGAAACTTCTTACCAAGCAAAGATTTGGTATTAGAAGCATCAAAGCTCGAAGCTTGGGTGCATTTCAAAATATGGTCCGCTCTAAAGACGTTAAAGATCTGGGATTACTGGGTCACTGGATGAGGTTTTGGTTCAGAAGGACGATTGTAATGGAAAACGAAAGATTTGTTACGTTGAAGGTGATGAAATAGTACCATACATTTGAATATGTGAAATAGCCTTTGCAGAATCCAAATTGTTTGGTGGAGTGAAAGTTCAGAGATGTCTCGTATAATTTGGTACGAATTATTTTTTCAAATATTTTGTCAATTTTTTGTAATACTCGGATTCTACACTTGGGTCTTTGAGTAAAATTACAAGATTTCCTATTGATCGCAATTGGGTATTTGCTATGTATTTATATTTTATTAAATTACATATTAATAGGTAGCATCTAATCCACAAAACAGCTGTGACAGCTTATAAATTCGAAAAAAATTGATCGTAAGGTGTATTTATAATATTAAAAATGTGAATATTTAAAGCGACCGCCAAAACGCGAACATATTGGCCGTGACGTCAGGTGTCTTGTAAATAGCGGCCTGTTTACACCTGGGGTCAGCGCGTCACGCGTCAGCCTCAGCCCGTCAATTTATCAGTTTGTTGTTTGCGTTCATTTTGTGACAAGCGAATTAAAATACGCCAAGAAAAAGTGAAATACTTGTAAGTTATGACTTCTGAAGGCATGTTCATTTTTAATGGAATTTGTGTACAGCGACGAGCGGTTCAACGCAGCGGATATGAGGAACGTAAGAGCAACTGCACAAGTACATTTTTTTATCAAATTAACTTAGCATTGATAATTTGATCACAGTGGGTTGTTGGAAACATACTATTTGTAAACATAAAAATGTAAGGATAAAATGTACCCTAACCTTGGCATTTATTTTAGAGGTCAGAATAAATATAAATTGCCATTTATTTTTGGGGCCCTTGCGGCTCGTTTCCCGTCTGGCTAATAGTCGAATATATGGGGAACAACGTCGTTCTTTATTATAACATTTCCCTCTATCAACTTAAAACGCATATAATTTTTCATATCCTCTTCAAGCTATAACAAAATGAAATCTGAATGGTAAACACTTATAACCCCAAAAAGAATAATAAAACTTACAGTAAGAATTAAGATGATCTTCACAACAGAAAAACAAACTTTGCGATTTCGGCATATCACGTCTAGGGGTCTTAAACAACTTTTCCATACGTTGATAATCTCAAGGAACGGTTACAAAAAATTTGTTAGCTGTACTGACTGAAGTACTTTTATAACCATGTACAAAACAACACTTGTTTTGTTTTCCATACATAATAGATGCTTGTAAAACTACACAAATCACTTTTTGGTGCGACCTCTTACACCGTCCTTTCAATAAACACCACACAAAAGCTTTTCCAATACAAGACTGATACTACACCATTAAACAGCACGCTCCTCGGTAATGTTTACATGACACTTGACGTCACAAGTTGAATAACCTTAAATAGAAGCGTTTTAGCGGTGACTCCTAAGATTCGAATTTCACACCTGAAATTCTCTACCTACAAATATTTTTTCCTTCTATCTAACATGTCGTACGATATATGTGCACTTCAAGATTCATTTTACGTAATTTAAAAAAAAAAAGTGGTAATACCCAATTAGCTTAAAGTCAAAGGACTGGTGGAAATGCATCTGCTTTACTTATTCAACGTATAATTATTGGATCCCTTATGATGAATATTGCCTTTGATTGCGATACAATTGTAAAGAAGAATGAAGTATGAAAAATCATGTTAATTTTCATGCACTATAATAACGTAATAACAGTGATATTCGTTGGAGGAAGATCATCAAAATATTAAGTTAATATTTGTTTTGTAGGCTTTGTGCTAGACGACATACTCAACAGTTCTTACACTTCATGGTACTTTTATAGTCCTGTCAATCATGTGTTGTTCTGAGTTTACAGGTAGATGGGTAGATCGACAGTTCTTGTTCTCTTCATCAGCTCCTTCAAATTTACCGTTATAAACTGGAAGGAATCCCCTTAAATGTCTTAACCCAGGGATTTCAAAAGTATTTTCTTTTCTTCTATACGTGTAGGGTTCTTGTAGGAGCACAATTTGAATGTCGTTATCTATAATATAGTTCATAGTCAGGAGGGTTTTGAAGATTTGCTTGAAGAATTTCTATGCTGTTATTCGTCATAAAAATGTGTTCATCTAAAAACTTTAATTTTAATAATTGTAATCTTGCAAAACGACAAATTAAGCCTTCACTCCAAGTCATTGAATAAGTGAGTAGTCTCGAACACGTTAAGTGCGACAGCAACATCTGAATTAGAACCGGTAGTTATCCAACAGGTCGCGTATTTTTACCATTATGATGCTTGATCATTAATGATTCCCGCTAAAACGTGCTTCCATGTACCTCAAGTACTCGAGTACATCTCAAGCAAAGCGCTGCTAACTAGACCTTTCGCACATGCAATTATTTCTATCGTTAATGGGGCAATTTATAATAATAATGCGATATATCTAATACCGTATCTTGTAAATTTAACATCAGAAAATGTTAATAACCCATCTGATCGTTATCTCCAGCTCCAGACGCGTAATTACTTCGATCGGTAGGTATGCACCAACAGCATGCAAATACAGTAACTAAACTCTTAACATATTCATGACTATGTCGTGCACGTGTCATTAACATTCCGATTTCTCATAAATATGGATTTTCCGTACGCTGGATGCCCGCTTCCGATATGTAGAGAGGTTTGAGGTAGCTCAGCAGTTCGCGATCCACTTGTGTGGTTTGCAGGATTGACTGGAACCATTTTTGAAAATACTCGATACTTAATGGTKGCAGTAACTCGCAGCAACTTCACCATGCTTTGCTTACATCAACTGAACGTGCGCTTTCTCCTAGTCCAACTCATATGCTTCTGGTGCAATATTATCATAGTAACAGTTGCCCCATGTTTTTTTAGGTCTTCATCTCCTTTGGCATATTCTTCTGATTTCTCACGCTCTTCTTACTTGCCTAAATATATGAAGGAAGCAAGGGTAGATTACTATGAAAATATGACTGAAATTATTGAAAATCGGTTTGAGCATAAACTGCTGCCAAAGCTTCCCGGCCAATGCAGTAATTGTATTACACGATGCGTCTTATCATTCTGCTCAGATTGGAAAATTCCAAATACGTCTTCAAATAAAGAAAATCTTAAAACATAATTTATATTTTGAGGAGTGTTACAAAAGGAAACCACTCTTGGAGGTTCTAATCTAAAGACAAAATGCTTTGGTAAAACATTCCGAATTGATAGTTCTTCCCCCATTTAACAGCTGTGCAACCTTCAACTACTGTCGCCGTGCATATTGTAGCTTGGCAGCAGTTACAAAAAGGCGGCACAAAGAATCCAGAAATCAACGCCATCCGCGTTGCATGAATCATTTATAGAAGCCCTGTACAACTCATTTACCATATAAACAAATTCCTATTTGCTGATATTTAAAGGATCTTAGTTTACGGGACCTGTACTCCATTTCCAGTCCATATCTTTTTTGTTAAGTAATTAAAACGAGAAATTCACATGACTAATGACTGCTCTAAACTAAAACTCTCCCTGAAATATTTGCTATACTACATCCGTCAAATAAAATTGGTCCTTTCATAACTGGTTAAATAAATAACCATTTTGTACTCTTAAACTTCTCCTGCATCTTTAAAATTTGGTACGTTCCTCACCAATCAAAAACAACACTACAATCTTTCTCGGAAACATGAATATGCGGAAGTCAATTTGTCATGCTCTGTGAATCCAAGTGTAAATCGTTAGGTTCACATAAACAGATGTACGTAAATTGATTAACGATAACCTAACCGTTGTATACGAATTTTATTGCCTGTATGCTAACTGCAAGCATTTATTCAATTTATATTTGATAACCTTAACAAATGAATTGATTAGGAAGGGTCACTGAGCCCAACAAGTGTTAAAACGTCATTGGAAATAGATATCTTTGAGCTATGTTATGCGAAATTTTGCTCTATTCAAACTTCACGCTTGTTTTCCTCTGTTTCAATACATGACGTAATGTTGAGTAACGTTTCTAAAATAGTGATAAACGTAACGGATTGTAAAAACTGCTTTTTATAGAGCCGTATACGTTTTCCTTTACGACTGCATCGTTAAAATGGTATATTCGATGGGTCATCGGCTTTTGTTCTACCTGGATGTGAAAGATCTATTTTTAATCGATTAGGTCAACAGAATTATTGATTTTTCCCGACATCATGAGATGAATAAAGTAGGAGCTGTGTGATTTATTTTAATAAAACGATATGTGAGCATGATATATCCGTTATCATAAATATTCTGTAGTCACAGCTCAACAAGTTCCAAGTCTGGAATTCTCCAAGAATTGGGTATTTGCCATGTATTTATATTTTATTAAATTGCATATTAATAGGTAGCATCTAATCCACAAAACACCTGTGACAGCTTATAAATTTGAAAAAATGGATCGTAAGGTGTATTTTTAATATTAAAAATGTTAGTATTTAAAGGAACCGCCAAAACMCGAACATATTGGCCGTGACGTCAGGTCTCTTGTAAATGGCCGCTTGTTTACATCTGGGGTCAGCGCGTCACGCGTCAGCCTCAGGCCCTCAATTTATCAGTTTGTTGTTTGCGTTCATTTTGTGACAAGCGAATTAAAATACGCCAAGAAAAAGTGAAATACATATGAGTTATGAGTTCTGAAGGCATGTTCATTGTTATGGAATTGTGTACAGCGACGAGCGGTTCAACGCGGCGGAGATAAGGAACGTAAAAGCAACAAAGCAACAGCATAAGTGAAATTAACGTAGCACTGATAATTTGATCACAGTGGGTTGTTGGAAACATACTATTTGTAAACATAAAAATGTAAGAATCAAAAATGTACCCTAAACTTGGCATTTATTTTAGAGGTCAGAATAAATATAAATTGCCGTTTATTTTCGGGGCTCTTGCGGCTAGTTTCCAGTCTGGCTAAAAGTCGATTATATGGGGAACAACGTCGTTCTTTATTATAACATTTCCCTCTATCAATTTAAAACGCATATAATTTTTCATATGCTCTTCAAGCTATAACAAAATGGAAATTGAATGGTAAACACTTATAACCCCAAAAAGAATAATAAAACTTACAGTAAGAATTAAGATGGTATTCATAACAAAAAAACAAACTTTGTGATTTCGGCATATCACGTCTACGGGCCTTAAACAACTCTTTCATAGGTTGATAATCTCAAGGAACGGTTACAAAAATTTTGTTAACTGTACTGACTGAAGTACTTTTATAACAATGTACAAAACAACTCTTGTTTGGTTTTTCATACTTAATAGATGCTTGTAAAACTACACAAATTTTTTTTTTTTTGGTTCGACCTCTTACACCATCTTTTCAATAAACACCAAACAAAAGCTTTTCCAATACAAGAATGATACTACACCATTAAACAGCACGCTCCTCGGTAATGTTTACATGACACTTGAKGTCACAAGTTGAATAACCTTGGATAGAAGCGTTTTGGCGGTGACTTTTAAGATTCGAATTTCAGACCTGAAATTCTCTACCTACAAATAATTTTTTTGTCTTTTTTAACATGGCGTATGATATATATGCACTTCAAGATTCATTTTACGTAATTTTCAAAAAAAGTGATAATACCCAATTGTTGGCCAACTTTACATGTTTACCCAGAATAACGCTGAACCTGAAACTTCTCAAAAAACAGTTGAAAAGGAAGCGTATTTGTCTGAATTACGTGAGCAAAGGATCCCAAAAAACACAAATTATATGGTTATATATACTAGTTGCATCCAGGAAAATACGATATAAGATTGCAGTTTTGCCATTTGTTTCATGACCAAAAATGGTCGTAAATCCCAATCGGTCGGATGAAACTTTCTTTACAAACAGTGGAATATTTAATAGAAGGAACCAACACTTCTGTGCAGATTTTTTTCTGCAAGGAAGGATAATAATAATATTTATCAAGCTGTTGTAAATGTAGATAGATTGGTATATGACCGTGCTTTAAGTTTGGCAATTTGTTTGCAGCATATGAGAGTTGCAACGTGTATGACAATGTTAATGTGTACAGAAATTATAAATGTATTAATTGCCGTTCATGAAGATTATGTTTCGACGCAGATAAATTTACAGGATTGCTCGTTTCCATGTCTGAAATTTATTGACATACTTCTTATAAAAATTAAACTAAGCTCCCGCTTGATTCTTTGCATTCCAAAATCAAGGCTTCGTAAGCTATACTCAAATGGTCCTGATATTTATGGTCTAGTTAACTTCAAACGCCTTAGAACAAATATAAAAACAAATACTAAAGAACATAAACAATATAATATTAGGAACATTGAATTCGATATATTTGTGAATCCAAATAAATTTTGGGCCTACGTTAACAGCAAGAATAGTTCAGGTAAACTTTCTTCATGCATGAATTATGAAAATCAACTTCAGCCGATGCCTATCAGGTGCTGGAAACACTGAAGTCGGTCAAACGTAAGCGGACATGTTTTGATCGTATACCAACCTTTTTTTGTAAAGGACTGCGCTGGACTAACGCATCCTCTTACTACTATATTTAATATTTACTTTAAATCGAGTTTTATTTCATCTATGTGGAAGTGTTCGAAGGTTTGTCCTATTTTTTAAAAAAGGTGATAGAACGTTGGTAAAGAACTTTAGGCAAATATCTGGTATTAGAGAAATATATTTACGTATGTACATGTGTCTAACTCTATTTTAACACTTCTTAAAAGGTCGTTCAACAGTTACAGTTACTGTTATTACGCAGCATATTGCAGAAAACATTGATAACTGTATACAGACTGACGTCATTTACACATATATGACGGAGGCATTTGATATGCTAGATCACGACATATTGTCAAAAAAACTTGCTTAAACTTAACTTAAACTAATTCAGCTGTTTTCGTCGTATCTTTTTTCTAGAACCCAGTATATCCAGATAACTGGTTTTGTGTCGGAAAGATACTTCGCCACTTTAGGTGTATCGCAAGGCTCAAACCTGGGGCCGTTATTGTTTGTCATGTTTATTAAATGACAATGGTGATTATATCAATGTTAATTAGCTTATGTATGCAGACGACTTCAGGTTGTACTGGCCAATTAATAGCACTAACGACTTCTAAGGGCTCCAAGATAATTTGAATTTTCTTCATGAATGGTGTACTATAAATGAGCTGTCACTTAACATCACGAAGTGTAATGTAATGACATTTACTCTAAAGGTCTCTTGAGAGACCAAATTCCTTCAAGGACCTAGGATATTGTCATTTATCGACTGTATTGAATCTGTACAGAGACGGTTTCTCAAATATTTAAGTTACCGAATTGCTAACGCATATCCACCCATTGCCATTGAACATGAACGATTATTGGATAGACATGGTTTCTCAAGTCTTTTCAGGATTCAATATTCCAAGAAATAGTGTGCTCTGTACAGTTTGACTGAAAAACCAGCAAAAACTATGAAGTTGCTATAGTGGCCTCACGCCGTCTGGATCTCTTCCTGACATTTGATTGCCTTGCTCTTATTGCATCCACATGTGCACCAGAAGAAAAAATATTTAATCTCGGGTTTACGGTAAACAAAAAAACGTTGCGTCACGCTCTGGTGCTAAGTGTTATAGCGGGCACCGTCTAATTTAATTCATCATATCGTCATAAACTGCAAGACATTAATAGGCCACTTAACATAATTAAGAAAAACCTCGACAGATCGCGCACCGTGATGATAGTAATAAACGATAATTGCCCAGCCTCGATCTGGAAGTGATTAGCATATGTCATCGAGGAAGTGGTCAAAAAAGCCCAGACAGCAGTTCGCTTTTTGAGTATCCGCCGTTTGGCGTTCTTGAGGACTGGACAGTTTGAAGAAACGAACAGCTCTAGACATGCCGGTGTCATTTACAAAGGCAGCATCAAATGAAAGCGTTGTCTGTTCTTATTATACCATTCTTCTCTGAATTCTAGTCACATTTTTTTTTAAATTATAAATCATTCATGCATCCAGGGTGCGTGCCGTTAGAAATTATCGATTAAATCAATTTGCCGTCTTTTAGGAAAGTGACGTATATTTGTCATCTGTAGTGTTTTGTGGGATAATCAATTTTAAGGTTGCAGAAAGCTCACATTTCGGAGGTGTGGGGTGACACTGATCTGCAACCTTCAACTACTATCGCCGTGCATATTGTAGCTTGGCACCAGTTATAAAAAGGCGGCAAAAAGAATTCAGAAATTAACGCCGCCCACTTTGTATGAATCGTTGTGAAACCTTGTATGTAGAACATTCCGCTAATAAAATAAAATTTTTATATTCGCTTCTGATAGAGCCTTTGAGTAGATTTCGAGCACTGTCAGCATAATAAGCCAATCCAGTGGAATTGTAGAGTCTTCTAATTCTGTCCTTTTTCTTTTGTAAGCCATTTCGTTAAATATCATTGGAGGATTCTTAGCATCGTTGACTTTACGGCAATGTACAAATGGTTAAATGGTCGAAAAAAAAACTACTTCTCTAGCACCACTTTAAACTTTGATTAATTACAACGAGCCGTTCTGTCGATCAAGGCTCTGTATTACCCTTGACCAACCACCGGTCTAATACACAAAAAAAAGTTATCGTTACCCGGAATCAATTTTGAGTTAATTATTTAGATATTGATCACTGACATTCTACCAAGTTTAATAGTTGCCATGCAAGTTACGGGCAAGTTTAAAAGAAATTTTGTTAATAATTCACATACTACGATGTAGAACCGTTTATTACATGTGGTTTGCTGCCGCATGTTATAAATAGGCGGGCGATTACTGTAGAATGTGCATGATGTATTCTAAATAGCACCTATTCGATTATACGAGTATAGGTAGTCATAAATGGTAATAATGTTTCATGTTTTAAAGCGTTAGTTCATGGAAGTTTTTCGAAGCTATCACCATTCATCAATAGATGACAATTTTTAACGAATTTATAATGATCTTTAGAATTTTATATATGTAAAAAAATCATTGCCGCTTTTGATTGGCTGGAGTGTCAGATCTCATTGGTTCATTTAGTAGGAATGCATTTATCGTCTTTAAATATCTACTTTTTATTTCTTGCTTTTGATGAAATATCATAAAATAAAATATCCAGACTGACAGTTTTGTTTTCTTTTTTTCTTACTTTTATATGGCCATATCGGTCTGTTTTCCTATGCCATCGAAATGTTGTTCCATGACGGTATTTATTTTTCAAATAACAATATTATAAACAATATATCCGTCGGTTTTCAGAATTGTACCTAATTATGATGCATTATTTTAAGGCTGTGAATTAATATTATAATGTAGAAATAATATGAAATGTTGACACGCTGAACCATAGTTTACTTWTCGCCATTCTGCACTATTGWGGGTTGGGGTCCGATGCCTTATCATGGTTTGAGAGCTACTTCGCAGATAGATTCCAGACTGTGAAGATCGGAAATGGGGAAAGGGTCGATCTTGGGTCCGCTAGTTTTAACTTTTTACACATCTGAATTAGTCTCGTCGAGCATCTCGTCATACAAATTGAAAATAATACCCTGGAAACTGTAAGTTGCGTTAAAAATTTGGGATTGTTGCTGGATAATAAATTACGTTTTGTTCGACATATCAGCTCACTTATTGGTAGATCTTTCTGCAACATGAAAGCAATCTACAACATACGACACTTTTTAAATTTAAAACAAAAAATATATCTTTGTGAMGTCAGGCTGTTGTTTGTGTTTAATTTTGCTGACTCCGTTMTTGGTCCGTGTTTAAATTTTGAGTGTTCCAGGAGAATACAGATGGTACAAAATGCTTGTGTTCACTTGATACAAGGGAGTGGTAGGGGAGATCATGTCACTCATAAATGCATTATGATTCCGTGGCTGAGCATGTCGGACATAAGAAGGCTTCACTTTGTTTGTGTCATAGAATAATCTCAAACAAAACTTCACTCTACGTTTACAATAAAATCAAATTTCGGACGGACGTACATAACATTAATATTAGGCGTAAAGATGTACGAGGCATGTTTTTTAAGTAAGTACCGTTTTGCGATTCCGCCGCCGCAGCGCTACGGTCGGCGTTCCGCGCATGCGCGCTGGTTACCTACATCTCTTGTCTACGCGCTGACGCCATTACAGTTTGATTCTTCATTGTGTACGTTGTTTACTGAGTGTTTAAGATGCCTCCGACAATCGTGAGTCCCGCCGATTGTGAAGTACGGGCTGTTATACGATTTCTTAGTGCTAAAGGCGTAAAACCGATCGATATTCATCGTGAGATTTGTGAAGTTTACGGACAAAACATTATGAGTGATGGAATGGTAAGGAAATGGGTGAGAGCATTT
Organism: Rhyzopertha dominica; assembly: GCA_025024175.1. Lineage (NCBI taxonomy): Eukaryota > Metazoa > Arthropoda > Insecta > Coleoptera > Bostrichidae > Rhyzopertha > Rhyzopertha dominica. The sequence goes on along the minus strand of QCXZ01000003.1, from coordinate 5,230,492 downwards.
AAAGATGGCCGCACAAATGTGCATGATGAAGAACGGAGTGGGCGTCCTTCGGTCGTTAATGAAGATTTGGTGCAGAAAGTGAACGAAAAGGTGAGAGAAAACAGACGCTTTACAATTTCATCATTGTGCGACTGCTTTCCTCAATATTCTCGTAGTGTTTTGTATCGCATTGTGACCGAGAACTTGAATTACCGGAAATTGTGTTCACGTTGGGTTCCGAAAATGTTGACGGATTTGCACAAAACCCATGTTTAGGCAGTGCATTGACTTTCCTTGAGCAGTACCACAATGAAGGTGAAGATTTTTTACACCAAATTGTTACTGGTGACGAAACATGGGTGACCTACGTCCCACCAGAATCGAAACAACAATCCATTGAATGGCGACATTCATCATCACCCAAAAAAGTGAAGTTTAAGCAAACAATTTCTGCCCGGAAAATCATGTGCACAGTTTTTTGGGACAGAAAAGGAGTATTGCTAGTGGAGTTTCTGCCTCGTAATGAGACAATCAATGCAGCGTCTTATTGTAAGACATTGAACAATCTGCGTCGTGCAATCCAGAACAAAAGACGTGGCAAGTTGAGTAAGGGTATCGTTTTGCTGCATGACAATGTCCGTCCACATGTGGCTAATCGGACCAAAGATCTCATCAAATCTTTTAAATGGGAAACTCTAGATCATCCTCCATACAGCCCTGATCTGGCGCCCAGCGACTACCATTTGTTCCTGCACTTGAAGAAACACCTGGGTGGTCAGCGTCTTCAAGACGATAACGAAGTCGAAACATTTGTGATACAGTGGTTAACAAGTCAGGCGGCAGAATTTTTTGAGGAGGGTATTCAAAAACTGGTGCCACGTTATGACAAGTGCCTCAATGTTCACGGAAATTATGTAGAAAAGTAGATTAAGGTACAGGCTTTCATGTAAGATAAAATTATTGCGATATCTTTGCACGTCTTTTTTTAATTCCAAATCGGTACTTACTTAAAAAACATGCCTCGTACTTTCGATTCCGACACATAAACGTAGTTTCTTTAAACGTTCCTTTTCTTACAACATCTGCAATTTGTATAACTCAGTCCCATTACACCTAAAGTCTAAGTCATCGAGTAATTTGAAATTTGCTTACAAAAAATTATTATCTGTCCAACATGTGTAATCTTTACTTTTTTCTATTAGGTATTAATTAATACTTTATATACATAGACATATACACTTACATTTTTCATTTTCAATTAGTTTCATTGGTATCTTTAGTTCTCTTTTATCTGTTCATAATTTGGTTGAGTGGAAGAACAGGTGCTGTCCTTCTTTGGGCGGCGACGGAACTCCGTCATATCATTATGTAATGTAAGATAACAAATTTGTTTCTCTTTCATTTTTTGTCTTTCTGATATATTGGTACACTACGAATAATTATTATTATAAGCCATCACTGCACCTGTTTTGAGATGGGCAGTTATCTGGCCATATTGTTAGTTCTTCTACCTGCACCAAGGTCGTATTTGAGAATAATGTCCGCTTCAGCAGATATGATGCCATTTCGTTGGTACCTCTACCAACTATACTCTCTCTTTCTGTATATAGAAGGATATCTCTTTTTAGATGTTTCGAAAAATTTAAGGAAAAAAAACTTTGTACATTTGCCAATAACAGTTTTGGAATACATTTTTACAAATCAACTCAATGTTTTGGTTAGAAAACTGGTCCTTCTGTCTTTTTTGAATTTTTTTACGTGCCTTTACAAACTTTGCGTAGCTGTCGAGCTTTCACAGTCTTCTTTCTTTTAGAAATGTACTCCTTTCGAGGAGCACGCCGCTTTTTCATTACATTTCCATTTGTTCAAGTTTCTTTGCGTTTTCGCCCTCTAACAACAGTTGTGGTTTCCAGATCTTCAACTGAATTATTCTGTGTGTTGTCTTCATTGGTATCTTCAGGAGTTTCTTCTTCTGCATCTTCTACTTCATCATCTTTGTCGTCCTCCTTCTCAGTCAACAAATGATCTGAATCTTGATAGTCCGGGTCGCTGTTACTTATAAGATGGTTGAATAAAAATTTTGTTATCAAATATTGTCTATTGAGAATTGAAAAACTCTTCAATGTACGCAGTGCGTACTGCATTGAGTAGCATTCGTTACTTCAAAATTTTCACTTCGGTTCATTTCATTCGTTGTGTCCTAACGTCTTTATCCTCAAAGAMCAACGGATTTTCTCTAGCTTTTGTTGTATTATTACACGGTTTCGCACGCCTTAACACGAGATGTGCCAATTCTATAATCGGTTTAGGTGACGGCCACCTATGCGCCTTTGGGAGCCGTGCCGCCTTTTCACACTTCACCAAAAGGACCGTCCTTTTAACGAAGCTCTTGTTTGTCATTGTCGCTTCAGAAATTCTCGGATGGTATTTAATAGCTCGTGGATTATGGGAATGCAGATGTGGAAGCGACAGAAAGCTTAGAGGTTGGTCTAGATTTTTTTTGTTTGGTTAGTATAGAAATACTCCACTGTAATATAAAATTCATTAAAATAAAAATGACTGACGTTTTAGTAATTCAAGAAAAGTTGATTATGGTTGGTTTTTACTGGCCGCAAACACAAATATTTTCTATTTAGTTCAATAACATTCACTCCGCTGAATATTTTATTAGTAACAATGAATTCCCGTTGTTGGTTTATGTCACCTCTATCTAAAACGTTACGAATCGTCATCTTAGTTAATTCCTCACCACGGCATGCTCTACATATTCCAATAATGAGACCTATATATAAATTTATAAATATTAAGCTGAAATATCTTGGGGGAATTCGACCTGGTGGTAAAGATCTATTACAATCTTCTTCAGGGCTTACTATAACAACAATCCATTTTACATCAACTTTACAAGAAGTGGAACAACAACATGTTACTTACTAATTTGAGTTTTAAATAGGCAGCTATATTAGGGAAAGGAATCTTCGAAAATGTTAACCAGTATATGCTAATGTGTTACACCATAAAACACAATCAAGAAATTTTACATACAATATAATGAAGATAACAAATAAAGTGACATATACGTCGTAGTCACTAGTCAGATTCACAATCTTTTAAAATTGAAGTTCATTGTACCATAATCCTTTAGGAAGTATTGCTGCAATTTTGACATTAACATATAAGAAACTTTCAATAATATGCATAATAAAAAGTTGAGGAATTGAAACTTGAAATTAAAATAAAAGTGGTTTGTGTATCTGACTAGTGACTACGACGTATATGTCACTTTATTTGTTATCCTCATTATATTGTATGTAAAATTTCTGGATTGTGTTATATGTGTAATACATTAGCATAGACTGTTTAAAACAGATTCTTTTCCCTAATATAGCTGCCTATTTAAAACTCAATTTAGTAAGTAACATGTTGTTGTTTCACTTCTTGTAAAGTTGATGTAATATGGATTGTTGTTGTAGTAAGCCCTAAAGAAGATTGTAATAAAGCAATTGAAAGCTTGGCCTAAATAAAGAGTATCCATTGATCTTTACCACCAGATCGAATTCCCCCAAGATATTTCAGCTTAACATTGACAAGTAAACGACCGCAAACAATTTCATTCAGTATAAATTAATAAATATAATTAGTAATAAATTTAAGGCAGAAATTGAAATCTGCTCCCTCGGAAAAAACAACTTAAAATGATGACCGGATTTCATTCGTTAAAATTGATTTTCTTTTGAATAATGTGAAGCAGAATGATGTCATTATTAAATGTTATTGTATTTACTTTTAGTTTGAAAGTGAATCACTAATGCTTTTTGTTCTTTACAGGTAGGATGAATTTCAATAAACCGTTCAAAATACTGCAATACAGGTATGTTAACGAGAGCTCATCATTTCTATTCTTGATTTTTTTCTAATTTTTTTCTCTAATACCTCAGAACATTTCTGTGTGAAAGCAAACTATATGTAGGTATGTCATGTGCAAGAAGTATTTAAAAAAATATGCATACGAAATTTCAAGGTTGATAATTTTGTGTTTCGAAAAATTGAAGCCTAGTAACAGTTTTTTTCTGTAGCTCTTGGAACACAGTAACTACAATAATCTATCATTAAGATTCATAGTTTCTAATTTGTCCGTTCCCTACACAAAATAGTATTCTACTACTACTACTATATTGCTACCTCGCACAAGTTTCGTAATTTGGCTTTGAAATGCAAAACTATTTTAATCAACTTTTAAAACTAGTACGTTTTATTTTAAAGGTAGCAGAAGAAGAAACTTTAACTCGGGTACTGTAAATCCAGAATAAAGAACTATATGACAGGCGTATCAGATCATATTCATGTCAAATTCGATTTCTCATTAAAAAAAAACAAGAGTGTCTTTTTTCATAGCGGCTAGAGAACGACCTCCTCATATTATGAACTTGGAACGGCACTGAACTAAAGGAAATACATTCTGGATCGTTATTTGCATGCAATAATTACTTTTGAAACGATCTCGATAGAGATTGCGCCTGCACTCGTCAACGTGTCCCCTATAATGGACGTCCACATCCTGGAAATGACATTTCCATGTTTATTTCGAGCATTCAGGTTCCCATTCTGTATCGATTATGCATCGGACGATCATCGTTACGATCAAAATGATAACCGTCTGTAGGTGAAATTAAGAGAAGCGGAAAACGGCGTGCGTCACACGACTCTCTCAATTATTCACGAGTAGATAATCGTTTTAGCTGCATTGCTGTCCAAACGTGCGACCTAGGCGAACTTGTTACTTAGTTTATCCCGGTTGTATCGTGAGGGACACAGGTGTTTGTATCGAATGCAATGTTAAATCATTTTTTTTATTGGCGATGGTTAAAATGGTTTTCATTTTAGCTCTGTTTTTAATTAAAACAGAATCTTTCAATAGTATCTTCGTGAGCGCTTTGATAATCTTGATCGATGTAGTGGTCAGTTTTTCTTAACTATATCCTCTTAACTGTATCCTCCATGGATGGTTCACTAATGAAATCCTTAATTGCATTAGATACAAAGATTTTTTTCTAAGAAAAATCATCGTTTAAAAATCATAGTTTAAAGTTTACAGGTCAGGTCAGGTCATTCGTCAATTAAAAAGGGAAATGGTCGTATTCCTGTCGTTATGCAGGCGAATAGCATTGATATCGACTACCCTCAAGCCATTGTGGATACCTTTACTGCTTTTTTCGTGTTTACCTGCTTTCTGATCTTTGTGACATCTCTGTCAATTATACTTGTACGATAACGCTACGCTCGTACAAGGCAAATATATGTCTGAAGTCTGCATTCTCTCTCCTCTTAAATAGTCATCTCACTCCTTTACATCTGGAGTGGATGAGATTCCGAGTTTTATCGTCAAAGACTGTGCTGCTTCATTTGTTTCTGCGCTCTACTTTATTTTCAACTTAATTCTTAAAACTCTCATTCTAATTTTAGCGTTATCTTTATTTATTTGTTATCTACAGTGTTTAAATGAGGATGCTTTTTTTCGGAAAATTTACAATTTCCCAGGAGATGCAACAGCTACAAATACAGATGTATATTGGAGTTGAACAGTAGCCCCATTTTTCTAAACATTTTCTTTTTTATTCACGCCAATATCTTTGTTATTAAGGCTGTTCATACGTTTTGGGCCAAGTAAAATTTTTAGGGCGGTAACATAATTAGTCCGTGGACGTAACAAAGCCTGTCACTATATTGCAGCTGCACTATTGGTCTGCAAGATAAGTTATGATCCCCTAACCTGTCACTCTCGTATTGACAGCATATTGCACACAGACCAACCGTTTATGAGCACGGTAATTTGTCATTTGGGCAAAAGTTACTTTTTCTCGTGAAACTTTTTTTTTAATTCAATTGAATTACTTGTAATTAATTTTACACCAAGTAAATGCATTACATTCTTACAACTCTGACTTGTATCCTTTACCCCAAGTGAAACTTTTTTGACGAATAAATAATTCTATCAAAATTTAAAAAAGTAAAGTAAGTAATAGTATGTTTTATTATAAAATACAATCAAGATAGATTTTGTTTGTGAATATATTTGAAAAACTCAGAAACAGAATTTTTACTATTAATTATACTAATCGCCGATTTTTATGTACATAAAGAGAGAAGCCGGTTAAAATTTAAACTCATAATCATAAAAACTTATTTTTGTTTCTGTAAAGTAATGTAGACAAATAACAATTACTGTTAATAAATTTTGGTGGTTGCAGTGCACAAATAAACCACAGTTTTTAATTTTAAATCCAGGTGAATTTTTAAATTATTTTGCCAAGTCTTCATTATCACTGCCCCAACGCATATATTTATTGCCTTTGAAGGGAGAATGAACAAAACTTTTAGCAAGAATGTCATAGGTATTGGGATTCCGGTAAAATACAACACGACCAAAATTGGAACCTGTTAATCTATATGATCGTTCTTGGAACCACCTGAGATTAGCAGATTGACCTATGCTATCTTTTTCTATTTCATCAAGTCCTGTTTTTGAAAACAGTTCTCCCATTTGCTGCTCTTTATAGTCATCATCGATGACATCTTCTTCATCAGATTCACTGTTGATTTGGCCATGATCTGAATCGAGACCAACAGACTGGTTTTTCTTTTTTTGTGGTTGATCATCTGCGAAAAGTCTTCTACAAGCTTTATATCGTTTCCGCTTAGGAATACGGTTCATATCTTTTTTTGTAAATTTTCCGGGGGTTCGTTTGGCAATTTTTCGATGAATTATTTGTCTCTGTTGCATTGCTAGTCATGTTAAATAAAAGGTTATAAACATTTTGCACTATTTTTTTAGAGCATGTCAGTTAATCGCGAAGCAAACCACATTCGTCCATCTCAAAAATGAAGTTCTCTTCGTTTGGTTTTGGTTCCGTGCAAAAGTCATTTTCACAATTTTTATGATCACCAAATACATGCCTTGGGCAATTTTCAGTGTCTCTAGATAATCCTGCCAATTGTTCATCAAACGAAACATCCTCTGTTTTCCTGAAATTTAGGGCTTTCTTTATTGCTCCTCTCATTCGCTCTATGTTAGATTTCAAACTTTTCCGCTGCTTCACAGGTAAACCTTATTTTTGGTCGAACTTAAATGACTTTTTGCCATCTAATGCAATTCTGAGACAGTTTCTCAGCAGATGGTTTGTGCATTTGGAGAACTAGTTGTTGTGGTCCGTAAGGTTTTGCGGTCAGAAGTCTGTCGCCGTAACCTATCAGGTTTACATACTTCAGTCCGTGCATATCAATACTTTGAAACTTTCAGCAATTATATCGGATTCCATTCAAGTAGATATTCCTTTCCAATCTTCTGTGCTTCTGTGCTCTGCACTGGGATTGTTCTCTGCCTTTGCACAATTGATGCAAAATTTATTTCACACCTATGTATAGCAATTTTCCTGTTTTAACCCCCAAAAGTACTCTTTCCGCGTGTGTATTCAAAACTAAAGCCTTCGAGTAGCATCTAAGATTTCCCTAGTGATAAAAACAAAAGTGGTCACAGTTTTAAGAAGAGACAATAAATACAGATAGTTTGCGAGTGCGAAGCTCCGCCCCGCAAAGCATTAAAGGTTAACTCCCTCGGTGCTAAAATTGTTCAAATTTGATGCAACAAAATTTCATTATTTTTGCTGCCTTAAAGAAAAGTCTCTCGTCTTATTTTTTGTTTGTTTTAATCTTAATTTTCTTTCTTGCACCTTTTTATTTTTTTCAGCAAAAGTCAGTGTGAATTTCGAAAAACTACGATGACAACTCCCGAGAGAAATAATTTAAGGGCTCAGATAAAAAAATCTCAAATCGATATAATGAAAAATACGGATTTTATTCTGCATAAACCATGTAGAGTAGTACGTATAAACAGCCTTAATGGAGATACACAGTTTTAAAGTGTGCTAGTTATTTATGAAAATTTAAGAACAGCAACAAAATTACACTCAAGAGCACTACTACAACAAGATTAAATTACTTGAGGAATCAATGTGAATATGTATGGGTCAATTGTGAAATAAGATGCCAGTACGATTCGTAATTGCATAATTTGAGGTTTGATATTCTGATTGTAGCAGTATTTTACTCTTAAGCATTATTGATCTAAGAATTATTAACCTGATTTCATGCTTAGATGTGCCTTATTAGTAGGTAATTTCCCGGAAAAATAGGTACTGATTGTCCTGTAAGTAAAGGAAACATCGAGACAGAAATATATTTGAAAGGTTCCCAGTCATCTCATAGCTTTCCGGAATATTCCTCTCTCTTTGCACCACTCTGCCGATTCGTCCCTTTTCAAAAGACGCCGACATGCCGGACAATCAGGCTTTTGACAAAAAAATGCTTCTGAGTAGCCTACCAACGTCGATTTATCATATCGGATATAATGCTCGAAAAGAACACKCCGGTGTACCGACCGATTGGAATCCACTAATTCGAACGGCGTATGCGGAAGCACGTCCGACACCCCGGAGTTATGGCATTATTGCACCCTGGACAGGTGAGGGTGGCCGCGGCTGAGGTGCTGCTTTCCCAGGTTGTAAAACTTCAATGGATTACCTGTAGGTAATTGCCAATGGACAAGCGAGAAATTGTGGAATGTCAAACTGCTGGCGTAACTGCAACTATAAATCAATATGTATTTGCATTATTAGAAAATTTGACGGGCGATTTGTTAATTTTCCACAAATTAGGCGTAATGTGGATGTACAGGATGTTTCACGAATGACAATGACCCTAACGAAATTAAAAATACAACCCAAAATACATTTGCAGAGGTAACATTGATAATTGTTTATCGTCTTAAAAAATATAAAGCGTAGAGAGCTGCATAAATTCGTAAATTTTGACATAAACTTCAATCATTTGCTTTAAGTAAATTCGGTATTGTAAAACAAATTGTATTTTTGAAAAATGTTTGTTCAATAACATTAATGTAATAAATGCTCAAAATGTCGCCCTCCGCTGTTTTTACAAGCTTGAATTCGTGCCCAAAACGATCTTTTAACATGCATTAACATTTCTGGAGTGATGGATCTACATGCATCACGTACTTTATTTTCTAAATGTTCTACACTTTCAATTGGTGTTTGCTATACTTGCTCTTTTACCATTCCCCATAGAAAAACATCAAAAGGAGTAAGGTCCGAGCTTCTCGGAGGTGGCCAAGGATTAATTGAACCTCTTCCTATCCATCGGTTAGGCAAAACCAAATTAAGATGATTTCGCACTATTGTATGATAATGCGCAGGTGCCCCATCTCGTTGGTACCATAGATCTTGTCTTGCTAGTAAATTTACATTTTAAAGAAGTACCGGTAAAATGTTACTTAAAAAAATTTAGATAAGTATTGCCGTTTAAACTATCGCGAAAAAATAAGGCCCAACAATTTGATTCCCCAATATTCCGCACCAGACATTCGTCGAGTAGATAGTTTGAAAATGTCCTTCTCGAATGCATGTTATGTTTGTTAACTCCACTATTATTAGAAAATCTTGCTTCATCTGAGAAGCAAATTTTGTCATAAAATCTCACATTCAAATTTTGGTGTTCCCGAAAAAAGTTACAAAAAGGCAGTCTTTTTGGATACTCTGTCTCCTTTAAGGCCTGAACCAATTGCAAGTGATACGGATGAAATTGATTGCCTTTAATTATTCAGTGTACTGAAGACAGACTAATACCGGTTGATCTTGAGACTACCCTTTGACTAATATGAGGATTTTCGTCAATCATTTCCAATACTCTAATTTCATTGTCAGGGCCTGTTGCTGTTCTTTCTCTTGACTTTTTCKGTGGTGGCCAGTTAATTCAAGTCTCTTGAAAATTGTATCGGCAGGAGCTCTTCTATTTGGAAAACGTTGTCTGTATAAACGGGCAGTAGCGGAAGCATTTTTCTTGCATTCACCATAAATCAAAATCATATCTGTTTTTTCATCATTTGAATACATTTTGACTTTTAATAAATACAGTGACTGGAACCATAGCGCATAGCCGTCATGGATATGAATTGGCTATGAGAATGTATTTTGGGTTGCATTTTTAATTTCGTCAGTGTCATTATTGAGACTCTAGAGCTCTAGAGGCTTGTATCCAGATGACCTCAAGATCTACATAGTATGAATAATGAAGGGGTGATTCCCTGTTAAACAATCTTGTTTAAACATTTAATGTGGGTATGAAAAAGTATAAAAAATTGATGTATGTATTTTTTTGAAATACCCAAAACAAAAAGTAACAAAAATGGTTAAGTAGACAGTTTTTGCTGCCAAACAATTTGTCGATTTTCAGCTTTTTCGTTGAAATTACTAGAAGACTTCTTGTCTATAAATCTTCTGACATATTCAATGAAGGCTGAAGCTTGACAAAAATAGTACGCTTGTAATATATAATTTTTTCTTAACTGGTGAAGCTAATATTTGCATGGAACTTGTTGTACTGCACTAACACAGTGAACAACTACCAATTGTTTAACCAAGCCGACTGCGGCAATACCTACTATTCTAAATCAACAACTGTTAGTAAAACATTGTTTTTGTGGATTTGTGTGATATGCAATGCAAAACTAAAGAAGTATCCATAACTACATCTGAATCAAATATTTCGTTACAAGTTGTAAGCAGATGGAAATTTATATTATAGTTGAAATCTAGAACATGTTACTTTCTTTAGTTTAATACATTTTTGTAAATCGAAAGAATCTGTTTTGGTTCTGTTTTTATTATGTCTTCAAATCGTCAGCATACACAAACGTTTTACGGTTAATACTACAACTCATACTATTATATAAAAGATAATAAACAAGAGTGGTCCCAAATTGGTGCTTTGTGTAACTTTGTGTATATGAGCAAAATGCATCAACAACGACTTTATTAGCATCAGAAGCTTATCGCATAGTCCAAACTATTCTAGTTCATTCAACAAAATGCAATGATTTACACGGTCATATGCTTTAGATAAATCTTTGTCTATAATGTCAACTTGTAAACGATCATCTAAAATTTCCGAGATGTATTATGTATTGTGTAAATCCAACTAAAGTAAAAGTAGATTTGCCTTTTGTGATGCCATTTGTTGAGGCACTATACCAGGATACAATACATTCAAATGTTTTTTCAAACTTGCACAAACAGATATGGGCCTATAATTCTCAATTTGTCGCTAGATTTAAATACCGGGAAACCTGGGTCAGAGATGTCATTAGGTTTGATTTTTTTCGTCGTGAAAATGTACTACAAGTATTCTATTACTTTTAATTGCACAAAATACATTAAAACTCCAAGGATCTCGAAAGTTTAGTTATGTGACTGCGCAGGATTACTATTATCGGACCAAAAGTGATATGGTGCTTGTTGAATGTATKATTTTTTTCCAATATGACCTGCGTAGTCCATGTCCATTGAAGTTTGRTATAATTMTTATTTCTGTATTTACTTCYCCTGCCACGGGTATAGGTCTTGTTGTTTTTTTTTGTGAAAATGATCCAAATATTWATGCAATTCTTCAAGTTTCCTGGATCGAAATGCTTTAAATTGAGTTCTCCATAATTAGTAAAATTATGCAAAAACCTAAGGTGTTGTTAGTTAGTAAAATAGAAAATTTCATGGGGAATTGAATTTTTCAAGCCGCATCTCTCTAAGTTGTATTGTATTGAAGAAATTTTTTTCAAGCACGCTGCAAATGTCGAAATTTAAAAAAAAAACTTCAAATAATCACAAAGCAGTAAGCCTGAGACCACGTCATATTAACAAGGCGATAACGAACTTCAGCGAGGATTCTACAAAAGTCATAATATTGTGTATATACAGGGTGTTCCATTTGAACTAACAAAATTGCTGTTAACTTCCGGTATAACCGGAAGTAGCTGAAACTTGAAAATATTTTAAATCTGGCATTTTATTGTTTCTAAGACAAAAAGGTTTATAATTTCTAGAGGCAAATTGGAGGTGTGCTGGTAAGTCTATGCACTTTTAGCTTCGCAGCGAGAGTTTCATTTGAAAATTTTAAGAATTTTCCTTATTATATTCATAATACCCCAGTTGCGCTCAAGATGATCACAAAAATACCTAAAATTCCACAGCCAGTAAGCAAGGAAACCTAAGCCCCTTTCGCAAACACCTGAATGCCAAACGAGAGCGTATCGGAACCGGGCACCATTCACCTCTGAGGCATGTCTCCACAAAAGAAATTCTCGGACACCTTTGCGATAACAGAAATTTGTATGGACGAACCTTGGGAGTGTAACAGTTCTGTCACTTAATATCTGTGACAAAGTAAACAGCGTCGTACCGAAAGTCGCATTGTTGGCATTCTTGAGTGTTTATTGTAATTAAATTTACAGGTCCTGCTGGGCAGTTGTGGCGGTAATCCGTTTTGGGGTGCCATTCATGACAGGGATGCTGGATGCGACTAAATACTCTCTAATAAGATAATATTTATGGACGCTGAAAGCATTCACCCTCGTATAAATACTCTCTAAATATCTGTTGTTGGTTGAGTTTATGGGGCTACTTCCTCGTGCCTCATTAATTCACTTTCTGTGTTAACGGATTACACAGAATATGTTATTTATACAGGGTGATCTATAAACTGTATGATCAAACTTGAACAGATGAATGATGACGATATTCTAAGTAAAAAATATTATATGAACATATGTCCTTTTTCTTTTAGTTTAGAAGTTATACACARTTTAATTATTTATATTTATTTAATTTGCCTAAAACAGTTTTAACAGAAATCTAAATATAAATTGTAAAACTGTTCAAKATAACCACCTTCCTCTAGAATACAAGCTTTCACATCTTCGAACCAAAGACCGTGTTATGCACTGTACAAAATTTGGATCGTTTCTTGTTACATGGCTTGCATTTATTATTCTTTGTATTAATTGCTCGCGATTGGTAATTCCCATCTGATAAACTACCTGCTTCATATGACCCCACAGATAAAAATCTAAGGGATTCAAATCTGGCGAGTGTGGCGGGCAAGCTACTGGACCTCCATTACCACTTCAATGATTTGGAAAATGATTATTTAACCAGGTAGTTGCTTCTCTGTGGTGGTCCGTTGTCATGCTGGCACCACATATTAGCGTGGTACTTCGTCTATTATATCATAAAGAGTGTGCTCCAATAGTTGTCTGTACAACTCTCCATTTAAGCGATCATTTATGATCTGTATAGGCAGTAAGGTATTATTGAAAATTCCACCCCAAACATTTACACTAAAACGTCGCTGAAATCGCCTGGGGATTTTCCAAAGACCATAAACAGGACGTTTCACGAACGATAATGACCCTGACGAAATTAAAAATGCAACCCAAAATACATTTGCAGAGGTAACATTGATAATCGTTCATCGTCTTAAAAAATATAAGACGTAGAGAGCTGTATAAATTCGTAAATTTTGACATAAACTTGAATCATTTGCTTTAAGTAAATTCGGTATTGTAAAACAAATTTTATTTTTGAAAAATATTTTTTCAATAACATTAATGTAATAAATGCTCAAAATGTCGCCCTCCATAATTTTCACTTCACAAGCTTGAATTCGTGCCCAAAACGATCTTTTAACATGCATTAACATTTCTGGAGTGATGGATCTACATGCATCACGTATTTTATTTTCTAAATGTTCTACACTTTCAATTGGTGTTTGGTATACTTGCTCTTCCCCACAGAAAAGAATCCAAAGGAGTAAGTTCGGGGCTTCTCGGTAGCCAAGGATTAATTGAACCTCTTCCTATCCATCGGTCAGGCAAAACCAAATCAAGATGATTTCGCATTATTCTATGATAATGCGCAGGTGCCCCATCTTGTTGGAACCATAGATCTTGTCTTAGTTGTATTTTCATTGTAGAGAAGTACCGGTAAAATGTTTCTTAAAAAATTAGGTAAGTATTGCCTATCGCGAAAAAATAAGGCCCAACAATTTGATCCCCCAATATTCCACAAGCAACATTCGTCGAGTAGATAGTTTGAAAATGTCCTTCTCGAATCCAACGTGGATTTTCTTGCGCATAATAATGCATGTTATGTTTGTTAACTCCACCATTATTAGAAAATCTCGCTTCATCTGAGAAGCAAATGTCATAAAATCTCACATTCAAATTTTTGTGTTCCCGAAAAAAGTTGCAAAAAACCAGTCTTTTAGAATAATCTGTCTCCTTTAAGGCCTGAACCAATTGCAAGTGATACGGATGAAATTGATTGCCTTTAATTATTCGGTGTACTGAATACAGTCTAATACCGGATGCTCTTGAGACTGCCCTTTGACTAATATGAGGATTTTCGTCAATCATTTCCAATACTCCAATTTCATTGTAAGGGCATGTTGCTGTTCTTTCTCTTGACTTATTTAGTGGTGGCCAGTTTGTCCTTAAAGTTAATTCAAGTCTCTTGAAAATGTATCGGCAGGAGCTCTTCTATACGGAAAACGTTGTCTGTATAAACGGGCAGCAGCGGAAGCATTTTTCTTGCATTTACCATAAATCAAAATCATATCTGTTTTTTCATCATTTGAAGACATTTTGGCTTTTAATAAATACAGTGACAGGCACCATAGCGCATAGCCGTCATGGATTCCCAATTTATTTTTAAATTAATACCGTTATGTAAAATAACCACATATTGGCTATGAGAATGTATTTTGGGTTGCATTTTTAATTTCGTCAGGGTCATTATCATTCGTGAAACATCCTGTATATTGATTGTGGAAGTTTGATATGCCATCCCTAGTAAAGCATAATTCATCTGACCAAAGAACAAGTGAAATAAAATTAGGGTTTCGTGCAATTTGCCGAAGAATCCATTGGCAAAATTCTAATCGCTGCTGGTTATCTTCAGGATGTAGTGCTTGTACACTTTGACGATGGATGTAATTTAAGATTATTTAAGGTTCACTACATAAAATTTTGTTATAGCTGTATTTCATTTGCTAGCTAGCGCGTACTAAGTGAATTGTTCTCCAAAATAGCATCTACAGCATTTTCTTCATTTTGTATACGTTTATTTCGTGGGGACAGACAGACATGTCTCGGTGCCGAATGACCCGTTTCCTTAAGTCGTCAAAATGATGCATTAAAAACTGACCTAGTTGGTTGGTGTCGATTTGGAAATCTACGTCTGCACGTCGAATATTATTATTACTTAATCCATAGGTGTAAATAATGTCTGCATATTCCGCGGTCGTAAATTCAAACATAATTGCTAACTCAGAAAAACCTTTGATATTTTACAAATAAATATGGATTTGACAATTATGTAATCATTCAAACCCAACTTAGGTAAATTTTCAAATATTGATTCAAAGGTAACTGGGGAATTTTCAATTGCATAAAATTTTTAACATAAATAATGTAATTTTTTACTTAGAATATCATAATTATTCATCTGTTTAAGTTTGACGTAAAAATTTTCATATAAACATAGCCCCGTAAATGCTTGACTTTCTAGATACAGGGTATACTTTTTTTTATTTTTTGGAAAAACTATTTTTTAAATTTTGATTGTACTTGGCATGTAATGATAAGTTTGTAGGGTACATAAGTGACTTAAATTTAAAGATTGTAGCTTAGACATCACTATCAGGTAACCTAAAATACTTTTTTTTTGTTTTTGGCATAACTTCTTATACAAACGGATTTTCGATTATCCGAGCCAACAAAATTTGATCGAACCCTATTATCTAGAAAAGAGCTTGCAAAATATCCGTTCTAAGAGCTTCACCTTCATCGAGCGTGTGAACACGGAATTAAGACACATCCCGTCATGACATTCACTAATGTACCCGTGATATCCTTGCATTGTATCTTTGCACACTCGCGATTTATTTTTCAGCCCAAATTACCTCAATGCTAAAACGTGCGCGTACCAGGCACCGATCCTCCATGCAGATCCCACAGGGCATAATAAAAATATAACTCAGTCTGTCACGGAAGAGGAAAACAAACCTCTTCACAGCGAGTCATTGTTGTGTTTTGCGCGAAATTAGCGCTAATAATTCACTTGAGCGCTTTACATGTGGGCAACGTTTGCAAAAAGTTTCACAACGCGTTGACATTTTATGTGCGAAAAAACTGTAATGTTACGAATTCTCTACCGTTAGTTTTTTTGTATATAGGGTGTCCCAACGTTCCGAGGGAACTCCATAACGTATGTATTATTAGAGGTATTGACTTTTTTTACATTAAAAGGACTGTCTCGAATAAAATTCGGAAATTTTAGATGGCTGCGGCTTTTTAGAAACGTCAAATATTTGTCATTGTCATTTTGTGCTGCTTAGTATCTAAAAATCTYGCGAAATAGAAGCTAATATTTGTACATTACATTTTGATTATAAAAAAATGAATGAAGAGGAACATCGACGAAAGGTTGTTGACAAATGGTTAGAAAATCCACAGCGTCCTAGGCACTTCATTGCAAAAGAATTGAAAATGCCATCGTTATTTCAAGACTTAAAGCACATTAAAACAGCCACATTCCGTAATAAAATCTGGCGGACATGATTTGTAATTAGAACAAAAACTTCTTAGAGTTTGTACAAAAAATCGTTTCTTAAAATTTAGTTATTTTTTAGTTTTAGATTTTACAGTCGACTGTTCAAATCTAAAATTGATGGAAAGTTTGCCAAAAAACCTTTTGACTAGTACATTAATAATAGGCGGTGCCACATGAACAAACTTAATTTGATATGTTTAAAAGTCATTGATCTAAACTGGGGAGATTCCATTAAAAACATAACTTTAGGCTATATAAACAGCAATGTTTCTAAAATGTGCAGCAGAAACTTAACTAGGTATATTGAAAAAAGAAAAGTCAAATAGATTATGGAGGTTATGATAAAAGATAACTGCTTTCAACCTATGTGGCTGGGTCTTCGACATTTGGGACTTCAGCTTCCTTTAATTTATATAGACTTTTCCTTAGATTATTTTGATTAACGTGTTCAACCTTGTTAAAATGAAAACAGTTGCTCCGAATGCATCAATTCTCGTTGTTAGACAATTAAAATTGAATTACTCTAATCACATCAATTAAGTCTTGCTTTCATACACAAAAAAGCTTGGGCTCCAATGCGGTAATTTTACTGCTCTATATGAATTCTTCCATGGAAATGCAAATTTGGCTGAAGAGGCTTTTAGGCTTTGAAGTTTTTCCGCATCATTAGCTGCCTTTTTTCTCTTTTTACGGATACCATTAATTATTTATTAGACAACTGTCGTATTCCTGCTATGACAGAAACGGATCAAAACATGTGGGAGAAGCTTTTAGCCCTTTACCCAAATGTTTCTGACGTTTTACTTTTGAATAAATTTCCGGATTTTGTTATTTATAGATCGTTAAACTACTTGCTCTTTGTGAATACTAAAATTGTCGAGAATAGGAATATATGTTATTATTTAATCGTAAGCAACGGTACTAAATTTCAATAAACAGGAAGTATACTCATACTCGTTAATTATTAGTACCGTATAACGTAAGCCCTGGAGTGCTATAATAACTGTTCCATTGAATTTTGCGATATGTGCATTTAGAATCTGGAACTAATAAATACAAAGGAAATTATCAGTGCTCGTRTATTTACTTCATATTTAATAAACGTCGGGTTGTGCAAAAACTAGAACCATAAAATATTTCAGTACTGGTATAGAACATTGAATAAGAATCATAAAACAGTCTATATTCTATGCCATTAACAACAGAGTAATGTATTACTTTATTTAATTTCATCACTATGAGCGATTTGTTAAATTCAGGCATCTCAGACTAGCATGGTTTCTGCAGTTTACACGTTCTACAGGCGAATCKAAATAATCCATTTTAGCCAGGCTCAGACCATTATAATAAACAGGTGTACGCCAAATGCCATTATGCGATTAAAACAAACATTTTGGAGATTTCTTGGACTAGGTATCGGTGTGCAGGTCGACAGCAGCTGACGAATATAAAGCAGATCCTTAAAGTTACATTAGACTAAATAATCAGACGCTTTGGACCGTCTGGCTGTCGGAAATATTCTAGTGGAGTGCGAATTTGTTCATACGTAATGTTACTACCATAATCTAAGGTCAAACTACTTGTATTTTGCAGTAATAGTTAGAATTATTCTTAAGTTTTATGTTTACGCCATAACTTTTATAGAATTCCCTCAGATATTTACTTTTCAGTTCTTCTTCTAGAAAATTTCATAATGGTCACTTGATTTTCAAAACGCCACTGCAATTTTTCAAGTTCTTTTTTAAATTAAATGCCCATCTGGAGATCAGGAGATCTACCTGAAAGTGAAGCTTCAGGGGGTATTCCAAGAGCACATGCATTGATATTTTCAGTCTTGACAGCAGCAACTGATTCATTTGCACACCCATTGATTGATGTTGCATTACTAAGTTCAAAATTCGTCTTTTTTTTGCTTTTTTGTATGCTTGATTGATTATTAAATAATCTATATACTAGTCAATTTGCAACGCAATAAATTGAAATTTCTACAATTTTGAGGGCAGTTGATTGCAGCTGTTTGCTTATTTGTTCAATTATTTGGTCGGCTTACACTAGAATAAATCTTATTAGACATAGCATTGTCATCATCATCTAGCCATTGTTTTCATGTATCAGGATTTTTAGAGAAAACACACTTTTCGACATGAGGTCATAGCCAATGAATCAGTCACCCTGGAGATAATTTTTATTTAATGCTTTAACTTTATGTGGACCGATGAACTTGACATAACAAGAGCGTCTGATAGCCTGCGTACACTTGCATCAGGATTGTCTTCGAGACGTACTTCATCAATATCGACGATTGTACGAGCCCAAACAACTATAGGTTCGGACATTTGATATTTTTCAGATTAAATAATTTTTACGATATGTAAAACATATTTTTCAAATTGATATTAATATTTTCAAATACAACTATATATATGCTTACTCTGCGGAAAATGCATGAGTAGAAAAACATATTATGTTTAAGAAATTAGTGCTTATTCAATACTATAACAAATTCATTGACAACTAAATCTTCGGACACTAATGTTATTCATGAGATATTTTAATCAGGGCGGCTATGAAAACAAAACATAATATTGGAAATTAATGCAACACCGCTTCTGTCAGTTTTGCAGTTAATTTTGTTATGTGCATAATAAATAATGGCTCGAGGAAAAGCGTTGAGTATTGAGTTGCGTAATCTTATTGTAAAATTGCGTCTAGATGGTAAGAGTGGGCGAAAAATCGCAAAAGATCTCGATTTACCTGTGTCAAGTGTTGCTGGCATTATCAAAAAATATTCATCAAGTGGTTCTGTTGCAATTGGAAAACACACTGGACGAAAACGGATAATTAATGACAGAGATGTTCGAGTTTTAATTAGCATCGCAAAGGAAAATCGCCGGAGTAGTCTACGAGATTTAAATGCAATATGGTCAGAAAGAATAAAGAAAAGAGCTTCTACAGAGACTACTCGTAAATACCTCAGAAAGCGGGGCTATAAATTTTATAAAGTAAGTTTAAGAGGTAAGTCTCTTGTACTCAAAAAGTAAAATTATATTAATTGTTCAACAGGCAAAAGAAAAACCACTGCTGACTATCCGCCAGAAACAAAATCGACTAAAATGGGCAAAACAAAGACAAAATTATGAACAAAGACAATGGAACAGCATCATTTTTAGCGATGAGTCAAAATTTGATGTATGCGTCGGTGATATGCGAAAGAGAGTGATTCGTAACAAATCTGAAACTTACCACAAAGACTGTTTAAAACGGACTGTTAAGTTTCCTGCTAGTGTTATGATCTGGGGATGTATGTCTTCGAAAGGTGTTGGATCTTTGCATTTTATAGATGGTACTGTGAACGCCCAAAAATACATTGATATATTGAGAACCAATTTACTCCCATCAGTAGAAATTTTAGTTAATGATGGCGAATGGACTTTTCAACAGGACGGCGCATCTTCGCATACCGCGAAAATTACAAAACAATGGTTTCAAGACAACTCTATTAACGTTCTGGGCTGGCCCTCCAGTAGCCCGGATCTTAATCCTATAGAGAATCTTTGGGCCATAATGAAAAGAAAGCTAAGAAAGGATCCCCAAAGAAATATTGAAGGTTTGAAACAAAAAATTTCGGAAATCTGGGAATCTATAACTGCAGAGGACTGTCAAAATCTGTTAAATACAATGTCTGACCGAATAAAGGCAGTAATTAAAGCCAAAGGGGATGTAACTCAATATTAAGGTGGTCTGTCCGAAGATTTAGTTGACAACGAATTTGTTATAGTGTTGAATAAGCACTAATTTCTTAAACATAATATGTTTTTCTACTCATGTATTTTCCAAAGAGTAAACCTGTATATAGCTGTGTTTGATGATAGTAATATAAATTTGAAAAATATGTTCTACATATCGTAAAAATTACTTACTCTCAAAAATATGAAGTGTCCGAACCTATAGTTGTTTGGGTTCGTAGGTCTCCTTGAGTACGGTAAACCATCGGCGTCAGAATCTCCAAAACTGAACTTTGCGAATATTCTTCTTCCGGTAATAATATGGCTGACAGAATTTGCCCTTTTTTGTTTGCAAATGGCTTTGTATCGTAAGCAAACCTAAAAAAATGCCTTTTTCCTTGACCTAATAGAACTGTTTCTTCCTGTCCCATCAATCCAGTGACCTCACTTCTGTTTTGCTTGAACATCCGCTTATAGTGGCGCTACGCAACTGGGATCGTCTAAATTCGATAATGGGCCACATCCCATGCAAACTGACGTCTTCTGATAACAGGAACGAATTATTGAATTAGCGGTGGCGTCAGTCACTGGCCATCGTGGTGATGGGGAGTGACAGCGACGATGGTGTCAATTGACGGCTTCCCTGACGTTGACGGCGCCACTTATTTTGCAACGTTCGTTGGTTGCGATAACGTAACAATTGTTGGCTGTCACCGATTACCATTAAGCAGTTGTTTGGATTATTAATTTGTTGACGGGTAGGTGAGGATTGTGCTCGTAGTTCACGCTTGTTATATCTGATTGTGGGATATTATTATAATAGCATAAGAGTACATTCCAGTCTTTCTTATTCGTTTAGTTTAGTTTTGCAGAAAAGCAGAAAAGAAATTGGTTCCCGAAAAATTAAAAAAAAAACTTTATAACAGAAAGTAGCAGAATGTTCTGGAATTGATGATGCAAAAAAATCAGTGAATCTGTTATATTGACTTTCATGAACTACGTCTTCCAATCATTGGTMTGTCTATTCCAAGTTGCAAACCATAAGAGAATTACAAGAGGAATAGGTATCACTTGTTACATTATATGGAGGTGTTCATGACAGCAGCAAACAGAATGAAATATGTACCAAAAGAAGATGAACAGWCAAGTGGAACAGTTCCGCTCGCAGATTGAGATCTATAGAAGTATCTTTTTATACCCCTTACACAAAATTTCTGAGCTCTTCTCTAAAACGAAGAGTGCAATACCTTTATGGAGTAAAGTAACGTGTCATATTAACGGACGAATCCAGCTTTTGCCTATACAACTGCGAGTTCTCAGACGGCCAAATGAGCCTTATGCAGAATTGGAGGTTCAGAATTCCGTCGTAGAGTGGGACTGCAGTTTGCTCTACAACATGTGGATTGGAATCTTGACGATTGAACGTGTATTATTCAGGGACGACTTCAGGTTTTGCCTATACAACTGCGACCGCCGCGTTCTCCGACGGCCAAACGAGCATTATGATAATACAACTTTCGTCAAATCGTAGCATCTGTAATGGTTTGGGCATGGACAGCTCGGGCAGAACTTGTCTCTTTACGTGGTCGTAATTTGACGAGTGATCGGTTGCATTAGAGAAATTTTATCTCAGCATGTTGTTCCATTTGCTCCTTACATCGGCAACAACTTTTTGCTAATGCAAGACAACGCAAGACCTCATGTTTCTCATGTAGTGCAGGAGTACTTGCATGAGATGGATATTGAGACCCTAGACTCTAACAGCTTTTATGTCACAGGCATTTTCAAGATCACTGGTTTTAAAATACCACATATTAGATTAATTTTTTTGCAGTTGAAACTTTTTTATGCATTTACCAGGTTCCTGACGACGTTACAGGGCGTTTTCTTTGAAGCTTAATAAATCACTGGATGCGACTGAAAAGGTTCGCATATAGTGCCTTAAAATTGCTTTAGAGATTTCGTTAAGTGCAGAATCAGCTTGATCTGGTCGAGACTCGTTTCATAGTAGCTTAGAGGGATTGCCAATTCCCAAATTATATATAAACTCGTCATTTTCACAATGCGCGCAATTTCCGAGCGCCATTTTACTGGGCGCATTATAGTTGGGCCAAATACTTTATCGCTCTTTAATCTGCCATTGAGTTGGGCCAGAAGGATGCGGACGGTGGATTATGAACCTCCCGCTGATAGTTATCGATAACGAATCCTTATCAGATCCTGCTACCTGATACTACTTAGAAAAGTAGGTAATTTAAACGCAAACATTTTGTGCCTGTGGACCCAATAGATCACGAAACACAATTAAGATGGGTGGGACTTATTTGAAAAATGTAAAATATTATTGGGCACTTGTCCTTAATGTCCTAAATAATTTGTTAAAGAGGGCGGTTACCTGTTGAAATGAGTTTATAAATTCTGAAACGCAAGTCAAATTAAACAGTTTTACTAAAATTTCTAGCGCACATTCATACRGGCGAAATGGAAGTTGTATTCATGCAAAGTGAAAAAGGCAAAAAACTGTTGGTGGTGAATAACTACAAGTTTTGCATCGCAAACGTGCTGAAAAACGGAACTGTGCGTTGGAGCTGTACAAATAAAACATCGAAATGTCCCGCAAAAATCTACACGTCGGCTGGAAATGAGATCTTGGACTACGAATTATCTCACAATCACAAAGAAGACATAAACCTGCACAGGCAGATTGTCAACAACAGTGTGAAAAGGAAAGCTCTAGAAAATGTACACGAAAAACCTGCCAAATTAGTGCACACGGAACTTCGGTCTAACCCTGGCATAAGCAGTAACATAACGACTTACGATATGGAACTGGTAAGGCATAATATATGGATGTGCAAATCTACCCAAAACGCAAAAAACGTTTTCGAAGCAGTAAACACTTTGGCACCTATGACAGATAAAGAAGAATCATTTGTCTTGACAAATAATGCAGACCAAAGTATCATCATTTTTGCTCCTTATAGCAATCTTTACTTTTTATGTTGTACTGAAACTGTGTATATGGACGGCACATTTGATTTTTGTAAAGAGCAATAAACTTACTGAAGTTAAAGTATTTCGTAACATAAATGACTATAAATGCAACAAAATGAATTTTAATCCCCCCATATATGTACATATATCGGTTTCACAAAACCAAGAACAGTATTTATGTATATCTATACATGTCAAACGAAACGCGTTACGAATAAAGAAACGAGATAATTAAGCAACGAAGGTAAGAAAACGTTGCATCAATAAATTCAATTTAGCTACATAAAAAAATAAGGACCAATCGCACGTAACAGCAGTATTAAATATAACGTATCTATAACTAGACTTAGCTGTTTAGTCCACGACGAGTACGTTTCGTGAAGGTGGCCCAATGTCCGGAACCAAATCAGGTAAGTACCACGAATGTCGTCGCTACCAGGTGCAGTCAAGATGTTCTGTGATGCAGTCTCGGAAACAGGAACTTCCCGATCGAGCGGTGCACTGGAAATTTACTAACTGGCACTGGAGAATGTTCACGTCCGTAGTGGAATACGTGAAACGACGTGAGTGCTTCTATATTGACGTAAATACGTCGCWACTTGAATCTGTACGTAAATACGTCGGTATTTGAAGCCCTACTAGCGTGTAAGTAATGCACTCGTTGCACCGAAGCGCACAACCTTTTGAACTTACCTCGTATAGAGGGCAACGCCGCGTTAGACGAATACGGCTGGTTAGTCGAGTTATAAGCAGATTTTCAAATCCACAATTGAGTGAAATTCCATTCAGCAAAATCCAACTACTATAACTACAGAACTACTCCAAACTTGAACGGAAAAATAGAAGCACTTGCAATCCCTAAATCGGCTTTACCAAGTCAGCTTCACTAGATTTGCCCATAAACTGCCGAAATCGGCGTACGACCAAGCGATAAGCGAATGCAAAAAGGAGCCAAGGTAGGCGAAAGAAGACCGCAGAAACAGACGCTGAAGCCAATATCATTTTCAATTGTTTTTCAATATCCTACATCTCAACCATTTAGATACTTATATTGAACAATGAAGTCTTTGGAAAATAATGAATTGAGTTGATGGTTATATTATACCACAAATAAACTACTATTAAAGGAAGTAKATATTTCTGCCTCGCTATGGGATTTTGCTCTGCTACTTTTCGTGCATTATCCCAAGAGCAGATAAGTATAAAAAAAGGATCACAAGTGCACAATGAAATCTCGACATACCAAGACCGTGGGAGAGTTCGTTCAGGTATTGACTGATAAGGACACCGTTAGACACACAGTGATTCAGGTATTTGCTGGAAAACCGAATCATCGCTGGTGTGAGAAATCACAAACGAATTACAAGATTCCGATCTTTTCCTACTTAGTTTCGTAATCGGGCTTTCCACAAGATAACCGAATGCGAAACATGTATTTGTATAAATAAGATTCGGGAATTTGCGGAAGTTGACACAAATTGTCCCGTTTGAGTAGGTGATGATTGCGATCTTATCAAAAGAGAAGCTTGGCAAATAATTATGGGTATATTTATCATATGCGAAGGGGTATCAGTAAGTGTTTAGCATGTCAATACTGCTCAATTCCTTGATTCAGTTTCTTCTTCACTGGTGCACACGAGTGAGTCAGTTCGACATATACTTGGTATCTGTTGATATAATCATAAGCCAGTAGAAAAAGCTTTGACTCTTGATAATATTTCGAACATGAAAAGGAAAGATAGGTATTAATAATAATACACTTAATTAATTAGCACAAGGCTAGTATTTCATACATTGGAAAATAACATTTATTAATTTATTTAATGTTCAACATGAATACACAAAACAAACAACCCAAAACGAATTAAACAATATTCGCACGCTACCCAGTGCCCGTAATATAAACTAGCAACTGTAATTTGAAGCATCTAAGAGATTTAGCAGATCTAACATGAAGTGGCAATGAATTGTATTTTATAAAACCTTTAAAAAATAGAGATTTAGAGGCAGTTGCGTAAGTTCTATTCACAAAAATATCACCAGCATTTCGAGTTTCATACTGATGAACATCATGTGCCCTAACTATTATTTTTGTTAGGTAAGGTGGCATGAGATTATTTATTATTTTATATATAAAGACCATCGTAAGATACAGCACCCTATCCTCAATAAGTTACATCCCGATAAACGGAGTGTCCATAAAGTAATGTACAAATTTCAAAATAAGGATTATTTGCAAAAAATCTATGACAAAGATATAACGTCATCAAATTGTTTGTTTTTTAAGAACCCTATACATCTTTTGTGTTATTCAAGTCCCCTTAATCTAAGGAATTTAATTTTTATGTCTATTAGAAGAATAGTTTTTCAATACGGGTATAAAATGATGTTAAAATAATTACATAGAAAAATGGGCTAAGATCCAAATAATGAAGACTTTCGACATAAAATATACAGATAGGTCCTAGAGATTTTTGTAAATGTCAACCAAAATTTAATGCTAGATGTCGTTCTATTTAAAATTTCAAGTTATTTGCGCTCTAAAGTGTTCAAATTGACCATCACTATTAATAATTATATACTTAGTGCAATGATTCATAAAAATACAAGTGTTTACTTTTTGTGCTTTGTAGCATCAGGTATTTTGATTGTTGCACTTATCGTTATAGACGGCTTGGGATTTCAGTTTAGAGATAAAGTTGTTGATTTAAGATGATTTAACTTATAATTGGATTACTAATATAAGTGATTAATCACATAGATGGGCGCAGATAACAAGCGGACATACGATCTAGCGATTTTTTGTAGCATAATGTTTTGAGCTCTTTATCAAATAGGTGCCATCATCTATTGTAAATGTTTACCCCGGTAAGTTATTTTGTTAAGTTTGCTCCAAAGGTCCTGCGCGTTGGTATAACATAATTCTGTTTGTCTGCTCGATAATTATTTCACAAATCAGTTCATGTAACGGATTTAAGTTTTTTCGGTTTCTGGTTTCTGCATGGCTCTAATCGTGGACCGCTACTATTATCTTTTATGGTGAACCGAAAACATCGAATCTACTTTTGCCTAACAATGGGGTCGTCCCACAATTTTTTTTATTTTACATTTATAATGTACATAAAATTGAAACACAAAGACATTTTTTTTCGATTTTTTCCGGTTCTTCTTTGCCGATAAAAAAATGCGAAAGTATGGATTTTTCAATATCCGTTTCAAATGCCTCGATATTCCGCCACGGAGATGACGTAAAAGGTTCGCATGCTGACGAAAGCGAGAAACGCCAGTGCACTAGCGGAATTGCAAGTAATATTTGTTTAAATTTTTTTTTTATAGCTGCGTCGCGTTGCCAATGTGGGCAAATTTTCGCGATACCGTGAGGAATGTACTCCTAAACTGGCATTGTGACTTTGATACCTAGGTCAACTTAAGGCGTATTTGTGAAAATAACTTAAATCATCCTTCAGTCAGTTTATTCTATAATGAACAGTTCAATATAGTAAGCGCATTCACTGGCCTTTTGCTGAAATACGAAAGCACTTTAACCATCGAACCTGCTTTAGAACTAATGTTTTTATTATGAGGAATTCAACGACGCTTGAAGCTTGATAATGTTTAGTTTGTATACTTTCGTATGACAACGATATGATAAATTTTGAAACTGTCAGGACGATCTCTGGCCCTCGTTGGGAAGAAAACGGTAAAGTAGATTAAGTGGTGGAGCAAGATGTTGTCGAAGTATTTGGGTAATCTATTGATTTTTTAATGTCAAAATGGCTTACGTTAAGAAATGTTTTGTTCCGTGTTGTAAGATACTACTGCTGATGAACAGTTACAGGTTATTCCTATGTTTACATTATAATATTGACATTGACGGTTATACTTATACCTTCGCCCCTCTGTCTCACTCCCATTGCATTATTTGTGTTTCTTTGGCTATTTATAAAACTGACAACAGTGAGCACCTAGTTACCTAGGGAGCTGTAACAGTGCGCATGACGGAAATTAGGAACCTTTTGCGTAGTTGTTGGCGGATTTAAGAAAATGTTTGAAACAGGGTAATTTTTTTACCGCCGTTTGTTACGAGTTGAATTAATCTGAAAGCAAAATAGATGCATGGCACTAGTATTCATGATGTAAGCAATAAAAGGCATAGGTTAAAACTATCAAATTTTAATGTGCGGGACGACCCTTTTATAATACATTTATAGTTACCTAAAATACACGTGATATTTACTTGTTCAGTGTTTTAATTCCCATGACTCTCATCACTAATATAATAGATTCGCATATACTTAAAACTCGATATTCACTTATACTATAAAGCGCATTGGTGATAAACCGCGGCATTACGCCGCTGAAAGGTATGATGCATAAAACTGAAATAGTCGTATGTGTTAGCTCAATAAATACGGCGCCAACATGATTATTGCCGGTTTTACAGTTCCGTTCGCATTAACCAACTAACGCAATCTTGTCACAAGTTTGTAACTTGATTTTTATTGTCGCTTGTCGCGATTGGAATCCGAATTGCCATCAGTGGGAAGGGAATTATGTCATATTGTGGTCCAAATGATTGGAAGACAAACCAGTACCTCGCAGTATTTTCCAAATGCTAGTTTGTTGATATTTCATTTGGTATAAGTAGCATTATTCAGGAATTATTTCATATTTTATGTAAAATTTGGCATTTGCAGTGTGTAGCGGAGAAGGATGTAATTTCCCCAATTCGTTTAGATGTAAAGAAATTCAATAACGAAATACAAAAGAAAAGCGGTTATTAGGAAAAAATTATGCCCGTCTTTATAGCACTTTCACGTACATATTTTAGCCAAATTATGGACACCTAATAATATTTGCTGTTAAATTTCGTATTTGCACAAAGTCAAAATCTCTGTTTGCTCGTATAGCTCCTTCTGCACTTACCTTCATAATATAAACAGATATACTACCAATCTTAAGCCAAATATTGATTATCCGATAAGAAAACTTCACTTTAATACCAATAAATAAAATTATATTAAAGCATCCAATGAAATGGGGTCTCAAAGACATCTCTGCTTATAGATAGGTCTCATTTTAAAGCGAAATTTATTTTGTAACACTGTGATTTACCTCTCCTGATTAACATTGTTGTATTTGTTGTAACACTGTTGTATTTCCTGACATTGTCGCTTTTTCCCATTTTAGTGTACTTTCCATTCATACTGATGCCTCGTTCAAGGACACACATGGTGAATGGTAATAAAACTTGCGTTTAACAATCTGGGGAATCCGATGCTCCTTTTTATAGAACAAATATGACAAATCACCTGATGAATCAACATACGAAGGTGCACTCAATTGACTTAGATATCTGACGTGGATTTTTTTATTAAGAAATACTAATTACACATTGCACACCATAAAAATTTTGTATTAAATGATCCATTTTTGTTGCTGTTTATTTATTTATTTATTTATATATAGAAGCACAAATAGGACGAACCTAAAACAGTGCTTACAACTAATTAACACCTAATTTATGATTATAACATTATGTAAGAATTAAACTATCAAAATACGATACGAAAAGGAAGAATTTATTGGTGAAGCACTTTAAAATTTTTTTCTTCGAAATGAGTATACAGAATCACTAAATATATCAACTTCAAATGATGGATTAGTTAGAATGCTTAATGAATTGCAGGACTTCATACTTCTAAGAAGCGGGGAGTTTGCATATGCATTAGTGAAATGTACTGGTACATAAAACAAATTATGAGACCTAGTGTAATACACAGAAGGCACCGAAATATTCAACATACTCAAAATAATTGTCGAGTCCACCGCACCATTGCAAATCCTGTGCAGATAACGGAGATCTGCAAAACTCTCCTGAGGCAGCATGCGAAAGTGTTCTCGTATAAGATCAGTACTCTGCAGATCCATACGAAGTTTATAAGCAACATATCTAAGGAATTTGTTCTGAATCCTTTTAAGCCTATTAACGTACACAATATATTGGGGATTCCAAATAACCGAAGCACAGTTCAGAATAGAATTGACGTAAGCCATGAACAAAGAATTAAAAGATTTCCATTTTCTAAATTCAGAACAAACTCTAAAAATAAATCCTAGACTATTATTTGCCTTCCTTACAATATAGGAAATATGTTCACTAAATAGCATATTTGAATCAAATACAACACCTAAGTCTCTAATTGAATTTACCCTATTCAACAAGCTACTGTTTATACTATAATCAAATTTTATAATGCTCTTATTTCTGGTAAATGATATCGTTCAACATTTATCAATGTTAAAAAAGGCTATTACTCTGGCAGTACGATTTCAGCGTTTCAATATCCTCCTGGAGAAGCTTGCAGTTGTCTATAGAAGAAACACAACGATAGATTTTTAAATCATTGGCATACATTAAAAAATTTGAAACAATTAGAAATGTCCTTTATCTAGATATTAAACAACAAAGGACCTAGATGTGATCATTGAGGAACACCTGAGGTTATTTCTACTTGATCAGACTTAACCCTACCAATCTTCACAAACTGACTCCTATCAAACAAATATGATTCAAACCACGCAAGAAGAGAATCACACACACCAATGTCAAACGCTAAGCTGAAGTCAGTGTAAATGCTATCAACCTGTTGTTGATTGTCCATTTGTTGTAATAAAAATTCTGTGTACACAAACAAGTTAGAAACCACTGAGCGTCCACTCATGAAACCGTGCTGAGAAGGAAAAAATCAGAAATTTTACGTGGAAGAGGACATGATCGTATATAATTGATTCAAAAATTTTAGCAAAAATGCACAGCTTTGACACTGGGCGGTAACTAGCAACAAAACTCCTATTGCCTGATTTAAAGATAGGTGAAACCGTAGCAGTTTTCCAGATTCTAGGAAAGACACCTTCTCCTAATGATTTATTGAAAATTATCTGAAGAGGAGTCAACAGATTATCCATGCATTCCTTTATGAAAATGACTGGTATCATAAAAGGGCCTATTCCCTGTTTTGAAAGAGCTTGTACTCTTTTCCTTTTTAATTTGCCATAGCTGCCCACTGGTATGAAGTAAATTAGCTATAAACAAGGAATTTTTAATTTCATTTTCGGGGATCTTTTTTTAACTAACCTTTCCTTCAGCTGCTTGGAAAACAGTGCAAAAAAGTACGTAACAAAATTTTATGTGGTATATGTCATTTATAGACTGTTGACTACTGATGATGTTCAAGCAAACACCTTTGCCTATTGTTCTTGATGCTGAAGATTATTGCTAATTATAGTTCAATTTGCTCGAGTGAGTGTTTTATCTAGGCGCCACAGCGTCGTTCGTACCCCATAGCGCTCGTTTACATCGTTCACCTTTCCTTTATTTGGATCGTTTACTTTGATGTCGTAGTAAGTGCAAAATAAATATTGACGAGTTTATTCTGCGATAAAGCCATTTAAATAACCACGCGCGACAATTTTTTCACTGTTGTTTGCTGTTGAATCCTACGTCACTGTATTTAAAAACATTTTGTCATGAGGTACTCCTTTCGACTTAATAGAATAAAAATGGAGTATTTTGTCCACTTTACGGATTGCTGTCCTTGCGTTATAACTTCAGAATCATCATGAATTTTTACAAACAATTGTTCTTCATTCCTGGTCTGTCTTCGTTTTTTGTTATTTTTCTATTGGCCAAACAACTCTCTATTAAATGGATTGTACGGGGCAGAAAAACATAGTCATGAGCTCTTATCAGTTATCGAATTCTCCAAACTAATCTTGAACGAGGAATAAATGGAATTAATTAATATACATTGCAGCAGCAACTGAATAATTACAGCCTCTTGACTTTTTTGGGCTCTTTTTTCTGTTATCTTTCCTATGATATAGGATATTTGGACGAAGTATGGTCACTCATTGTACTAATAATAAGAGTACGTATCTGGTTAGAGATTTTTGGTGTTTTGTCTTCTTTAAACATTCAGTATGATTTAATAATAATGTAAAATCGATTTAACAAATAAGGAAAAGCTTTTGCCAAAAAAGGAAATTGTTTAATAAACACAGTATTTTGTTTAATATATATAGGAAGTTATTTTGAGAAATAAGGAAATATAATTAAAAATACTTTTCGTGGAACGTACATCAATAGGACTACTAATAGTTTTTCCTTTTGTGTTTTAGAGTTGTACTAGTAGTATAAAGCCAAATTTATAACCTTGAGAACCCGGTGCTAACTTAGTGGTGGTCGGAAAACAGCGATTTTTATTTACTATACTTACGTTAATTTCCTTGGCAGTATTAATTTTTTAAAGAATCTCAGCCTATTAATGGAATGAATCAATTTCTTGTCGAAACTGAATATATCTTATAATTATTTTACTTACTTTCAAGACACAAACGCTTCAGTGGTAGTGCTCTCTAACCGACACGCGGTAATTCATTGAACATGGTTATCGTCAATTCTCTAGATATTGGGTGGGATGCAGGGAACACACTATTTCGTTGCTTTGAATGTGATATGAAGCATTTGTCGTATCAAATTAAACAAAAAAAAACGGTGCCCAAGTTAAGACGTTAATAATTTAAATTATAATGCTACACAGATAAAACTGTTTTTTTGGATTTATAAAATCAATTTGTTTGACTTACATTTCTTTAGGCCCAACAAAATAACAAACAAATTTCATTTGTAAGAAGAATATCAGTTTGTAACTATATTACCATTTATTTGAGATCGAACAGAACTTGCGAGTTCAAGTTACCTAATAATTATTTGAGCGAATAAAATATTTTTCACGGTCAAACAATTTATTCCAATGAATTAAAATTTCAAATATTTAAATTAAACGCTTTGAAGAATTATATCAACAAAAGTAAATGCTTGTTTCTAATAAATATATCTTTCGTTAAATCAGTGTTTCTTTTTGTTATTCAACTATTTAAATGTTCAACTCAAACACACCTGTTGTTATAGCAAACAACATGTATTTAAATAGAATAAATGATGCTTTAATGCAACAATCTGTTTTTGGATACAAAGAATTGTTTGAATTTGCGCGTGCTACTAGCAAAGTGGAAGTTTGGGGTTCCGCTTCTTTAGCCATGGTTGGACACTGGACAGAATGTATCAAGGTAAATCGGGAAAAGCCGCCGTTATTTGTTTCTTATTATTGTCAGTTTATTTCATTAAACTGTGAAACAAAAGAGGAAGATGGTCACAGATTTTAAAAGTAAGTATGAAGCCTAAATAAAGTATTTGCTTAATATGATCTGGAAAATGAGGCGTTCCAACAAGCACATGATCGTTAACGCAAGCTCTGTTACAAAATGACCATCTATGATTCGTAAGGATGTTAATTACGGCGTTGTTTCTCTACATCTTGAAGTAGGTATATGTTAGTAAAGTCTGCTCAATGAAGTGCCCTACTTGTACCAAACTACTATTACAAGTAATGCGTTATTTATTCAGTATATTTGTAATACTAAAATGGAACACATTTATCACGCTATAGAAACCAGTAGATTTGTGATTGTCCTTTAAATTAAAATAAATATCATACTTTCGGTCTGCATTATATTCGTACATATAAGTAGCAAAATTTGCCTTGTCAATGGATTTGTCTAGGTTAGGCTGATTTAAATCAGATGTTTTGTACTAAACCAATTACAGTTTTGCGGAAATGAATTGAGTGACACATTGAATTTTTAATCACAAGAAACAACTTATACGCTCTATAAAAAATAGGAAGCCACGGGAATACACTTGCATAAAATACATAGACATATCGAAGTGGGTTAATCAAAATTTATTTCTTTAACTTAAAAACGATTTATTTATATGTTTAAAGGGGTTGTTTGAACGCAATATTTATACAATCTAATTAAAAAATATATATTTCATTAGAATTCACATGCAGTTTGCTCAAATAACAGAGATAATGAATTGAGCATATGAATTCTTTCAATCAAACAATTGTTTGATTCCAGGAAATAGCTGTTTGATTGGACTAAATCAGTGATATCTTTACTGCAAAGAAATATTTATTTMGTATGCAGAGCATCACTTACCTCTTCTCTAATTCTAAACAAATATTTGTTTCAGTCAAATTTAATCATATGTTTATTACAAACATCTTTATGCTTTAGTGAAACAAATACTTTGTTCTACAAAGGAAATGATTATTGATGCAATAGTTTCAAAAGTTAATTTAAAGCTTTGTATATAGTATGTTAAATAAATGTTATTTTAGACGCTCAAGAATTTTGAGGGTTTGAAACAAAAAATGATTTGCTTCGCCATATACAAACAAATAATTTGTTTGCCATAAATATATTTTTTTTCTTCCAAACAAATTGTTCTCTCTGTGTACAGCTTTGAAAGAAGAGGGTATAATTTTGTTTTTAGAGAATATAGGAGTTTTGAGTGCAAATAATTGAACATAATTGATTGAATACATTAATATGTTCATATGTACATACGTATATTCGAATACAAATATATTCTGCTTAGGAACATTCCATTAACATCAAATGAAACATGTATATTTAAATGAAACATACGCAGACTGGTTTTAAATAAATAATAGAAACTAGCAACTTTGTTAAGAAATTATATAACTAATAACAGGCAACAAACGAAAAGCACTGGATAATACAAGAACTCAGCTGGTTGACCCACAAAAAGAAAATCACAGATATCGTTCAAATCTATTCTGAACATCTGGACGTCATTACTTTTATGAAGGTTTGTGAACGGGCCGTAATACAATCAAAACCATATTCGCAGAATATTTCGGGTCGGTTTTTGCCTACCTATGATGCTTTTAATATCTACCATAAATTATTCCAATTGTACTTTGATATTTTCAATGCACCGGATGCTTTCGATATACTTTTAAATACTTTCGATACTTGTATAACACGAGAATATCGATATAACTATCGAATAACTATCGATACTTTGCCCAGCCCCAGAGAGAAACAAAAATTGATTCCATCAAAAAATTTCTTGTTCCCTTACACTTGAAGTAAATAAACACATTCGAAACTCGGTCGTATATTCGATTAAAAATTACACCAAATCACACGTGCTGCTTCCTGCCGCCCTCGTAGCACCACCTTCCTCAGGTGACGATCATCTTCGCCTCGCCGGTTTCCGGCATCGGCTTCGGTGCGGTTCGGCAAAGTCGGCGTGGTCCGCGGAATGGTTCAGTTCGAACGCACCAGTGCAGGTGTATACAACGTGGTCGCAGTGCGCGTCTCGACATGTCGCGAGGTCGCCGGTCGTGAATTTTCCAATCGAGTACCACGCGAGTGCAATTCAGTTTCCCGGACCGCCCGTGCCCCCCAGAGAGATAAAAATGTTCTTGTGCGTGTAAATGGTGTTTTCATCCTGTGATATGGGACCACCTTCATGCTACTGAGGCCTGCTTCCCAACGTAGGTATATCGGACGTGGGTGTTTTGCTGTATGGTTTGTTTTTCTTCTGTCTCGGTGCGTTTTTTCTTTTGTTTTGTTATTATAAAGGAGGAGGCTTGTCCCGAGGTGAGCTTATGTAATTGGTTTTTTGGGGTTGGTCGTCGGGATCTTCAAGATCACAAATGAAGTGACGAGATTTGTCGCATTATTAGGCTAATTTTCCTGTTTTACTGATTTGCCACTATAGAAAAATTACCTTGCTATAACATTTTTATATGATTGGAATAGATTGACTACGTTTATGGTACAAGAGATCTACTGTTATAATCCTAAGATGTATTTTGATGCTTATCGTGATTAAGAAATGTGATGCAACGCTTCAAAATGAGCTAACTCGCTAATTTTATCCAGCATTTAGCTAATTCACCTTCCATTTTCCCATACAAACGAGAATATCGTTAACAGTGCCTGTTTGAAGGACATCGATAAATCGAGACGTTTTCTTGCTCGATTTTTTTGTATTAGTGGTCCGATACTTGACACAGCAAAAAACGATGGTACATAGATCAGTGACTCATAGAACATTGCTAAATGAAAGACGTTAACCTGGCCAGCGATAACAATAGAAATAGCAATTACATAAATTACCGTCACGAAGGATGTTATTTTTGGCATTTACGTATAGCCAATGCTGTAAACCAGCAAAGTATAGAAAAACAGAAATTAATGACAATCATGTACTTTTCTTGTCTGATTTCTAATATCTACTACTAAGGGGAGATTATTATAATACACATAGATAATATGTTTATTACCTACTTAAAGTGACCATAATAATTGTTACACAGGTAATAAGATCTCAGTTACAAGTCCCAACGCTCAGGGAATTAAAAAATTAAACTTGCCATTAACCTTTTCTGCTAAAATAAAGGGTAATAGTGAATTTTTTACAAATGTTTACAGCTCAGAAGTGTAATTTTTTTAGTAACTTAGTCCACAATTGGACTAACTAAATTACTAAATTTAAGTGTAATTTATATTTCCTAAATTGCAACAATCTTCAGTTGTACAATAAAAAATTTTTATAGTGCATGTGTTTTAAAAGTTGCCAAGCCAACGACCAATATTACAGGAAATATAAAAAGAAAAAAATTTTGCTAGAACGAAAACAATACTAAAATTCTATTAACCAGTAACTTAACATATCGTAGAAGTATGTAGCAATTAATATCTAAACTCAAACTAAACTAAAGGGGATGCTATATGAAGAAGGAAAACTTATATAAATTTAGTTATTAAAAATTGTAAAGTATCGTTGTTAATGTCGCAGCATTTGAATGTTAAAAGACTAGAAAGAGTATTTCGTTTAGTAGATATAGTAGCAGTCACATTGAACGACGGAACTGTAATAAATTACAATTAAAGGCACTGAATAGTATTATTTGGTCAGATAAGTAAGTAGGTAATATAAAAATTGTGAAAGCTTCCAAACTAACTATATGAGTCTGATAAAGGGGATACTAATTGATCTAATTTTGACTGAATTAAAGCATAGAGCGACATACGAACGACGTTCATGTCGAAGAAATCTTTACAATTTCTTTAAATAAAACATAGGATTTTATATGTATATATATGATATATGTATGATATATGTATGTATGTATAGTAAGTCAGTAAAATATAACCTAAAGTTGTGGCATTGTGACGTCTGATGCTWAACGTAATGAAAAGAATAAATAAAATGAATTTAGCAAATTCACATTTCACTTTCTCATATAAATGTGGATATCGCTAACGCTTTATTTGATTTTTTTTTGTATTCAGCGATCCGATGCTCGAAACGGCAAAAAAACGATGCTAGATTAGTGKCTCATAGAACATTGCTAAATGGGAGACATTAACCTGGCAAGAGATAACAATAGAAATAGCAATTACATAAATTACCGTCACGAAGGATGTTATTTTTGGCATGTATAATGCTATAAACTAGCCGAGTACTGAAAATCACGAAATTTTTTTTTCTGGTTTTTAATACCTACTACTAAGGCGAGATTATTACAATACATAATGTGTATTACCCTACGCTTTATTGTGCTTGCAATGGGATCTCAAATTGTGCAATAAAAAAGCGTGCATAATAAGATTCTATGGCACATGTTTGAGTTACATTAAATATCAAGAAAACTGCAAATTTTGAACATACATTTTCTGTAGATACACGAACATCAGTGGAGTCAACTAACTCAATTTTTGGCGCATTATCAGCCTTATGTATTGCATTGCCTTGACTTGATTCCTCCATGTATTCTTGAACTTTGAAATCGTCGAAAGTCATATTGTTCCATTGGTCATCATCTCTAATTATAAGCATCTCACTCGTTTTCACTTGCAGCAACTACCATAGGTATTCCATACTGTAAATGCTTTATATAGTTTTCCATTGTTTGAAATTACACCAACAGAACCTTTTCACAAGCATTTTTGACCCATTTTTACACAGCCTTTTGCAAATTTCTTAGAACACATGTTTATGTTTGCTTCTTGATTTGCTGAGTATTACTGAAATATATTTGATTAATTCGACCTATATACGAGCCCAAACAATTATAGGTTCGGACACTTGATATTTTTCAGATTAAATAATTTTTACGATATGTAAAACATATTTTTCAAATTGATATTAATATCTTCAAATACAACTATATACATGCTTACTCTGCGGAAAATGCATGAGTAGAAAAACATATTATGTTTAAGAAATTAGTGCTTATTCAACACTATAACAAATTCGTTGTCAACTAAATCTTCGGACACTAATGTTATTCATGAGATATTTTAATCAGGGCGGCTATGAAAACAAAACATAATATTGGAAATTAATGCGACACCGTTTCTGTCAGTTTTGCAGTTAATTTTGTTATGTGCATAATAAATAATGGCTCGAGGAAAAGCGTTGAGTATTGGGTTGCGTAATCTTATTGTAAAATTGCGTCTAGATGGTAAGAGTGGGCGAAAAATCGCAAAAGATCTCGATTTACCTGTGTCAAGTGTTGCTGACATTATCAAAAAATATTCATCGAGTGGTTCTGTTGCAATTGGAAAAAGCACTGGACGAAAACGGATAATTAATGACAGAGATGTTCGAGTTTTAATTAGCATCGCAAAGGAAAATCGCCGGAGAATTGTACGAGATTTAAATGCAATATGGTCAGAAAGAATAAAGAAAAGAGCTTCTACAGAGACTACTCGTAAATACCTCAGAAAGCGGGTCTATAAATTTTATAAAGTAAGTTTAAGAGGTAAGTCTCTTGCACTCAAAAAGTAAAAATATATTAATTATTCAACAGGCAAAAGAAAAACCACTGCTGACTATCCGCCAGAAACAAAATCGACTAAAATGGGCAAAACAAAMACAAAATTATGAACAAAAARAATGGAACAGCATCAWTTTTAGTGATGAGCCAAAATTTGATGTATGCGTCGGTGATATGCGAAAGAGAGTGATTCGTAACAAATCTGAAACTTACCACAAAGACTGTTTAAAACGGACTGTTAAGTTTCCTGCTAGTGTTATGATCTGGGGATGTATGTCTTCGAAAGGTGTTGGATCTTTGCATTTTATAGATGGTACTGTGAACGCCCAAAAATACATTGATATATTGAGAACCAATTTACTCCCATCAGTAGAAATTTTAGTTGATGATGGCGAATGGACTTTTCAGCACGACGGCGCATCTTCGCATACCGCGAAAATTACAAAACAATGGCTTCAAGACAACTCTATTAACGTTCTGGACTGGCCCTCCAGTAGCCCGGATCTTAATCCTATAGAGAATCTTTGGGCCATAATGAAAAGAAAGCTAAGAAAGGATCCCCAAAGAAATATTGAAGGTTTGAAACAAAAAATTTCGGAAATCTGGGAATCTATAACTGCAGAGGACTGTCAAAATCTGTTAAATACATTGTCTGACCGAACAAAGGCAGTAATTAAAGCCAAAGGGGATGTAACTCAATATTAAGGTGGTCTGTCCGAAGATTTAGTTGACAACGAATTTGTTATAGTGTTGAATAAGCACTAATTTCTTAAACATAATATGTTTTTCTACTCATGTATTTTCCAAAGAGTAAACCTGTATATAGTTGTATTTGATGATAGTAATATAAATTTGAAAAATATGTTCTACATATCGTAAAAATTACTTACTCTCAAAAATATGAAGTGTCCGAACCTATAGTTGTTTGGGTTCGTAAAAACGTCTTATTTTAGTACTGTTTTACAAGTTGTAGCAAGGCAAAATTAAGAAACAACCCACATGCCTGTAAGTAGACATGAATTCTTACATGAATATTTTAGTGAGTCCTCAGTTGTTTGTAAAATCTCGAGCTTGGTAATTTGTAATAAATTTTGTTAGTTATTTTTGCTTATCAGGTAATTGACTATCAAGGTCTTGCCGTGCGCTATTAAATATCACCTTGTATTAATCGCGCAAAATACTTCGAACACTAAAAGTAATAGTACCTAATTCAAGATACTGAACGTTGATTACCTACTAACCGACTATTTATAGAGCAATTTCTTTGCCTGTTTCTTCAAAACCGACTTATGTGTGAAGATGATGCTTCCATTTTTTTATGTTTCGGTTGATTGAAGTTGTGTGCGTCTCAGCAGCGTTGGAGTAAACGAAGAAAAATATAAAATAAATAAAAATTCTTACATTCCTGACTAGAGTAGCCCTGTTTTTGGAATGTACAAACTGAGACTATCATAAGGATCTAAAATGTAATTAATAACTATCACCTTAATAATAATGCGATTTAGAAATTGGAATAGTGGACTACGATGGCATAAGACTTTAATAGCTTATCAAAATTCTTCGAAGTGTCTTCCTATAGTTCCTAGATACCCTCTAAACGTTCATTTGTCGCTAATTTCGAATATATTTAAAAGGATTTAAATCCTCCTTGTTAGAATTTGCCTCGTAAGCCTTGTCGCCTCTAGTGTGCTTCATGGCAGCTGCTTAATAGCGTTTATTGAATATTTACTGCGGAGTTTATATGCGTAAGTAAATCCACTGTGATACGTTAACAATATTCCGAATGCCTGGGATGCCTCTGCCGATGTCTGCAAGGTCTATTATTAGCTATCCAGGTGCAGTGAGCGCAAGACGTGTAATTTTGTAAACTAAATGAGCAAATCAGGTACTTTGCATGTAGTCGCAGAGCCTTCCTGATGCTGAAATTACGAGGTTTCCGCCTGTACGGGCAGTTCTTACAATGCGTCAAGTTTGCAACCACACATAGATTTTGAAATTTGACTTTGGTAGAGATTAGAGGCATAAATCTCGAATACTTGTGGAAGCATTTGGAGTAATCATCAAGGTTTACGTCAGGTGTTATAAAAATAGTACACGTTATTTTAGGTGCCGTTTTGCTATTTTAACCGCAAGTGATAAACGTAATCTTTACAGCCCACTATAAATCCGACAGAACCGCGAGACGAACAACAAAATGACTGAACGGATTCTAACTACAACGCTGATTTTTTCGGACACATCCCGTGTTTTCTCGCGTAGTTTTTTTTTCAACAGCATATTTTCAGTCGCCAACCATGTTTTGTCGTTTTTTAACACGCCCATGTGTTTCTATTTAGGCTTGACGTTTTCGCTGATATAAATTCGCAAGGACTGAATTGGTAATTGAACTATTCGAATGCCCAAAGATTCATTGCACCAGGTGATTCACTCTGCCAGACTTTCGTAAAAAGAGATCATTGTAAACGGAATTAGAGGCGATGTTTTGTTATAATTTGGTTTAATGGGGTTTGTGGATTGAAACGTGTCATTTGCGAGGTAGTGCTAAGTAATGTCGGTTATTACGTGGATATTGATTTTATAAATGGCCCTTATTGTTATGAGAAGGGAGTAAATTTAAGTGGTTGTTTGCGATTTAACCTACTATACTTTACGTCAAGTATACTTAATATGATTCGATTTGATTTCTTTCTAAAAGTTATGTCGTTATATTATTTACGATATCTTTTAAACAGAGAGGTCTCAAGATTATTTATTGAAAAATACATAAGTTTTAAATGAAATCCAAAATTTTAACTCACCCATTTTATATAATTTGTTCAATATTCAATCATAATGTGGGTGATTTTTTGCAACTGCGTAACCTACACTGATAACTTTAAAATCTAGATTAATTATTATTATATTAATTTCTCTCGCGAAAGCGCTCTGCCAATTAATATTTAATAAAGTAGAGAAGACATTGAATGTTGAATAATTTCACATTGATGGATTAGTTCGCTGTTTTAACATTTTTAATCGTAATAAAACAACATACTAAAGCCGATGTAACTTTTTGAAACGTTTTCGCCAGATTTTCAGGGTAAGGAGGAAAACCGAAGGGGTAATCACCGTGGATGTGTTTGTACAAGTACAACTGCTCAGATATGGTCTGGATGTGTTTGGATCTGTTGAGTGGACGTGTCTGGATGTGGGTGGATGTGATTTGTAAATTTGGGCATGAGCGCATGCGCATAGCCCTCAAAAAAGACTCTCAACTGCTAAAACCTGACCTAAAACCACGCGTTTCTCTTCGCATTTTACGTTTGCTGGCTTTTTAATGAAAATTGAAGCAGTGACAGACTGAACCATGTAAAAATTACTCAAATTTCTAATGACCATGTATGGACGAATTTTTGGCATAAGTTACTGGGCGTCAAATAAAAATAGTACATATGTATGTACTTAAAAAGATACGTGCGCGCTATTCCTGAAAAAAAAACAAATGATTCTCATTTCGTTGTACCTAGAAACTTGTACAATGAAATAATCTTAATTCATTCAAACAACTTGCAAGGATCAGTAAAGCTGTTGTGACAGCAAATACTCTTGAATTTGAAACTAGTTTGGAAACAAGTGAAGATGAAGACGGAATTGTCTTATGCAGAAAACAAAGATACCGAAAATTTGTCATTGGATGAAGATAAAAATAATAGTGTTAATATTATGCTTGAAAACTATTACAGTCTAGTTTGATGACCGCTGGTATCTGGGTTGGAAATTTAAATCGAAGAAGTGTAGTTCGGAAAACTACAGCAAAGAAATAAATAAAAAAATCATTTTTTTATGTTCCAGTAATTTCACAAAGCTCGCAACCTTTTTGCCTGAAAAGGGCTTGAACGGCTCTGTAAATAAACATAACGTCAGGTACTGGAGTGACGAAAATCCTTATATTTTTCGAGAAGGTCATACACAAGTTCCTCAGAAGCTGAACGTCTGGGCTGGAATACTTGGCAACGCAATTGTAGGTCCAATTTTCATTGATGGGACGCTAAATGGGGGAATGTATTTAGAATTGCTTGATAACGTTATTGATCCTTTAATCACAGAGCAATTAGAAAACCAACGTGACCCTGAAGGAAATCCAATGTTGGATGAATACAAATTGTTTTACCAACATGATGGAGCCCCACCGCATTACGCCAT
Organism: Rhyzopertha dominica; assembly: GCA_025024175.1. Classification (NCBI taxonomy): domain Eukaryota; kingdom Metazoa; phylum Arthropoda; class Insecta; order Coleoptera; family Bostrichidae; genus Rhyzopertha; species Rhyzopertha dominica. The sequence continues at coordinate 5,188,363 of QCXZ01000003.1, read as the reverse complement.
TAATGTGCGAAATTGGTTAAATCATAGATTTCCTCTTCACTGGATTGGTAGGCGTGGAACAATTGAATGCCCGCCACGATCACCCGATTTGACTGCTTTAGATTTCTTTCTATGGGGTCATTTAAAATCTGTGGTTTACAAAACACAACCTACTAGCCTGGACGATCTGCGAGAAAGAATTATTAACGAGTGCGGGAGGATTCCACCTGAAACTTTCCGAAAAGTGCAGCAGGAGTTCGAGAACCTTCTGTATTATTGTATGGAAAGAGGTGGTGCACATTTTGAGAATCTATTGTAAGGTTTGAATTTCTATGGTTTTGTTCACACTGTTTTTGGAGTTACAAATAAATAATTTTTCTTTTTCGTAGACATGGACTTTCTAAAAAATTACATGATAAATACTTTAATGGTTAATAATAATGTTAAAAGAAAATTTTCAGTATTCTGGGAGTTTTTTTAAGTGTCATATTTTTTACAAGTTGTTTGTTTAAATTTTGGGTTCTCGTAAGGACAAATTTTATTTCCGCTCTAAAATAAAATACATTTTGTTGAAAAGAGTCCAAAATATTCAATTTAATAAGCAACCTGTTTCGTAGGCACTATTAATCTATTACCCCGTCAATTAAGTTAAACGTGGTAAAACTAATTACATGGTCAGACTCTTTGTGAAATAAGCTTTCAAATGATGTATCACAAGATGGATAGTTCCATTTAAAATTTTTTAAAGGGGTGTCTACCCTGCTCAGAGAGTAAGCGCTATCCATTAAAAACTTATCTCAAAAGTTGTCCCCCTGCAAACAAAAGTTTACCTGTTTTTGCAAATTTTTAAATTTTTGCTATATCTAAAGTTATTTAAGGTGTGAAGTTCTCAAAAAATCACCCTGTATATGGATATAGGTGGATGTGGATGGATGTACACGTTTGTCCATGGATGTATGTGGATGTGTTTGAGAAAATGGATGAGTTTGTACAATTTTGGGTGGGTGATTTCCCTCTCGAGGAAAACATCCTCCGGTTAAATCCAGCCAGACATTTCGTCTTAGCTTAGCTTAGCTGCCGAAATACGTATTTAGATTTTCTAAGATTTTATTGTGGCATTGGTTATTTAGATTATAATTTTAACCAAACAATCGCCACCAATACAGAAATTCTATAGTGTTTTTCCATCTTTTGTATTATTCTAATATGGAAGCCAGACGGACACTATAGCACCGATCCGTTCCGCTTCCAGACCCGGGCTGTCTCACCATAACTCCATGCAGTCGCGGCGTAATTAAATTGTCATTTTATTGCTACGCTTATACGTGCACCGGGGTCAGTATATAATTTTAAAATTAAACATCGAAAAACTCACTACCTCCGTTACTACACACGTAGGAACGTGTGTCAATAACTCCAAGGCTGTGGGAAAACACAGATAAAACTTATAAATTGCACGCGCACCGACGAGAGAACGTAACATTTACCGTAATTAGCGTTTTCTGCTTATTATTATCATCGAGAAGGGAAACGCATGCCGCGGATCGGGGGACGGCCTCGTTTACACGATCAGCTGGGCCCCCGTTGCCGAAAAATCATTGTTTTTTGTTTAAAAAATGGTGCTTAATTGGAGCCGTTATTTCACCTGCAGTTATTCCGGACAATCGCACAGTGACTTCATTGCATGAGAATTTCGCGTTGCATTCAATTCAGATGACATAGTTTGACACACTGTAAACCTACGGGGACGGTACAATCATTTTTATCACCAACACCTGAGAAGGATGACCACCATTTTCTTAACTGAACCTTAGTAGTATATTGAATATTAAAAATGGCACAACACTTAATACTTTTCGAAAGATAGCAATAAATGAAGTTTCACTGAACGTAAGGTTCCGAGACCAAAGTCGGATTGAAATCTTGGTCTTTTTAGTCGGTTGTAGAAACACGGTAACGTGTCGCCCTCTCTTATAAAAGGCATCTTCAGGACAGAAGAATAGAATATGACACAACGCGAGAAACACCGAATGAAAACAAAAACGGTGAAAGAAACAGTCGTCAAATTAAGGGGGTCAGTGATACCTAATGGCAACAATATATGAACGGTCCAAAGACTAACTATAAGACTAAAGACAAAAAATAACTTCTTGTTTGGTACGGGAAATTCCTCTTATTAAAAAATAGCGGAAGCTGTCTTAGAACGCATCTCGGGCAAAGATGTTACTACCTTAAAGCCGCCAAGGAGCATGAGCAGTTTGTCATCGAAAAACTCTACACTCAATTTCTAAGTCATCCGGTATTTAATTTATACATATTATCTTAATGTGTATTAGTATTAGAAGCAAAACTCGATCTTCTGAATCTAACTAACCATGTTGTTATATTCAATTTTTAAATTACGGGAATCATGTTTGATGATGTCCTAAAAATTGACACAATTTATCGATCACCCCCAAGAGAATTCGAAACATTTCTTCAGACTAAACATATTTATAAGATAACGAATAAGCATAGTGATGTTTCGCACTTCTTCTAAACAAGACATTCTTTTAACTTATACTTTTCTTTTATTTGGTCTTCGCCCAACCATTTTCAAGTGGACAATCCTGTCTAGATAATATTTTCAGTAATCTTTTGCTATCTGATCATTCCGGTATTTAAATGAACTTTTTCGTCGTCCTCCCTAAGTATGATGTAAAAGAAACTTCACGACTGAATTTAGATCCATATATAGGGATTGGTTTATTTTACGTTTACAATCATATTGAAACTGTTGATTGTAACTTTATCAACGACCAAATGTTGGACAGCCGACAGCGAGGGGGTAATCACCGTGGATGTGTTTGTACAACTGCTCGGATGTGGCCTGGATGTGTTTGGATCTGTTGAGTGGATGTGTCTGGATGTGGATCAATGTGATTTCTAAATTTGGGCATGCGCACGTGTCCATAGCCCACAAAATAAACCTCTCAACTGCTAAAATCAGACCTAAAACCACGCGTTTCCCTTCGCATTTTACGTTTGCTGGCTTTTTAATGAAAATTGAAGCAGTGACAGACTGAACCGTGTAAAAATTACTCAAATTTCTAATGACCATGTATGGGTGTATTTTGGGTATAAGTTACAGCGCGCCAAATAAAAATAGTACTTTAATGGAGATAAATATATTAAAGGAAAATGAAAACATTGACAATATTCACTTAAAACAGCAACAGTTACAACACAGGTCTGGAATGTTTGGGCAAATTTTATGAATTTATTAATTTTTTTACTCTCCCTAAAGACAAAAGTGTTGACATAAAAAGCTACGTGTGCAATATTCCTGAAAAAAACCCAAATGATTCTCAGATCGTTGCACCTACAAACTTGTACAATGAAATAATTTTAATTCATTCAAACAAGTTGAAAGAATCGGTAAAGCTGTTGTGACAGAAAATACTCTTAAATTTGAAGCTAGTTTGGAAACAAGTGAAGATATAGAAGGAATTGTCTTATACAGAAGACAAAGATACTGAAAATATGTCATTGGGTGAAGATAAAAATAATAGTGCTAGTATTATGCTTGAAAACTACTACAGTCTAGTTTGATGACCGCTGGTATCTGGGTTGGAAATTTAAATCGAAGAAATGTAGTTCGGAAAATTACAGCAAAGAAATAAATAAAAAATTCATTTTTTATGTTCCAGTAATTTCACAAAGCTCGCAACCTTTTTGTCTGAAAAGGGCAGATCAGCAAAATATAAAAAATATAAATCTTCTGAGAACCGAAACAGAGTGCTTTTGAACTATTGAAACATTCTTTTTCTTTACATTTTTTTATTATGTTATGTACGTTTAGGATTTCTTTTTTTGGCATACTTGGACATATATTTTGTAAAAAATGTTTGTGTATTTCCTTTGTCTATGATCTATTATTATTTTAAGTGTGCAAAAAATAGTGAAGAGGGAGGATGTGTAAAAAGTAATTCTTGGGGTTCCCTGTCTAAATAAGTGTGGATTAACGTGAAGGAGTCTTTATTTTGTAGGAGGCATAATGTATGTGGGTGGATATATATGGATATGGGTGGATGTGGATAGATGTACACGTTTGTCCATGGATGTGTGTGGATGTGTTTGAGAAAATGGATGACTTCGTACAATTTTGGGTGGGTGATTTCCCCCTCGGTCGACAGTCTTTTTCAGTATTTTATAAAAAGAACTAGTTACAGAAGATATAATTAAGGATTACGCGAAGTCCAATTGGAATGAAATTTCATAGGCAAAAAATAATTAAATGAAAAATTCATACTCTACTCTAGAATACGCAGCAGGCTATGTGGGATTTAATAAATTCAAACAGAAAACGAATCCTAAGCTTCCTGAATCACTATCGGCTTACCACATGAACGAGTATTTTGTTACCCAATCTTGGAAATAATGAGTGTATCTTTCCTCATGAGGTTTCATATAACAATGTTAGAAGTACTATCGGTAAAATACAAAAATCTAAAGGCAACGACGCATATGGCTTGAATTCACTAATTATTCAAGTTAGAAAAGTTTACCGAAATTTAATTATTTCAAGATAAATACAACATATATACAAACATTTAGGAATCAAACAGCGTTATTTACTTTGACTTGTCTGCAAGGATCTGGAAATATGAATATTTGGACAGACGCCTACATTTAGACACAAATCATAATTGATGACAGATAAGTGATTCGTAATTTAGCATAGAATTCAAAAATGAAATCAGAATGGACAATTTACAATAAAAAAAGAACAGCTTTCGGTCCAAGCTAAATGGAAATAGCAAATCATTTTTCGCATATCCAACCAGTTACTCACACACGCATATGTGTATTTGGCCGCAGGTCAATTACACAATAAGCGCTAACCGGTAATTTAGAGACGGCCAATGTCGAGATTGGCTTTCGCACATGATGGATTTATGTTTTAATCCGGCGCACGTCCACTGCCGCCGATATATCCTATAAAATTAATCGTCCGCCGCCGCAACTTGTTAAATACTTATTAACTTATCCACTTAACCAACGCAAATCGATTAACGTAATGCGTATTTATATGTCGGCGTATCGTGTCCGATAATGGGCCGCGGCTTTTTTTTTATTTCGCTCTATCGTACCTGTGATTTGTTCCTGTTGCCAGTGGCGTGCGAGGGGGTCGTAGAGTTTAGGAATTTTGGGAATACAGATGGTAATGTTTAATTTTTTTCGTTAGGATAACGGACACAATTTGCAATCATTGAAAGAAAACAAAAATTTATCTGGATGATGTGCACAAATTGTTCCGCTTTAAAAAATTTTGTGGTGCTCAAGAAAAGAGGAATAGTAAGACAGTCGGCATTCCATAATATCAATTGTAGAATATTTATCCAAGTACCCTATTGATCTGAAAATAATAACTACAGAACTATAGGCAACTTCAACCGTGCATTTCTAACCGAGGCAGCATTTTTTTATTAACTATTTGTGTCTATGTAATTTTTTGTTGTCTTATGTTTAGATACAAATATTCACAAATTTTATATTTATTTTATAGTGAAAATAATAAGATCATTAATAAGATTAATTAATTGATATAGTAGGCGTTGACTGACAGTGAAATCCTTTGACATATTAAAAGTTTATTAATTTGTTGTGACATTTGCTCAATACCAGTCTTGTCATTCGTTGTTAGTTAAAATAATTTAGAATTTACGCGAAAGTGTTTGAATAATTTTCAGCAATGGAAAAATCTGAGATACGGGCAGTTATAAAATATTTGGAAAAGAAAAGATTATAGCGAAAAGAAATTCATGAAGATATACCAAGTGGTAAAAAAAATTGTCTCAAAAATTTAAATTGGGAAGACAAACGTGTGAACATGTAAAGGGTGCCGGGCGACCACTAACTGTCACTATTCAGGAGAATGTTAATCGTGTACATGACAGATAGGCGAATGAACATTCGTCGGGTAGCTGAAATTGCAGACTTTTCATATGACACAATAGAAAAAATATTAACAGATATTTTAGGTCTTAAAAAGTTATCTGCACGCCTGATCAGAAACGTTCGAGAGTCCTGCATTTTGATGCCAGTCTAGCAAAGTTCTCAGCAGACCCGGATGAGCTTCTCTCTCGATTTGTAACTGTTGTTGAAACTTGGGTCCACCACTTTGACCCAGAGTCAAAACAACAGAGTATGGAGTGGCATCACAAAGGTTCTCCTCCACCACGCAAATTTGGAGTTGTGGCCGCTGCTTTTAAAATTATGGCCACAATTTTTTGGGATGCAGACGGAATTTTAATGATTGATTTTTTGGAACGTGGACATACAGTAACAGGTTTTTATATGCCAACTTGATTTCAAAATTGCACGAGCGCATCAAACAAAAAAGACGGGGAAAATTGAGGAAAGGAATTTTGTTCCATCAGGACAACGCTCCTGTACACAAAAGCCATATTGCAATGAATGCTATTTACGACGCACGAACACCCTGCGTAATCACCAGACCTAGCTTCCAGCGATTACTTCTTATTTCCGAAATTGAAAGAATATCTACGTGTGACCAGATATGACGATGATTATCAAGTGATGACAGCTGTAAACCACTGGTTAGAGGACCAGCCACAGGAATTCTTTTCTAGAGGAATCAGAGCATTGGAACATACTTGGACCAAATGCATCGATGTTCAATGAGACCATGTCGAAAAGTAAACATATAATTATTTTCCTGTTTTGTGTCTTTCTATGTCAGGGATTGTAATTAATGATCTTCCCTCGTAACATCAAGACTGGACAAATAAGTAGCATTTGATAAGAACACATTTTTGCTCGTTTTTCAGCTTTCCCTTATGGTGGGATTTAAGGATTATTTCAGATATCCATTTGTGTCATATGCTAAACTTTTGGAATGGACATACAATTCGTTATGTGCTTTTAAATTCGATCACAGTTTATTAATAATTTTAAAATCTAGGGGAAGCACTATTGCATTAAACTTGCCATATTTTCTATCATTTTTTACAGTCTTATAAAAGTTTGCAGAAAAAACCATAGCAGTAGCGATCAGCAACAACCAAAAATTAGCGGTTGTTTTAAAGTTAGAGTGCTTATTTCTTTTGGTGGATTGTTTCATTATATTTTGTAAATCATGGGAAGAATTACCAAGATACATAGAAATACATTAGTAGTGCGGTTCATCTAACGTGGGTTAAGAATCAAGGTAAACTTATTATTATATGAATCGATCATAATTTATTGTGGTTACTTCGTAGGCATATAATCTCTTTAAGAATAAGAGCATGATACACATAAAATCAACGTAGTGTTCGTAACCTCCAAACCTTACAACAAAGCAAATAATTTGTAGCGCTTATACAAGGTTATTGCAACCACAAACCAGGATTTAACGCTTTGATTTAAATTCGTGGTCAAGAATAAGTGTTAGTGGACATCGTACATTTTTAACAATGATAGCCAAAGAATTCCTTTACACTTGGAATATTCAGAGGAATGAAACCTAAACGACAAATTTGAATTACCTTCTTCAATTGTATGTCATATAATAAACTCTTTGTTTCGATTGTATCATAAGATTTAAAAATACTGTGTCCTCACCTCATGTTATTTTTTTGGTAGCGTTATGTAGATCGTGTTTTATGGAAATCAACAAAATCTAAATAATTTTTTTCACATATAAACTCATTACATAATTCTATTAATTTTAAGTATGAAATAGAAGTTCATAATAAAATTTCCTTTTTAGATTTATTAATTTTACGCAACCAGTCTTTTTCATATTTTTCTTTTGAAATTTTCCGAAAACTAACTTGTACAGGCAACATTATCCCTTATTTTTTTATGCACCCTCATACACATAAAATAGCCGTTTTTCACAGAATTTTTAAAATTTTCAGTTTTAAATCATTAAGTGTATATAGTCTGCCGGAACATCCCAAAGATTTTATCTGCAACTGCCAGAACTAACATTAAGAAGCGTTGGCCACTTTATAACATGTGTTCTATTTGTAATGCTGGGTGTTTGAATTTTGAACTTTTTGGTGGCAGCATCATCGCATTGGGAGCTATTTTTATATAATTGCGTTTGTTTTTCAGGTTTTTCTGTAAATAATATTTTACCGTTTACCTTCCTGTTGTGTAGTTGGGTACAAAGCCTGTACAATTTCAATAAATAAATAAATACACTCTCAAACAGCGTGGCTGCCATAGATAATCTTCCGATTTGCTTCACTAGTAGCAATGGATTTATTACGTATCATTTTTACCAATTATATGCAGCCCTCTTCGCCCCGTAGCACGAACGCTACTGTCCCCGCGATCGCTTCCTACCTCCGTTCGATACGTGCGGTTACACCTGAAATAAAGCACCACTAGTGAGTTTTCTTTTTTCTCCGGGCCATTGAACCGTTCTAATGCTGCCATACCATCATCGCCCGGTCCGCGTATGGAAAAAATCGGCCGGAGAATTTTTTTCCCAAACGCCTCGTCGCCACTCGCTCTTGTTGACTTTTCCAAATTCGAGTTGGGAGGAAATCGCGCTCACGATTTTAAGATTCAGTGCTAAAAGTCGGACTATTAATTTTTATGTGCCCCCGTCGCACTGCTGAGACGACGTGTTTGCTCTTTCATTTGAGTGCCCACCATCTTCGGTGCATGGAATGCTTGATGCACGGCGGGATAGCGTCGATTCTAACGAGCGGTCGCATTGGACGAAATGCGTGACGTCACGTGTGGGATGCCCTGTGGGCGACGGGCACTGGCCGAAATTTCGTGTAGGCAAATTGGACTTGCTAAGTGTTGCTCGGATTTTTTTGTCCGTGCCTTTATTTTTGTGGATTTATTTCGAATTTTGGCTGATGTGATCGAACCCTAACGAACAAGTTAGATTTTTTTAAAACGAATAAGGGAGAAGTGAATTGAGGGCTTCATACAACTGCATTAATTTTGTATTGCTATATACAGGGGTGATTCACTATTTTTTCTTAATCTCTGATTTTCTTTCAGCTTTATACGTACTTTATATTTGACGTTTAAACTACTTATGTCAAATGAGAATTGTCGGCAATAATATCACAAGAGAGTGAGAATAAATCGAAAATAATTTGACAGAAATTCGACAAGGCGTTGCCTCGGAAACAATTGCTGGATAATAATTTTCAAATTTATCGAAGTTTCGTAATCGTTCGTAATAAGCAGAAACACTGATTCAATATTATAACTTTGCTCATCTTAGTGTTTTCATATATTTTCATTGATCTTCTTATCGATTTCATCGAGTGAAGACTTATTAAATCTTGTTCCACTCATTTTTAGTAAAAAAGTCGTAATAAAGCCAACAATTTTTTTGCCATGCAAAACCTACCTTAAATTATTCCAGCGGGAATTTGCTCTTATGAAAATTCCAACTATAATTGTGTTTTGATTCGTTTTTTAATTTTGGTGGATTCTCTTCACTGCGAAACAAATAAAATGATTATGCACATATTTTCATAATGCAAATGAGCGCTGACTGTAGCCAAACCATTCCTTTTTTGATAATGTTGCGACTAAGAATCCCCATGTCAAAATTGTCTAGCTGCGTCTTTGGTTGCAGTCTTCCTTCGTTTTTAACTGGCGTCAAGAAACTTCCTTGTTCATCATCTTCAATTGCTTTCATTTCCTTAGCGACTTTCTACACACTTCTCACATTTACGATAACTCATCGGGTTTGGGCGCACAACCATCTATTTTTTAGTTTGGAACTAAATTTCATGATAAAATTGAAACGCGCACTGAATGTTGGTAGGTTAAACTGAACGCACACTTCCAATGGAACGGCTATATATTATTAAATAAAAATAAATAAATAAAAAGTCTAAGTTTATGTTTTCTTCAAAGTCTAGGCCCAAAACTAGCTAGAATAAGCTAAGATTTGCTAACTGGACTACTGCTCTCATCTGCATAAATACGCACAAAACGCGTAACCATTTTATTCAGAAGACACTTGAAATTTTGAAAGAATGGTGTAACATAGAGCGAACATATCACACGTAGCAAGATCGTATTTTGAATTTATGGAATAAGTTAATTTTCACATGATAAATAAATAAACCCTAAATTATATTATTAGTAAAGATTTTATAACTACAGTTATTGTTAGTTTGAATAACAATTCATTACGAAACATATCAATGTTTTTTAGGGGCGATTACAAGACGTTTTTGAATGAATACCACCCAGTTTTAAATGTAGTATCTCTTCTGTTTTACGAAAATGAATTCTAATTCAGATTAATTTTGGTCATCAACTGAGTAAGTATGAAAAAAATCTTTCTTTTATCTGAATGATTACGTTTTGTGTTAGGTAATCCATAACCGTGTAATAATCTCACGTTATATGTTTGCCGCCTGTAATTATCCTTGATTCTCTAAAGCAAACATACGCTGCGAGTGTAACCTTCCACAGACACATATTATTCTAACAACTTTCCCTAAATCGTAAAACACAATTAGTATCTGCATTGTGCAACTTTTCTGTATACACGCTGCTTTCACGGGAATATAATGTTATCTTTTGTGTTAAAAAGGCGAACAGTTATGTAGATGTAATCGTTCGGCATGTGTAAATGTGTTGAACGTCGCTGTAGTTTCTCTCCGTATTGTAAAGGGAGAAAAAATATTGAAAGCTTTGACTAAAATAACAAATACGGACGTACAAGATGTACACAGTGTTTAGAATTCTTATTTCTGAGCTTCAGCTCAAGATTAACAAGAAACAATGTAATCAGTCTGACATCTTGTTGTAACAATTGCAAGATGGTGACAGCTGACAACAGAGTTTTTTTTATGACTATGACATATGTCATATTTCAGAAAGAAACGAACTTCTTATTTGTTTATTTAATTTGTCAAATTCAATATATCCTATCTTTCCAAGTAATGAACTTATTAGGTTTGTTTAAATTCAAAATTTTGACAAATGAACTGTATCCAAATGTTCGACGGGAAATATGTTGATTACTTTCTTTCTATCTCTTATGGTTACTGAGATATTCCGGAAAATACGCACATTCTTGACGTGCAATGCTTCTATTTACCAATTTGTGATAATGCATTCTTAACCTATTGTTTATTAAAAACCATATCATGTGATATAGTTGATTATGTATACATCCATTCACTCTTAACGGATATTATTTGCCGTTTTTTTTTTATAGAAATCTTTATTTAGCAACAGATTATATGCGGCATGCATAAAATTTAATTACCTAACACCTTTAAATTTCGCACTTCCTTTTTATAAATTGCAGCGTGTCGGAGCACAAAAATTATCTTCACTTTTAGTTCCCCATTCACCTMTCTGTCATACTTTTTTCGTGCGGTTTGTCTTAAGCCGTTTTGTACAAACACTTAAMCTCAAGCTTAATTGCGTCCGTGTAAAATGGCACAAAGCTAATTGATTTAGCACGTTCGGGACCTTGGGTGTATTAATAAACCCATTATACAGTTTGAGCATGGTTAATTGTTGGCTCCTGCCAACGTAAGGCGACACGCTGCATGATACTCGCAGACCGATTAAATCCTGAAAAAGTAGGTGTCACGTGAAAATTACTGAATTAACAGCGAAGTTTTGACACCCTACACTGTACAGGGTGTCTCATTATTGTGGCAATTATGTAACTTTCTTTATCATTTGTTTGTTTTAGAGAAAGAGTATAAATCAATATTTACCTTATTTTTAAAGCTCTATTACGGGAAAATATTTTTGATTTCTCAGGAATGAATGATAAAGAAGTTGCAGAAGAATCTCTGCGTTGGTATATGACAGATTGGCGATAGTCAATATATGAAATATTTTTTTAAACTATATGTGTTACACTTAAACAAGGGTGGTTTGATGTAAAAGAAAACAATTGGAGTATTGGAAACTGATCCATTCATTCGAAATGGAWATTMGGTTATGTGACTTTTCTAAAGTGCAAGGTTATCCACTTCATTCATAAATGTACAATAGGCATAGCATTTTCAGCTAATAATTACGATCATCAAGTGCCTGATACAAAATTTAAATTCTGTATATTTTTGTAACGAATCCTCAAACTATTTTTTTTTTATTTTGAAAATACGCAAAATCTGAAGACTGCTTATTTCCAATTTCTTTTTGTTATTCTTTTATTTTGCATCAACTGAAAGTGTTTTGAGAATCATTGTATATTTGTGAACAGAGCTGATAAAGTTGGACGTTATTGAGTTCATCCTTAAAAAGGGTCGCTCTAGGAACGAGCATTCTTTTCTAGGAGTAAACGCTATTCCATTACACAATCCATAAAAGAAGTGTATGTCAGATGGCTTGTTGTTTGTAAAACTATTCATGATTTTCAAAGTTAAAAATAGTTTACAAAGTATGTAATAGTTAGTCACTATCACGATATCGCGATACAGAATTACTTCAACGAATAAACAGATCGCCAAAGAAACTCGTTTTCTAAGTAATATAACAAAGTAAACAGGCTTTTGTTTCATAACGGCCTATTACTATGCCTACCTGATGATTACATTATTTGTTCTTCTTTCATGGTGGCATAAAAATCTTCTTCATTTTCTGACTAAGCGGCACACTTTAGACATATGAGAAAAGAGTACCATTTTTGTCTAGTCTGAATGATTCTTTATGACAGTTAGATCAGATTATCGAAAATCCATCTGAATAAAAAGTTATGGCAAAAACATAAAAATGTGTTTTAGGTTAACTAATAGTGAAGCAACAATCTTTAAATTAATGTATTTTATGTTATATGCCAAGTACAATCAAAATTTTCAAAATAGTTTTCCAAAAAATAAAATAAAAGTTGTTGGCTTTATGACCAGTAGGCGGTTGATTTTTTTAAAGCAGCATCTCTTTATATTGGTTAGAGAGCAATTTATAAAAAAAAAATACAGAAACAAGTAAACCTTCGTTTGCCAGCTACTTATTTTTTTAGCTTTTAATGCTGTTTTTAAAAAAATACCCTAATTTTGTCGATCGAGCAAATGCCTAGAAATTTATGAAACGATCACTATAAGAGTCACCCACATTACCTCATTTCTTGATTTACCGCCCTGTTTTTTTGACACAGTTCTGTTTCTCTTTTCCAGTGTCGCACGTGATGTGGGCGGCATGGAGCTGGGGGCGGCACCCTCCGGCCGCCGGCACGGCCCCCCTGGTACCCCGGTGCCTGTCGCAAGCCCTCGCCACCGGCTTCCACCGTTTCCTAGCAAGATTCTCAGGTCAGTAACCCCCTCACCTACTATTACTATTATTACTACTGCTACGGTTTGGTGCGTGAACGCGCTACGTTTCGGGGGCGGCGATCGATGACGCTGCCGCCGCCGGCGGCGGGACGACGGCGTCTTCGGGCGGACGCGCCGTTGGTGTAGGTCCTAGAGTGGACTTCCGGGGTTTTGTTTGGGTTATTTTCGACGATTTTTATTAATCGGACAAAATTATATTGTTATATTGTTATATTATAATTGGTTACTGGTTACTTAGGTAAAACAATTATAAGAATTTTTTAGTAAACAGATACCTAGGTTCATGTAAATAAAACAAGGTAAAACTTAAATAACAATGTCATACTTAACTAAACCTTTGTGGCATCTTGGTAATTAAGTTTCATCAGTACCTACAGTTTGAAGTCGAAAAATGAATGCCACAAGTTCCTATATCGTTTTTTTAAATCTTTGAAAAAGGTTATCTTGTTACATTAAAAATTTTACCCTTCTCAGTATATACTTCTCTTCTCCGTCGTCCCTGCTTGGGAGGTCAGTTCCTGTTACCTCTTCTGTAGGATCGTCTATAAGCTGCTGATTGAATATATCATGTTTCTTAAGTTGCCAAACAGAACACCATCCATCTTCAATGGTGTAAGGAGCACGAAGGAAATCTTCTGTCCACAGAGGTTTTCTAGAAGTTAGCCGKGTTGTAGGTAGCTCTTGCAGATCTCGGGAAATCAGAAACTCATTAGGAGCTGATTGATATTTTTGCCAAGCTTTATATGTAGCAAACTGTCTGCGAATCTCCGGAGGAGCAATGTTCGAAAGAATGGGAAGCCAAGGTAATGGAGTTGACTTAATTGTTCCAGTGATTAGTCGCATTGCAGTATTTATGAGTGTCAATTTTTCCTGTGTTTTATCGCAAAAACTAATCTACGTGGAGTCCAGTAATAAGTTTCGCAACACAAAAACGTCTAAACAAATCCCATTACCACTGCAAATTCATCAACCAGCGGCAAAGTATGAAACCTATACGACAAGTAGTAACACTACACCTATTAGCAGCACTTATTTATAGATCTCATTACCATGCAGCAGAGTCGGCAAGGTCGTACAAAAGCCTTGTCGAGATCTAATTGTTCTAAGTGTCCGCAATAACGTGAAAGGGTGTTTCCTTGCTCTGGTCTAGGATCGTGGACCGCGCGAATAAAATTTATGTTGGGCTAAAAAAGTTTGGCACGTCGTACAGACAAAAAACGAGGCAAAAACAGCCGGCAGGCAGGCCCGACTAAAAATATGCCGTCTGGGGACAACATCTAGACGGTTCTGACTTCAATAAATGTCAGTTGATGCGGATTGGAAGCAGGACGATCACTTTTCGCGGGCTGGGTCTCCAAATTTCAGGTTTCTGAAATGGGGACAAGCGACAGTGGAGATAATAAAATAATGAAAATCGAGCATTGATAAAGTTTATCTAACTTTGTAAGAATTTTATGATTAATATATTATTTAACTTTTTGGGATATTTACGACAGAAGAATCCTAATCCCATAATCTGAATAGCAAATAAAAGCCTTGCGCCAGTGAGGATTTCCAAAGCCAAATTTAAAGTAATTATGAAATAATAAAAATATTGCACTGCGTAAATACTTTAATTAATTAATACAGCAAAATATTTACATTTACGACAAAAATTCTTCATCGCTACTGTCGTTTTCTAGATTTATAACTAATTCTTGCGGGATAATTACCTTCGATTTCAGTTACACGACGGATACAGTTTGCTTAAATTTATTGATTTTATTATCCTCTTCTTGAATTAAGTTCACGCCGGTGCCTACACTAAATTTAGGATATGTATTTTAATTCTGCCCATACCAGTTTGATGAGGTTAAATATACAATCATAGCCACGATTCGCTGCTTCTTGGTCTGCTTCATATTCTTTTTTTAAAATACAGATCATTTTTCTTTAATAAGAAATTTTTTATCTCTTGTTTACAACTTTCTCTATTTGTATTTTTTTGAATGGTACCCAGCGTTGTCCGTTAAAATTACACTGTTTGTAGGTAGTTTGTTCAATGACACTTCTGGATCATTCGCAGTTTTTATTATTTATCACACTCACTTTGAGAAAAACAAAATGATGTTAGTTAACATTCATCTGCAATTTTCTCGGAAAGGGAAGCCGGTTAAACAGAGAGTATCTTTTTTTATTTACAAGACCCAAAGAATAAAAAAACACATGTTCGTGAAAAATACTTATCCGTTTTGAAGTTAAGGGTTGGCCCCATGGTGCTCTCCGACACATTTATTAAAAAATATGCGCATCATATTAACGGCTCTCTCAGTTCCGAGAGAAAATTTATGCATTCAGAAGTCGCCTGTTTTTTTTAATGAGTATTAGTGTAATTTCAAGTTTGCTGTTTTTAAAGAATCTGTTTATTTGATTGTAAAGACGTTTTCTTTTAGTGTGGTATGTAACCGGCGCACTACGGTGATGTTATATGTTCCGTATTGTCAAATGTGTGTCAACCTAAGCAAATTCCGATGACTGAATACAATTCACCAGCTAAAAGATGCTAATTGGCTCAAATGACAACACTTGACCTTGTTTGCGACCATGTAAATGGCACAGAAATGCTTATTAGAATTGGAAATTCGAAAAGGCCGCTGTGTACGGTAGGTCAATTATTTAAATAGATTACACTGTATTAAATGAAAATTTTAGTGGCTTGCAAATAATAATTACGTAATGACGTCACATGTTTCTCTGAGAAAATTACTTAAAAATCATCATACTTTGCTAAAACAAGAAATTATTATACATTTTAAGCTTGTCCTGGCAATCCTTATTGTGTTCGATTAAGAAACGATTCAAATATTTTATCTTGACTATAAATAGGCATCAGTTTTATTTAACACGGCTTCGTATGTCTGCTATTAAAAGCAAAACTAATCCAGTGTTATGCAAATGTTGTGGCAACGGACATTCTATAATTGCCGCAGAGGCAAAAACAGCCCACATCGAGGCAAATTGCTTTCAGTTGCTATCAAAACATTATTATGCGCAACTACATCCAAAAATAGTATACGCCGGTGATAGGAAACTCACTAAACGTATCGACGTCTTTTGTCACTCAGTATTTATAGAACTGCAATTGGTCCTTTAAAATTGCCAGGTGTCTGAATAAATGGAACGTGTCACATTTATCGAATCGATAATCTAAGATAGCACTAAACAAGCGAACTCGGGTCGTTAACGCTTACATGTTAGACAACTCTTAACAGAGCAAATTAACCTGCTATGATGCAAATCTCATTTTGTTAATAGATAACTCGTTCGGGGGAAGAGTAATTATACTTTTCCAAATGAAATAAGGCTATATTGTACTTGTAAAGTTGCGACCACCCAGTAATTGCTCGTTTACTTAGCTGTAAATAATCCTCTGTTTAGCATAGACCGACATATCAGAAACGTCTAAAAGTACAGCTTTATTTCATATTTATTTATTTTGAACCACTTGAACTGTTATCAATATCAGTTTCTCCTTAAGAGGGGCATTTACTTGGAGCGATCGGGCAGAAATGTAAATTATGCAACCCATATTACCAGCGGGACATGGGACGTAAGAGGGTAGCCGATAGGTTGACCTCGCGTAAAGATCGTACGAGCAACAGACGGGCTAAACTAATATTCGGAAAATTGCTGACTGTAGGGTGTGCATAAAAAAGTAAGCATGATATTAGTAACTTACTATGATATTATACCAGGTTATTCAAAATATGGAATAACCCATTTATTTCTGTAAATATGAACTATATAACATTTCATTCTAACTGCATGATTTCTGTAGGAACTTTTAAAACAATTTTCCTTCCGCCTCCCCATTGCTTCGGCAGACAGTAAATTAATGTGAAAGAGCTTTTAACATTAAACTTGTCCCGTGTAATTACTAATTAGACATCAATCTTAGAAATCCAGTCATATCGAAATAGATCGTATACCGGCTCGATCATTCTCGACAGGATTGTATCTTAGCCTCACTGTTCAGTGGATACTACGCGACGGACCTGGTGGGGATGGGCATTCGCATTCTGCTCTCGTGACGGACTCGTGCGAAAGGGTTTGCTGTTTTAGATTTTTTMAATGTTTTTACTCATTTATCCTGCTCATGTTTTTGGTAGTGTACAAAGAAATATGTAGCTACAACGTGGAGTTCGAATTTTTCGTTTATGTGCTTTAGTTTTTGAGAAATAGCTCGTCAAAAATACGCATTTTTAAGCAGAATATAACAACAAATATTTACATTACTGTAGCAAATTCAGAAAAAACTCGAACTCTACGTTGTAGCTACATCTTTTGTCATTGCCATGTCGAAATTTCACTTCGAAAAAGTTTCGAATAACTCGGTAAAATGTAAAACGGTAGGTGCTTAAAATGACCCGATTCGTTCTAGGTAAACGCTCCTCTTAAGTGTCTTTACTAACAACAAATCTGGGGAAAATCTTCCACTTCTTTAACGTGTTTTAAGTAGTTTTGCTATAAAGTGCTTCTTCTTTTCACATTTGTTCCTTTCAAACAGGACTTCTTTATAAAACATAAGTACAAGGTAACTGCAGCAGGCCATTTACTTCATTTGCGACGGAATGAAGATGACGCCTTATTTCCGCGATCTGGTCCTCCCTTAACTCTGATGCTTAATGTATAAAGGGCAACAATATCCATGGCATTATAATAATAATATTTATTGACCCAACAGACCATAGWGGTCCACAAGGATAATTAATTAACATCTGTTATATATTATGCATGATAACAATAAATTAAATTAAGATTAATGTAAAGAAAAAAGAACTATAACTATTAACTCAAAAGTACAGCAAAATAAATATTAGAATCTACTTGCTAATACAACGGAACAACTCTTAACAAAAGGCACAATACTGCATTCAATAAATATATCAATATCATTACATATTTCATTGTATCGTATGCTCATATTATTTATCGGCGAATGAAAGTGCTGGTTAGTACGGGATAGGTATAATTCAAGCGTTTTGGKATTACGTGCGCTTACTCTGGGTACACGAAATCTTAATTGCTCTAATAGTTGGGAACAGCATACACGTCCATGTACTAATTTAAATAAAAATGTAGCACAGAATAGTTGRCTTCTAGATTYAAGCAATTCAAGTCCAAATTCCGCAAGCAATTCGCACTGCGGGTAGTCTCTCGCTGGATAAATTTTGTGTTTCATAATATGTAAATATTTGCAAAATCTACGTTGCACACGTTCAATTGCTCTGATATGAACAACATAATACGGATCCCATACAATTGCACAATATTCCAATTTACTTCTCACATAACTATAGTACAGGTTTTTTAAGCACGTAATATTTGCAAATTCTTTTGTATTTCTAATGATAACTCCTAACATTTTTACTGCTTGCTTACATATCTCATTGACGTGAGGAACAAATGACAGTGCGCCGTCAATCACTATCCCGAGGTCCTTTATTTGGTGCACCCTTTGAACGGATGTGTTATCAATCGTGTAATTATATAAATTATTATTTACCTTCCTAGAGAAAGTAATCACAACGCACTTGTCACAATTAATCTTTAATTTATTAACGAGGCACCACTCGACAAAATGATCCAGGTCGTTCTGCAGGACGAGACAGTCAGCAAAAGTAACAATGGTTTTAGACAGTTTCAAATCATCAGCGTAGACAAATACTTGACTTTTAAATAAGCTAAGCGCATCATTAATAAAAATTGTAAACAAAATTGGTCCAAGATTTGAACCTTGGGTAACACCACTAAAAGATCTATATAATTTTGATTCATAACCCATATACTCAACGTACTGACTTCTCTCCCCCAAAAGAGACCGAAACAATGAAATCAACCCATTACACAATCCATAGTCTTTCAACTTAAACAGCAGTATTCTATGATTAACAACATCAAACGCTTTACTTAAGTCTGTATACACAGTATCCACTTGTTTATTATTATTCAGATTATTTGATAAGTACTGAACAAAGGAGCATTAGTTTGTTGCAGTTGAGCGTCCTTGGAAAAATCCATGCTGATCAATACTAATATAATTTGATACATGACTATTCAAAACCTTCGCCATAATTGATTCAAACAATTTTGAAAAATTACATATAATAGCTATTGGTCTATAGTTTTCAATGTTACACCTATCGCCCTTTTTAAATACTGGGCGAACTTTAGCTATTTTCCACATTTTAGGAAATGTGGAACTACATACTATTAATTATCCTAAAGAATGCAGTTATTGCTCGGCTCAATCCGTTCCCTACTCAACAGAATACCAATTTTCTAATAACGATCGTAGCTGGTATAAATCTCGCCCATCGCTTGTTGGAAAACGCATTCGAAAACCATTATCCAACTCATCACCCCCGCCCCTTTCAGTTTTCCCTCGTTCTCGGGCGTGAAATCGTCGACGCACACGATCAAACGGAAAATTAAGATAAGCATTAGTGCAACCGATGCATCAACGTTATGGCTGGTGCCACGATAAAAATCGTTCTTGCACGTAACGCCCGTTTGAAAAATATCCCTACGCGCACTATATCAATTACGGAGAGTTCCAGGTCGAACAGAACAGGCGTACGCCGTTCAGCACCGGAAGTTAATTTTTATTGTGGACACTAGCGGAAGTGGAGATCGAAGAGCAGGTTTTCGTTTTAAGGATGGAATTCCTTAGAACGAACGGTACCTTTGTCGTATAAAAACTATAGCGTAGCGAGTAAAGGTAAACTAATAGTTATTTATATGTAAACATAACTTACAGAGCGAGGTCACAAATGATTCGCTCACAATATATGCTACGTTTTTTCCACTCCCGCATTTTGAATGTAAAAGATCATTCATTGCAGTTAACATTCAGTTGTTCGTTTACATTTGATGTTTCCTGTTGAAAAAATAGGAGCCCATCTGCCGGTAGTGGCAGCCTCCTGTATTTTCACAGCAATTTTCCTTTTGTTTTCGAAAGAATTGTTCACGTAGCCTTCGGCCACAGTGACGATTGAGAGTCAAAATATCTGCCCCTGAATCCACTATAATACAACCGTATTCCTTTGCGCCGTGTTTGGCTCCAAAATGGCGTCACTCGTTTGGGAATTAAGCTACTTCCTGCTGCTGGGGCAATCATTGCGACTTTTATCTGTAGATTTCATGGTTTTGTCTTTTCAATTTTGACTGACATTTGCTAAGTTGAGTTTTTTCATTCTTTATAGAAGACAAAAAAATACAACCGAATTGTAACCTTCCTCTTACACAATCATCTTGAGTATTCCACACGCCAAGCAACCAACGAACATTTACCACCCACACGCCCAACAATTGGGCACTTCCTCTGGAAATTACACGAGTATGTATTATATTTGCCGCATTCTTGATTAAGCACGTCTCTACTGGCTGGTTTAACGACGTCTTTGAAAGTGTCACTGTGGAAACCGACAATTTGCGAACGACCCAGCACAATTCGACGTAATTGTGGAGTTTGTTTTTCAGTGCAATTTGATCTAGTTAGGGCAAGAAGTGTGCTAAGTTAACATGGTAATTTTCTGACATCCTTTTACGAGAGGCTGCGTAATAGTTGTGCAATAGTGCATTGAAGCCCGAGTAACGCGCGGTAAACGTTTGCTAGCCTCATTCAGAAGCTTCAATGAATTTTTTTTTAAACGGGATCTAAATTTAGGTGGTTGCCAGGCGATGATCCGTCCTCATTGTGGAAAAAAAATGACAAACCGTCTAGTGGTTTCACTAATAACGTTCACTAATAGCTTCCCGGTCCGGCTTTTGGCGGATGGGACATTTCATTCAACATCATGTAGTCAGTTGTCTCGGGTTCATTGTAAATGGGCACGGGAAATGTTGCCAAAGGAACCATACAAATTGGAATAAAACTTCATCAACGGGATATTAGAAATTAATAATGAATGAACCAATGAAGGAGCATCCCCATCTACCACTATTTCAAACAACAATTGGTGTATTTTAAAACTATTATAGGTTCAAATGCTTCTATGGATTTTGGTTATTTCATTCAACTATAATTAATAACATTTTCACCTTTATTTAAAACTGTATTTACATATGATTTGACTGAACAAACCTGTTAGTATAACCGTTGGTTTGTTTTGAGGGTCTTTAGTGTGCTCTAAAATATCATTGGCGTAATTAAAATTAATTAATTAAAATTCAGCCGCAAGAGATGGATTGTGACCTACTTTTTGCTCTGATAAACAAGCTAGAAATTTAATTCGGTTAGTACTTTCGATTTAAACAATTACATTTTATTAAAGAACCCATTTAAAGAAGTGTCGTTTTCCAAAAGGAATGGTTGTCACAAAACAAAGTGTCGCTATATTTCACAATGTAAGGGTTTTAATATAGTAATTAGCAATTATTACTTTTAACTAAGCTAATTTTTTTGACCTTGGAGGAGAGAATTCATTTGAATTATTAATAAGGGAAGAAAATTTTGAAAGTTGGAAGCAGGAGATGATGCAAAACACTTTCTATGGGACATTATGCCAAAAAATCAGGGATATTGACAAAAGAGAGCATATGAAAGTTTACAGAAGAGGCTCAAGAAGGAAACTTACTTATTCGCAGAAGGTTATATACAGGGTGGTCCATAAGTATATAAATGGAAACCATTTCGAGCACCGGTTGTCAAGAGCAGACCTCTTTTTTTTTACTAATTGTGCAATATGTAATATGTGCTTAAATGTTTGTGTTTTGTTGTTTTTTATCATCAACCTTGTTTTAATCAAAGCCTACTTGAAATGTATACTATTAAATATTTGACGTGCGTTACATTACTAAAGTGGTAATATTTCGAAAAGGGTAAGTGATAGAGACTTCTCCGAGGTATAATTTTTTGTGGATTAAGGACAGAAAGGCAAAAAAGTTATGACATTTTTAACCCGCGTAATGTTTCTCAAAATATAGTTACCTTGATAAATTGTGTATTTTCCTAACTGTGACAAGACAACTGTGAAGAAGACAGCATTTCCTATAGCTAAAAAATGACCGTCGCTTTTATTAACGGAATTAGATATTAAATATTTCGTATCAGATGGGCTGTGTGCCAAGCTCATTAATTCATTAGATTCTCCATCTTTTCTGCTGATTGCCGATTGACTATCGTTGTGGGAACAATCGACATGAACCGGAATATTTTGTAACAGCCGTCGTAAACGCGTTTTACTATCTCCTCCGCCAGTTAACGTGCGCAAGCTAAACACATTCAGAATAAAATGTTAAATTGATTTATAACGTGCAATTATACCGGTKACATTTAACGGGCTTTTACAATTTCCCACGATTAGGTAGGTGCGATTGTTATCGGGCCCGGAGCATTTTTATATCCCATTTACCTGCCCGGCATGCACATGGAAAAAATGGCGTCACGGCTTTTCCCAACTGCATAAAGTTAACTATTACAATCCCGTATGCAAATTTATTTTAATTCCTAATTGATTTTAGAGCAGATTAATGCCGTGAAAGTCAACATGTTTAAAGTTGCTCGTTTATAATAGTGCACTGGAGACAATGAAGGTGTTGTTCTTTGCTAACCACTGTTTATCGCATGGCTTTTCTGTGTTTCAAAAAATTAAGTGGGGAAGTCAATAGAAGGCCTTTTGATAATATTTTTATATTGGCGATTTTCTTGTTTTTTAAATCATTTTATAGTCTATACAAGTCTATATTTCTGTCTATTTTGTATAGATCTTTTAGAAACACCCTGTGTATGAGGAAGCCTTTGGAGGCTAAACTTAGTGTTCAAGCAGGTAATGTTGAATAGATAAAATTTCCCTTCGAAATACTGTGACGTTTTATGTCGTAGGCTAATTACTAAGTCAATTACGCGATACCAACTTTATCTAGGAAATCCTCAGACCGTCTAACTGTAACATGGTCTTTGCAAGACGGCGAAACAACAAACATAACGTTTCCCTCGGCAGTCGCAGGTCATACCAAACAAACCGCAACGCGATTTCGCCACAGTGATTCCAATGTCTTCCTTAAGTGGCTGCAACTTCACGCTACTTTAATAATGACTGCATAGTGCTGGGGGAAAAAAGCTTAACATGTGATGGACGTCGTGTCGCGAATGCCTTTCATCGTTTGTTTATAAGTTGTACAAGAAAATGTTACAAAAATTTAATAATGGTCAATATCTTCTTGTAAAAGTGATGCTTCATGATATCTCTTACATGTTGATGGGCTGTAGGCGGCCTGACATTTCTAATATTCTCACTATGATGTACAACAACAGGTTAAAGAACTTGCTTCATTGATGCAATGAATTACAAAGAGGGATAACAAAAAGAACCACAAAAATCTGACATCACACTTCACACTCCAGGAAGCGCAAAGACTCCCAACTTCCAAAAACAGTAGCTCTTTTCATTCCGATTAGCTAATTCGTTACTCATCTCCGTCATTCCGCCAATTTGCATATCGTCCATTCCAGATAAGGCGAAAGCCGAAAATAGTGCGTGACATTCGCCTGTGGTGTAAACGACCTTGTTCGAAATTTGTGCTATTTCAGTCCAATTTTCACACCCGGCCAGACGCATTGTACTACGTACTGCCATTTCAGGCTGGTGCGCTTTCCTACTTGTGCTCTCCTCATTTTTTCGATGTCAACGTCCTACATACTGGTGACGTAATTACCATAAAATTTATTGTATTTCCAGGCGGTGTGCGGCCACCATGGGAAAAGCAAACAAAAAAGGCGAAATTAGCGATAATGCGTCTAGGTGCAAGATTTTGTCGATGCAGAAAGTTGGCGCATCAAGGTTGTTGACGTTTACTTAGTGATTTAATTATGTTAATTTTAATCACGACTTACCTACCG
Source organism: Rhyzopertha dominica (assembly GCA_025024175.1). Classification (NCBI taxonomy): domain Eukaryota; kingdom Metazoa; phylum Arthropoda; class Insecta; order Coleoptera; family Bostrichidae; genus Rhyzopertha; species Rhyzopertha dominica. The sequence goes on along the minus strand of QCXZ01000003.1, from coordinate 5,164,222 downwards.
TTTTTAGTATTCGGTCGTACTATCAATATTAAAAATACACTCCAGCAGGTTTGGCCTGTAACTAAATTTTTTTAAATCGTTGTTAGCAGGTATACATATACAGGTGAAAAACATAGAAAAACTAATGCGGGAATATCCAAGAAAAACTTACATTATCACCGCCTTCATCCGTGGGTCATAACAATGCGGTCACTCCGGTGGACAGACAAGGCGGTTTCACATACGCGCGGGAGATGCAAAAACAAAACATAAGTTACTCATCCGTTAAACTCAAACAGATACATTTAAGACTCACAGAGGGGTTTTCACCCCAGGGCCTCATCCTTGTCCTGTCTATGGCTCTATCCCTGAGATTACATCATTAGTCAATGGTGGTTAMGAATACCTTGTTAGTTTTCTCTCTTCAACAACTAGCTAGTGTCAACCTGAAATAGTAGAGGCTTCCCCGAACGCTCACCCTAAGGCCTATAGGGTCGCATTCCAATAGCCCGGATCGGGGGCACCTAATAAGGCTACCCTCTCCACCAGAACTATGTCATTCGAGATATCCTGCATTACCCCCCGGAATGCAAGTCCTCCACTCGAAGGAACCACGGCTGTTAACCGGGCACTCTGCGCTAGGGGTTTCAAACTGCCTGAGACACATCATGGCCAAAGACCTTACTCTCTCTGCCTGAGGCACAACATGGCCAAAGACCTTACTCTCTCTGCCTGAGGCACATCATGGCCAAAGACCTTACTCTCTCTGCCTGAGGCACATCATGGCCAAAGACCTCGCTCTCACTGCCTGAGGCACATCATGGCCAAAGACCTTACTCTCACTGCCTGAGGCACATCATGGCCAAAGACCTCGCTCTCACTGAGCCAAAATCAAGAACATTTCTCTCTGTCAAAAATGACACATCAATACTCATTGTCTACTTTTGCATCTCCTCGCGACGCTGATATTTCTCTCCAAAACAATTAATCGCACGCATACGCATTCGCTTCGATTTTAATTTTTATCTTATTAACAGCGATTCTAAACATAGCAAGAAATTAATAAACGTACAAAAACACCTTTTATTTTAATAATAACGCAGATACAAAAATTGACATTTAACATTCGGCCAACCTAACAGGGTCGTGTCCTCACGACATAATTTTTCGGTATGCCTTCTTGATTTGGATAAATTAGGCAATGGTACTTCATCTGAGCCACTGTCCTCATCGATGGTATCTGATGTAATAAATGGATTTGATAATAATAAATAGATTTTGTTAAAACAAGAGCAGGTACTGAGAGTAATACATAATCAATAAAGGCAAAGTCTAGCAGAAGCTATTCTACTTAACCTTCGAAAAGAAACTTAAACTATATATATTATGGTATAATTTATGAATACCCCTATTGTTAATTGATTATGCGTCTTACGCTTCAGTTATTATTATCATCAGCTGTCTTACCTCCTTAGGTTAGCCTTCATGTGTGGTCTTTGGGGATAGTAAGCTATTGCTTGAAACATTGAAACTGTATAACGAATTTGTCTTTGTATGTGAAGCAGCGAACAAACGAAACAGAGCGATGGCGAGGCAACAAATATTTAGCTTTAGTTCTGTATCACATGAGTGAAAAACTTAGCCCTCAAATTTTCACATGCATGAGGAGAATTAGTAAAGCATGGACAAAACAATTCAAATGAAAACTCCAGCGGGAATCCATGCGTAGCCGGTTCAAAGAGTTAATCCTGTAAGATACGTGGTCCCGGCGTTGCAAGCCAAAAAATAAGCGACACCATGCATTCTAAACAATCTGAATCCTGTTTCTACCAACCGAATCCAAACAGGGGTAATATAAAAAATTGCAATAATTAAAGAGGACGAGAACGAGTAAATCACATAATTGCCTTTTCAAATTAACGGTAAAAAAAAATGTCTACAAGCATAAAATAACTTAAGGTTAAAATGATTTTTGTATTYACTWAGTTACATGCAGCTCAAACCAGATCTGAGTGTTTATAATGAGATCAAAGTATGATCAACAAAATTTAATCTTGAGCAARCTATATAAATATTAAAAGACCGTATAAGAAATTTTATACTACCTTTATAATCAAAGACCATRAACTMCGACTTAGACAAATTCAATTGAAGGCCATGTTCAGCAGACAATTTTCTTAKTTTTTCAAGTTCTTTGTTCAGAATTTTGTCAGCCCTTGCGAAATCATGCTTATCGAAACTAAAATACAACTGTGTATAGTTGGCGTAAGTTATTACTTTACAATGTAGAACTAAGTTCACTATATCAGACGTACATATTATGAAAAGCAGAGATCCTAATGTGGAGCCTTGCAGAACACCAGATCTAACTGACAATTCAAAGGAGACACTATATTTATTTTACCACTTGGGTTCTATCGCTCAAGTAAGATCTAATAAACTGTACCGACAAACTGCTGAAACCGCAAGACTTTAGTTTGGCGCATAACATACCATGATTAATAGCATCGAACGCTTTTGAAAAATGGAGCAAAACCAAAGCACTGACTAAACCCTTATCATAAGCTGAAATGAGATCATCAATGACTGAAGCTAGTGCAGTAGGAGCGCTTCGACCGCGTCTGAATCCACACTGCGCATCGGAATCATTTTCCAAGAAAAGACAGTCAAATATCTGTTCGTAGACTAGAGATTCAAACAGTTTTGAAGCTGCAGGTAAGATGCTAATCAAAGGTAAATCCGACTAGTTTTCAGGGTTAAACTTTTTAAGTAGAGGTATTGCGATGACTTTCTTCCACATTGTAGGGAAATAAGCTTTTTCCATACAACAATAATTGAAGACGTGTAATAGGTATAAATCAATAATGGAACTACATAAGTGCAACATTTTCAACGATATGTTGTTTGTGCCACAATTATCTTTTTTACGTTAAAGACTGCGGAATGTACCTCTTCTAAAGTAACCATTTTAAAGAAAATTCTTGTAGGGATGGGAATCTAGCATTCTCACAATATTGCATTCTATGATTAGAGACGAGATCATTTTTTTTTAACTGGAAAATATGTGCATTAATAGAATTGCTATTAGACAGATTAGAAGGCAGTTCAGATCTCACTTTGATAGTACCAATTTTTAAATTGCGCAGAGCCGACCAAATAGTGTGTATATCTCCACTAGAAGCAACTGAACCTATGTAACGACGTTTTTCCATCCTAACAGAGTTCATAGTCAAGTTCCTCAACCTCTTGTATGCAGCAAAATCTTTAGGAGGTTTACTTCGTTTATATTTACGGAAGGATGCATCACGTTTACTCATCAGACATTTGAGTTCAGGGCAACACTACATTGCATTGGACTTTAGTACCCTAGACGTTACCACCAGGGCATGCCGATCAAAGATAAATAATTAGGGTGTTGAAATTTTCAAGTTTCTTATCAATATTGGTCTCACGTATCACATCAGTCCATTCAATAGATTCCAAACTTTCTCGAAACTCACTGACATCAAAGCGTCTGAAAGATCTACACATAAGTAACATATTTGGGCTCACATTTAACCTTAGGTGAACTAAATTCACAATAAACCAATCTGTGGTCAGAAATATCGTCACAGTTCTTCGTACCGTATCTTGTAACATTCAGAGAATGGGATACGAATAAAGGATCAATCAGTAAGCTTGAGTTACCAGTCACTATAGTCGATTCATCCAAGACTTGCACCAAGTTTTACGCCTCCAAATGTGCACACACAGGGTTAGAAATATTTAGTAAATTAATGTTGAAATCGCCTAGACAGACAAATTAATCATACATACCGCAAACAAAACCAAATATATTATCAAGGGTTTCAACAAAATTGCCCAAGTTGGAGTTAGGCGGACGATAGCATACGCCGAATGCATAATTTACAGTCCCTACGCGGATGCGAACTCTATTAACGAGTTACAAAAAGTCGACTTGATATATGCCGCCACTTCGACCCTCAGCACGATGCGTATAACGAAGATTGTAACCAGGTAATTGCTAAAATAGATAGATCTACATTATTAGACAACCATGTCTCGCTAACCATAACAACAACATGGTTTGCACTTTGAACTAAATTATAAAATCTTGGAAATGTGCTAAGAGCGATCTTACATTAAGATGTGCAACCTTTATAATAATTATAAGCTAAACTTATACAGGATATCTATTACCTCTAAATGAGAACAAATACAACCTGACTTAATTAAACTAAATTGTATTGAAATCTGTTTAATTGTTAAATTAAAGAAAAGCAAAATTAATACTTAACAATCGGCAGTAGCTCCCGGAAAAGCATTTCATTTTACGCTAGCAACAAATCCGCGCCATTCATAATAAAAAAAAATAACGTTGCCAATTAACTGCTACCGATAGGTACTGTTCTGTATATTAACTATATCGTCAACAGAATTTACATAGTATTTACGACCATTTACTATTACTTTGACGTAACCCTGGTAAGTCCATAAGTTACAAGCACCAAATTCAGAGCTGCAGAGTTTTAGTAATTCTAGGCGCTTCCTCGTGAGATCTTATGATCTTATGGAAATATTGGTTCCTCTCAACAACTTCTTGTAGCGAAATATGAGCTGCCTATCCTTCCTTGAGCAGAATCTGACGATTCTAGATCGATCTCTTCCAGTATTCACACTTACCATCCGATGAAAGTCATCTATGGCTTCCAAATAAAAATTTAAATCACATAAACTGGGCACTTAAAACACAAATAACCGGAGAATCGCTGGATCACGTCTACTCGCTGTGCATTACCTTATCTTTAAATAAGAAATAGGAAATGTACTTCGTTGATTCTCATCGCAAGATTTCAGAAAGGTCAACAGCGCTTCGGGGCTTGATAATTACACGATTGGGCAACTGCCTGTATAATGTTATCATAGGATGTTATTAAACATCAAGAAATGAAAGAAAATGATGGTGATGATGATGATGATGTTGATGATGGGTACCCATATTTGTATGAACATGAAGAATATGCAAAACATGTATGATAGAGGTATTAGATCTACCAATAATCACGCCGAAACAAAAGAGATCCTGTTAAGGCCAAGAACTTTGCTGAATAAACGTATTTTGCACAAAAACTGTCAGCCGCCGCTTAACCACTAATTATAATTACGACAAACGATAACTTGTCATACCACTGCGCTGCGACAAAACGTGCTAAAAATGTTGAATACGTTATTATTAATCTCATCGAATCAGTGAACCGATTGTTTGACCACCAATTATAATTACGACAAACTATAATTTGTCAAACCACTGCGCTGCGATAAAACGTGTTTAAGCTTTTTGAATTCATCTCACCGAATCTGTGAACCGATTGTTTGACCATCAATTATAATTACGACAAACTATAATTTGTCAAACCACTGCGCTGCGATAAAACGTGCTTAAACTTTTTGAATTCATCTCACCGAATCTGTGAACCGATTGTTTGACCCCACACCTGAATGAAAAACATAGAAAAACTAATGCGGGAAWATCCAAGAAAAACTTACATTATCACCGCCTTCATCCGTGGGTCATTACAATGCGGTCACTCCTGTGGACAGACAAGGCGGTTTCACATACGCGCGGGAGATGCAAAAACAAAACATAAGTTACTCATCCGTTAAACTCAAACAGATACATTTAAGACTCACAGAGGGGTTTTCACCCCAGGGCCTCATCCTTGTCCTGTCTATGGCTCTATCCCTGAGATTACATCATTAGTCAATGGTGGTTATGAATACCTTGTTAGTTTTCTCTCTTCAACAACTAGCTAGTGTCAACCTGAAATAGTAGAGGCTTCCCCGAACGCTCACCCTAAGGCCTATAGGGTCGCATTCCAATAGCCCGGATCGGGGGCACCTAATAAGGCTACCCTCTCCACCAGAACTATGTCATTCGAGATATCCTGCATTACCCCCCGGAATGCAAGTCCTCCACTCGAAGGAACCACGGCTGTTAACCGGGCACTCTGCGCTAGGGGTTTCAAACTGCCTGAGACACATCATGGCCAAAGACCTTACTCTCTCTGCCTGAGGCACAACATGGCCAAAGACCTTACTCTCTCTGCCTGAGGCACATCATGGCCAAAGACCTTACTCTCTCTGCCTGAGGCACATCATGGCCAAAGACCTCGCTCTCACTGCCTGAGGCACATCATGGCCAAAGACCTTACTCTCACTGCCTGAGGCACATCATGGCCAAAGACCTCGCTCTCACTGAGCCAAAATCAAGAACATTTCTCTCTGTCAAAAATGACACATCAATACTCATTGTCTACTTTTGCATCTCCTCGCGACGCTGATATTTCTCTCCAAAACAATTAATCGCACGCATACGCATTCGCTTCGATTTTAATTTTTATCTTATTAACAGCGATTCTAAACATAGCAAGAAATTAATAAACGTACAAAAACACCTTTTATTTTAATAATAACGCAGATACAAAAATTGACATTTAACACAGGGTCGCTACAAAGCATGGAACCAGCGGGATATTTCAGGTTGTGTTCGACCGATTTCTCCGAAATTGTGCGTGGGACTATGCTTCTGAGTTGAGAAAAGTGTAAATACAATAATTGAGCCTGACAGAGAACGAAAAGAATGAAAACAATTTTCTTTATCGTTAAAATGGACAAAAAAGCCGGTTCTTACCATTTTCCCTTGACTGGTGATAAATTTCATCTAGTGTTATCAGTTTATTGCGAATCGGGTACCCTAAAAGTAAAAAATAAAAACATGATTCCGTGAAAAATGCAGCATTTATTCAGCCTTGAGTAAAAGTTTTCTAATGTTCTTCGTAGCATTTTTACGATTAGGGAATAGGTATAATGTAATGTACAACGAAAGAGCTGCAAACACTTGACTGCATTCAAATTTCCATTGATGAGAAAGGCCCAATAATGTGTTCACCGATAATACCACACCAGACATTCACTTTCTGAGAGTGTTGTGTGTGGACTTGTTCTATTCAATGTAGATTAGTGTCCGACCAATATCTGCAATTATGTCTATTCACATTATAATTGAGGCAAAAAGTCGCTTCATCACAAAACATAATCCAATTTAAAGTGTTTCTATCTTCATCTATCATGTTCATGGCAGTTTCACAAAATTCTATCCTACGATCGAAATCATCTTCGCTCAGTTCTTGTAATAAGTGAATTTTCTGGACAGATCTTCTGCTAATGTGGTGAGTGAGAGCACGCTGTTGTACGCAACACTTGGGATGCTCTTGCCCATCTAAAAGGACATTCAAGCGACTATCCTCACTCGTAGCAACCTTTGGACTTTCCGGTTTTTGACGATTTTTAACACCGCCGGTTTCGTCAAAACGTTGCAATGTTTTAATAACTGTTGATCTGGCAATTGCTTCACGATCTTCATGAATTGCATTGTAGAGTGCAACTACTTCCGAATKACTTTGCCTTCTATCTCCATAACCAATCATCATTCGATGCGATCATTTTCAGTTAACTGAGGAATTGCGATTGCAAATAACAAAGTGAATGAAAATTATCACCAGTCACGAGGAAGTTTTTGTTCTTACTTAGCGATAACGAATATGGTTTTTATCCTGACGTTTTTTGCATGACCCTAGTTTGTTATCACATCTTTCTTAACTCTGGAGCAATAAATTGCGCAAGTGTGATACATTTTTGAAATCAGGAAAACTATCATTTTCAATGATGTGCCCTTTGATCCCGCTTTCCGTTTAAAAAAGAATGCAACTTGCGCTCATATCTAGGAAACGAGAGCTGACACGGAGTTGAAAAAATTCGAGAAAATGCATTTTAATTACCCATAAGCATGCAAATTTCAGAAAAATCGGTCGAACAGAACCTGAAGTACCCTGCTGGTTCCATACTTGTAGAGACTTTGTAATATATTCCTTCAACATCAAAGACGGACATTTTAATCCGACGCTCGACAATATAGCAACCGTCATGTGCAATTGCCAGCGTCACCTTAATCGCCCCGTGTGACAAACTCCTTGCACCAGGATGTGGAGCAACAAGCGTCGTACCGGCAAATCGACCGTTCACATTATTTTTAATCCGGGCGTCGTGCTGCTGGAAGGGGTCCAAAGAGCGCCGGCACCCAGAGTAGTGAATCATAATTTAGCGGATCTCCCTCGGTTATTAGTTCGCACACAGACACCTGTTGGATCGCAAATATTGATATTAGCGACGTGAWTATTAAGGTCGATCGGATTMTTTGCGCTCCGGGCCGCGGAACTGCAGGCGCGGTGTTGCCAGGTTGTCCGGGATTTTCCTCCGAATTGAGACGTTACTCCGGCCCTTCCGAATGGATGGCCCAAGAAAGATGTTTATTTGAAATGGTTTTCACGGCTCGACGTGCGGTAGCCCACACGCTGTATTGTATTTTATCAATGGCTGCACCTTAAGAGCCTTCATCGTTGCCGGATGGTTAGCGTAACATTTATCTTCAACAGCTTCCCGCAAATAATAATCCAGCCGAGTCAAATCGCGGCTGCGAGACGGTCATTTTTAAAGAAAAACGGTGCCCCAAGCCTAAAATTCGCACACTTGCTCATTGAGGGTGTATTGGCTTCTGCATGGCAACGTTTTGGTCTTCTGCGCTCCAGAATCGATTGCGTTCGGATGTTTATTGAAGATGAGAAGGAAAGATGATTTTTTAAATGGTTCGCTCGGAGACAGCTATGTCCACGACGAACTCTGCTCTAAAGATGCCTCCCACATTAGTGAGCGAAACATCAGCGAAGAGGAAATCGCCACGGCCACAGCCAACTAACCCGGAAGGATCTACCAGATGTTGCAGATTTCTGGTGGCCCCTGTTGAATTTCCACTTGTAGAATTCAGTATAAATGAAATGAAATGTCTAGGAATTGAAATAATTAACCACCATCAGCTTCATCCAAGGATTTATTTTTCTTCTGACTATGTATAAAAGAATATTATCCTTCTGAAATACGAGTGCGTCGCGTTTAAGTCCATCAACATTGAATAGCAATAAACACTGCTCTGGGATGGTAAGAAAACAAGCAAATTTTAAAATGGCATGTTGATAGGTCTGCCTTCCCCTGTCAAGAATTGATTTCAAATCTTCTGCCTAAAGGAGAAAAGACTTGAGCAGTGGTCTGAGTCTGACTGCCGTTCTTCCTGTTCCTCGCCCATCTTCATTCCACTCTCGACAAATTCAAATTGTGGTTAAGTAAATTAGGGTCTAAAGTGGACGACTGCAAACTCTATTCATCTTTTTTGTGACTCCGTTCTTTATATTATGCGCACTCCAATTCATAAGTACAAATACAACATGTACACTTGTGATGTCGGCAACGCTGTGTGTTGTCATGTCTGCCAGCGGTCTGTGGCACTTCGCAAAAAACGAATTCAAGTTTCGGCAGGTCTGGGGCGGCCTTGATCGTTTCAGGACCACGCGCAGTCTGCCCAAGACGTGACATCATCACAGGTGATTTGATATCTCAGTTGAGCGAGGTCTAAATGAGGCCATACCACACGCAAGTGTTCCTGCCAGTTTGGATTATGCCTTTAGTTTTTCCTAACGTATCAAATTGAGTACCAGAAAAGTTATTTAAAATATAGCAATTACTAAAAGTCTCTTTGTAGAATAATCGCCTTTTAATGATGATACGTTTTTTCTATCGGACGTGCCATACCAAAGTAGTGAAGACTGAAGACTCAAATTCAAAAAGCCTTCGAAGTTTGACTTTTAACAGTTGTTCATGTCGATTATTGTGAGCGTTGTCAAGGCTAACTGCAGACTGCAACCTTTCTATATCACAGTTGGTAATTATACACAGTTTGACTTAAGGCTCATTTGCTTTTGTTTCCAAAGGCATAGGATTTTCAGTTAGTTATACTGTCTAACGGTAAAAAATATTAAACTTCCTGTAGGCCTCATAAAAGACGACACTTATTTATTTTATTTATTATTTATTTTATATTTATTATTTATTTATTTTATTATTACTATTATTTATTATTTTAAGCTCATTATTACTCCAAACTATATTTGCCATCGTTAAACATGACCTTTTGCCAACATTCTACCAGGTTATCAATACAACTTTCTTTTAAATTCTGGTGTCTTAATTCCATGAAGGCTTCTTGATATGTTTTGTTCCGAATATGTTATATCAATGGTTCAAATAGGTGGTAATTTGTTGTTATTAGCTATGGAGACTATGGTTATTGTCGAAAAATTTCTAATTTCTTGAATAGTTAAGCTTGAATTTGATTTCACTTGATCCTCGAGGGCTTGTTTTAAGTATGCGTTACTTAGGGGTACTCCTAATATAAGCTTGCTGTAAATGGCAAATTTCCATCCCCATTTCCACCCCCACATTATTATGCCCCGTCACCTAGCCCAGCCCCTTGACGTACGTCCGACCAAGTGTCATTCTTCAGTTACAGCCCGAAATAGCGAAACATCCGCACAGCACGCGATGTTGGCCTAAGTTCGCAATAAAATCCTCTTCAGACGTGCGTTTCGTGCAGACGCCGACAAAATTAACTTTGATGACGCCCAGGGACCGAGTTTGGCTTTATTATGCCGCTTGGTCTAGCTCTGAAGTTAATGAAACGAGATGGATTAAACAGATTAGGGAAAATTGGGAACGATCGGGAAAAAAGAGTCATACCTGATCATTTAAAAAATCTTGATGAAATGAATGATTACTTTTTGAATTCAGCAGGGAATCAACGGGTACAAAATGATCACTTAAAGCAGTTTTACTCCGGCAGCCTGGCGAATCAAGTTATCAATAAGGAGCGTTTGAGATTTAAAGTAGTCAACGAGAACGACGTACTCAAAAWTGTTAAGAAACTAAAATCTAGTGCAGTTGGAWTCGATGGAATATCCCTTAGAATGCTTAAGCTTTGTATGCTTCACATTGTACCGTTTCTCAGACATATAGTATTGCTTGACTTTTGGTGTTTTTCCTAGTGCTTGGAAGCATGCAATTTTACATCTGATTGCTAAAGTGAATAGTCCTCAATCATACAAAGACATACGACCTTGAAGTGCACTGCCATTATTTTCTAAGATACTTGAAAAGGTTATGTCCAAGCAAATGACGGAATATTTAAATACAAATGGATCTTCGTCGTTCTTTATTATAACATTTCACTCTATCAACCTAAAACGCATATAATTTTTCATATCCTCTTCAAGCTATAACAAAATGGAAACTGAATGGTAAACACTTATAACTCCAAAAAGAATAATAAAACTTACAGTAAGAATTAAGATGATCTTCACAACAGAAAAACAAACTTTGCGATTTAGGCATATCACGTCTAGGGGCCTTAAACAACATTTTCATACGTTGATAATCTCTAGGAACGGTTACAAAAATTTTGTTAGCTGTACTGATTGAAGTTCTTTTATAACCATGTACAAAACAACACTTGTTTTGTTTTCCATATATAATAGATGCTTGTAAAACTACACAAATCACTTTTTGGTGCGACCTCTTACACTGTCCTTTCAATGAACACCACACAGAGGCTTTTCCAATACAAGAATAATACTACACCATTAAACAGCACGCTCCTCGGTAATGTTTACATGKKACCTGACGTCACGAGTTGAATAACCTTGGATAGAAACGTTTTGGCGGTGACTCCTAAGATTCGAATTTCAGACCTGAAATTCTCTACCTACAAATATTTTTTTAACATGGCGTGCGATATATATGCACTTCAAGATTCATTTTACGTAATTTTCAAAAAAAAATAATAATACCCAATTCTATCCATAAAAATCTTTTACCCTGCTTCTATTATTTCAAAATAACCGGCACCATAAAACGAAAACATTCCAACCATCCATACCACCCACGTTTGCGCAACGACCAGAGATGAATTCCTCCGCCGCCAACAATTGCGCTTATCTCGCCGTGGCTTTTGTGTCGATTCACATCAAGCCGTTTAACGACGCCATGCCGCGGACATATCTAATTTTATAGTGATTTCCACTCTCCTGCACACGTATGCAGCGATGTTCGTCTTMTTAAGAGCTCGCGCCTAATTACCGTAATTACCGCCAKAAATCGACAATGAAGAGATTACGGGCGGTAGCCGTCAAAGCGACAGATAAGTGAGCGTTTTTATTTGGTGGATGCCTCGATGACACCGCCGTTCCACAATTGGGCTTCCGAGAACGGGGTCATCCGGGCAGATATTATCAGGAAGGTATGTCTATATGGTCAAATTTTGTGATCTAATTGGACAATTAACTGTTTTGGTAGCGATAATAAAAGCTGGAGATCAATGATATAAAAGACAACTCTAGCCGTTCTTCATGATGAGAAATACTGGGATTGGAATACAATTTTTAGCCCTTTCTTTTCCAAAATTAATTTTAATGACTTTAGTAACTAAGCCTTTCGGGCTAATACTGTATCAGTCTTGACTGCTTTTGCTTATCGCAAAAATTCCACCAGTTAAAGTGTATTCAGCAAATTCTGGTGGCTACCTTTACCGATGAGGGTAGCTTTCTGCCCTAAGAAGGATTTTAAGCTTCTTCAGATCTTACATTTAACCATGATTTATGTTAATAAAAATGACAGTAAGAGAAAGAAAGAGAGAATATATTTGTACGACTTACAACTATCAAAATGCCATAAAATGTAATATAATGTAACCATAAGAATATATAAAGTTAATGCCAACACGAGTATCGCAAAACAAACTAAAACCAATAAACTAATTCTTAAGTTTACTCTTCACACTTCACAGTTCAGAAATTCAAAAATTGAGAAGTTCAGAGCACAGCTAAGTCGTACTCGCACAACATCGGACCCAAAATATCTTCGAGTTTTTCTCTTTCAGAAAATACGTTACAATTCGGTTGCAAATAAAGCTCAAGCTCATGATGTATAGTTAGATATACTTCAACGACACAATTCGTTTGTTCGAATACTAATAAAGAACAAATACAAACCCTACAAACTCAAACTTCTACATTTATGATGCACAAGACCAAAGATAGTAAAAATTTTGCAAAAAAGGTTTTATTCACTTTTCGCCTAAATGAATTTGTATAAAGGGCGTAACTGTCGCTATTGGTCTAGTGAAAATCCCCACTGGATGATGGAACGGATGCACGGTATCCTCAGAAATTAAAATGTGCTTCAAGAAGACGGCGCTCCTCCACATTTTGGAAATAATTGTTCGCCTGTGTCTGGATCTTCTTAGGTCGAAGGGTTAGATTTCTTCCTCTGAAATTATTTAAGAAGTCAGGTGTATAAAGAAGAGCCACGAAATTTCCTTAAACTGCAAAATTCGATGCGCCTTTGAGTATTAGAATCAAATAAAACACTTGTATTATTACCATTACCACAAATAAATGCAACCCAAAATACATGTGTAGAGGTAACATTGATAATTGTTCATCGTCTTAAAAAATATAAAACGTAGAGAGCTGGATAAATTCGTAAATTTTGACATAAACTTCAATCATTTGCTTTAAGTAAATTCGGTATTCTAACACTCATTTTATTTTTGAAAAATGTTTATTCAATAACATTAATGTAATAAATGCTCAAAATGTCGCCCTCCGCTGTTTTCACAGGCTTGAATCCGTGCCCAAAACGATCTTTTAACATGCATTAACATTTCTGGAGTGATGGATCTACATGCATCACGTATTTTATTTTCTAAACGTTCTACACTTTCAATTGGTGTTTGGTATACGTGCTCTTTTACCATTTCCCACAAAAAAAATCCAATGGAGTAAGATCCGGGCTTCTCGGTGGCCAAGGATTGGTTGAACCTCTTCCTATCCATCGGTTAGGCAAAACCAAATCAAGATGATTTCGCGCTATTCTATGATAATGCGTTGCAATTGTTGGAACCATGTCTTACTTGTAAATTTACATTTTGAAGAAGTACCGGTAAAATGTTTCTTAAAAAAATTAGATAAGTATTGCCGTTTAAACTAMCGCGATAAAAATAAGTCCCAACAATTTGATTCCCCAATATTCCGKACCAGACATTCGTCGAGTAGATAATTTGAAAATGTCCTTCTCGAATCCAACGTGGATTTTCTTGCGCATAATAATGCATGTTATGTTTGTTAACTCCACCATTATTAGAAAATCTTGCTTCATCTGAGAAGCAAATGTTGTCATGAAATCTCACATTCAAATTTTGGTGTTCCCAAAAAAAGTTAAAAAAAGTCAGTCTTTTAGGATAATCTGTCTTCTTTAAGGCCTGAACCAATTGCAAGTGACACGGATGAAATTGATTGCCTTTAATTATTCGGTGTACTGAAGACAGATTAATACCGGTTGCTCTTGAGACTACCCTTTGACTAATATGAGGATTTTCATTTCCAATACTCTAATTTCATTGTCAGGGCCTGTTGCTGTTCTTTCTCTTGACATTTTTAGTGGTGGCCAGTTTGTCCTTAAAGTTAATTCAAGTCTCTTAAAAATTGTATCGGCAGGAGCTCTTCTATTTGGAAAACGTTGTCTGTATAAACGGGTAGCAGCGGAAGCAATTTCTTGCATTCACCAGTTCGTCAGGGTCATTATTATTCGTAAAACATTATGTATATGTACGTCCATAAAGGGAGCAAAGAAGTTTTATAATGGTTGCTTATATTCATCTGCAAAACACTGGATGGTGTCGGGATGGCTAAAATTTATAAAAAGAATCACAAACTTCTTTCAATGTGTTATATCAAGCTGTTCAAAAACTTCTCAAATAATGCACTACAGAATTTTGATGGTTGGAAACATGCCTTCGATGGAATGGGAAATAGTGTGTGATCTAATGCAACCTCCTGGGCAGTAGAAAGAACAGTTGCCTCAAAACTTCTGCCAGGCAAGCACTTAGAGGTATTGAGATGAGATTTCATGAGCAAGGGTTCCTCTAACATGACTGTCTGACAATAAAATCATCCAGGAAAAGCATAAACACTCAATCTTCCTTTTTCCTGCGTGATAACCATGCAGGCTCAAAATATTACAGATCTGTTTCATTGTCAACGACAAGGATACAGAGGAACATTTTCGTGTTTCTCTGCACGAAACTCTTCAAGTTAACATTGCTCCACACAACAAACAAACGGCCGCGGGTCTGTCCGATGACTAAGCGGAGTAACTGCGCCTTGGCATGTTTTTCCCAAATAATTTCATCCTAAATTAGAGCCGTTTAGATTCGGGTATGTGATGAAATTGACCGGCCCGCAAGGCGGGCTCCGTTTATATTCAAATCGTTGCCCACACGTACAAGATGTCACATCCATCCAACGTTGCCAAAATTTTACGTATCTAAATTGTTTCTATGGAAATATTTCATACGGTAATTGTATATTATTCATTTACTAATTGATTGTCACTAATTTAGTTTAAATGATGAGACGTATGCATATAATGAATTGCAAGACTTGGCTGTTGGAGTTCAGTTAGAAATCCTGCAAATTTAGCAACGTTGCATATTCCAGTTATTTAGTGTGTCTTGTCTTGACATTTCCATTTTCAATGGACTAATTACAGGGGTCGGGATTGATTAATTTGGACTTTTAATCGCTTCCAATTTCGTCTATTTGTTTTTATCTGTTCTTGCTTTATAGTAATGATGGTACACCTCCGTAGATTTTTTTACATAAAAAGTGGAACTATCGTAGGCTAATGTGCGTGGGAAATGTGTTTCTTTCTTGAGGTTTTCGTATATTAAACAAAAGTGAAAGCATTTTTCACTTTATTACGCCCTAGGGCAACAGAATTTCATCAAAGCACTTCATCAATTAGGTGATGAATATTCATGGGTCTGCAACTTATGTGAAATCTGACTTAACCACCTTCCTGTCAGTTAATAAAGAAATTGTAAATGGTGTTGAAATGATCAAAACTAAAGTAGGAGACCTCAGCATTTACAACATTTATTAGTCTCCGAATTCTCTCTGGCCAAGACAACTTCCTTAGATACCACGAACATCCTTAGTGTATACTGTAGACTTCAATAGCCATCATAATTTATGGGGCTACAGTGATAACGACATGAGCGGACATGCTCTAATGAACTGGATAGAAGAGCACAACCTGCATCTTGTTTAGAATAAATTCTCTATCTACAAATATTTTTTTGTTTTTTTTTTAACACGGCGTACGATATATATGCACTTCAAGATTCATTTTACGTAATTTTCAAAAAAAGTGATAATACCCAATTACCGAGATATCCTGTAAAAACATCGAAAATGGGACACCTTGTATAAGTTATTTTTAATCACTGTTCTTACTTCTATTACCAGGAACATAAAAGTTTGCAATCTAATGGCCGGTCACTGTAAATTAATCTAGTAATCATTTTATCTACCTCTAAGTAGATATTTGATAACTTCGAATAATGCCAGAATAGAATATGCTTAACATGTATCTTCTTTACATATGCTCTTCACTTTAGCAACAGTAAAAACACCGACGGACCTATCAGTTGTGTATAATTACAGATTCACACACAGACACGTCTGGGTATAAATATTTAATACTTTTTTGTGCGGTATAAATTACACGTTACGGAGTGAGTTCAACGGGAGGCTTAAAAGCGCTGTTTACACTCTTAGGCGTATTTGACAAGTAAACGTGCTCAAAAAATGTGGGTTAGCGGAGTATGTAAATAAATACCTGACCGGGCTTTTAAACTTTGTAGCCTGCGAAGCGTTTATAGTTTTGCAACGTGCCGTGCAATGTCCGTCTACTGCAGGTACTGGAGAAAGAGATGCTTAATCAGGATACTTTCAAATTCGTTTGGTGCGACTACAGTGAGAAGCTTTAACAGTCGCAGAAAAAAATGTTTTTTTTCTTGGGTTTCAAACCAGTTTTTCTCCTGTATTTTTGCCGTTTTTTCTTCTGGAAAGGTGATCTTAGAGCTTGTGGAACAACGGGTAATCGCTAGGGGCTAAACCTAAGAAAATGGCGTTTTTCGAAGCTTGAAACGTCTGTACTGTATCATATCGGTTTGGTTTGAAATAGGTTTTATAAATGAAACTACTCGTACAACACAATACCCCTCTTTCCTAATTCATATCATAATCTTGTCAGGTGATATACGAGCCCAAACAACTATAGATTCGGACACTTCATATTTTTGAGAGTAAGTAATTTTTACGATATGTAGAACATATTTTTCAAATTTATATTACTATCATCAAATACAACTATATACAGGTTTACTCTTTGGAAAATACATGAGTAGAAAAACATATTATGTTTAAGAAATTAGTGCTTATTCAACACTATAACAAATTCGTTGTCAACTAAATCTTCGGACAGACCACCTTAATATTGAGTTACATCCCCTTTGGCTTTAATTACTGCCTTTATTCGGTCAGACATTGTATTTAACAGATTTTGACAGTCCTCTGCAGTTATAGATTCCCAGATTTCCGAAATTTTTTGTTTCAAACCTTCAATATTTCTTTGGGGATCCTTTCTTAGCTTTCTTTTCATTATGGCCCAAAGATTCTCTATAGGATTAAGATCCGGGCTACTGGAGGGCCAGTCCAGAACGTTAATAGAGTTGTCTTGAAACCATTGTTTTGTAATTTTCGCGGTATGCGAAGATGCGCCGTCCTGTTGAAAAGTCCATTCGCCATCATCAACTAAAATTTCTACTGATGGGAGTAAATTGGTTCTCAATATATCAATGTATTTTTGGGCGTTCACAGTACCATCTATAAAATGCAAAGATCCAACACCTTTCGAAGACATATACATCCCCAGATCATAACACTAGCAGGAAACTTAACAGTCCGTTTTAAACAGTCTTTGTGGTAAGTTTCAGATTTGTTACGAATCACTCTCTTTCGCATATCACCGACGCATACATCAAATTTTGACTCATCACTAAAAATGATGCTGTTCCATTGTCTTTGTTCATAATTTTGTCTTTGTTTTGCCCATTTTAGTCGATTTTGTTTCTGGCGGATAGTCAGCAGTGGTTTTTCTTTTGCCTGTTGAATAATTAATATAATTTTACTTTTTGAGTACAAGAGACTTACCTCTTAAACTTACTTTATAAAATTTATAGCCCCGCTTTCTGAGGTATTTACGAGTAGTCTCTGTAGAAGCTCTTTTCTTTATTCTTTCTGACCATATTGCATTTAAATCTCGTAGACTACTCCGGCGATTTTCCTTTGCGATGCTAATTAAAACTCGAACATCTCTGTCATTAATTATCCGTTTTTGTCCAGTGCTTTTTCCAATTGCAACAGAACCACTTGATGAATATTTTTTGATAATGTCAGCAACACTTGACACAGGTAAATCGAGATCTTTTGCGATTTTTCGCCCACTCTTACCATCTAGACGCAATTTTACAATAAGATTACGCAACTCAATACTCAACGCTTTTCCTCGAGCCATTATTTATTATGCACATAACAAAATTAACTGCAAAACTGACAGAAGCGGTGTCGCATTAATTTCCAATATTATGTTTTGTTTTCATAGCCGCCCTGATTAAAATATCTCATGAATAACATTAGTGTCCGAAGATTTAGTTGACAACGAATTTGTTATAGTGTTGAATAAGCACTAATTTCTTAAACATAATATGTTTTTCTACTCATGCATTTTCCGCAGAGTAAGCATGTATATAGTTGTATTTGAAGATATTAATATCAATTTGAAAAATATGTTTTACATATCGTAAAAATTATTTAATCTGAAAAATATCAAGTGTCCGAACCTATAGTTGTTTGGGCTCGTAGATTTGGTGTATCATGGTGTGAAAAAGCTTTTTGAATTTTCAAACCACGCTTCAGCTTTGTGTAAATTGGAAAAGCATATTGTCAAACAACGTGAATATGTATTAAATGCAGAAATTTAAAAATATCAGACCGAAAGAAAAAAATAGCAAAACGTAAAAGAAACTGGGTGGATAGAGAAATTATTAGTGCTCATCGGGAAAGTATAAGAGATTCAAAATGTGTAGAAAGAAAAATTTTGTTTGAACTTGTGTCAGGCAAATTTTGAGGTTCCTTCGTCTTTGACAAAGATCACAGGTGTTATCGAAACGTCAGACTTATAACTTTTTGTCAGTGTTTTCAAGAGACTTTCAAAATTTTGTTTGAACTTGTGTCAGGCAAATTTTGAGGTTCCTTCGTCTTTGACAAAGATTACAGGTGTTATCAAAACGTCAGACTTACAACTTTTTGTCAGTGTTTTCAAGAGACAGCGATCTTTCCGAGAAAATATTATCTTAAAAAAAGAAGTTACTATGAAAACTGTATAAATCCGCAAAAAAATTGTTCTTGTCAAAATGTGGAAAACACTGAAGCAGTTGATAAACTAGCGGTCAAGGCATGTCGATATATCGGGAATGGAGAGATATGATACAGACGTAGATGTTTCTGATGGACTCAATAATTATTTCATCTAGAATATAAATGAAATAACCGACCTGAAGTGGGAACTGATTTCAGTAATTATGAGGAGAGTTGAATGCGCACATGTTCCTGAGGATGCGAGACTAAGTGCTTTTTCGGAAGATTCTATAAACAAGCTTAATAAAATAGTAGTATTATTGAAAAAAGTAACAGTCATAAACATTACACTTCTAAAACAGCTTTTACTGAATATATCTGCAGAAAGGTAGGGTACCATGCGACATGAAATATAGTGTGGTTGTATCTGTGCCCAAGATGACAAATCTTAACAAATTTGATTAATTACGGCCAATTAACCTTATGCCCATCATCGACAAGATTGTGGAAGTAATTGTACACGAACAGTTAAAAAAAAACTTATGTAAATTTGCTGGACAATCGGCTGTAACACGTGGAAACATGTGGGTAAGGAAAAGGTAGTGTTGTGTGCATTTGTGGATTTAAAGTGAGCATTCGAAACTATTAACAGAGCAAGACAGCTGGATAAATGTTAGAGAGAGTGGAAATTGTTCTGCCCAAGAAAAAACCAGTAAGGTGCGGCGTGCCACAAGGTAGTGTAATTGAACCGTTGTTGTTTTTTTATTTATATTAATTTTATCACAAAGATTCTTAAAAAACTGTTTGCAGATGACACTGTCTTGTCGGCTCGTGAAAAAATACTATAATATAGTTAGCACCATGAATACAGAATTAGAAATACTAAGTCATTATTTAAGACAAAATAGAATTAAACTGAACGCGAGCAAAATTAAAAGTATGGTATTAGATTCGTTAGTTTCTCTAGTCTGCAATTAAACTTTTGTAAAATTATCAAGAGCGGATACTATTTTGATACTGTGTTAGCTGTGGTATCCCGCAAGGCTTATAGGCCCTTTACAGTCCTCCCTTTGCACGCTCGAACTTGAAAATTCGATTATAGCCTATAATGTATGTACTTCTGAAGCTACAACTACTTTAGCAGTGATTGAAGTTGCAGGACTTGTATTTGTAAAGGGATCTCAGTTTTATAACCCATCGGAGGTTGAAAAAAGACAGTTCTTTGTACTCGTTTGCACTTCTTGTTACTGTTAGGGCATATACTAAGATCAACTCAGCCGTTATTGGTATTTTTGCAATAACTGCTAAATTTTATTTAGTCTATTAGTGTTGCTCTTGCAAATAAGTTATTGTTATTATTGTTATAATATAGTTGTTATGTTGGCATACCTTGCCACTAAGGATCCGTATAAACAACAACAGCCAAATTCCGAGCATTCCGAGTTGTTGCGGACCTCCTCGCGTTTTTCGGCGTTTCACAAACGACGTATCGCGGTCGGGACCTTATCCTTATATGCACCGGGCTCCTCGGTTCAACGTATTATAAATTTTCTGCGGCTGATCTGCATTCAACATAAGCAGTATGTTTAGTGTTTTATGTTCGGGTATAAAGTGGTGGTTCGGCTTATTTGACTGAATTCTCGGTACTCGTTTGCATGCGAGGATGTTTCTTCGTTTGGCAGCAGACGAGACCTCATGGTGTAAAGGGATTGACGAGGAATCCGATGGACTATAAAAATAAGGTCACTTTATATAAAAAAGCGACCCATTTCGTAAATGTCAAACATAAAACTCATAATACATATGATATTTGAGGTGTAACGATCGAATTTATTCATAGATTCGTTTATTATTTATTATTGAACGAAGAAGTTAATTCAAATGTAAAATAAACTACTTATATTTAATAATAATCATTTTTAACAACTAAAAGTTAAATACTGGAAAATTTTCTTATTTTTGATTTCGTCAGTGGTTTGGTTTACTTCTTCTTTTCTGTACAGTTTACTCATATTGGTTTGCGATCAGCTTACAGATCTGTATGTGCACAATTTACTAAATGATGATGTAGATGTCCATTGCAGTATACCACGTCTTGATTAATTAACGGTAAACTTAATTTCCTTAACCAATATCAGTATTCGCACGAAATAAATCGTCCATGTCGCCATTGTTTACGCTTTTTAACTTATCTCTCTGTGCTCTGTACGTCGACGCGAAATGATGTAATTTGTCTTGAAGGATTTATTACGGAAACGCAGATATATTTTATATGTCCAGTAATTATTATGGAAACACCGAGTTGGCTCGTGATATAATGCATATTGTTACGTCCATTACGCTGTTTTTTTTCTCACAGTTCGAGCGAAAATATAGGAGAGGTCGTCTGTAAAATGTCATTATATTGCCGGGAAAATATTCATCTGGATGCAAACTAGGGTTGAATTTTTTATTTGATTAGTTTGCGTCTGCATATATATTACGTAATTTTGTGTTTTTTTTTTTAATTGTTATGCGAAGTGAATTTTCAAACGACAACTAATTTTGCACAGAAAATCAGCATAAATGTAAATTAATATAAGGCAGTAAGTGATCGGAACTATAAGTTTTTCCTCCACAACAGTTTGTCAACTGTCTTTTCTTAAGCTCTCTTGGATGTACATATAAAGGATGTTTCACGAATGATAATGACCCTGACGAAATTAAAAATGCAACCCAAAATACATATGCAGAGGTAACATTGATAATTGTTTATCGTCTTAAAAATATAAAACGTGGAGAGCTGTATAAATTCGTTAATTTTGACATAAACTTCAATCATTTGCTTTAAGTAAATTCAGTATTGTAAAACGAATTTTATTTTTGAGAAATGTTTATTCAATAACATTTATGTAATATTAAATGCTCAAAATGTCGCCATTCGCTGTTTTCACGCTTGAATTCTATTTTTTTTGCTAAATGTTCTACACTTTCATTTGGTGTTTGGTATACTTGCTCTTTTACCATTCCCCACAGAAAAAAATCCAAAGGAGTAAGGCCCGGGCTTCTCGGTGGTCAAGGATTAATTGAACCTCTTCCTTCCATCGGTTAGGCAAAACCAAATCAACATGATTTCGCACTAGTCTGTGATAATGCGCAGGTGCCCCAACTTCTTGGAACCATAGATCTTGTCTTACTTATAAATTTACATTTTGGAGAAGTACCGGTAAAATGTTTCTTAAAAAAATTAGATAAGTATTGCCGTTTAAACTATCGCGAAAAAGATAAGGCCTAACAATTTGTTTCCCCAATATTCCGCACCAGACATTCGTCGAGTAGATAGTTTGAAAATGTCCTTCTCGAATCCAACGTGGATTTTCTTGCTCCTAATAATGCCTGTTAMGTTTGTTAACTCCACCATTATTAGAAAATCTTGCTTCATCTGAGAAGCAAATGTTGTCATAAAATCTCACATTCAAATTTTGGTGTTCCCGAAAAAAGTTACATAAAGCCAGTCTTTTAGGATAATCTGTCTCCTTTAAGGCCTGAACCAATTGCAAGTGATACGGATGAAATTGATTGCCTTTAATTATTCGGTGTACTGAAGACAGACTAATACCGTTTGCTCTTGAGACTACCCTATACCTATTTCCAATACTCTAATTTCATTGTCAGGACCTGTTGCTGTTCTTTCTCTTGACTTTTTTCAGTGGTGGCCAGTTTATCCTTAAAGTTAATTCAAGTCTCTTGAGACTTATATCGGCAGGAGCTTATCTATTTGGAAAACGTTGTCAGAATAAACGGGCAGCAACGGAAGCATTTATCTTGCATTCACCATAAATCAAAATCATATCTGTTTTTTCATCATTTAAATACATTTTGACTTTTAATAAATGCAGTGACAGGAACCATAGCGCTAGCCGTCATGGATTCCCATTATGCAAAATAACCACATTAGCTATGAGAATGTATTTTGGATTGCATTTTTAATTTCGTCAGGGTCATTATCATTCGTAAAACATCCTGTATTCAGCAATAATAATAATTTTATCTTTTAATAAATACTATATGTCATATCCAATGAAAATAACATACTGTACAGTACATGTACAGAGGCAGTAAAAAGTAAGTAAAAGCAAAAATAATTGACGATTTTGATAGACAGTGGACAGTCCGTCTTTGAATATTATACTTGAAGTAAAAAAGACACAAATGGCACAATTGGAAAAAATTACATAGAGAAAAATAGGCAACATATGTTCAAAGTGTGATCGATCAATTTACAATCATCTTGAATTAATGAAAAACAACCATAAATTTCATACTTACAAGATCCGATTGATCTATGAACCTCATATCTGATAAAGACCTTAACTTTTTAAAGAAATATCGCTTTGATGATATATATTATATAGAAAACTTTAAGATATATCCTGACAACCTGAAATTTATTGACTATTTAATTTGAAATATGCGGTTTGTTTGACTGTTTCGCAGGAATTTCAGGATGGCTCTCAGATTTCATATATTTTTCAACAAAAACTAATCTTTCAAACGTATATCGCAACTTTCAACAGCAAATTTGTTATTTTTCGCTTTCTATTC
Source organism: Rhyzopertha dominica (assembly GCA_025024175.1). Taxonomy (NCBI): domain Eukaryota; kingdom Metazoa; phylum Arthropoda; class Insecta; order Coleoptera; family Bostrichidae; genus Rhyzopertha; species Rhyzopertha dominica. The sequence goes on along the minus strand of QCXZ01000003.1, from coordinate 5,140,397 downwards.
ATTCTAAATTACCCAAACAGGAAATTTCCAACTGACGTATCCATACTGCGAGTTGACAGCTTCAAACTTAATCGTCCGTTCCAAAAACGACTGTTAGTAACTTAATTAAAGCCTTCATTGGTCGTACCTATGGGAACCCTGCGTTAGCGACCGGTTTTAACCCGCATTATTTACCCACACCTATTATTGACTTCTTTATTTACAGAGGCAAGAATAAACTCCTGCCAGTGGCCAGCGCCGTCCGAAATTACGGTACTTAAAACATGTAAATGCTTAATCTAAATAATCGTCCGAATTAACACAGTTGGTGGCCGTAATTACACCCGTAAAATACTAATTAATTAACGCCCGGGATAAGGCCGCTGCAATTAAACTGCCAAGTGGACGTTTGATTGAGCGGGGCCTGATGGACTTTCCCGTCGGTCGATTTTTCGTTAATTTGATGTTTTGTTTGCTGGGGCAAGTGGCTCTGGCTATTTTAATCCTCAATCCAATGATACCTGCTGGACTCACGGTCGAATATCTCAGATTTAATAAGGGTCCTTAGAATTTTATGACGCATCATCTGCCACTATAACTTGCGATACAGTGCCACCAGATAGATTCTTAAAGGCAGTCAGTATAAGAAAGATCTAGACTAAGTTTTCCTCGGGCAGTTTTCCTTTATTTCTAAAGATAACAAATATATAGGCTTGTAAACTTTTCAGATAAGTTTAAACTTTCTGCATTTTTACTATCGAACGAAGGAGCTGCAAGTCTAATAAATATGCAAAATAATATTGGTCCGAAGAAAACGCAACGCAATCATATCAGATTGTACCATTTTGGCGAATCTGCTTGATTCTAATTGTATTATCGTTTTGGAGGGAAATTAGATTTTTTAAATGAGGAAATATTGAGTTCCTCCTTAATTTTGTCTAAACTGCTTCTTTACGTTGCAAAAGAAATGAACGAAAAGAAGCTTAATGTAGGAGGACCGTTCAATACGTGGAGAACAACCAGCAAACACCACCATCAAATATTGAAGTATTTAATGAAAACATCCACTAATTCGATATATTATTATTAAAACTTTGGTTTAAATTAAAGCTAATTAGATCGAGCACATCTCCTGTGTGAAAGTGCAACTTATTTAAGGATTTAGGCCAAGTGTATAAGTGGACACATCCTCTGATCCGGGACAATTTTTTACCGAACGTAGTATTCTTTGTAGGTAATATTCTTTACGAAAGCGAAAAAATTTTCAAAACTCTTTGATGTTTTATCTTCAAAATACGACAAGTAGTTCGTGATAACGGAACATAAGCTCATTTTACTTTCTCTAACAGAAAACGATTCGGTTTTAACGTGAATATCGTGTTGGTTGTCCAATAACGCCAATCCGAGCAATATTTCCCGTTAGGTGTTACACCATAACCGTCAGAGGCCATTATATCATCACATCTATTGTCTATTGTACAACAAAAACAATCGCCACTCTGCATACCGTTCCAAAACACGATCGAAGAACGCCAGCGACGGATTGGAACAGCAGGAGCCCAAGGGGCTACACAGATGAGGATGGTGACAACATAAATTTTGTAAACACCACCTAATTATACTTCTAAATGAAGACGTTTGTCTCGCGTACCTAGCTGCCTACGGACGGGACATTTTAATAGACCATTGTTGGCGGTTTGGCGAAACTCTGTATACATAATTGCAGGGGACCGTTAGTATAGTTTTTTAAGTTGCTGGAAGAATGAGGATGGTGTTTGGTGTTTGTCAGTATTTGGAATTTTAATGGAAATGTAGTTCCAAATGTAATAAGTCGATATACAAGGGTCATATCATAATTCCTGCACATATTAACCTGTCAAATCGTAAAGGTCTATCGTTGGCATATCGCTTAGCTATATACAGAGTGGGGGTAGTTCACTCAGTTTATGTGTGAATAGTTCTCAAATTGGGGTAGTTTGATAGAGTGGAGCCCGTCACTTTAGCGGATTAATGTGCGTATATAAAAATTCACACACTGCGCGAAAAAACGGTTGTTGAAATTGACGGTGCTTTACAAGAAACTTGCGAGGAGTCCTATGTGGATAATTCAACAGTAACTTTATGGAGTAAGCTTTCCACAGCATTGGTCTAGTGTTAAAAACGACCACAGAGGTTGGATACCTCATACTGCTACCGACAACACTTCTACTGCTATTGTGGCTACAATAATGGAAGAAGACTGCATGAACAAACAAGCAAAAGTCAAATGTATTTGTCTTCTTTGTGGAAAATTTAAATGCATCATTCCAAAAGTGTAGACGAGATATGAAAGAAAGCGGCGTAATCCTCTTGGACGATAACGCTTGATCGCATAAAGCAGTGTCAGTCAAAGGAGTTTGCTGTTGTCAAATTCTCCCGCATCCCTCGTGTAGCCCTGACATGAGTCCTCTAGATTTAGTTTTGTTCCTCCAGTGGATAGGAGAATTTCGTGAAGTCCGATTTATTGACTTGGAAGGATAAAAGCCCTACAACAGCTTATGCGTTCCAACCGCTGAAACATCTTGACAAAAATGGCGTATTTAACGACATTACATTACTGCCGAATCGATGGCAACGTGTTTTGGATATGCAAGGGGATTATATTGAACGACTTTATTGCATTTTTTTGTGTGCAGGAATTTTGACATGACCCTCATAGTTGTTGTGATAACCCATTCCTTCACGTATCCCCAAAGAAGAAATCTATAGGTGTAAGGTTTGGGGATCCCTAGTAATAAGGAATAGTACTTCTTCTGTCTATCCAACAATTATGACAGAATTGATCTACAATTTCTCGTACTGTCCTATGGTTATGCGCTGGAGCACCATAGTGTTGCAACCACATGAGCTTTCTGGTGTTCAAATTAAGTTCTTCTAACATTCTGGAAAGATGTTCACGCAGAAAATGTAGATACCTTTGAACACATTTTCGGAAAAATAGGGTCAAGTAACATTAAGCGACCATCACTTTTGGTGGTCAAGTCTTCAACCAGTGAATGTGTATTCTGTCTGTTGACCACCGACCTGTTCTTCTTAAGCATTGCTTCATTAGAAAACAGAAGTGGAGCAAGGGTTGTTTTCAGGCCGGTTTTCTTGGAAAAGAACACATTTTGTTTTTAGGGGCAAGAAGGTTTAAAAAATATGTTTACTGATGAAACATTACCGATATTAACAGTATAGACGACGGTAGTTTTTGCAGTCTCTATTACTTAAAGCTTGATGTTATTCTGTTATTCTGATCGGCCGCCATTGCTTCCTGGTAGCCACTCTTACCATCCTGCCTTCAAATACTATGCAAATTACCCGTTACAGCTTGTGGCGGAGACAGCCCAGACAATACTCCCGATGTTTCACAATTGAATATAATGCAAAGCCGTCTCGGACTGCCTGTATCTCTCCGTAATCTAATATAGGGACTTTCTCCGGCTGAAAAAGGCCGTAGAACGTCCGTTCCGCTACCACTTTATGTAATTGCAATTTCTAGGGAAGTGGCGCGTGCATTCAGCCCCATTAAATATTCATGAGGATGCTGCTGGCCATTTTTCTTACGATTATGGGTTTTTCTGCGAGCCGTGAGCAATTACAGAGCGCTCGTACGGGATGATAAAAACTGCCTGCGTTTTCCGTGGTCTGGWTGATTTGTTGAGWTGWTTTTAATTAAGGGCGTGTGTTTACTAGGATCTGCATAATAGTAATCAAGATCAGGCGTTGTACTCACACCGTMATTTTTTCGTCWGCTGATTCATTGGAAACCACAAAGGTCATCAAACGTGTTCCATTTTTTTATGGTTCAGAAGAAAAAGATAACTTCTCAGCCGTAACTTCTATTTTGTGTATCGTCTAAAGTATATACTAATCTTATGACCTACAAGTTCGAAAATGCAGATTTCTGACGTAATTTCCTTTATTTAAACACTTGTACTGAGATACACTAAATCTAAGCACAACTAGTTCATAACACTACTAATTAAGGTAAACCACTATACTGTACACACTAGCAGTAAAAACACCCGCTTCCCTAATCCTTTCGCTCTGTTCAAGCTTCAAATTCTGGACTCTATAGTTCAGATTTCCCGCCATACGCCATCATTTTAGATGTTTCTAGAAGAACATCTCACTGTCGCTGTCTAAACATCTCGTATATTCCGTAGATATAATTCACCGGAACATCGACATTCACTGCCATCTATCTGTCGCTAGGATCACTTCTTGCAGTGTCATATTAAACACCACATCTGCATGCCTGCAACTCTGGTCCACAGATGGCGCTAGTTATCCGCTGGCATGTAACACTATAAGGTGGATACCGACGTCAAAAAAGTAATCAGAGGACACACAACTGTGACAACTGAGGCAAAGGACCAAGAAATTAATCAATTTGGATGTTGGCTTCAAGAAAGGTAAATCTGCGGGATGTGAGGAACATGGAACATAAGAGAAGAGATGATGGAATTTTAGAAAAAGGCAAAATTATATAACGTGAACGTACTGGATTTACAAGAAACAAAATAGAGGGAGTGTTTGAAAGAACTATGAAATAATACAGCAGTGGGAATGAAGTAGGAAGCCCGAGGACTGGTTTTATGATTTTTTAAGGATATGAAGGATTGCGCTAGAAAATTTTGTCCAGTAAATGAAAGGTTTTGTTATGTTTCCCTACAAGTTCGCGATGCAAACATCTATATAATACATGTTCAAGCGTCAAGAGACGGAGTAAGAAATCAATCATTAGTTTTACGAAAAGTCAGACGAACTGTTTGAAGAAATAAACACCAGATAAATAAGGATTTTTGTAGAAGGGTTTTATTAGAGTCAGAAAGGCAGGGACATCAATCGAACTTTTGGATTGTTTCGACAATTACCGCTAAATGTAAGACAGATAATGTTATATATGCGGGATGGTGCTCCAGCACATTTTTCTAGAGCGGTTGGAAACGCATTTTCCTGGTCGCTGGATTGGCCGTGGGAGCCAAGTAGCTGGTTCTGCCCGAAGCCCCGACTTAAATCCTATGGATTTTTGCGCATGGGGGTGCCTAAAATCGTTTGTGTTCACAGAAGACATAAATAATCGAGAGAAATTATGGCAAATGATTAAAAATTCTGTGGAAGCGAGGATTTTTTGTTTGAAATTCGACGATACAAAATTAATTTCTTTTGGCATATGTATATACTGGCTACACTCAGTGTCATATTAGATATGTAGGTTTTAGAATAGAAAAAGCTTTTTGGAGAGTGTGAAACTTTCTATGAAATGAAATTTTTACCCTATCAGGGTGCATACAGTAACTACATATTTAAAATTTTATGAAATTGACCATTAAAAGCATTAAGAAGTCGATTTTCAAGCGCAGCTTGGCTGTTAAATTGATGAGTTAATACTTTATATTTTAGATGCAATAAATTAAATGTTACTTCTGCTTCTCCATTTCAAAATCGCACTTTCATTATTATTACTATCATTACATTTCAATCATTATCCACTTTAACAGAACGTCTCTTTGGCAGCGTCAGGCCAATAGCCCAAGCAGTTTAAAATTATTAATATTGCAGATGTGTGTGTGCGTTTGTGCCGTTTTTTCAAGGCGATCGTATCGGGCTGGCTTAGCGTAGGAATGCAGCATTTTGCTCACGTGAGCTGCGGCGTTTTGCGTGGAAAAATGGGCGTAATTTCCAACAATTATTCGAATGCGGTGCAACGCTGGTTGGAATTTGTATTGGTGGACTGAAGCCTGTGAATGAGTTCGATTCTTTTAAACTAGTCTTGACTAAAATTAAGCATAATTTTCTTGCTAGCAAACTTTTCACTTCTAATAACGCTCTCTGAAATTAGCTATCTCTTTAAAAATGAAAAATACAGGGTGTTTCAAGAGAAACAGCAATAATTTGTAGGATGACACCACATGTAATTCTAAACAAAACAAATATTAAACATAGATACACCACGTAAAATTTTTGACTTAGAAACCACTTTTTCTTTTATTTCAATTTTTTCTGAATTTTCAGTAAACTGWAGAACTGAAAAGCAAAACCTGGTTACCCTTTATTAAGCAACATGTTTGCCATTAAATGTATTTTAGATTACAATAGTATTTTTAATTTCTTCCATGTTTCTATATTAAATACTGATTTGAGTTGCACTGTCAAACTCTCATTGTAGTGATCAAGCTTACATTACACTTACACTTGCCTTTAGCTATCACATTAAATGTTCAAACAAATCTGTTTTTCAGACGTACAGTTTACTGAAAATGCTCAAATAAAATTAAATAATATCCTTAGATATTTGGGAAATAGTGTTTTTTAAGTCAAAACTTTAACGAAATATTCCTCCTAGAAACCCTGTATTAGGGTCCGAAATCTCGTTCTTAGAAATCACACTAAATTAACTTCTAGTGTTTGTATCTGTATCGGAAAAACTCAAAAGTTCGTTACCCTTGGCTACCCTTTCCTTGGAATTTGCGTACGCGGGCACGCAACACTACAGTAGCTGTGATCATGTATAATGGAATGAAAAACAGCTTTCCTTGGTTGCACGCTCGCTGTAGGTCCGGAGTTGCCACATCTACGATCACATTTGTTTTGAGAGAAAAAAGGAATTAAAATTTTCAAACTGCTTGAAAAATTGACGCATCTACGATCACGTCGTCTGACTTATTCAACAGAGCGAAAACAAGCTGAACAAGTATTGACAAGTAGCTTTGTTAACTTTATTAAATTTGACCCCCTATACAGAGTGTCGGTGAAGTAAAGCATATAATTCTAAATAACCAAATTTGTTTTATATAGAACCGGATGTATTTTTTGGGTGAGTTAAGCTTTTTTTAATATAAGGAATTCAACCATTATGTCATTTGACATAATAAACAATCAAATGGAAATAAATATGAAGTTCACAAATAAAATAAAAGGCCTCATCAAGGATTTCAGTTCTCCACAGTTGATTAATTAGCAAAGTTTGAAGTTAAAAGGCGTTTTAAATGTCCGACGATGTTGGCGTAGTGTGAGCTCGCTTTATTCGGCCAAAAGACATAATTGTCGTCATAATTAGCTTGAATACAGGGAATGAGCCTCTTCTTAAGGCATTCTTCGAGATAAACTTCTTTGTTAGTGGAGAAATTTGACTCCTTGATGAGAGGTTTGCTGATTCCATTAGGACCAATCGCGAGCCCCACCAAAACTTTCTTCTCGAACTTCTTTTTCTTTGCAAACTTGATGTTAGAAGGTGTATTCAAGATGTTTGAGGAACAACAAAAGTTCTTATTGCCTTGGATTGAAGAGTTGGCGAGAGCGAAATAGGACTCGACTTGAAAACTCGATAAAGTCGTCCACACAGTCTTCGCTTCGGTTCTTTGTCTTTCATTTCGATCTCTTTTTGCGACAGTCGATTTTTAACCTCTTCAAAGCCTCGTTAATACCCATTAGACTACATATTTGAACTGTTTTGCCGCTTGTCGTTGGGAAATTCCGTCCTTGTGATCGAATTTTTGATGAAGAGAGGCCAATTTACGTTATGTGAAGATTTTGGGGTCGATCCGGATCCAGATTTACGAGAAGCAGGCAAATTGTTTTGGAAACGTCTAGAATGCGGTTTGGGGACAACTTTCTCTACAAAATGCGTTGCTGTGAAGGATTTTCCGGATTCCATGTTGTCGGAAAAAGACTTGTACACACGAGATCGAAGGAGGTCTTGTTGGGAAGGCATTTCTAAAATTAATTTTGCAATTACGTTAATTAAGTTTATATGTCATTAGAAAGAGAAAGAAAAGGCTTTAAAATGGTATATCAAGTTTGACACAGAAAACCAATTTTATTGGACACCACGCGCGATTTGTCAGTGCCATTTTTAAGTTTCCACCCTTTATCCAATAAGTGCACACTGCAGATTTTGAACATTTGCTTGCCTACTTCTCCAAATAATTTTTTTGGGCGTCATTTTATGCACATAAATAACAATTTTTCCAATTTTCCATTTGTTTGTTTTTATGCCAATTAGTTGAAACAATAACCTGCAAATGTTTCTGTATGTTGGCTTCCGCATTTATGGAGCCAGAAAGCAGAGAATTAAAACAGAAAAACCACCTCCAGAAACAGACAGTTACAGTAAAAGTCGAGGGGGTAATCACCGTGGATGTGTTTGTACAACTGCTCGGATGTGTTTGGATCTGTTGAGTGGATGTGTCTGGATGTGGATGGATGAGATTTGTAAATTTGGGCATGCGCGCATGAGCATAGCCCACAAAAAAAACTCTCAACTGCGAAAACCTGACCTAAAACCACACGTTTCACTTCGCATTTTACGTTTTCTGGTTTTTTAATGAAAATTGAAGCAGTGACAGACTGAACCGTGTAAAAATTACTTAAATTTCTAATGACCATGTATGTGTGTATTTTTGATATAACTTGCAGGACGCCAAATAAAAATAGTACTTTAATGTAGAGCGTATGTACATTCTTTCAAATATATTAAAGGAAAAAGAAAACCTTGACAATGTTCACTTAAAACACCAACAGTTACAACAGAGGTCTGGAATGCTTGGGCAAATTTTATGAACTTATTGATTTTTTTACACTCCCTAAAGACAAAAGTGTTGACATAAAGAGATACGTGCGCACTATTTCTGAAAAAAAAAACAAATGATTCTCAGATCGTTGTACCTAGAAACTCGTACAATGAAATAATCTTAATTCATTCAAACAACTTGGAAGGATCAGTAAAGCTGTTGTGACAGAAAATACTCTTGAATTTGAAACTAGTTTGGAAACAAGTGAAGATGAAGAAGGAATTGTCTTATGCAGAAGACGAAGATACCGAAAATTTGTCATTGTATGAAGATAAAAATAATAGTGCTAGTATTATGCTTGAAAACTATTACAGTCTAGTTTGATGGCCGCTGGTATCTGGGTTGGAAATTTAAATCGAAGGAGTATAGTTCGGAAAATTACAAAAAAGAAATAAATGAAAAATTCATTTTTTAGGTTTCAGTAATTTCACAAAGCTCGCAACCTTTTTGTCTGAAAAGGGCAGATAAGCAAACTATAAAAAAAATATAAATCTTCTGAGAACCGAAGTAGAGTATTTTTTAGATATACATTCTTCGAAGACAAAGTTCTTTTGAACTATTGAAACATTCTTTTTCTTTACATTTTTTTTATTATGTTATGTACGTTTGTCCTTTGTCTATGATCTATTATCATTTTACAAGTGCAAAAAGGAGTAAAGAGGGAGTCTGTAGAGTCTGTGAAACTCGGGATGTGTAAAAAGTAATTCTTGAGGTTCTCTGTCTAAATAAGTGTGGATTAGCGTGAATAAGTCTTAATTATGTGGGTGAATATATATGGATATGGGTGGATATGAATGGATGTACACGTTTTTCCATGGATGTGTGTGGATGTGTTTGAGAAAATGGATGAGTTTGTACAATTTTGGGTGGGTGATTTCCCCCTCGGTAAAAGTGCTAAAAATACACAAATTAGAAGTCAGGCAGGGAATTAAGGGAACTGAAATGAAGACGACAGCATCTATTGAACATTCACGATTTAAAATCAATTTCCCCGATTTGGTGAATTTTCCCACCACCCGACAGCGCCGCCACCTTACGCACCGCCGATAAAGATATTAGATAAATGCGCTTTATCGCCCCCCTTTTCCTACACGCAGTTAGTCCGTCGGGCGCGACGCAAAAGGGTTTCCACTCGAGATTTCCTATTGGGTATGTGGGTCAACGAACTGTTTACATTTCTCGCGTGCTCTTCGGCCGCCACGCCGCATACGCGACTTTTTCTCCGTTCGACTTTCGCTCTTCGCCGAACGGTGGTCCCGGTCCGACGTATGCATTATTCACGAGGTTTGATTTCGTATTGTGGACCACGAGGAGAAAAAAGAAACACCACACGTATACACACACCGATGCTAATGAGGCGTGAGTCTGCCGTTTTCGGACGCGGGGCGTTAAAATTTCTGTACAGTTAGGTGGGCGCCTAAACTTTCCGAGTTACGCCAACGCCGGAGATGATGGGGAAACCGACGTGAATTCCAACCAGGAATCTACTCCGCGTGAAAGCACTGCAAAATTACATTTATACGATGATGCCGTCCTGATGAGGCCGACGTTGCTGTCGAAACGTGCGAAACGAATGAGTCAAAAGTACCGGGAAACTCATGCTGAACCGATTTGTAACAAAACAATCACATGCGATTAGTCGGTCCTGTACAGCTTCCAGAGCTCCTTGATGATACCCTATGATCCAAGGAATGGAATGTCACTTGTTACCTATTCACTCTTTCCCAATAGTAACTCTTCACGATACACAGTCTTGGTTTTCCAGTCTCTCATAGCCAGTTTTCTAATACTCCTTCTAGCTTGGTCTACGTCTTGCTCACTTTCCTAGCATCATCACAGTCTTTGTTGCTCTGCAATTTTGCATCTTTTCACCTGTTTACGCCAGAGCTTACAAACAATCTTCTGGTGCTTATTTCAGGATTATCTGCCACAAACACCAAGATTTACTCTTCTTGTTCTGAAATAATCGATCATGAAGATTCTTAAATAATTTAGAATCTAGCGGCCTTCTATTTTGATGAATTCCTTGATATCGGCGATGAGGAATATGTATAATAAAATTTTTAAAAAATGTGACAACTGTGTCCCACGTGAAGTACAAAACTTCATGCAAATACTACAATTTTTCCAAAAGTTATTAAAGAAACTTAAAAACTTAATCTTAGGTTTAACAAGCTGCATCTTTGTCAATATTCGCTTTTGGACTAGATAAGTTTGGTTAATTCTTAATATTTCCGCCCAAAGAATTTCAGTATCTAAGTAGGTTTAACGTGTGACAGTGATTGGATTTGAATTAATACAAATAAAAAAATAATGTAGAACGAAATATTATTTGCCTAAGAAATCCTCTGTTCAAAGAATCCAAATGCGATAGTTATTGTCCGAAATACTTTATTCTTCGTKGTTGTGGACCAAGATTTTAACGTTAGAACTATCTTTAAATTTTATGACAATATTGGCATTTCAAAGTTGATATTCTATATTGTATAGTTTATACTGGATGTTTCACGAATGATAATGAKCCTTACGAAATTAAAAATGCAACCCAAAATACATTCTCATAGCCAGTGTGGTTATTTTACGCAATGGAATTATTTTAAAAATAAATTGGGAATCCATGACGGCTATGCGCTATGGTTCCTGTCACTGTGTTTATTAAAAGTCAAAATGTATTCAAATGATGAAAAAACAGATATGATTTTGATTTATGGTGAATGCAAGAAAAATGCTTGCGCTGCTGCCCGTTTATACAGACAACGTTTTCCAAATAGAAGAGCTCCTGCCGATACAATTTTCAAGAGACTTGAATTAACTTTAAGGATAAACTGTCCACCACTGGAAAAGTCAAGAGAAAGAACAGCAACAGGCCCTGACAATGAAATTAGAGTATTGGAAATGGTTGACGAAAATCCTCATATTAGTCAAAGGGTAGTCTCAAGAGCAACCGGTATTAGTCTGCCTTCAGTACACCGAATAATTAAAGACAATCAATTTCATCCGTATTACTGGTTGGTTCAGGTCTTAAAGGAGACAGATTATTATAAAAGACTGGCTTTTTGCAACTTTTTTCGGGAACACCAAAATTTGAATGTGAGATTTTATGACAACATTTGCTTCTCAGATAAAGCAAGATTTTCTAATAATGGTGGAGTTAACAAACATAACATGCATTATTATGGGCAAGAAAATCCACGTTGGATTCGAGAAGGACATTTTCAAACTATCTACTCGACGAATGACTGGTGCGGAATATTGGGAAACCAAATTGAAGCCCGGACCTTACCCCTTTGGATTTTTCTCTGTGGGGAATGGTAAAAGAGCAAGTATACCAAACTCCAACTCAAAGTGTAGAACATTTAGAAAATAAAATACTTGATGCATGTAGATTCATCACTCCAGAAATGTGAATGCATGTTAAAAGATGGTTTTGGGCACGAATTCAAGCTTGTGAAAACAGCAGAGGGCGACGTTTTGAGCATTTATTACAATAATGTTATTGAATAAACATTTTTCAAAAATAAAATTTGTTTTACAATACCGAAATGATTATGTCAAAATTTACGAATTTATACAGCTCTCTACGTTTTATATTTTTCAAGACGATGGACAATTATTATATTATGTTACCTCTGCAAATTTATATTGGGTTGCATTTTTAATTTCGTCAGGGTCATTATCATTCGTGAAACATCCTGTATTAGTGTATTTTAAACAAACAAGAGGAAGTAACTAAGTTTATTCTGGAAGTAGATAATCATACTTGGTTGCTTGAAAAGATTTTAACAACTTATCCAGTTAATTGTAGATGATTTTGAAAATACTAGTATGACTAATATGCGACCTTCCAACTTGAAACCTTTGGATTACCACCATTCATGATTATATAGGAAGCATAAACATACGCCTTTGCTACCGATGTTCGTGGGCTTCAATTTCGCCCTGTTATACAGCGACATACTGTCACATCGCCTTTTCCTATGTAGTTTCCTCATAACGGTAACGTCTCAGCAAAAATTATAGTTCAACATGGGGTCGAGAGTGTTTAAAGGATATTTCAGAAAATACTCTCTCTTGTTGCGGTATTCATAATTATTGCCGAGTATATGTTACGAAAGTACAATGCTGAAAATGATATGCTACAGTAGGTAAAATAATACACATTATGCATAGCATTCTTAAGATTAGCTCAGCTGTTACGCAATCTACTGAATAGAGCTGCAGATTTTCCATTTTTGTCATTTGCAACTGAGACGGCTTAGCAAGTCTGGTTTAAACATGACTTTTTCCTTTAACCGACGGATTGACTAAAATATTGTTCGGAAAGGATGTCTACGCAATCTTGAAAAGCAAATGTGATAATTTCCACAGTAATACACTAGATTAGGGGCGCTTAAGATGCATTTGTGCTTAAATATGGACCAATCAGCCGGTTATTAAAAATATTGGATGGGTCATCTTAATTTTGGTTGTCAGGTGCTAAATACTAACAATTTTTGTTGTTGTTTCAGGAAGAAGACGGCCGTACACCCCTTATCATCACAAATACCCTTCTCCTTGGACGTTTTTGTTAGTAGTAATAGCATCATCGTTATTTAGTATAGTTGGTAAGTTTTTTGTTTATTTTCCAATACCCGAAGCGCCCCAATCAGATTAAACATTCGCGACCTGGTTTTTTGAGCATCGCAAGCGTCTAAAAATACTCGTAGCGTCGGTCCCGTGCGCTATCAGCAATGAAAAAAATTCGGGCCTCCCCGTGGGGCTTTTTAACTGTACAGGAAGAGTTCGTGCTATCGGAAATGCATAAATAGCGGACGTCTAGCGAACCCTACCTGGCACTTCGCCAGTTGCTGAACGTGTTATTACGTGGGGCACAATGAGATGACAAACATTTGTTTCTTTCTGGTTTGGTGCATGGCAGAATTTGAACAGGTCTTTAAAAGATTCGTACGTAGATAAATCCTCAATAATATCAATTCATTTTTATTTTATTTGAATGAAAATGTGTGCCAGTATTTAAAAAATAAGCTTTTTATAAAAATTTACGTGAACTATTGCTGTTAGAATTTATTACTCGGATCTTTTAATGACGTTCCAATCCTAGCTGTTCCCATTTTTTTTGCGATATTATGCTAGCCTGGCATCTCTCTTTCTAATTATATTCGTATCGAGGTCTTGGCTACTTGTCGATCTATTTTGGGATGAAAGTGAAAGTAGTAAGCTACCGCTGTGGGGCCTACATGGGATTTCTTTGCCATCGTCGTAAGATATCTTGATTTAAACGTCTCGATAGATATGAATCTACAGTTCGGTCGAAATAAGGAGAAAGTGGATGGTAATGTTCCAAAATATCGATGTAATATTCTTTGTCTGATCTAAATGTTATTTGTTGCATGTTATTATTCCAAATTTTGAAATTGCTATGAAAAAGTGAGATTGTTGGGTTATTAGTTACCATCCTTCAGTTTAAACTCCAAATTTATAATTTTATTAGATTCGCATTCAATGAGAGTTAGTTGTTAAATGAAAAACAGTGAGTGCTTAGTCTTTTTCCTTCATGCTAACTTTTGGACGAATCTTCTAATAAAATGCTGATAACTTGGATCTACATTCGCCATCAGCTCAAAAATTAAGTTAAATATCAGATGTTGTCGCGTGTAAAAAATTTCCAAAAAGTGTATTCCACTTTTTGCAATCCAGTTACCCAACCTCACTTGTTTAACACTGACTTGCTAATTAACATTTTAACACTAGTGCTGAAGTAGCTTTGTACTCCTTTAGTAAAAAAGGTACTTAGTCACAAATATATTTATTCTGTTTATTTAAAAGGATGTTGGCAGTTGATTTGTGTTTTTTTCCTTAAGTATTTGCTCGGTATCGCTCTGTTATCGACTAAATTTTTAACATACCCCATCGTAATACTAGTGGATTTCCAGTTACCATGATATTTTATAACGCTCATTTTTCTGGTAATAAACAAATCTGACTTTTTGTGTATTTAATGGAGAAAGGTTTCTTAACATTKTAATATTCAATTATATCTTTATGTCATGTATGGTATATACACTTTTTACCCTCAAGATCTATGTTCATTTCTTTCACAGGAGGGAAATTAAAATGATATTCGATATAGAAATAATCTATAAGAAATTATTCTTGAGCTCTACGTTCAAGAAATTATAGAAAATGCAACAATAAAGACTAACCTAATCAATTATGGTATTAAGAATAATTTTGATAAATTTGTGTCGATGGATGTTATAGTGTAATTGATGTTATAAAAATGCTGGAATGATTATAAACTAGCACGAATAGCCAAGAAACTTTTCAACTTTGCCAGGATTTCTGAAAGATCTCATGTCCCACGATCTGCTTCTTAAATCCCCAAAATAGAAGGAAATCCTTACCATATGTACGTGACAGCCAATAAATCTCCCAGTTACATATGAAATCAAACCTCTATACTAATCCACCCTAACCGACTTGAAAGCCATCTGCAAGAACAACAGTCGTACAAGCTAACCGCAAACGCCGTGTTGAGGGATAAAAAAGTCTAAACTCGCCCACACTGTCTGCTCGGCGGAACACCTAGCAGCACATGCTTGTAGTACGCGAAGTGCATGTGTTGTAGGGACCCGGATCGCGAAGAATGGTGACACGGTTATTTTCTAAGGATTCGGGAGCATTGTGTTTCCTGGACGTCAGAAGGGGTGATTTGGTGATAACTCAACGTACGCAAGGACCGATTGCAGTGGCGTAGGTGACGATAATTTCGTTTTGCATGTTGATTTCGGTAATATCATTATTACACTCTCGAAGAGATTTGTAAAAAAGTTATCATTGCTGCAATCAAATTTTAACACATCCTTGCTTGTGGGTAGTTTTGCTGAATGTTGGAAAATGTTATCTCCTCCTATCACTAAAGCTTGTGATAAGGTTAGCATAAGTTGCAAAAGACTGAAAATGAAGTATTGGCTGCGTTAACGCGAATTAAATCTAAGATGACAACAGGGCCCGATGGCATTCCTGCATTTTTGTTTTGTTTTGTTGTCATAGCGATCTGCTTGAGAAAAATGACATTTCGAGCCTCCAGAGTAGAAGCAACTTTCACGTTTTGGTGTTTCTATTCAAAATTGTCAACAATTTACTTGATAGTGCCGAAATTTTGGGTTCTTTAAATTTTGTTGTACCTAGAGTGTCTGCCACATCTCACACATTTTATCTGCCAATTGCTAAAACGAACTTTAAAAAGCGTTCACCACTATATAACATGTGTGTTTTATATAATTCCGGTGTATAAATTTTGATCTTTTTGGTGGCAGCATCACTGCTTTAAAAGATATTTTTGTATGGTTAGTCTTGTCTGTACGTTTTGATTAACTTTCACCCTCCTGTTGTGTAGTTGGGTGCAAACCTATACAACAGTGTAATTAAATAATTTAACGTTTTCGTACGATTGAAAGCTATTTAGACCTGTTAACTGTAATAATTATCAAAATTTGTTAATGTATTTTGGAATTGCTTCTTTAGCTGTTAGAAAACAATATTTTGAATTACTTTTTATATATAAGGTATTAAGTGGCCCTACTGTTTGTATAGAGGAGCTACGTGGCTTGTTTTCATTTCATGTGAAGTGTTGCAAGATTAGAACACATCCTTGCTTTTTATACCCTTTCATCGTATTAACTATGGTATCGATTCTGCAATAGTTGTATGCATTTGCGTATGATCTGATTTTATCTTTAATCATTTGATTATTTTAAGTTTTATTTGCAGAAGCTTCTGTTATAGTTATATGATAATGTTGATGCATTATGTTCCATTAAATACAAATTATTATTATATCTACATAATACGCGAAATAAGCGATTTAATTTATTAATATTTTGCGCTCGGAAATTATTTTGGAGCTGATATTACTGGCATTTTTTTAAATATTACTAGGATATAGTTAGGTTTACAAATTTTTACCGCTTATTATAGGCCTGGAGCAACAACAAGCATGTACCAAACACCGCCCATTACTCTATCAATATCCATTATTGTGGCCGCGCGCAATTATGGCGCAGACAATTAATTAACAATTCCGCAAACATGCAAATATTTTTGCAAGATCGCCGCTGCAGCAGCGCACACACTGTCTTACGCAACGCGATAATGCAATCGAGCGTTTCTTTGTTGGCTTAATTAGACGGTGTTTTTCTGGATTCCGGAATGCATTATTAACTTATTTTGCATAACGCGCACTGTTTCTCACACACACATCGGCAGAGTGACAACAAGAAAGGCGACCAGGAAGTCAACGCAACGGGAGGGCCTTATCTGCTTAAATACGGTTCAGGGGAGGCGCAGGTTAAGCGGGGTCAAACTGGCGAATCGAAATCCATTTGGTCGAACTTGAGGGTCTCGATTGAATTCAGTCAGCTGGAGTCTTTTGAGATATTCTCCTGATTGAATCACAGATTCTATATTATTTTCCCATTTCCTAATTTCTTTCGTCACTTTAGGTCATCATATTATTTTATGTTCTGTTCCTGCCAACGAACAATCTTCTTAGGTACAAATATATCATTGACAAAAGTACATAATTCTGTCAAAGAAGCCATTCCTTCAACATCTCCTTAATTTTAGCATTTAGGGGAAATATTTTACCGTGTCCAAGGTGTTTCCAACCGCTATCTTATAAGAAAGAGTACGATAGAAGCAAAATTCTTCGACTAGCTATAAACCAATCTTTAAGCGGATAAGAAGTTATAATGATATTAATTGCAGTAGGTTTGTTAAAGACTGAATGGTCGAATTTGGGACTTTGAGGAGTGTTTACCCTTCAAAAAGTCTATAAGGATTGATGGGTGATTGACGCAGGAACTGCTGACTTTAGGAAGTATGTCTAGTTATTGGATGATGCAAGTAATATATAATTCAAGTACACCTAATTTTGGTGCTTTTTCAAAAACTGTTGAAAACATATCGATTATATCGGAAGATATATTCACATCTAGCGCTGATCAGATTCAGAGCTTTTTCATCAGAGACTGTAGTAATGTTTTTCTGAAGCCGCTGTGTTCAATACTAAACATTTTTTTAAACCAGTAAGTTTCCTGACGTATGGAAGGCATCGATTGTGTCCGATGCTCAAGGGTTTGCAACTACAGGCCAATTGCCATATTGCTATGGTTTTTGAATCTATTTTGCACAAATTTATGTATGCTCCTGTTTAGTAACGTTATATCACCAAGGCAGCATGATTTACTTACAAGTGATCTACTGTTATAAATCTTTCTACCTTTACTCGGTATGTGTCTGTCGTTCTGTATGACAGGAGTCAAATATATACTATTTATATAGATTTTTCGAAAGCCTTTGACGAAATAGACCATGACTTTTCCGAACATTAACTTTTGTTTTTCCAGTCCTGCCTTACAGATAGAGATTATTTTTTGTCATTTATGCTGGACATAGATCCAAGGTACGCGCTTCCACCTTCGAGGTTCATCAGTGATCCAACGTAGGGCCTGTGCTCTTTCTTTTATTTATTAATGATCTTCCGGTCTCTCTAACATGTGAGACTCGTATTTGTGCGGATGGTTTCAGCTTTACAGCATCGTTCGATATGTTGAGGACTGCTTGTTTCTCATGGACAATCTTGTTAGAGTGAGTGAATGGTGCGCAAACAATAAGCATAAGTTGGACATTTCTAAAGGTGGTTCCCTGCACCCGTATCGAATGCAACAAAAATCTAGTTGTTCAGGATTATATCTTGGCTGTATACTACGTTATTCTAAATGTTTCACCCAACATCTCTTCATTAAAATTGTTGTATTTCTAAGCTTGAGTATGCTGCTGCGGTATGGAATCTTGTGTACACTGTTCATTCTGTTAGTATTGATGCTATACAGAGAAAATTTCTGAAATATCTGTGGTATAAAACTTTTAATACGTATCCACGTAGAGCGTTTCCACATGCTATTGTATGAATTCGATATTCCTTCCCTTGAGTTGCATAGAAAATGTCTGGGTGTTCCTTTTTTTGCATTTTAGTACACTACAATATTGATTGCTAAGCTTAATTTTACTGTACTTAGACTAAATTCTTTTATGTTGACACCTTTTATGTTGACCGACCCTGTACGAATACCTCCTTTAAATCACTAACTTTCGAACCATTCAGTTTATTCATTCCAATGAGCTCAAGTTTCTGGGTCTGACGATTCACCATAATCTTAAGTATCATGGGTTGCGTAATGTCAGGGAACATTGTAATCTTCATACGCTAAGGCAACTTTACTTTGGCTGCTTTGAAAGTATCCTTCAATGCTGCATAATGCATTGGATACTCTTATTATATGTATTTACTGTTCATTTTTAAGAATGTTATATTTTAATATGAGGTCCTAATCATTTGGTTTGAGGATGTCTTGTTTTTGCGCCAAAAGATAAGTACTATGAAAGATAGACCAATCATCAGTCAGCGTAAAACATAGAAACTTTTAAACCACACGTGTTTCATGTAATTTTTTCAAAATCAATTTGTTCAAATGTCCTGTGAGCTTTACAAATCAAATAAAAATTAGGAGCTTTTTCTCCACCGGCGAAAAGGTTTACAAATATGCTGGAATGTAATCCTCGGTTTTCATAGTTTACTTGATCCAAAAAAGACATGTAAATTTTAAATATCAAAAGCATATTATATGTTTATTTTGATCTCTCTTTATAGCCTTCTTTAGTTTTATTCATCACTTTTGGAGCACACCTCTCTATATGTGAACTTCCTAAAAATATTATTAAATTTGATTAGTTACAAATTGCTGCCGCCAGTATACGTAGAGAGTGAAGTTCAAATATTTCTTCCATTGATTCATCACTTGCCTCTAACTCAGCCAAATTACCAGCTCTCCCAAAAAAAACCGAAAGAACCTCCGCCAAAAACTGCAACAGTCGTATTGCTGCATTCCCCATTTAATCGCGCTGTTATCTTAATTTTCGGTTCCTGCGACTGCAGTACGGTCCATGACACGCAACCTCCCCATTATTTTGCATCTTCTGCGCCGACCAAAGTGGTGTAATTTTCTCCCCTAAAGTCGAGAGGGCCGAAATTCATTACGGAGCACAACAACGAGGGCCCACAACAATAATGAACGTCTTGTTGCATTAGAACAGAAAGCATGAAAGGGACCCGGCGATTTTCAATTCGAGCATTGTTTGAGAGGGGATCATACATATAAAGAAGGCGAAATTCGTTGATGTCATTGGCGTGCGGTTAGAGAAAAATACTGCCTCCGTGTTTTCCCACTTCGCCAACGGCTACTCGAGTTACCTACCGTATAAAGCACCATTGTATCTATAATGAAATTACGCATTTAATTATTGTAATGTGCACAACGAGACCGTGTCGCCGTCACGTGATGATAAAGTGTGTGCGCATTTTTCCGTCGGCGGAGATTTTTTCAATCCGTCATTCGGTTTTTTCTCGAGATAACGAAGGGAAACGCGACACTTATACCGCCGTGCTCATCAGACCCGAGAGGCAGTTCCGCCGTTGTTGGTGGTAAAAAAATTGTTTGATTCATGTGCAGTCATCACAAAATCTGAGTTGGCTAAAGCCTTTTTACGTAAATTACTAGGAGGGCATATTGATATCGAGTTGGACAATTGGGTATTTGCCATGTATTTATATTTTATTAAATTGCATATTAATAGGTAGCATCGAATCCACAAAACAGCTGTAACAGCTTATAAATTGGATAGTAAGGTGTATTTTTAATATTAAAGATGTGAATATTTAAACGGACCGCCAAAATGTGAACATACTGACCGTGACGTCAGGTGTCCTGTAAATGGCCGCTTGTTTACATCTGGGGTCAACGCGACACGCGCCAGCCTCAGCCCGTCAATTTATCAGTTTGTTGTTTGCGTTCATTTTGTGACAAGCGAATTAAGATACGCCAAGAAAAAGTGAAATACTTATGAGTTATGACTTCTGAAGGCATGTTCATTGTTATGGAATTTGTGTACAGCGATGAGCGGTTCAACGCGGCGGAGATGAGGAACGTAAAAGCAACAGCATAAGTGGACTTTTTATCAAATTAACGTAGTATAGATAATTTGATCATAGTGGGTTGTGGGAAACATACTGTTTGTAAACATAAAAATGTAGGAATCAAAAATGTACCCTAAACTTGACAATTATTTTAGAGGTCAGAACAAATATAAATTGCCATTAATTTTCGGGG
This sequence comes from Rhyzopertha dominica, assembly GCA_025024175.1. Lineage (NCBI taxonomy): Eukaryota > Metazoa > Arthropoda > Insecta > Coleoptera > Bostrichidae > Rhyzopertha > Rhyzopertha dominica. The sequence goes on along the minus strand of QCXZ01000003.1, from coordinate 5,119,588 downwards.
CTCTTGCAGCTCGTTTCCGGTCTGGCTAACAGTCGAATATATGGGGAACAACGTCTTTCTTTATTATAGCATATCCTCTTCAAGCTATAACAAAATGGAAACTTCATGGTAAACACTTATAACCTCAAAAAGTATAATAAAACTTACAGTAAGGATTAAGAGGACCTTCACAACAAAAATAAAACAAACTGCGATTTCGGCATATCACGTCTAGGGGCCTTAAACAACTTTTTCATACGTTGATAATCTCGAGGACGGTTACAAAAATTTTGTTAGCTATACTGACTGAACTATTTTTATAACCATATACAAAACAACACTTGTTTTGTTTTTCATACATAATAGATGCTTGTGAAACTACACAAATCACTTTTTGGTGCGACCTCTTACACCGTCCTTTCAATAAACACGACACAAAAGCTTTTTCAATACAAGAATGATACTACACCATTAAACAGCACGCTCCTCGGTAATGTTTACATGACACTTGACGTCACGAGTTGAATAACCTTGGATAGAAGCGTTTTGGCGGTGACTCCTAAGATTCGAATTTCAGACCTGAAATTCTCTACCTACAAATATTTGTTTTGTGTTTTTAACATGGCGTACGATATATATGCACTTCAAGATTCATTTTACGTAATTTTCAAAAAAAAAGTGATAATACCCAGTTAGACTAGCAGTGTCCTTCATATACTACTGTTAAAAAATGAGTTACATTTAAGAAATAAAGATAAGACGTCAAAAATGAGCACCACTCAGGAAGACCAATTTCTGCAGCCACGCCGGAAAATGTTGTTTCTATCCACGATAGTTTTGTTTCGTTTTCGAGATTCCTTTTAAACTTTTTGGATCGCATTATCACCATGGACATAACATGGATCCAAACGATTAAGAAACAATCTAAACAGTAGACGCAAGTATGCAAAAATCGGTTGGCAAAGTTCCTGCTTCAGTTTTCTGGGACAAATGTGGGGCAATTGCAACAAGGTAGAGCAGTCACGGGAGCATATTATAGTGAATTGGTATCTAAATTACAAGAAAGAGCTATTCATAATATTTTACATCCAAGTTACTTTCATTGAATCACCAAGGCAATGACTTGGTGGTTCTACAGAAGGCAAATTATTAAAAACTCATCAAGCCTACCACCAAAAACAATAATCTCCAACCTGGCAATTCTGAAATTTAATTAACCAAAACATGGTCACCCTTGAGCGGCCAGCCTGACCAATGACATGTAGTTAACTGTACAGGCGATTAACCAACGGCGAGTATGAAAATCACCAACGAGCACCGTACCGAGACGGATGTGAAGTACGAAACAGAAAAAGCCAGCCAACCTAATTAACAGCGGCATTTAAATCGTGGGTTATACGGTTATGCAATTTTTAAATGGCTCACTTTATTTCCTCGCTGTTTAAGGTCAATGCCGATGCACGGTGATAGCGCCCCATGGAGGGATAAACGTAGTTTTCTGACAAAAACAAGCTAAAGTGGGCATGTTGACATATACCAGGGTCATGTCAAAATTGCAGTCAAGTTGCCATCGCTTCGGCAGTAGTGTCGTTAAATACGCCATTTTTGTCAAGATGTTTCAGCAGTTTTCTCCTTCCAAGTCAATAAATCGGACTTCCTTTCCATTGGAGAAACAGAACGAAATCTGGAGAACTCCTGTCAGGGGTGCACTATGGATGTGGGAGAATTTCACAGCAGTTTTTCTCGTTACGTAACTCGTCTACACTTTTGGAATCACGCATTTAAATTTTCTGTCTTTTGGTATTTGTTTATCCCTTGTTTGTCCATGAGGTCTTCTTTCATTATTGTAGATACAATAGCAGCAAAAGTGTTGTCGGTATAGCAGTATGAGGTCTCTAACTTTTGTGGTCGTCTTTAACACTAGCCCAATGCTCTGGAACGCTTACTCCATCAAGTTACTGTTGAACTATCCACACACAACCCCTGGCAAGCTTCTCGTAACGCACCCTGAATTTCGGCAATCGTTTTTGCACCCAGTGTTTAAATTTTAATATACGCACATTATAATCCGCCACAGTGACGCGTTCCATTGCATCAAACTAACCCGAATTTTTACACATAAACCGAGTTCACAGCGAATAATTTAACTTGTCGGATACTAAATTTGCCGTTCATTCTTGAGCAGTGCTATAGAGTGGGGCGAGAACATTTTCTGATTGCAAATCTCCTCCATCGGTTCGATAAACAAGACGCGGAGGCCCTCAATGTCAAGCGTTTATTTATCGGTCTAGCCAGTTCTAGCTGCCAAGGCATTTCGCCGAACACGCCTCGATTTCCAATGCGAGGAATAAAGACGTCAAGGGGATGCTTAGGATTCTATCTGCATGGTGTGGACGGTCTTGGACCGAAGGCTTTGTTGAGGAAGGGAAAAAGGAGGGTTGGATTTATTGGACTATTTCACTGCTGAGATAGCTGATACTCATTTTTACAGCCTAAGGGCCCAGCGTATTAGCACTAAATTTACATCATTGATTCACATCTATGAGAAACTTAACTAGCACAAATTTTTAGTTCCTTAATTGCTATTAGACTGAATGAAATTATGAGGGGGAAAGAGAAGAGATTTCTTACGTATTTAGCACAATTAAACACAATTTAACTTTTTGTTCACTTGTTTGTATTGCGGACAAACAAATCAAACTTGAAATGGATCGCTTATTTTGGCAACTCTATCATGCTCCAACCCTGAATTTTGTCGTCGATTATGCTAATGATCTGCAGAAAATACGCGGAGGTTTCGTGTCCGCCCTATTCCGTTTGCAAAATTACCGAAGGGCGAAACTGGAAGTCAAAAGCACCATTCGTTTTGTAGGTAGATCATATCAGAAACGAAACCGCCTGAGCTCCGCACGAATCTGCAAATGTCAAATGTTAATTACCAGTTGTAATGTTTTTACCTAAAAATCTCTATTTTCTTTCGATTGGTGCTCGATTTTTTGTCGGCATCTTAAAGGCAATTAAAGATCGTGATTTAATAAAAAAAAATGAGTATCACCACAGTTACACTTTCGCAATTACGCATATCGGTAATTGACGACAATTAGTGTTCGCAGTTTACCTGAACTTCTCAAATTACGGAACTTAATTGGCGGTACATGTTTAGTGTAATTAGTTTAACCTCAGCAGAGCCAATTATCTTCGCTCATTATTCCCTAGTAAAAATCAACGATAACCACCTGGGATCAACCTAACTGCGCAATTATTATATCGCAAATTCCCCCAGTCTAGTGAATTTACTTGAAAATTGCAACACCGCCAAGCCTAGAAATCGCTAGATTTTATGAATTTGGCGCAACCAGGCAACATTGACAATATGGAATGTAAACAAAAAGCTGTATTTCTTGAGCGCATGCGGAATATTCATTTCATTTCCACTCTTCATAGGCATTGACCGTGTCCGAACCATACATAATTAATTATGGTATTAATACATCGGGTGCAGACTGATAGCGCAGCAAGAGGTTAGCACACCGTGAAGCTCAGCGTCTAGGAGTTTTTGTCCATCCACCGGGAAGCTTTTTTGCGCGGACAGGACGCTCACGAAGGGTAAAAATTCGGGCAGACGGGCATCATAATTATTCAAAAGTCTAATGAGATGTTCTTTGCCATTTCCTAACGAACTTTTTAAGATGTCTCGGCAGAGTAGTTTCTCATTTAACAGCATTCCTCGACGTTTACACCTTTTACATTTCCACTCGTGCAGTCTTGTAAACTGTTTAAAACACATTCATCAAGGCGGGCAAAAAATTAATGAATTCCTCGTGCAAAGTATCAAGCGAATGATCTACGACGAGTGCTAATGATCCTGCAATAGAATTCTTGGCACATTCTGGACTGGCGAAACGCTTAATTTTAGCGAACGAAAACAAATCTCTTATCTCACGAAACGTGTATTAGAGCTGGGGGTCTGCCACGTAAAGTTAAGCACACTGGAATTCCGAATTTGTTTTTTTGTATTAAAAGCTAGATTAATTAATGTCAGATTGTGTAAAGTGATGTTTTAATAAATTAATTTCAGTGTTAGTGTTCCGTAATTAATTTCTGGTCTCTATATTATTGGTAGAAGTATTGCAAATAGGTCGCTAATTTTACAAATTACAATATTTCGGGACATTTAAACAAAAGCATAGCAGTATCGTCCTTTTCTTGCCTTGCCGATATTATCGAAGATTTTTTTAAAAGCCGTCGAGTTGCCTTGCCCTAGGCAAGGCACATTTCATGTGAATACACCCAAAAAATTAGTTTTTCAAATTCGTTTTTGTTGAGGTCCGAAGCTTAGCCACAAAATAATTTTTTCAAACTGAAGTATCCTTACCTAGCACCGGGCTTGTTATTTTAAATAACAGCCTTTAAGCCTGCTATTTAATTTAAAAAAATGTTCAATTGTAAAACTTAAAAGAAATTTAATGACCTTTTTGATGATAAACTCAAATTTGGAATTAATTTTTTTTCTGGCACAAACCTAAAATTAATATTTAATAATATCTGTTCACAATCTTGCTGGTGTTCCTGCAATAATCAAATAAGTAATTTTGATTTAAGCGACGGCTCGGTGGTATGCATTCTCAAGCTTTATTGTCTTTACTATTATATTTAATATCAAAATTACAAAACATATATATTTGATGATTGCAATGTAGAACATATTAAAATCTATTGAAATCTATTGTTTGCATCTCATTTATTAATTAATTTTTGATTCATTTAGTTAATTTTTCGTGTAATTCTTGTTCAAATGTGGAAAGTAAATTAATTATTTTTTGGTATATCATGTGTCAGTGTCATCCGTTTAATTGTATGTGCTGTGGTATTCTACAATGTTTTCGAATTTCGCATTTATCTTTTTTTTGATGAGTTATTCTTGTGTATGTGTTAGTTATTTTTCATTGCTAGATAACAGTGTTGTAAATAGTACTAACTTACATCAGTTCCATGATTTACTGTTTTGTTTACGTTTTTTCTGTGTCTTATTTCAAGGATTACTCTTTTTTGCGTGTTGTTCTGTTGCTTTTATTATAGTGTGATTATAGTGTTTGGTGAATTGCGCCAGAAATCTATTTTTATGAAAATAGTCTCAAACCTGCGGAAACAGAAATCACAAAATCAGAAAATACAGGAATTGTGTTAAAATCTGCAGATTATTAATATGAAATTTTATAACAGGGATTTGTGGAACTGCCTTATTTTATAGCAGGGACAGTCATAAACGAACATAAAACTGTAAGAAAATTTTACATTATACAGGATGTTTCACGAATGATAATGACCATGACGAAATTAAGAATGCAACCCAAAATACATTTGCAGAGGTAACATTGATAATTGTTCATCGTCTTAAAAAATATAAAACGTAGAGAGCTGTATAAATTCGTAAATTTTGACATAAACTTCAATCATTTGCTTTAAGTAAATTCGGTATTGTAATACAAAATTTATTTTTGAAAAATGTTTATTTAATAACATTAATGTAATAAATGCTCAAAATGTCGCCGTCCGCTGTTTTCACAAGCTTGAATTCGTGCCCAAAACGATCTTTTAACATGCATTAACATTTCTGGAGTGATGGATCTACATGCATCACGTATTTTATTTTCCAAATGTTCACTTTCAATTGGTGTTTGGTATACTTGCTCTTTTACCATTCCCCACCGAAAAAAAAATCCAAAGGAGTAAGGTCCGGGCTTCTCGGTGGCCAAGGATTAATTGAACCTCTTCATATCCATCGGTTAGGAAAAACCAAATCAAGATGATTTCGCACTATAGTGCGCAGGTGCACCATCTTGTTGGAACCATAGATCTTGTCTTACTTGTAAATTTACATTTTGGAGAAGTACCGGTAAAATGTTTCTTAAAAAATTTAGATAAATATTGCCGTTTAAACTATCGCGGGAAAAATAAGGCCCAACAATTTGATTCCCCGATATTCCGCACCAGACATTCGTCGAGTAGATAGTTTGAAAATGTCCTCAAATCCAACGTGGATTTTCTTGCGCATAATAATGCATGTTATGTTTGCTAACTCCAGCATTATTAGAAAATCTTGTTTCATCTGAGAAGCAAATGTTGTCATAAAATTTCCCATTCAAATTTTGGTGTTCCCCAAAAAAGTTACAAAAAGCCAGTCTTCTTTAAGGCCTGAACCAATTGCAAGTGATACGGATGAAATTGATTGCCTTTAATTATTCGGTGTACTGAAGACAGACTAATACCTATTGATCTTGAAACTACCCTTTGACTAATATGAGGATTTTCGTCAATCATTTCCAATACTCTAATTTCATCGTCAGGGCCTGTTGCTGTTTTTTCTCTTGACCGTTTCAATGGTGGCCAGTTTGTCCTTAAAGTTAATTCAAGTCTCTTGAGAATTGTATCGGCAGGAGCTCTTCTATTTGGAAAACGTTGTCTGTATAAACGGGCAGCAGCGGAAGCATTMTTCTTGCATTCACCACAAATCAAAATCATATCTGTTTTTTCATCATTTGAATACATTTTGACTTTTAATAAATACAGTGACAGGAACAGCATAGCGCATAACCGTCATGGATTTCCAATTTATTTTTAAAATAATACCATTATGTAAAATAACAACATTGGTTATGAGAATGTATTTTGAATTGCATTTTTAATTTCGTCAGGGTCATTATCATTCGTGAAACATCCTGTATTTTGAATGAACTCATAACAATAAAAGTGGAACTGCGGATTTTGTGATTTCTGTCTCCACAGTTCTGAGACTGTTCTCGTCAAAAATTCGATGAGTTTTCTGCAGCACACATATACATCATTCGTTAATACCCATTTTTCTGAAAACTTCTTTGAATATCTCTAGTTCTTCAATGGAGGGCTAAGGAAACGAATTGAAGCAGCAATCTGTAAATGAAATAATAGTGAATACTTGGAATGATAGTATAATTGCTACAGTAAGCAAGCACTGATCACTAGATGGACTAAAAGTATTTCTTTGGCTTGTAGAAGGTGTAAAATACATGAACAAAAACGGATTTGAAAAGCTATTTTGTTTGGGGTTTTCACTTCACATGAAATGCTCCGTAGTCGTTTGAAAGAGAAAAAACCGTTAATCCCTGGAAAAGAAAGGCAAGAAACAGAAAAGTGGGAAGCACTGGAGATTTTAGGGTCAATCGCCAATAAAATATCGCGCCGCCCGTTTTTTCAGGCGTCCACCTCCGGCGTGGCCGGGGTCCGATTGACTCCGCAGGCATCCAGACGCGGGAATGCCGGCCGGTGTTCGGCGCTCTTCCGGCGTCGGCGTCTATTTCAGGCAAGGTCGCAGACGTCTGGACAGTAGCAAAGGCGGCCGCCGATGCACCCAGAACCGCAACGCGCGAATCGTCCAGAAATAATCCGCGGACACAGGTATTATCCCGCACGGCAACCAGAGATGATGATGCGCTGGACCGCGGCCCGGACGAAAGCGAATCCGTCGTGGGAAAGGCGGCTTTCTTCGGCGCGCGCGAGAAAGTCGGAGCGGTTTTTTCGGCGTCGGGAAAACTACGACCTGTTAGCTGCGAAATTGAAATTTAAGGAGGCTTTGTTTGGCGGAATTCGGTAAATTCAGGCGTAGTGACTAGGGCTGGGCAAAGTATCGATACTTACTCAAAGTATCGGTACCTATGGAGGTATCGAGTATCGATACCACATTCAAAAGTATCAAAGTATCGAAAGTATTTAAAAGTATCGAAGTAACGAAAGTATTCATAAGTATTGGAGTATTCAAAAGTATTGAGGTATCGAAAGTATTCATAAGTATTGGAGTATTCAAAAGTATTGAGGTATCGAAAGTATTCAAAAGTATCAAAGTCCAGAAGTATTAAAAAGTATCGAAATATTGAAAGTATTCAAAATTATCTGAAGTATCGAAAGTATTCAAAAGTGTCGAAGTCAGAAAGTATTCAAAAGTATCCAAATATCGATAGTATTCAAAATTATACGAAGTACTTAAAGTATAAAATATATTGAAAATATCGAAGCATTGATTTGGCCTGGACAGAGTTTCAATAGATACTCATCGTTACCTCTGTCGGTATCGAGTGTCGATACTTCTTTGTCGTGTTATTCAAGTATTAAAAGTATTCAAAGGGATTGAAAATATCAAATGTGTTGAAGATTGAGTAGTGCACTAATTTAAAGTATGAGAAGCAGCATCCAAGGTATCGGTGTTGTTAATAGTAATGAAAATATTAAAGCATCAAATATAGTGAAGGTATCGAATATCGATACTTGTGTAATGTTATCGCCCAGCCCTATTCAATACTTTAGGTACTTTGATACTTCAATATTTTGATACTTTCGATATTTTTGATACTTTTGATGCTTTTGATACTTTCGATACTTTAGATGCTTTCGATACTTCGATACTCTTGAGTAGTATCGATACTGCACCGGTAACAAATATCGATACCTGTCTAATGATATTGCCCAGCCCTAGTAGTGACGTGGTGGCGTGATAGCAACATTCGTACCTACTAATTATTACCATGCAAAGTCAAATAAAAATTTTTAAAAACATTGTTGGACAAAATTTATTAGAAATATTAAGAATGAGTCTCTATTGTTCCGACTACCAGCTCGAAAACTGCGTATTTCCGACTTACTAAATAGTTATAGCTTCCGAAGTCTTAAAATACACAGGATGTTTCAGGAATGATAATGACCCTAACGAAATTAAAAATGCAACCCAAATTATTTTGCGTAATGGTATTATTTTAAAAATAAATTGGGAATCCATGACTGCTACGCTTTATGGTTCCTGTCACTGTATTTATTAAAAGTCAAAATGTATTCAAATGATAAAAAAAACAGATATGATTTTGATTTATGGCGAATGCAGGAAAAATGCTTTTCCGCTGCTGCCCTTTTATACAGACGTTTTCCAAATAGAAGAGCTCCTGCCGATACAATTTTCAAGAGACTTGAATTAATTTTAAGGGCAAACTGGCCACCACTGAAAAAGTCAAGAGAAAGAACAGCAACAGGCCCTCACAATGAAATTAGAGTATTGGAAATGATCGACGAAAATCCTCATATTAGTCAAAGGGTAGTCTCAAGAGCAACCGGTATTAGTCTGTCTTCAGTATAAAGGAGACAGATTATCCTAAAAGACTGGCTTTTTGTAACTTTTTTCTGGAACACCAAAATTTGAATGTGAGATTTTATGACAACATTTGCTTCTCAGATGAAGCAAGATTTTCTAATAATGGTGGAGTTAACAAACATAACATGCATTATTATGCGCAAGAAAATCCACGATGCATTCGAGAAGGATAGTTTAAACGACAGTACTTATTCAAATTTTTAAAAAAACATTTTACCGGTACTTGTCCAAAATGTAAATTTACTAGCAAGACAAGATCTATGGTTCCAACAAGATGGGGCACCTGCGCATTATCATAGAATAGTGCGAAATCACCTTGATTTGGTTTTCCTAACCGATGGATAGGAAGAGGTTCAATTAATCCTTACCACCGAGAAGCCCGGACCTTACTCCTTTGGATTTTTTTCTGTGGGGAATGGTAAAAGAGCAAGTATACCAAACACCAATAGAAAGTGTAGAACATTTAGAAAATAAGATACGTGATACATGTAGATCCATCACTCCAGAAATGTAAATGAACGTTAAAAGATCGTTTTGGGCACGAATTCAAGCTTGTGAAAACAGCGGAGGGCGACATTTTAAGAATTTATTACATCAATGTTATTGAATAAACATTTTTCAAAAATAAAATTTGTTTTACACTACCGAATTTATCCAGCTCTCTATGTTTTATATTTTTTAAGACGATGAACAATTATCAATGTTACCTCTGCAAATGTACTTTGGGTGCATTTTTAATTTGGTCAGGGTCATTATCATTCGTGAAACATCCTGTATATTGAATATAATAATGGTCCTAAAAGTTATCCCTGGGGTACACCCTGCTTGAATTCCAGAGGTTCTGACCAAATATTGTTTATCACAACTGTCTGAGTACGGTTACATAAAAACCCACTTACTAAGCAGACAGACTCTGGGTCCACACCGAAATATCTATAGTTTACTGCAGAGTATTTCGCGATCTGGGATATCATGTACGCGCTTGTAATCCAACAATACTAAACGCATTAGTTTAGTATCGTGTGTTGAGTCACACATGTTTAATTATTTATTTATACAGGGTGTCCCAATTATATGGCTAAAAATATAAATACAGCCCTGTAAATTCTTGGTTTTCTAAATACAGGGTCTCACTTGGTCATAAATTATTGGGATATCCGAGAAGCCATAGAGATATTCAAATATCCCAATAAACTAAACCGCGCAGACGATTTTCATCTCCCCACCATTTGGTACTCAATCACGCGACTGCTATCCCCACCTTCACAATCTCCCACCTATGCCGTCCAAGCATCTCCAATCCCCTGGTAGCGCCAGATAAAACGATATCTATTGTTTACATACTCTTTCTTCTTTGGGATTTGGTTCATTTCGGACGTGTTTCTCGCGGCAGGTTTGCACCATATTCTATACACTTTATTCCTGTCCTGATGATATCCCTTACAAGTGCGGGCGAAACGTCGACCTTATTTCTAAATCAGACGCGGTCTAACCCCAAAAGACTAAGATTTCACGAATGTCCTAGGTTGACTATTGTGGGAATATCAATGAGCGTTGAACAATTTTATAATTTTCAAAAAAGGATCATCAGTTGCACACAAAACGTAATCGTAAACACTTCTTAAGCATTTTATCGAGTTTAATTTTACCAACACCCGAAGTCAAGATGATATAAAGCCACGCTTATCTTGCAATCAGTGGATCCCCAAAAACCTAGCCCCAACACGTAAGCCCATAAGAATTAACGCGCTCAGTTGAACCCGGCGCGCACGAACAAAATATTTCATGCTTATTAATGTAGCGCTTTATCATTACACATCTTAAAATTTAAGAAGTGTGTTTTGTCCCTATCGGGCGCATTAATCGTGGGCCAATTAAACCAGTTTCTTTAAACGAGCCAACGGCGCGGCGCCTCGGCTCACTCTCCTGCAAACCGATCGGACCCGAGTGTAATTACGGCTCATGCAAATCGGCGTGGAAGTGCCGAATTAATTTAATAATTGCAGATCGCAGCGGAGATATGTACGGTACTCTTTAATAAGGAAGTGTGGGCGCGAGGTTGTTTTTTAACGAGCATGTAGTTGGACGGAAGTGTAAGTACTTGGAAGCGGAAAGGTGTCCAAGTGGAGTGTGTAAGCATTGCATTTTCAGATAATTTTAACCCCCCCCCTGGACTTGGGTTGCCAATTCCAATTTCCCATACATTTAGCTGGTTAATTATGTGTGTACACCTAAAAATTGTCTTATTTATAAAATTGTAAATACAGTAAAATTTATAGGCAAGTGTATTTCACAATTTTCATCCAGAACTCGTATTTGACCCTTGTAAGTGACCTTCTGTAATAAGTCGTTGTCAAATGGTTTCCAAGCTTAATCGATGCCAGGGGCAGATATAACTTTAAAAGACTATCTTGGTCAGGATGAGTCATAACATGATTTCTGCTTAGTTCTCTTCTACATTTTCCTATAAAGATTGTTCAACCAACTACTGTTATATGGAATCACATCAGAATCTGTCATATATTCGGTGATAACTCTATTTTTTGTACCAAATTTCTAAATTCACATTACATTCTAACAATTAATACAAAAAAAACTAAAAATCCATCCCAGCTCACGTTTATGAAAGTCAATTTATTTAGTATAAGTTTTAGGAATCCAGTAAAAGCATTATCAGCACGAATTAAAACCGGGTGTGTTGTTAAAAATGTAATTAAATATATTTCAGTTTATTTAAATGAAGCTTAATTTGGTTAAAATATTAAGTGGTCGGTTAATTTTTGAGAGCAATGCACTGGCGATCTAAGAAGGTTGGCTTGACGCATAATGCTGAGGCATTTGTCATTCTGAGTTTTAATAATGTTAGTTTTCAATCGCGTCTCTTTCCCTGGGGAGTAAAAATTACTACAACTGTATCTTTTGCACCTATACATATGAACTCCCAGCTTAAATTTCTAAAGCTTCTGGCGTGAGAAGTTGAAACTGTACCAAAAGCGCATCGGTTAGTGCATTAGTCTTTGATATGTGTTAATTCTGAATCAGAAATCGTGCACCTATTAGTAGAGCTTTTAAGGTGAAATTTATGTTCCTTTGGTACTTCGTATGATATCATTATACATTATGCGGATCACGGATCTTTATTCTCCCAAATAAAATGTATCAACTCATTTTTTGTTAAACGCGAGAGCGATGCAACTGAATGCGTCTCACCTAACTGAGTTTATCAATAACGGAATTAGTAATAAAGGGGCTTTGTATATAGATGTTTTAAGTCGCCTTGCAGAAAATCCACGAAGATTATTCATGGAATAAATACTTCATTAATTACTTAAGTACCTATATGTTGAATTATACTCTACAGGACGTTCTTACTTTGCCTCCCCCCTAGACCAAAAGCTGGGTACGCCCATGTATCATGGTATTTGAGTGCATATTGACGCCTTATAATTGGATGCGTGATATTTGCTAAAAACAGGCAGCCAAAGTAAGGGTGTAGATATAATATCTTAAAAGTTAAGAGGTGTCCAAAATAACACCAAGGCATTTTAGATAGAAATTGTGTTTGAGATTTATGTCACCGAGCACCATCTTTAATTCCAATTTCTATGACTGGTGGCCAAATGAAAGAACAGACTTCGGTTTTCGAAAAATCTAAACGCAATCGCCTCTTTTCAAAATAGTTGTTCGTAGTCGACAGATCTTCAGTTAATTTCTCATCTTGTCCATGTTGACATGCGAGAGCCATATCGTTTGCATAGATAAATTTTCTGTTTATGGTTAGTGGCAAATCACTTGTGCATAAACTGAAGAGTAATGGAGCTAAGACGCAGCCTTGTGGTAATCCATCTATTGAACGAAGACTCTAAATCTCCGGTTAGAAGGCATATTTTCAATGAGGCATACTAAACGACCCCATGGAACTGCTTTATATAATTTAAGAATTAGTCCGTACTTCAAAACTGTATCACAGGCTGCAGTAATGTAAAAAAGCAACACCAGTTTTTCAAACGGCTTTATAATCCTGCCTCAAAGTGTTGTTAGAGCAAGAACTTGATCACAACAGCTCCTATATTTGAACGAAGGCCAGCTTGTTCAATAGGAAGGATTCTTCCAATGAGTGATACCATTTGATTATAAATCTGTCTCTGCAGAAGCTTGAAGCAGGTACTCAATAAAGAAATGGGACGAAAGCCCGAAGCTTCGTTCGCAGGTGTTCCCAGCTTCAAAACAGCGATGATTTTTGCCTCTGAAATGGAACCTGACCTGAAATAAGAATATCATTGAAAAGTGATAATAACCAGTTCAATTCCAAACTCCCCAGATATTTTTTTTATGAATCCTGGATATATTCCTTCAAAACCAGCAGCATTTCGAACCTTCACGGATGAAAGAGCCATCTTTAGTTCCGCCATATTAAGGCGCTTCGAGATAGTTTCTGAAGATGGAGTACATCTTCGCTGTTTATGCGATGTGTTCTTCAATCTTCAAGTTTTTTCATCATCAACTTAACTGTATTTGACATACTGACAAGTCGAGAAGGGATAACATTTGGAGAAAGTTTTGGTATCTGATATGAAGGTTGTGTTGTAGTACCAAGTTTCCGAATACCAAATAAGAATTTTCCATTGTAAAATTTGCGACGAAAACTTCTCACACTTCTGTGAAGAGCAGCATTTTTGTGTCCATTCCGAACATTCCTCCATCAGGCTTGACCTTCTTTTTACCCACCCGATCGTCCAACTCACGCCCGGCTTACGTAACAAAATTATTTTTTCACAGAATCGAACGTACGCCACCGCGTAATATTATGCATGCGGGTAATACGCTACTTTCGCTTTTTTTCATCCGGACTTCGTCGTGAATGGAAACGCGCGGCCCAGCAGCATCCGGTAGGTCTTTCCGCCATTCATCACGCCGTGACATACCGGAGACCCGTAGGAAACAACAAAACGCTTTCGATTATCCGGCAGAAGAAGACGAATCTGCCTGCGATACGTGGGCGACTGTGGGCCGAACGTTATAGATTACTTCCGCGCCTGTGCCCGTGGGATAAAATTTGCAAAATTAAAATTTTCTTCGGGATATCCGCCTCGGAGTCTCGAGTCCAAGAGCGTAACAACGAAATGATTGCTCGCTTTTATCGTCAGTTGATTTTGGGATATGAAATTGTATGAGTTTTGGAATTGGGGGTGTTCTTCCAATTGCTGAAGGTTTCTTTAATCTGACCAGTGACCATGTGGGGCACACCTCTTTAGGAAACCTATGGGTGATTTTTTCCAAACGAACCACCTGTATACAATAATTGAACCACATTCAACGATCTTATAAAGTATGAAGTGAACAGAGCTGGTGCTGTTCTTGGGACAAGATTCTGGTCTATAATATGTCTCTTTAGATAGTCCCAGATGTGCTCAATAGAATTGTTCTCTGAACTTTGAGCTGACTTCATCAAGATATCCAGTGACAAGTCTTTCCGCTTGAGATCAGCAAGATACATAGCATTCTACGGTTCGTCTCCAGCTGATTCGTTTGTAAAGAATAGAGTTTCATCCTGATGAAATGATAACATATAGGGTCTGATGCTGTACTTCCTAACATTATGTGGTTCTTCGTCTGTACAAAATGAATGCTTTCACATTTTGTACTTGCTATAGAATCTTGATTCAAGACATTCATGGTAGTGAAACGATCACCACGTCTTGTGTGACCACCTTTATGCCAAAAAATTTATCTTTTTAGTATAACCATACAACATAGCACGAAATATGATTCTAACCCCTAGTCCTTCTCGAATATTGTTAATCATCGATTTATTTCCTACACAACGCGCGAATCACAAGAATATGCCAGTCGTTTAACGCAGCGAACCATCAATCATCTAGTTAAATCATTTTCAAGTGCGGAACAAGATTAATAGATCAATTCCAGCGTAATCATGGACGTCTTTATTTAATCGGAGATGACAAGCGAAATTATATTTATGGCAAACGCTATGGAAGAAAGAGATTTGAGTATTGGAGGCTGTTAAGGGAGAAATTGTTCTTAGTTTGACTGGTTTTACAATATGACTGGAGAACTTTATTACCTGACAACTGATGATCGCAATGACAAAATTGTAAATCAATCAAACTTATCGTAGACCGAAAACGAATATTAACAAAGGGTGTTAAACCTCAAATTTTGTTTTGATTTTGTTTGGTATAGGTTTTTTTTCTAAGCCGAGAATTCAAATATTTGATTGACTACTAGTTGCATGTGGTGCCATCTATGGTACTTCACGATGTATAAAAATGTCATAACTTTTTTACACACGCACCAAGATTTGCTATTCTTGTTCTGGAACAATTGATTTTGGCCGTCCCACATAATCTGACCTGGGCCGAAGAGAAAGTGTCTCCCAGGTAATCGTGAAGATTTTAAATATTTTGAAATCTGGCTGCCTTTCTATTTGAATAAATTTCTTAATATCAGGGATGTGCATTACGCATATTAAAATTTTCTTGAGCGTATAAGCAAACCATATCTCTCATTTCCAAATTTGAAAATAAATTATGCCTTGGCATTTTCACTTTAAATATTTGTTACAAGCTCAAAATGACCGTAAAATACTAACAAATACAAAGCTTAATCACATCCAAACTTTAAAAATGACGATGACGATAACGATGGTCATTTGTGTAGAATCAAAGCTTACTTGAAATATTGTATTAAATAATTGGCATGCATTACATTACTAAAATAAGTTTGGTTAAATACTATTACTTATGGACCAACCTGTATATTGACGGAGATACTTGTTTACTAACAAATCTCATCAATTAGCTGCAAGCCAATATTATTTACTTAACACTGTTTCCGTCAGTTGCTTCTAATTCGGACTCTTCAAGTGAAATATAAATAGGTACAGGTAAACATAAATGAGGTGAATGCATCTGCATATGTATACGCTACCTAGAAAATAAACACCACGTGCCAATCGTCAAATTTAGTGCGATTGTAGGTATCTAAAGTAGCTCTTTTACTACCAACCATTGCAATTTTCTTACAAAGCATTAATTTTGCCATTAACACCCTCATTTATGTATTAGTTCCTTGAAATTGCAGATTTTACTTTCTCTTTCATGTTGCAAAAATTTTTTAGATTATATGATGTCGTGCCTGTATTTGACAAATTAAAATGTAAAAGGTACTGAGGCAAATTTGCGAAAAAAAATTAATTGGTTCCCACCGAGAATTGAACCCGGGCCTACAAATTTAGCTCCTGTTGGTTTGGCTCGAGGGCTATAAGGGCCTGCCGCAGCAGGAGATTCACATCTGAATCCTCTGGTATCCATAGTATTGGCAGTGGGTCTTCTCATTTTCTAAGAAAACTATCATCGAGTTTTCATCACGGCCCTCGTAGCTCAGTGGCAGAGCAGCAGAGGCCCAGGTTCGATTTTTGMTGGAAGCCAAAACATTTTCTTTATAAATTTGGCTCAGTACCCACAAAATATACAATTTAATTTGAATATTTTTTAATGATACATATGACGGCATCGTGCCGAAGGGAGGAAGGTCCCGTCGTTGTTTTTCGCGTTTCGACAGGAGGTGCATCCTGGTCCGCGGCCTCCGTTTCCATGAAAGGCCGTGGTCCGTCCGGCGAATATGAATAAACCCGGCATCGCCTGCATCAATGACATTCCGCGGAGGCGAGCGTTGCACCGCTCGTCGTCGCCCGTTCCATTCATGAAACGTGCACCGCCCATGTGCGATCGGACCTTCAAAGAATGTTTACGGGTTGACTTGTTCACTCGCCGATTGATAATCGCGAAGTGCCGATACGCCGCTTGCTGTTGTAAATGTGCGTCTGCTGTTATTCCGGTGAGTGTGGATATTTTTTTTTGAGCGCGTCTCTCATGTTATGTACTGAGAAATCTACCTTGAAAAGCTCTGCTGACCACAACTTAAAGCATTCACTTTCACATTATTTCTCTCATCTAAGGTGTGGAATAATAATTTTTTGGGCCATCACAAATTCGGCTAACAAAGCGATTTCGGAAACTGCCTATAGCCAACAATAGATTCTCGAATTGCTTTAATGCTCGATGATGATCGGGATGCTGCTGGATTGGGATCTTTCAAAACAATTTTTTCAAGCTGTTTCGTTGTTTTATAAAAATATTCTTACTGTACAGGATGTTTCACGAATGATAATGACCCTGACGAAATTAAAAATTATTTTACATAATAGTACTATTTTAAAAATAAATTGGGAGTCCATGACGGCTATGCGCTATGGCTCCTGTCACTGTATTTATTAAAAATCAAAATGTATTCAAATGATGAAAAAACAGATATGATTTTGATTTATGGTGATGCAAGAAAAATGCTTCCGCTGCTGCCCAGACAGACAACTTTTTCCAAATAGAAGAGCTCCTGTCGATACAATTTTCAAGAGACGTGAATTAACTTAAGGACAAACTGGCCACCACTGAAAAGTCAAGAGAAAGAACAGCAACAGGCCCTGACAATGAAATTAGAATATTGGAAATGATTGACGAAAATCCTCATATTAGTCAAAGGGTAGTCTCAAAAGTAACCGCTATTAGTCTGTCTTCAGTACACCGAATAATTATAGGCAATCAATTTCATCCGTATCACTTGCAATTGGTTCAGGCCTTAAAGAAGACAGATTATCCTAAAAGACTGACTTTTTATGACTTTTTTCGGGAACACCAAAATTTGAATGTGAGATTTTATGACAACATTTGCTTCTCACGTGAAGCAAGATTTTCTAATAATGGTGGAGTTAACAAACATAGCATGCATTATTATGCGCAAGAAAATCCACGTTGGATTCGAGAAGGACATTTTCAAACTATCTACTCGACGAATATATGGTGCGGAATATTGGGGAATCAAATTGTTGGGCCTTATTTTTTTCGCGATAGTTTAAACGGCAATACTTATCTAAATTTTTTACCGGTACTTCTCCAAAATTTAAATTTACAAGTAAAACAAGATCCATAGTGCCAACAAGATGGAGCACCTGCGCATTGTCATAGAATAGTGCGAAATCATATTGACTTGGTTTTGCCTAACCGATGGATAGGAAGAGGTTCAATTAATCCTTGGCCACCGAGAAGCCCGGACCTTACTCCTTTGGATTTTTTTCTGTGGGGAATGGTAAAAGAGCAAGTGTATATCAAACACCAATTGAAAGTGTAGAACGTTTAGAAAATAAAATACGTGATGCATGTAGATCCATCACTCCAGAAATGTTAATGTATGTCAAAAGATCGTTTTGGGCACGAATTCAAGCTTGTGAAAACAGCGGAGGGCGACATTTTGAGCATTTATTACATTAATGTTATTGAATAAACATTTTTCAAAAATAAAATTTGTTTTACAATACCGAATTTACTTAAAGCAAATGATTGAAGTTTATGTCAAAATTTACGAATTTATACAGCTCTCTACGTTTTATATTTTTTAAGACGATGAACAATTATCAATCTGCAAATGTATTTTGGGTTGCATTTTTAATTTCGTCAGGGGCCTTTGCAAACTGTTTTGCATATAATATAATGGGGGAGACCTTCGATGAGTGCTGTCTTCTTATTGTATTTTCTACATAATTGTACCGTTGAGAATATTTGCTTTCAACTTCATTTGGTAAATATCATCTTGATTTACATCACTCATTTGAAAATAACACTTCCTCACGAATTTCGCATTAGACTTACTGACTTTTTCATGGTTATTTCAACAACGCAATATTTGAACTGATATCAGCAGCTAAGTAAATTGTTCTGAAAAGCTTGCAAGTTCATTATAAAGTAAATATACTTGTTTTCATAAAAAAAGTTACAATTAGAGGAGGGTTTAAAAAGTAAAAGTGATCATAAGTATTTATATATTATTTTAAAACCAATTTCAACAAGAGATAATATGGCCAAAACAACGTTGTAAAAGTTCGATCCGTAGGAAGTCAGTTTCATGTATCTTTATCTAGATGTCTGTGTATTGCTACAAATAGCACATGAACACAATTTGGAACAATTAGAATCATTTTTTATGATTTTGAATGTAATCGGCTTGTTACTAAATATTACATGTCGTTGAACTCATAAAAAACTAGTTTTTAAATGAAGTCACCCTCGGTAAGAAAAAATACACTTGATGGTTCGAGCTGCCGCAACGTCATAGAAGAAATTGTATCTGAATCAAAGATTTCTTAAAAAGTACCCAAAGGATGTTTTCTCGAATTCTAAAAAAATCGACATTTTTATTATTGTTTATGTTTCAAAAACTGTTGTAGATAACTTAAATTTGAAAGCGTATTAGGAACAATTTAGCAACTTTTATTGCACAGTGAAATCTGAAAAATACGTGAATTGAAATTCAGATATATTAAAGATAACAGGCATATTTATTTTTTGCAGTCACGCCCAGTTAATTATGGTTTTTAAGACCAGGTATTTCAATACGCGTTATTTTAACATCGTCACTTCCAAGTTCGCTCATGCTGTTATTAATGAGAATCGCATATGTTATTTTTAGGCATCTTTGGCCAGACTTGTCGGAACAAGTCGTAGCCTTTTTATGAATGAATTACATCCTGCTGACGTTGTGGAATGTATGCTGTCTGCCGAGGCTTACACCTGCTCGTAATACATAATAGAACCTTCTGTGTCCACTTCCGAATTTCAGCTTCATTGTCTATATTAATTGAATTTAAGGCTTTAAACTGAAACTAGTGTTCCAGAGAGATTTTTAAGAATAAGAACGCTGATCTAAAATGTCAAGCACATTATTTTGAACGCAAATTTTACACAGCTTTCGCACGAAATTTGGTGGTGGTCAGTGTCATAGAATTTCCTCGTGCACAGGTGTGCTTTTCGTCATCTGTCAAGACCTATAGCAGCGGTGGCCCATTCAGAAGTCCAGTCCCCAATGCCGACAAGGTAAATCACTGTACAAAACACACACTTCCTCCTGAACGGTCACGGTGCCGCCGCTATACATAAAAAAACGTCACTTCCTTTTCCGGTGACCAGATGATGTTGGCGTACCCGCCCGTGGGGGTTACCACTTCCACCCCTCGGCGAGAAGGAATCTGCCATGGGCGCCGGACCAATCTGTGTTAATACCGAAAATGTGTCCAGCTTATTTCTTTATCTCCTGTAACGTTTAGATAATGCGGAAGAAATAGCACTACAATATAGGCTTTCTATTAATTTAGTAAAATTTTATAGTAATAATACCAAATATTGTCTTAAGAGGTCAACTATTTACAGTGCAAGTGAAGCATATCTTGCTGTTTTAAAGTGATTTTCTATCAAATGATTAATTAAGGCTTCTTCTTATTCTTCTTCTCTCTCTTCTTTTCCCCATTTTTCTTTACACTTAAAACAGTACCGTTGTTTAAATTGTAATGGTTTGAGAATGCTCGTATGCTGTAGCATTCTTCTAATGGAGAAATAATAAAAATTTTCTGTTTTTTTTTTCTACGGTGTAATAGATTTTAAAAAGCATCTTTGAAAGTAGGTACTGACAGTTAAGTTCACTATGTATCCGATTCTCAAAAGAGTAGCCTTAAGTTTATTTGGGATTCAAAATCAGGAAATGAGTTCTTTTGATCACTTAACTTACCTTTGGAGTTGTTACTACATACTACACGTTTCCTTGTAGTTGGCACATTAGATTTTACAATACTGATATTATCAACTCTAGCAGCATTCGTTTTAATTGTAGTATTTAGTTTTGCCACAATGTTCTCAGTCACAGGTCTAAAAACTAGCACTAATTTTACGTTTGCTTCAAGCATATTTTCGTGAAAGTAAGTTATCATGTCTTCAACAGATTCTAAAATAGGTGCGTCATAAAATGAATTAGTCATTTATAATACTAACGTCAGTTAACCAAGCAGGTAAATATCCTTTTGAAGAACGTGTACCTAGTTCTTAAAAAACTGCATTACGAGGTTGGCTGTGTGATAATTCCTTTATCAACGTTTTCAGTCTTACTACAAAACTGTTGATATGGAGAAGATGCTTTTAAAATGTGCGTATGTGTTTGATAATATCGATATTTTTTCACTTCTTCAAAACTGCTCATATTGTTGGCCTCTTTCATTGATCAGTAAAAGTCTTAAAAGCAATATTAAATAAAAGCATTAAATGGCTGTATAGCAGTCGTAAAGGAGAAAGCTAGATATTTGATCATCTTCTGCTGTAAGTTTCCTTCTCCTCAGCTAAGGGAAAATGAAGAGACAAGCTGTATTATATACACTATAAAATTTCTCAAGTTTTTGAATTCATTTCAATATATTGGGTTACCCACATTTGTATCTATATATATTTTGGATATATTTGTCAATACAGAAATGCACTCTTCTCAGAAAATTACGGCGAACTCTTGCTAGTAGACCAGTGTTCTGTTAAAACAATTCTTGGTCGTAGTTCCTCAATATTATGAACCGGGGTTTTATACACAAAAGATTTTAGATAGTCCCAAAAGAAAAATCCATAGGATTTAAATCAGGTGACCCTGCAGGTTACTGTATACGTATTACGGAGTAGAATCACTTTTTGCTCATTATTTCCGGGCACTCTTCGTAAAAGTTGAATGCTTTGTTGTCACTGGAAGGAAAGTTCGATTAGTAATGCCTTTATGATAAAAAAACCATTTTTAGTGTCAACAAAATCATCTACATTGGCCCCTTCTGGTTTTTGGCCTCCCCACTCCCGCCGCCCATGGCGCCTACCACCTACACCTGTGCTCCGCCGCATTCCACGTTTATGACCAGTCCATCAGCTTC
Organism: Rhyzopertha dominica; assembly: GCA_025024175.1. NCBI lineage: Eukaryota > Metazoa > Arthropoda > Insecta > Coleoptera > Bostrichidae > Rhyzopertha > Rhyzopertha dominica. The sequence goes on along the minus strand of QCXZ01000003.1, from coordinate 5,097,635 downwards.
CACCGTACTACGTTCGACTCACACAGACGTCGTAAAGGCTAATGTTGCGCCATTCTTTGGACCGGGTCGTGGAATAATCGAAATTGCAGGAAACGCCGAGGTGTTTTATCCCGAAAGCTGCATTCGCTGCACGTTTCGGACTTCTCAGGTACAACATGGGGAAGCGAATTAAAAGTGTCGAGGGAAATGGGCTTTAGCCGGGGCTATAAGGGATCGAATCTGAGAAACCAAGTTGCTGAGTTGGTTAATGTGATTCATTGGGCGAAAACAGAATTTGTTTTGAGAGTGATTGTTGAAATTAAAATAAAATAAGAAAATCTCGTAATGGAAATTGGCGCAAACAAAGATTTGGAACGTTTAACAACATTGTTCCATTCACTGAGACACATGCTTAGGCCTTAGTGCTCCCATCTTTTTTTCCATCTCGTTCATCAGCAACTCAGTTCCAGATCTTTTATATCATGGAAAACTAAAAAAAGATCTGCCTTTTAGTGGATCCAAAAGCCCATCCAAATTGAGCAGGCTTACGATTTCCTTGAAAATTTGATGTAACTTCGCTCCCTTGTAGTTGAAACACTGTAAGTTCTAGTTTCAGAAAGCCTATTGTTCGAAAAATAGAAAAATACACCGCCCTGCGAAAGAATTGGCTATACAGAAATGTTTAACGTGCAACAAATGCGTTTTCCTTGTACGTAAGAAGACGTTATAGTATTGTTTATTTTGTAACTGGTGATTCCTGTTTTTTTATGTCCTTTTCAAGACTGAATTACTGCAGGAAACGAGGTGTAGATACCAACTCAGTAATTGCTTGACAATTTGAACTCCAGATTATTTCAGTAAAGCTTTCGACAAAATCAATCTACGATTCTGTTGCACTTCTAGAAATCTACACGTCAGGTCGCTTCGGTGTGCCACATGGAGCTCACTTAGGCCCGTTACTATTTAATATTTATCGTTTTGTGCTTCTGGAGAAATGCCTACACTCAAAAGTTAAATATAGTTCACCTCATTGTCTTCACACTCTTTCTTTCTTAAGAAAGCATCAGTTATGGCATTGTTGTCCCTTGAAAGCTCGCTTTGGTTATGAAACTCCATTTCAAGGCCAATTCACATGAGCCTTATTAAAACTGGATTTCTCCAGGTTTGTGTATACACTCATACATGGCGACTTAGATATAATATTTCAAAGTAGTAACGGAATCGAATTTTTTCGCAGATTAAGTAGATTCTAGCACAGGATGTGCTTATGTAAGAAATTGCAAAACACAAGAACACAATAAATGAGGAGGCCCTAAACCTCTACAAAATTTCAAACACCAACTCATCCGAGAAAGAAGTACAATGCAGCCGAGCTAAACCACCATCAAATATAGAAGAATCGAAGGAAATCATCTCCCCATTATAATCCTCAGCTTCTCCTAACATACGCCACGAAGTAACCTACTAGCAACACGTATTCACCCCTCCAACCCAGCGTAGATCTAGCCGGCCCGGCGGTATATCCGGGAGCGGCAGAATTTAAATTGACACGTAACTCATAGTTTTCTTTCTCCAACTGCTAATGTGAATAATTTCTAATGATCGCTCTCCAACCTCTGTGATGGCATCTTCGCGACGGAACAGGAATAAGATGTAGGTCGTTGTTTGCGCTTGACTGGCATCGTCCCCGTCGAGTCGCGTCTTCCTCGTTAACAATACCCGAATCTGTGGGAATCTTCTAATGGTCGTGTCGATTTTGAACTTCTTTCTTTGGTTGGCCGCCCGATTCGTCGTTGTCGGTCTGGTGAAAGCTTGCGGTTGTTTGATCTTCGGCTGTTTTTTCTCGTTGTTTGGGTTGCGGAACAATTTTGCTCATGTCATTGACACCTGTGAACGAAGTTTTGCGAGTGAATTTGTATATCGCGAGGCAAACTTTGTTAGTGCGGACGATTTTTCAATAAGCCTCGCCATTCCGAGTCCAGGTCGTAACTTACTGGATCAAACCTAATTTGTTCTGAAAGCCATTTCGTTATCTCCATCAGATAATTTGGGGACCGCCCGGTATGAAATATGGAGTCATAAATTTGTTTATAACACGGCTAGCTATTCCGAACAAATCAAACCAGTCCGTCCAGTGGCGCACAGCATACACCAAAAAGTTAACAGAAATGTAGGGTCAACTCGGGATTTTCCCAAAGTATATCTCATGAGGATTCAAACATGCCTGCCTTAAGTATTATTGACGTGACCCATCATTTAAGTAAATTTCGTTTTTCAGACGAAGACCATCTGTATAAACTAAAAAAAAAAACAAAATGAATGAAGATGGCTGATTTACAATCACAGTGCATTTACGTTCTAATCCAAGCATTCTAAGAAGCTGAGACCAGTCTAGAGAAATCTAGGAAAGAATATCAAGATTTAAATCATATGGTTAAAGTAAAAGACCTTATGGATATGGCACAGAGTTTATTTTAAATAATATTTAGGTGAAATCATCCTTCAAGTCGAGTTGATATACCACTTGACTTGAAAGTGCTGCATCTGCTGAAAATTCCTAGCGTTTTAAGAAGAATGGCAGAATTCGTTTTTTTTTATTTTCACGATGGTTTATAAGTTAAAAGACACGGAATTTGTACGCGAAAATGTACAAAAGAAACCCATTTTATGGCACTATTTATAGTTTGAAATAGGTCAGTGCACTAGATTATTGTTCAGTTTTATCCGATAAACCCTTAAGTGCGAGTCTCCATGATACGTCGAGTCACTGTACAGTTAGTGTATAATACAAACCCTATTTTAGAAATTGCACCGAACAAAAACTCTTAATTCGTTAATAGTTGATAAATTTGCGTTCTTAATTCAAAATCATAATTTAATCTTGCATTTCATATTCAAGTTCAAAGAATATCACCCGTATCGCTGCCACTGTCGGTCTCAGATTGGTCTCTGGTCTCCGGGTGATTCTTCGCCCCCGATTTGACACCGGTCCATAAATTAGGCCATCGCCGTCCGAGAACACCGGCAGTGGTGTTCTCACGCCGGTCGGCGCTAGACAATTACTATTTCGGCCCGGTAATTGTATTTTAACTGTTGACGCGGCATTTCCATTAAGCCAGTCGCATTCCACCACTTGTCATTTTTGATCGCGGCTAACGATCTGGGCGGATGATTTCTGGGATGTGGCGCGGGGGACGGTCAACTTTTGCGGGCTGGAAGATAACATTTTGAGTTGGTTTAAAGTTTTCGATCTTCGATTTTGTAAATCAAGATAAAGACGTAGCTCAAAATAGTGGCGGACTAACTCCTAGGTAGATCTGGAGAAGCATCGGGCACATTCTTTCAAAAGCCTTCTTCCGCAAGCCGATTCGTTAAATAAATAATATAACAAAGGCAAATGGAATAGTAAAAGCAGATAAATCTGTCTTCTAAAGCATCTACTAATGGGACCATCTTTTCTGAACTGGAATTCGCCCATCTGTCTTATAAATTAAATATAAACTAGAGATGAATCAGCAGCTGAGAGACTGGAGAGGTAATTAGCATTGTCATCAGACTGAGAACCCAGTACTTTCGCAAAATTGTGCAAAATGTAGACAAAATTGTAAAAGTTAAAGATTTTTAACTTTAATGTTAAGAAGTTAAAAGTTAAGATTTTCGTTCGTTTCTTATGTACTGAAAAAGTGGGTATTTTTCTAATTTAGTCCATCCTTTGCCGTTAGTAAACTTCTTTTGGTAGTGTTGATGAGATAGACAAAGCTACAACAAGCTTCATACAAAACAAAATTTGCCGAACATACTGCTCCAGATAATTTAATGTTTGGGGCTGTTATACTTTAGCTCAAAGCAAATTGAGTTCTTCACTGTTTCCGTTCAGTATGCAATTGGATAAAAGCACAGATCAGTCAAAAGAAGCCAGCTCTTGGTGTTTTGTCCGTTACGTACACACCATCAAACGCGAAGTATCAAAGAACAGTTCCTTTTTGACTGATTTTTGGAGGATGTCATATCTATATGTGTCAAAGTAATTGATTTTATCACAGCAAGGGCAAACGTAATTTTTTAATATAAGGCTTATTTTCTGCTTCTAAAATATCATTTGACAGACGTCGGTGGAATTATGAAATTCTGATGATTTTGATTGGAAGGAAATGTTGACAAATTTTGAAGTGAATTGAAAACTCGATTTTATTCACAACATGAATAATGAAGCACTTTTTGTAAGTCTGGATTTATTTAAAACAAAATTTATGACGTTATGGTTTTTTATAAACTAAACTTCGGTACTGCAAATATGTAGGTGAAAAAGTATAGGAGCAAGCAACGAGTCAAGCGGACATTTACGTATTTGTCCTGTGAAATTCGTCAAGGACAACCTTCGTTTGCAAATTGAAACCGCATCAATCACTTTTACGAAAAACGATTCGTCCCGCGCCGATCAAAAACAATTGCCGCGTGACCTTGCGCCGTACACTTTTTTAATCACATCTAGTTAACCGGTGTCACCTCTCCGAGATCCTGGGATATCGAGGTGGGCACCAGTGGCGTACTGAATGTTTTTTAGTTATTTTATCTACATCTAATCTTATAATAACGTTACTGTAACATTTATTTCAATTTAATAATGTACCTCATTACATTAATGGTGCTGAAAGATCTTCAAAATATATATTCCTGTCGCTCAGTTAACGTTTTAATTTTAACCAGTTCATCTCTAACCGACCAGAGACACCCATCACCAGTAGTGCTTTATCCAAGAGATCAATTTTATTAGGGGCATTCTTCATAAAAGTTCAAACTTGGAGTCGTAAAACTTTCGATTTCTTTGGAACGTATCCTTTAGACTTCACTTTCAGAAATGATACCAAATGATGGAGTTAAGAAATGCCAATATTCTCATTGAGTATCATCGCAGATCTAAGAATCGATCATTTTTCCATAGAGTTCAAACTCTCTTTCAAGTTATGGAATTTCTTCTACATTTTGCGCCTTTTAAAGAATATGTATGTATTGATTGACAGGAACACCAATATCAGTTTCCCGTAATTATCACAATCTATAGGTCACTAAATCATAATGTACAGATAAAAGTTCACATAAAAATAAGACATTGTATGCACCATGGGCTTTACTAAATTATAATATCTATCAGCCGAAATATATTCCTCGGGCCGAAGGCCTTCAGGCTAGTTTCGCCTTCTGGACGTTATAATCTACATAAATATGTTTAGTATAAATAACTGTACTATCCCACTAGTAAAGTAAATAATTATTAGCCGCCCAGTCAGATTTAAAAAAAATTCGTTAGTATTAAGACCCATTTTCGTCAATTTTCCACCAAAATACGGATGATTATAACTTCTCTACGAAGTATATCAATATCCCCGGCCATGAACGAAAGTCTACAATCCAGACAGCTCTTTTTGTCGCGGGCGTCCTAAATTACCGCATTATAAAATGCAGTATCACTAAATTTCGTGGAAGGTGAGATCGGGCTTGTCAATTTGACAGCGGACGTGTTGGTCACAGGAGCCGCCTCATCGGAGTCGCCCGCTCTGCATTCTTTCACGTCCCGATCCGGGGCGGTCGGGTATTATATACCTAGAGAGCTTCATTTTTTATTGGCACCGTGTGGGGGTCCCCGGACATTTAAATGTCGCGGCGCTGGGATCTTAATAAAGATGCCGGACAAATAAAATTAGAATGTACGGGAGGTAGAAGGGAGTTATCTTTATTTGGCCGCCAGAGAAATGACAAGAGAGCGGTGACTTTTGTTTATACATGGGTGAATAATTGCCTTATTACTTTGAATTTGATGGGGAAACAGACCACATTGTCATTATATTCTCATTGACAGTGCCTGTTTAAATAACTATACTGTAGATATAAAGACAAAAGTTTAAAACAAGATTCATATGTTGTTTTCTTCCGGGATGCTTTGCCGTGGTCCAAAATTTCTTCTTTTTTCTTCAGACGTTTCGCTGCACAAAACTAACATGACCGAACCAACCCAACGAGCCGAAAGCTTACCTCCCAGACTATACGGAATCTCAAAAATTCACAAAGAGGGTGTACCACTGCGACCAAATCCTTAGCGCAACTTATCGTTTAATTTAGCATCTGGCTTCTAAACTGAAAACCTTCATCGGGAAGTCTCAACATCACATCATGAATTTTTCCCATTTTGTTAAAATTTTGGGCAACAAAGTCACGGATTCAGAACTATTCGTAAGCTTCGACTTCACTAAAGTTCCAATTAAAGACATTCTGGACTTACTACGACAGTTATTACCGGAAGAAGAAATAACCCTGATCAAGCATTGCTTAGCATCCAGTTATTTCCAATGGAACGGGACCTTCTATGAACAAAAGGACGGCGTCGCCACGGGCAATCCACTAAGCCAGGTCATAGCAAACTTGTTCACGGAGAAATTCGAGGGAAGACACGTTTGGCATAGCACCGTACAATTCCACTCATTGGTATAGATATGTTGATGACACGTTTGTGATCTGGCCACACATAAGAAACACTCTGCAGGGATTTTTGGATCATCTGAACAGCAGGAACATCCCAACAGCCTTTTCACCATGGAAATAGAAGACAAGAAGAGCATACCGTTCCTGGACGGGCTGGTTTCAAAAACATCAAACGGACGACTATGGCATAAGGTATAGAGAAAGTTAACCCATACGGGCCGGTACTTACATGCCAATTCGAATCATCACATCTACAAGAAGTACTTCAACATTTGAAAACAATACTAAGGGCTAACGGTTGCAAGACAAAAGAAATCAACAGCCGATGAAGATGATGACGCTTCTTCTTGTCTGCCGTTTATGTGACAGACAAGATAGACCGTTTTTCTGTTTATCTCATCGCTAAATCCAAGCATAGACCACATACACTATCACAAAATGTGATGTTCTTTAAGTTGCAGAATGCCAACTCGATACATCGTTTAATAAGACTTTTAAACCTTAATTCAGTGTCTATTATAACACCTAGATACGTGCCTTCATCAGACTGCAACAGCTGGTTGTTTACCTTAATCAGACAGTCCCATATGGAAAATGACAATGGCCCCAGGATGGAACCCTGAGGCACTCCCTGCACCAAATCGCGAACTGATGATACAGACTGTTTTAATTTGACGAATCGTTTTCTTTGAGTTATGTATGTAATTATAAATAAATAGTGCAGCAGGGTCATCAAAACATTCGTATAATCTAACAATATTAAAACTGTAATGTTGTCCTCATCTTTAGCTTGAAATATATCATTACATATCTTTGAAAGGGCAGGGCTGCAGCTTGTTGAGCCGCAACTTTCTCCAGAACCTTTGACATAGGTAAAATATTGATAGACTTCAGATCACTATGCTCACTGAGATTGTAATTTTTTGGAATGGGTATCACTTGATGCCATTTTCCACAATTCAGGAAAACACTATTTTCAAGACAGAAATTAACAGTATGTATTACAATGGTACAATTTTAGGCATGCTACTTCAATATTTTAATGCTTATATTGTCCAAACCCGCCGATGTACTTTTAGTTGAACTTAAAGCACTGACGATTTCTGCGTCACTTGCATTTCTAATTGTCTATGCTTGAATTCAACTAGGTCACACTAAGTAATGAAGACAATTACTTAATGGTGTCTTCAGCTTTTTTATAGTAGATCATGAATTCGTATAGAGATTAAGGCTTTTACTGCTAAGTAGTCGCTTACGTTTCGTTCATAGCAATGGTGAACATCTTCAGTTTGTTTTTGTTTACATGGAACAACAACTATGAACTCAGCACTGTAGATGTTCACCACAGCAGTGGACGAAACGTCAGCGATGACGAAATCTTGTCGACCACGGCCAACTAACCGGAAATTATCTACCAGTATAAAATGAATTGCGGGTAGAGTAAGTAATACCGTGATCATTATTATCTGAACGAAACCAACTTTGAAATGACGTCAAGGAAAATTCTCCACCAACAATCCTCGGCGGAATTTCCTGTTGCCTTGGCGCGGTACTTTTGATACCGGCCCCGGTGCTCTCGTCTAGGTCGCTGGGTACGCCACCTGAATAATGCAAACGCCCCCGGTGGTGACCGCTTCATCTCGCCATCATCGGGGGCCCCAGAGCGTCACACCTAGTAGTCCACATGTTTCGGCCGGTCCGTGCCTCTAATTAAGGACGGGATTCCGCGAATCAAAATAGAAGACTCGCGACGGCTTTATTATGACTGCAGACAGCGAGAGATCGCGGCCCAAATTGGACCACCGACGGTCCCGCGAGGCCCAGTAGATCGCGGAGACAAGATGGAAGAGACTTCTAATTTTTCAAGCACGACTTGTTTTATGTTTTGCGTACGTGATGCTTCTTGCGAAGTAGTTTTCGAGGAAGTACGGCAATACGTCAATTCTGAATAATCAATGGCAGTTTGACATCCCTGGGGGTGCGAAGAGCTAAATACTAATGCCATGGTGTTCGTCACGTTTTTGCCATAAAGAAGACGTCCTAGAGGACTGAGGTCTGTATAGGAATTCCAATTAAGTACGTGTTATTTTCTCCTGCAGACTGCCTGCAATGATGCCTTACATTCCAGTCTCATTTATTGGTCGTATGACGAATATATTTGAAAATGGTATCACTAGATGCTTTTAATTATTAGAGCTGCAATGCTTTGAAAAAGCCTGACAGATTGTTCCAAAGCTACACACAAGAGAGCTACATGTCGAGACAGCACCGCAATGTATACACACCCCTTCCATACATACCAATTCTATCACAGAAAATACAAGATATTCCCCAACAACATAAGATTGAACGCTTATTCAAACTATCAACAAAAATAAACAGTATTTGACCAATTTGCACGATAAAAAAACAACAGAAAATTTTCTACACATACTGTTTTAATACCAAAATACAAACTGAAAAAATCTCGAACACATACGATAGACGGTATCGATTATCATAACATTGACAAATAAATCTCACCATTCAATCTAGGTGGGAACAATATGGTCCAATTAGATAATTTTTTACAATGCTAACCCACACATTAACAGAAAACATGTTTTGGAAACCACGTTCTACACCCAAATGAAGATTCTCATCACTCCAATAATGTTCATTATAAATATTAAATAAACCTCTCGCCCAAATCCAGCAGTTGTGGAGATTGATAATATAGTATTACAAAAATTTAGACGAGCTATATAGTCTTCGAGAGATAGAGCTCAACTTTTTGGTAATGATAGAATACAGCTGTTGCTCTTTCACTATTTCATGCACTGCATATAAAAGTCTTGCTTCAAGAGATTCCCGCGTGATAACCCTTAGTAATAATGTAGTTCTGCATTAGTATATCTGTTATTATTGTTATTCATATTAGTTTAGGAAAAATTGTTTTTCGGAATGATCGCTGTCACGGTAAAACACTGACAAAAAATTATTGATCTGATCCGATTACTGCTGCAATCTTTATCAAAGACAAGAACCTCAAAATATCGTCTGAAATGAGTAAATAAAATTTTGTTCCCTATTAGGCAGCTTTTTCATCATATCAGTTTATAGCTGATAGATGACGTTATCATCTACTTTTCCACTAACATTATGTGAGCTCTTTTTCACGTTGCAGTATCAGTTCTATCACTATAAACGACCAACGTAAATAGCCCCATTTATTAGTGAGATTCTTCAAAGCAAATGCATTTTTAAGGGACGTTACATGATGTCGGCGAGTTTTCAACTTTAATATTTTGTTCCAAAACGTGGATACCATATCAGAGGGTTATATAGTATCACAGTGTTGCAAACAGGGCTTTCCTGGTCTCAACAAAAAAGGTGCCTTTTACCAATTCCTAATTTTGGAACGTGCTGTCCGAGAAAAAAGATCGTCCTTCCACGAACAAATCGCCGGCCATCTCATAAATTGGACGTCCGATCGCGTGATCGGAAAACAAGAACATGTCACAAGGGACCGTCCAGTCTGGGAGATGCTATCTCTGCTAACGAATTACCGTCCACTAAAACTCGACGGGTCCACTTGTGGTTCCGCTCAGATTTTGACCAATTAATGACAGAACTTCGCCCTGCGATCATTTCTCCGCGGATTTTTCCATCGTTTGCGTAACTTCGACGCAAGGGAAAAAAATCGAGGCGCTATCGCGAAAGGAACTGTCGCAAAAAAGCGGTTCGTTATTTTCGTTCGCCTGTTTACAACAATGGCTTGCGTAATCGCGTCGTAATTAGATGCGCGCCGCCCGCGATTGGACGCGTTTGATGGCGGATTACGGGGAGCGTTTTTGCCGCGTTGCCTAATTAGGTTACTGCAGCGAGCAATTTCCTGAAACACCTCCGTTACTGATGCAGCGGCGGAACCAAAGCGGGGTTGCCCGATCGCTGCAAATCGGGGTAAAAGAGCTGCATAAGGATTGCCAGGTGTTAGTTTAGTATTAAAAACCAGCATAACACTAAAAACAAATGATTGTAAAAAGCTATATACCGAACTTGGATACCTCTTCCGCCCAGTATCACAAATATGACGCCTCCCATTGGCAAAGTATCATCGGTTTACGGTGTGTATTTTTAGCACAATCGGAAAATTCCTATGAAAACGTTCTTTATTAGTTGCGGCTACGCTTTGATTGTTTTTGCAGTATGATAAATCAGAGACGCCTGTCAGAAAGGAATTTGGTGAAATATAGATCTCACGTAAGCTTATTGCTGAGATCATATACCATCTACTGGCTTCAGCGTCACTATGCCCGTCCTAACGTAGGCAAGCGCTTTTGTCGAAGTTTCTGCTGTGCATTTTGCATAGCGTGGAAATATTGCGCTTCTTTTATACTTTATATTAAACCGAAGCGAAAAGAAAAAATAACATAACCTAATAGGAAGAACAATAATAAGGACAGAAATCTGGTCATTTTGCAAAGTAGCTTCAAAAATTCGCAGTTTTATAGCTGTTTAATTGATAGATTTAAAAAAGTACCTATAAAGCACAATAGTTATTGACTATTAAGCTGAGAAATTAAGACCACGGTGCGCGCCTGATTGCTTTTCTTCTCTGTGTGTTTTCCCAACGCCAAGGCACAAACATCTCAATACGAATTATGATGACAAAACAGCGATGGCACCTGACTGTGGACCACCGGAGCGCGGCCGCGGTACAACTCAAACAGATAAAAAATCGCGTGATTAATAAAATCCAATCTGGCCGACAAAACCTATTTAGCCGACTTCACAACTCGGTCGAATATTGTTACCGCAAGGAGCCGCCGGCCTAACAAGGACCACCTACAGTAGGCGCGGCCGCCCAGATTACAGGGATGGATCCCCTGATTACAAGACGGACGAGATTGAGTATCGCGCGACCGCTGACGGCAACAAAAGGTGACCCTCGCGAGAGCCATGGGGTACGCGAGATGAAAACAAACAGAGCTGGCACGGGCTATTAAGCAAACAAAGGCAGGTAGACTAAGAAAATTTAGAATATTGCGTGGAGATATAGGATGGTAAAGTATTAAGCAACGATCTATGAGACTGACTTATGCAGAGGGTTTTACAGCTTGATGGTCGGCTTTCCTAAACTATTTGGATTAGTGGCACGCTTCAAAGTTCCTAAATGGGCCGTATTCAAGAAAATCTTGTTGGCTTTCCACTATAAATTTTTGAAATTTGTTACTTGTGATAATGTAGCAATCAATAAAACATAGAAGCTTTTATAACAAATTTTATTTAATGCAGACCTGATGCTAACTGGCGCGACCCGTGATCTATTTTTATATGATACTTTATTGGGTTTAAATTTTCCGATGTACAAAATAAAAGCCTTTGCATGTCATAACGAATTTATACAAATTTAATATAAAAACATACAAATTAGTAAGTAGAAAATTATTTACATTTGTTAGAAAACATTTACATAGCACACAATAAAATTTAAAAACGGTATCGATTATGTTTATTACAGCTTGTTAATAAGCACATTACAAAAGTCACAAACTAAAAAAAATTACTCACTATCACTTTCACTGCTAAAAGCACGATTAATTTCTATTATTAATTCTTTTACATGATTCGCTCTGTACCGATTTTCAATGTCCATTACGGCATGCACTGAATTTCTTCATGCATCGACACTTGTTATTTCAGCTTCGTGTCTAATTTTTAGCAGTATTTCATTGCTAAATTTGCTTAAATGTTCCCTGGTCGAATTCTTTGTTTCAACTGCCCCATATAATTTCAATGGGTTTGAAAATGCAATGATATGGGGATAATCATAGAATGATGTGTCCACATTCAGAACAATAGTTTTTTTGTGTAGTCCTGTTCGAAATATAAATCTTCTTTTCTTAAAAATTCTTGAATGATTGCCTTATTAGTTGTTCTATTTGGAATTTTATCCAGTTGCTCCGATGGTAACTAGCGTTGTCCATTACTATGACGCTGTTTGGTGGCAATTTGGGCAATAAAATGTTTTTGAACCAATTTTCAAACACTTCCGCATTCATATCAGAATGATAATCGGCGCTTGCTTCTTTTAAGTTTTTACATCCAAGATACACCGCTCCAGGAACGAAACCATTTTCACCTCCTGCGTATAAAATCATTATTCTTTTCCTTTTGACGGCGGAATATAGACGTTGCACTTCCCTGAGTCATCAAACCATCCATTTTTTATTGTATCTTGGGTATCGTACCAGGAAAAATATCGGGCGATTTTCCTGCCTATACATTTTTATAGATTCTAAATAATCGTATCTCCACTTTCTTATTACCTGGCTTTCCATCAAGCATTGCTTCTTCTCCACCTTCTTCATTGAAAAGCCAATGGTTTTAACATACTTTTGCAGGGTATGCTCGGAGCAGTCGATTAAGCGCTCAGGTATATGCCGCGACAGATCCTGGTGATAAGAATGAACATATTTAATTGTTTCGGAGGTACTCAGTTGCCCCACGGTTTAAAATCAGCAATAATCTGTTTGACCAGTCGCCCTACGAAATGTAATTGTCACAAACGCCTCTTAATAAGTGGCTAAATGTAAGCATATATGTAGGTATGACTGAATAAGTAAAAAATATTGCACTTGGTACGCTTATATGCTGTAAAACTTTAAAATATAAGTAAACAAATATGCTTTCAATACCGTTTATAGTAGAAGTAGAATAGTTCCGATTTCTTATTTCCAAAAAATATACAGGTAGAAACTACGTTTATGACCCTCCGGATTAAAAGACAATTTTAACCTGTGAAGGAACAGGGCAGAGGACGCCGTGATCAAAAATTAGAAAGTATGGGCTACCGCATTGAAATTGGAATGTTTGCCATTCATGGTTATAAAAATAAATTCTGCTCATTAAATTAGAAACGAATACGATTTAGTCATACCATTTAAAGCAATTGGGTGAGAAATATTTGTAGTTCAAATAATAACACCAAATAATGCTCATGTATGTGTACGGAAAAAAATTACAAAAAAGCCTAAACACAATTTTTGGATACGGTCCGCTCAGCTGCAAAACAGTGAAACGTGCCGAACCCGTCTGTTATTTACGACAGCTTCAGGTAAGACTTGTAAGCCATTGTGAGCGATAATCGGCTGTTCGAATAATGAGTTTCATAGATTGTTGCTTGCAACTATATATTTGAAATATATCTGGCCTACCACAATATGTACTGGTACCGTCGGATATCTCTTCGGGAGAAATCGGCAGAGCAATAGATGTGCAGTAGCCCAGGTAGCAAATCGCTCATTTTGAGCCTAGACTTTGGGGATATGAGGGTCGGGTCAAAAGTTCTGCACACAAAAACACAGCTCGCATCCAAAACACGTTACCATCGCTTCGTCAGTAATGTAATGTCGTTAAATACGCCATTTTTGTCAAGATGTTTCAGCAGTTGGAACTCATATGCTGTTGCAGGGGTTTTATCCTCCCAAGTCGATAAATCGGACTTTCCACCGGAGGAACAGAACGAAAACTGGAGGACTCATGTCAGGGCTGCACGGGGGATGTGGGAGAATTTCACAGCAGTTCTTCTCGCAAGCTCCTTTGACTGACACTGCTTTATGTGATCAACCGTTATCGTGCATTTAAATTTTCTACAAAGAAGACAAATACAGTTGTACAGTATTTGTCTATTCTTTTTTTGTCCTTGCGGTCTTCTTCCGTTATTGTAGCCACAATAGCAACAATAGTGTTGTCGGTATCAGTATGAGGTCTCCAACTTCTGTGGTCGTCTTTAACACTAGTCCAACGCCTTAGAACACTTACTCTATCAAGTTGCTGTTGAATTATCCACACGCGACTCTTGAGCTTCTTGCATTGCGCCCAGAATGTCGACAACCGTTTTTTCGCGCAGTGTTTGAATTTTGATATACTCACATTCATCCGTTACAGTGACGCGTTCCATTGCATCAGACTACCCCGATTTGAGAATTTTAATCTGAACATTACGATTTAATGTAATATCAAAATGAGATCCGATAAGCGGTTTGCTCCTGGGCTATTGCGCGTCTATTGCTCTGCCCTTTTCATCCGCACAGATATGTGACAGTACCAGTACCTTATTATAAAAGTACTTCTACGCAGTTGCGTGTAAAATTTCTTCATTGTCCTATCATTTATCCGGTAAACATTATGAATGTGTGGAAACCGGCGAACCTCATAGTATAACAATTGATATTGTACCGTGCCCCGGCTTACCCATGTTACATTATAGTAATTTATAACGAAGCAGTAATTTGCATATCAGACACGATAACTTTAAATAATGGACATGGGAAAATAGATTTTTTTTAGGTCGAATGGCTTATTTATTGCTTCAATGTCCGTCGAATGAAAACAGGATAGAGAGCAATTGTGTGTATTGCGTATGTTCAATCGATGCAAGAATTGTTTATTGTCTTGAAGGACGCCAAAGCTCGCGCGATTTGCTGTCATTTGCTCGAATGTTTTATGTATTTTGCTTGGTAATGGCTGTTGGTTTTATGTGACTGGCATAAAACGCTCACGGTGACATATTTGGGTTGACGTTGATGGGTTTTGCATGGAACAATTCATTTTTAATATGTGACCTCAAAGATGTAAACAGAGGTCTCCTGTAAATTTTTATTTTATTCTTACTTAGTGGCACCCATTCATGTGCTTCTTGACATTTCTACATCCTTGTGAGATTTATTTTCTCCATTCTTCACAAATGACTTTTAACTGATTTTGTTTTCGATATATACACTATCGATACTAAAAAGTCATTTTTAAGGAACCTTAGTAAAAGATAAAAACGCATTATGATTTTTCTATTTGGTCTGACTATTTCCAAAATCTTCTTAGGTTATGTCATCTGTATTTTGAATACATAAAATTTCCTACCCTTTTGCCTCGCTCCCATAAATCGACTCCCAAACAAGCGACCAGAAGTCGATTTCGCCGGACATTTTTTTAGGAATGCTTCCATTTTTTCACCGTCCCGAAACGGCAGATGCTCCCCGGCAAGATTGGTTTCGAAGCGTGCCGTTTTTTCGAACATATGCCGCGCTCCCTTTTTGTTTTTTATGGGGCTTCGGATGCGCTTACACCGTATCATTTAATAATGAAGAGTGTGTAATTTATAGGCTTACCGATACTGGTAAGTGTCCGGGAAAACGATCGGTGCGAGTAAAAAAAAAACAAATGAACGTTTAGTAATTGAACAGCCCGGGCACTGCACGTGACAAGGGGTGTGATGGGACTTTGTTTGGAAAGGGGTGGGGTGAATCAGGCGACGTGTTTGATAGTTTGCGAGAAAATTATACGTTTTTGAATACGGTACGCGTTTTGACTATTGTTAATACCTGTTATCATCACTTTACAGTCTGTTGGTCATACAAAATTGTTTTCATCGTATATACGTTACAAATTCTGCGGTTTTTTAATAGTAACTAGCTGTTGCCCGCGGCCTTGCTCGCGCTTAACGATATAACCAGATATAAAATATCTAAATAAGAATATTTTGAAACGAATATAATTTCTAATTAAAAGTAACTATTAACATCGAAATGTGTCCCTCTAGAAACAAAAATTTACGTGTGTCAGAATTTTTCCGAGAACATGACAGAAGATAAAGAGCCGGATGTGTTGAAAAGCTCAACGTAAAGTGCAGCCTGAAACACTAAATGGCGCAGTAACGTACACGATGGATTTCCAATAACCCAGTCTGTAATTATATAATGATTTGTGATGCCGCTTGATTGGTTTGTAGTGAATTGCTACCTGCACCCCTTTTTTATTACGTCGGCCTGATACATGGTCTGAAAAAATTCCAAGTATTCAGGTAGCGGTCTTTGATGAATGTCGAATAAAAAAAGGAAAATGCATATATTTTTTAAAGAATATCTAAGTTTATTAAATTATGGTAAACATATGCGTAGTGACACTAATTTAAAAAATGAAGCTAGTTTATTAATAAGTTTGGATAGCATAAGGCGGCTCCAATAGCAAGAAGCCAATATGGTCCTTCGAGGCGGGATTCGTATCCCTATGAAGACGCTGTCCGCTTTTCCAGCATTCACCATGGTTCTTTCAGCCGGATTTGCATCCCTATAAAGGAATTGTCCGCATTTTCAGTATTCATTTTCATCAACTTGCATCTAATCGTCCTGTAGAGGCCCGGAATAATTCCAGCGAACCTGACAAAACAAAGCGCATCATTGCAAATCCAAAGTCAGTCCCCCAGGATACTTAGTTTACTTTCGATTTATGCCTCTAACGACCGACATGATTTACAGGCGGCCCTAAAGCGGACACCCGAAACATGGTAACCTGAAATCGGCCTTTCTAAATCTGTTCGCACGGTCTCTATCATCCGTGGGTGTGACTACCTGACCATTTAGCCTACTTTGCTAGGAAATTACCGTGATTTCGCGTATTTACCCAGAGGACGAAGACCGCCCGCTTCGGTCGCCAACTGTTTTTTTCTTTCGCGGCGGGGTGGAGTGCACAAACACCCACCGGGAATGAAGGGACCCGTGCCGGTATGCAATTATGGGACGCTAGTGACAGAAATGACATCCTAATCACCCTGCAGACAAGATAATTTTAGGGCACGAGCCCGCACACTGAGGAGATCGTTGTTTGTTGTTGTAGATGTTGGAAATTATGAAAAAAAGTGTCTTTACTAAGAATTTGTATCTTGGCCGGTATTGTCCCCTTGAAATTATTGGCAATGTGACGAGATTTTAATATTCTTTCTTATCTTTTAACTGCATATACGTATTATTTCATGAGATTGACAAATTTCTGGCTGATAACAAATACGTTCTTTATTTAGTGCGGCTACCCTTTGATTTTTGCCTGCAATTGCAGCTGCATTGTAAATCAAAGGAGCCGGTCGTTATTTCTTTCATTAAGGATGTTTATACGTACTACTCTACATGGTTTATGGAGGATAAAATCCGTATTTTTCATCATATCGATTTGAGATTGTTTATCTGAGCGCTTAAATTATTTCTCTCGGGAGTTGTCATCGTACTTTTTCGAAATTCACACTGACTTTTGCCGAAAAAAATAAAAAGGTGCAAGAAAAATTAAGATTAAAACAAAAAAATAAGACGAGAGCACCAGAGAAAATTTAATTTTGATACGCAAAACATGTTTCAATTGAATTAAAAAAAAGGAGTTGGCCCAAAACTTATGAACAGCCTTAAAACAAAATTGCGTATAAGGATATGCATGCTTTCTTCTTGATGATGCTGAAGTGTTGTTAGATAGATATTGAAACGAGATGAGCTAACCCATAGTAATTAACATTGGAAGATAATAGTTTCTTTGACAAGATGCTGAAAGATTTGTATTTATTTTTTTTGTACATCCGCTAATTATTGTTATACATAATTTTTGTTTGCCTGCACTGGTTTTATTTTCGTAGATTGTAGATATATGTCAGATACTTCGAGTAACCAACTCCAATTGGTTATTGGTGGTTTCCGTGTCATTACACCTAATCAGTACCATTCAGAACAAGCTTTCAAACTGACTGCCCTTTGCTGCTCTACTCTTTGATTTCTCTGACTGATAATTAGCGTGCATGTCTAATCCCACCCCCGAAAATACGCACACGGACGTCAAAACACGACACAATCAGCACGACCATCCATCATGGGGCTTTCTGCGACGACAACAATGGCAGTCCAGCGGCGCTGTAGCCGAGGGGGCTAATCCGGGGTAATAAAACCGTCCCACAATGCGATTGATCCATTAATCTGGCAATAGGCAGTTTCTTTCATCGGAGTTATTGGCAATAATAATGGAGACCGCTGCAGAAAGAGGATCACAGTGACCGGTGGCCGAGATGCCACAAAAGAAGTGCACAATGGGGCGGATAATAACGTTAGGAAAGGTGGGCAGACGGACCACGGCCGATATCCTACACCGGCGACATGCGCGCGTACCATATGGTATGCGCGGATCTCTTTTTATTATTAGGGGTTGCGGGCAGGTATCTGGTTTTAATGCGCGGAGCACATGCCTCCGTGTCGGCGATTGTTTACGGGATGAATTTCACCAAGTTTGTGTAATTAAACTTGGAGGGATGTTAGATCTTTTCTATCTTCATCTAAGTAAGTACGAGGGTGAATCAAATATAAACCGATCTCCATCAATTTCTTTTTTATTTAAACAAGAATTTCAAAATTCAGTAAATTTCATTTTTCTACATAGTTTATTTCGCGCTCTCTGCATTTTCCCGAACGTCGCGGGAGCATACCAATGCCGGCATTGAAAAATGTTTGGGGACCTGTATTAAGCCAATTGCGCACGAATTGCTCCACTTGTTGATCACTGTCAAAACGCTCGCCCCCAACCGCCTCCTTTAGGGGACCAGAAAGATGGAAATCCCAAGGACTGAGGTCAGGACTGTAGGGAAGATGTTCCACAGTAGTCCAATGCATTTCCTCCAGTTTTGCGCGAGTTTGAGCAGCCGTATGGGGCTGGGCATTGTTGTGGAGAAGAGCACGCTGCGAATGGGGGACACCACATCTTTTGGTCCGGTAAGCAGCTCAGACACGGTCAAGAAGCTCGCAGTAGTACTGCGCATTGATGGTCCTGCGCTCGTGAAGAAAATCCACGATCACAATGCTCCTGGTATCCCAAAAAACGGTGGCCAAAACTTTTCCCGCGGAAAGACGAGTTTTGGCCTTTACCGGAACATCTTCGTCGTGTCTGCGCCATTCCTTACTCGCTCTCTTTGTCTCCGGACTGTAATGGTGAACCCACGTCTCGTCACAGGTGAGTATGCGATTCAAACACATGGTCGTCCCCTCACCTTTAAACCGTCCAAGAAGTCTCCGAGAAATTTTAACGCGTGCTGCTTTCATTCAGAAGCTTTGGCACCTATCGGGCAGTAATTTTTCTGTACTGCAGCTCATTGCGTACTATTGCCTGCACACTGTCATAACTTATGGCCAGTTTTGATGCAATTTCTGCTAATGTGAGGCGACGATCGTCTTCGATAAGGTTTTCCACACGCCGCGACGTTCCCCGGTGTGACGTTTGTTCTAGGGCGTCTCAAATGGTTCTTGTTCTCCACAGTTTCACGCCCTCACACAAATTCTTTATGCCAAAATTTCACCTGGGTCTTTAACAATGTTGATTCCACATACTGTGCTTTGAGGCTCCGCCAAATTTCAGCGCGCCCAACGTTTTCATTGCTGAGGAACTTTACGATTATACGTTGCGCAACCGCAACATGTACAATGGCCTCGCTCATCATTCACACTACTACTAAAGGGAGGGGAAAACCGGTTACTATGCGAAATGCATGGAAAGGGTCGCCACTCTTCTCAAAATAATCCGTGTTGCCTCTGCATCATTCCATAATGCACAAAGTATGCGAGTCGGTTTGTAAATTGATGGAAGTCGGTTTATATTTGATTTACCCTCGTATATACAATTTTGTGGTCAATTCTTACGTTTTCAATCCATTTGGCTTTCACCTTCTTTGTTTTTATAGTACCATTCGTCAATATGCGGTCTATATCTGAATTGCTATTGCCATTGTTCCACATCATGAGGCAGGATTTGGAGTTACTCCAGGTGTCTTTTTTTTAGTTAGCTTCCATTTTCGTTTGTCCATATATGCAATGTGTTTGGTCCTATTATGGTTTTGTCCTACGTAGTTTGGTCCTCACTCCCTACGTGTGAATTGAAATCCCCCATAAGGGTGATGGTTTTTTGTGAGCTTTTTTCGCATTTCTTGTATTAATTAGTACTTAAAGGAGCAGTCTCATTGGAGGTGCTCGTAAACATAAACTTGTTTTGTTTTGTAATACACTCTAACAGAAGTTTGGCTTCGTTGGATATCGACTGGATGGACGTCGTTAAACAAGATTGGACCCAAGTTGGATCCGTGGGAACGCCAGAAGTTGGACTTATATACTGTATTTGTTCCACCCTTAAGGGATCATTTAAAATATTCCTACGAGTGACGAGATGAGACTTCCGACTGCATATATGAACCTTCCGCGCGTAAATCTGCCGTCTGGGTGGCATGAGGCAACGCATGAGTTCCCGAATTAGTGCAGCCGATGCAATTAACCGTTATTAAGCCCGTTCGCTGGAGTGTGGCGTTTATTAGATCGCATATAAAGCCCGCGGATTAATTGCCGGAGTTCCGACCGGAATCGAGTAAACATCGCGCMCGCGTCTTTTAATGCGCGCACTCTCTACCTGCTCGCAAAACGGCGGACATCGGGAAGATCCGCTGTTTGTTTGAATTTAAACGAATTAACGGAGCGTCATTTTATTCGTCCATTAAGCGTACAGTGTTGGGTCTTTGGTTGCACCGACTCGGACCAGTGGCGTACCGCTTCACTAACACCACGACCAGTGGGTATATGTTCCCAAGTTGTTTACATCTATCACAAAAAATGAGTTTTTTAATTACACTGCGTTTTTGCATGGTTCATCCTTTCATTGGTTCCATCAAGGTTTGGACTTCTGAACATGGCCCGAATTTTTCATTCCCTTTTGGAACTTTAGAAAGGGGACTTCAAAGATTACGCTTCTGGGTATCTGGGTCTACCTCTTTTGCCTTGAACTTGTATCTACTGGCTTAACCACTTTTACTAAAGACTACCAAACGTAGGAGAAAATGCAAGAGGCCCATCTGGGAGTTTTTTGGAATCTGTAGACTACAATCCAACTCGGAGTTTCGTCCTTTTTAGCCTCATCGGGTGATAATTCCAACTAATTAACTACAGAAAGAGTATTGTTCAAAGAATTAATATTAGGACACTTGATGATGAAGACTTAATAATTAATTGCGATAAATTAAAGTGTCTGTTGTGCAAAGTGAAGCCAAATGGTTACTTGGTGAAATTTTCCATCGTACGCCACTGCAGATGCACTTTTGTTTACAGCTCGTAAACCGTCTTTGATCGCTTTCGCAACTGCCGCGTGCGCTTTTTGCCTCGAAAAATCTCCTCTAGATGGCCGAGGAGTAATGATGCAGAAGAGAGCGAACGTGTTTATTGAGGAAACGAACAGTTTTTGTTGAGATGCCGAAATTAAGTATCGCGGCTTATTTTTAGTGCGCATCCTGCTTTATTTATATCGCGGCATAATTGATACGCCCCGAGAAAATGGTTATGTTAAAATAACGTCGCGTTCCATCATTGTTACGTCCGGCTTTCATGGCAGATGTAAAAGAAAATTCCGCCTAGAAAGCGGGAGCGTCTGAGTAATTGTGTTTTCAAAATGCCAGTCTAAGTCATCGCAGGCTTTTATTTCAATGGAAAATTTAGGGAAACTCGAGAGTTTTTGACAAAGTGAAGTTTTTTATTAGGGTTTATAGTTTTGGTAACACTGGACGGTATAAAACAAATTGGTCAACTTTTGAGGTTGTTGATGAAAATTGAAAATAAGAGTGGATTTAAATTTGAGCCCTGAGGTGCACAGAAGGTTAGTGTTATTCGTGGTTGTTGATATTTTTTCAAATAAAATAAAAAAAAATTGAAATAACGCACCTGTAATTCGCAGTATTATTGTTATTAAATATCTTCCCTTCCAAAGAAAAGAGAATATTCAGAGATAACTTCATAGCCAATAAGATTAATTCATCTTCCTTATTAATGGACTCATTTCGATGAGCGATTTATCTTTTGTTTTCCGTGCTTCTTGTCAGATAGCACGCGACCTGTGACTAATGTTGCTTGCAGACTTCGCAATAAATCATTTTTGATCGCCATCTGCCTAGTTCCGACTGTTATCTCGGGGTTGGTATCGAGAAAAGTGGGTTTCGCTATAAGTTGCGCTATTTATCATGGTGCCGATAAATTGTCTAGAGAATTGTGTGCGATCCTGTTAACAAACATTTGTTCTTTCTGCTAAGTGTACTGGATATCCTACTTCTGAAGTTATCGGGGTAATTTTGCCCTCGTCAGTCAAGATTTTTTCCGGCGTTACTTTAACGAATTGTTTTACCACGCATTAAAAATCTTTTCCTGGTATATTTCTTTTAATCCTTCGAATCCGTTTTCGAGATTTGCGCAACTCGTTGAGCAATGTGAAAAATCGTTTTGACACTTTGTTTATTTTTTTCAGATGCGTGTTCGTCACGTACCACACCAAAGCCGAGGCCTCCGGCACCGACACCACGGCCTAACATCACATTCCACACGTACGAATGCCCACCAGCGTACGCGGCATGGTATTGTCTCAACGAAGCTACCTGTTTTACCGTTAAAATAGGCGATTCACTACTGTACAACTGCGAGTAAGTATGAACTTTACAATTTTTTTACCTTCTTGTTCGATGTATGTACAGTCATCTTCAGAACTAATGAAACACCATCATTTGACAGATTGTCAGAATAAAATTACAAACTCATGAAATGTTTGTTTGACTTTTGTGTGGTGCACAAGATGTCAGCAATCAGATGAAAATCCAAACTCCAAACTGCGAGCATTGAATAACTAAAAAAAACATGGCCGTTTTGGTTTGAAAGTACTGTATCAAAAAAAGAGGTCGTTACTCGAGACGTCATTAATTTGGCGTACACGGTGGAGCAATTTTAGTTATTTTTGTATACATAAATATACACAATTGTGCCACTGCAATATACATATAGACTAAGATCAATTTAGATATTCTCAGTGTTTTTTCATTAGCTACCCAAGTCTATCCTGCTAATTTATGCAATATAATGTTCCTTGTCTTCAGTTACTGTGATATTTTTTCAATATTTGCCTTAAAAGTTAAAGACGTGTCCAAAGTAAAACCAAGGTATTTTGGATAGGAATTGTGTTTGAGTTTTGTGTCACTGAGAACCACCTTTAATTCCAAATTTTTATAACTATTGGCCAAATAAAAGCAAACAGGTTTTCGAAAAATTTCAACGCAAAACAGTTGTTCATAGTTGACAGACCTTCAGTGAATTTCTATTCAAATACCTTAAATTGTTCATGTTGACTTGCGAGAGCCAAATCGTCGGCATAGATAAATTTTCTGCCAATGGTTAGTGGCAAATCATTTGTGTATTTATTAAACACTTCCATTTGCTGCTTTGTTCACCCATGAATACGGTAAATCTTCGGTTAGAGCATTCGAACTTTTCGACTTGAATGTGTGAAATTAATATCTTCCATGTGCCAATTAGCCAATTTAAAATTTCATCCAGGTTTTTGTAATGTATTTACAAATGGGATCTGGGTACCAACACTATACATTGAAGGTCTATGTATGTCTGTATGTATATTGTTTACACCACGTTGCACAAGGCGGCATTGCAAGTAGCCTTAACTGTTTAGAGAACATCATTTTTACTGCTAAATTTATTGTGTGAGATAGCAAATTATAGCTCAAGGTCTCCCCATTGTTAAATTTTTCTTTAAAATGTTAGATCAGCTTAATCAAGTATCTGACTGGGTTTTTAATTTTACAGGTGTGCAGATGGTTACATGGGTCCTAGATGTGAATACAAAGATTTAGACGGATCATATTTGCGTAAGTATCAATATGCACAAAGTAGAATCTGTTACAATGAATACCGAAGAGCAGAGTATTTGCAAAATTGTTTATTTTTTTCTAGTTCAGATGCCAAATCAGGTCATTTCATTATTTAAATGAAAAATATTTTTCCTTATTTCGAATTTTTATAAAGGTGGTATTTCCATTAACATTTTTGAGTAATCGCAGATTGTGTACTTCCGATGCTCTTGTATGTAAGCTGCTGAGACTTTTTTAGGAAAAGTAGCTCCACTGATAAAAGTCTGGTGGGGTTTAAATCGGGCGATCTAGGTGGACAATCATTTTATGCCAAAATGAATAATTTTATGCTTGAAATTAAGCCTCAAAAAGCTGGCTGCATTCGACAGACTACTGAAAAAATTGTGTGGAAAATGATGAAAAACCGAAAACTTTTTATGCTGGTTTGATCAAAAAAGAGATCATTTCACGAGTTAAAAATATGAGAAATCTACTAAAATCGGTATAATTATCTATTCCATTTGAAATAAAACATTGGATGTTTGCTTCTAGTGATTTTGACTTGAGGTCAACATACTTGCGCTTTTAAAAATGACCGTAATAATATTGAATTTATTCCGTTCATTCTTAGCGGACCTAGTACTATCTAGTGATGTGCATAATTGAATACCATTACAATCGAATATTTCTTTTTAAATCAACAGTTACTGGACTAGCAATATTTGAATAAAACAGTGATTTTCTCTTTATTGTGTTATCGCCTAGATTCAGTAATCATATTTTGCGTCTAAGGTAGATTAATACATACTATATTGTCGACATTCGAACGATATCTATTCATTCGTATATTCGAATACTCAGCAACAATTACTAGCAGATTTTAATGAGTATACAATTCTTGCACATTATTACACAACGATTATAAATTTGAATCGCTCTTCGGTGTTCTGAGTAACATTTCATCCAGCTTCGCAGGGCATCAGTTAAGTTTTTTTGTAAATAAAAGTTCTTGCAGCGTCACATCAAACGAGAATGTTGGAAACGGCTAGTATAGCTGGAGGCGCGACGATAGCCGTCTTCCTGGTGGTCATCCTCTGCGTCGTGGTCTACATCCACTACAAGCGCAAGGCCAAGGCCGCGCAAACCTCCTCCGACTGCGTCGATGGCAGGACGATAGCCAGGACACCCACGTTCGGCACCAGGTACGTAAGCAAGCTTCCGGGCGTAGTATGCAGGATTTATGTTTGTCAAGTTGGCTAGTTACCCATGCCGAGCGAAATCAAAATCTTATTTATGCTTGTCAAGTTTACGAACAGGAAATTGAAACTCTTGTCACAAAGAAAAAAGTTGCATGTACAGCCGTGGACTTTGAGAATGAAATGCTGGTAACAAATAATTACAATTGTTTGAGCAACTATTTTGGAGTAAAAATGGCGTCCTTAAAATTAAGAGAAGACCGGGCGATATATTTACGTCATATGTTTAATTGTGCTTACAACAAAATTTTGAAAATGTATTACAAGCCGTTTTGAATATCGATTGTTCTTGATAAAGACATTTTGATCTGTAAAGGAAATTTCACGAAATGGTCAGGAAATTGGACATTTTTTTAAGACATGACGGGACCAAAAATAAATTGATCACACTGTGCTTATAGAGCCACTGTACTAGAAGTATGTGACACCAAGCCATCTATTGGCAATAACCGGTGTTGCCCGTCCATCTCTGTGGGGACCTGTACTTTGAACAGCAACTCACTTTGTCAGGTTCCCCACAAAGTCGGGTGGACGATACTGTTAATTTCTAATAAAACTGTGTTCAGTTCTATTGCTGATGACAGTCTAGCAATTACTTGTACTGCGATGACTGTTGTTATTGCGAAAATCTCTAGTTATCGCGATCATTTATGTGTAAATCTCATTTCAGGTGGCGAACGAGCCCACCCCTGGATCTGCCGATGCGCGTCCACGACAGAGGGGACGCGAAGCCGAGCAGTAAAGTCGAGCTGCATCAGGTGACGACGCTGCTGCCCCCTGCGCCGGCGCAGAGCCAGCCTTGATGTGTATAGTGCTTTAATCCAGTGGTGGACTCCGGTCAAACAATTGTGATAATATGTAGCTTTGGAATAAAAATTGTACCTCCGAGGCTCCACCCCGACTCTCTGTTGTTCTTTGCGACGTGAGTAGCACGTTGTTATACGCAGCCCTTCGCACTATTATTTATTTCGTTTTTTTTATGTTCGGGCCAGTTTCCAGTGGCGTGCTGGGGGAAGGAAGACGTTCCTTTTATCGAGATCTATTAGCAATTTCTGTTTTTGGTTGGACTGGAAACTGGCCCGCGCTACTTGAGAATGTTGCACAACATTTGTATATCGGTCGCAGCTGAACGCATCGCGGTTCGTAAAGTGTACAGCAAGTCTGATTTTTGTAAGTCTGAACTTCTTAATTTATGTAAGTTATTTAAAGTGCATATGTATATATATTTACTGGTACCTCGGAACGAGGTATTTTATAGTTCGCTTGTGCGGACCTGGATGGTTCTTTTTTTTATCACCGGTTAGAATCAACATTCCCGCTGTCGGTTTGCGACGGCTTGCCAACACTATACTAAATCCGCAAGCTCTGTCGAGTGATGTGCTCCGGGGAGTTCGAAACTGGTTTCAAATTCCACCGGACGTGATGTGAACACCGTGCAGAGCTTGATCCGAAAGAGACCGGACTGCTTAACTTCAAAAAAAAGTTTTGATAGGAGAGTGGCCTAATTTTTTCTTCCTGATACCGTCAGATTTCATGGCTGCAAAACTTTAACCGCTTTAACCTAACTTGACCTCTATCGTTATAGATGATTTGAGAATATTTACACTACTAACAGACTTAATTTGTCTAACAAAAAAAATTAGACTAGAAGAGCAACCAGCTTATGCACTGTCAAACACGTCGAAGCTGTTGGATTTCTAATAATTAGCTGGCCAATTTGAATAGATTTAGAGGTTCTAAATGCAGATGTGTCCGAAATTAATTCTGCCATTGGCAGTTTTAGTGTTGGTAAGATGAGTTGTGAACGCGACCGTTCCGTAGCTCACACCAAACTGTATACACTCAGGTTACGAAAATTAAGTGATCGGTTGTTCGCACTAGACAAAAAGTAATCATCGAACGCTGTTTATCCTGTGTAAAAATGTAGATAGAGGCAGTAACTATTCCAATAAATGCACTGCGCATTTTGTAATAATATTGCTAATGGATGTAATTTAGTTATTTATATTTAAGCACTTGGTTCCTAACTTATTCAGATAATTTTTTTTGTAATTACGTTTTAAACAACACCAAAATCACAAATATCCCCCTTTTATTTGTTATATTTTAAAACGTGTTTAAGCAGATAATGTTGTATAAAATTATCGTGATGTTTGTGCTCTTGGTGCGGTACGATGTCTGTTTTGCCAGTTCGTATTGTAAATTGTTCAATTTACGCTCCCAAACCAAAGCACTGTGCTGTGTGCGCAGCCACCGTCAAGCGCCAGCGTTTGGCTGTGGAGCTGCGCCCCTGGCACAGCCTCAGACTCCCGAGTATTAATATTATTAATATATTATTAGTTATTTTCTTATATCTGTATMCGTTTCTACATTGCAGCTTATGTGGTGTAGTTTTAATTTTGGCGTTTTTTTTATTATCCTGTTTAAATATCTGTATATAGTTTCCACATATGTAATGAATTTAAAATAAAAAGCAATAATAAACGTCCAAGCGAGATTTTTGTGTTTTTTTCCTATTCCCATTGACAAATTTGCCTATGTAGTTTTTTCTGTGAACTTCAGAAATTCGATGTTACCAACAAAAAAATTGCTGCAATGACTCCTATACATATTGAATGGAATTGAGCCTGAAGCCCCATAGGAGGATATACTGAGCCTAGGGTGAGTACAGAAATTTCGTCCGTTTTGCTCTACGACTATTCTGAGATACTTGCGACTGAAGTTTTCAAGGGTTTGTTCTTTTTGGACCTTAAAATTTTTGCACCTCCGATTCAGCTATATTCATGCATTTTACTAATTTGGACTTGCTGAATTCAGCAATAGTCTCAGTTGGTCGCTAGCTGCAACGGTTCGCTCGAAACGTGGCGTAAATTAGGCAGCCTGACGTCCTAGTACATTTCTGACCAAATTTTTGGAAACTGCAGCTCAAAATACATCTGCATGTCAATTTTGAGCCAAAAATAGGATCCACCGAAAATCACGAAAAAGCGAAGGCCTTCTAGTATATTTACTGTTTTGGAGTCCTAGCTCATTATAGAGCGCATTTTTGGAATCTGCAGCTCAATATACATCTGTACTTCGCTTTTGAGCTAAATCTATTTTCAGTCGAAAATCACAACACATCCAAGGCTAACCCCCTTTGTTCTTTTTTGACCTTAAAATTTTTTCGTCTCCGATTCAGCTGAATTCAAGTATACTTACTGAATTGAACCTCCTGAATTTCGAAATGGTTTCAGTTGTTCGCTAGCTAAAACGATTCGCCAGGAAAGCGTCCTAAATTAGGCCGCCCGCAGTCCTACCTCATTATAAAGCGCATTTTTGGAATCTGCAGCTCAAAATACATCTGTATGTCGATTTTGAGCTAAATCTATTTTCAGTCGAAAACAACAAAACATCCAAGGCTAACCCCTTTGTTCTTTTTTGACCCTAAAATTTTTTCGTCTCCGATTCAACTGCACTCAAGTATGCTTACTGAATTGGACCTCCTGAATTTCGAAATGGTTTCAGTTGTTAGCTAGCTAAAACGATTCGCCAGGAAAGTGTCCTAAATTAGGCCGCCCGCAGTCCTACCTCATTATAAAGCGCATTTTTTGAATCTGCAGCTCAAAATACATCCGTATGTCGATTTTGAGCTAAATCTATTTTCAGTCGAAAATCACAAAACATCCAAGGCTAACCCCTTTGTTCTTTTTTGACCTTAGAATTTTTTCGTCTCCGATTCAGCTGAATTCAAGTATACTTACTGAATTGGACCTCCTGAATTTCGAAATGGTCTCAGTTGTTCGCTAGCTAAAACGGTTCACCAGGAAAGTGTCCTAAATTAGGCCGCCCGCAGTCCTACCTCATTATAAAGCGCATTTTTGGAATCTGCAGCTCAAAATACATCTGTATGTCGATTTTGAGCTAAATCTATTTTCAGTCGAAAATCACAAAACATCCAAGGCTAACCCCTTTGTTCTTTTTTGACCTTAAAATTTTTTCGTCTCCGATTCAGCTGAATTCATGTATACTTACTGAATTGGACCTCCTGAATTTCGAAATGGTCTCAGTTGTTCGCTAGCTAAAACGGTTCACCAGGAAAGTGTCCTAAATTAGGCCGCCCGCAGTCCTACCTCATTATAAAGCGCATTTTTGGAATCTGCAGCTCAAAATACATCTGTATGTCGATTTTGAGCTAAATCTATTTTCAGTCGAAAATCACAAAACATCCAAGGCTAACCCCTTTGTTCTTTTTTGACCTTAAAATTTTTTCGTCTCCGATTCAGCTGAATTCAAGTATACTTACTGAATTGGACCTCCTGAATTTCGAAATGGTCTCAGTTGTTCGCTAGCTAAAACGGTTCACCAGGAAAGTGTCCTAAATTAGGCCGCCCGCAGTCCTACCTCATTATAAAGCGCATTTTTGGAATCTGCAGCTCAAAATACATCTGTATGTCGATTTTGAGCTAAATCTATTTTCAGTCGAAAATCACAAAACATCCAAGGCTAACCCCTTTGTTCTTTTTTGACCTTAAAATTTTTTCGTCTCCGATTCAGCTGAATTCAAGTATTCTTACGGAATTGGACCTCCTGAATTTCGAAATGGTCTCAGTTGTTCGCTAGGTAAAACGGTTCACCAAGAAAGTGTCCTAAATCAGGCCGCCCGCAGTCCTACCTCATTATAAAGCGCATTTTTGGAATCTGCAGCTCAAAATACATCTGTATGTCGATTTTGAGCTAAATCTATTTTCAGTCGAAAATCACAAAACATCCAAGGCTAACCCCTTTGTTCTTTTTTGACCTTAAATTTTTTTGTCTCCGATTCCGCTGAATTCAAGTATACTTACTGAATAGGACCTCCTGAATTTCGAAATGGTCTCAGTTGTTCGCTAGCTAAAACGGTTCACCAGGAAAGTGTCCTAAATTAGGCCGCCCGCAGTCCTACCTCATTATAAAGGGCATTTTTGGAATCTGCAGCTCAAAATACATCTGTATGTCGATTTTGAGCTAAATCTATTTTCAGTCMAYAATCACAAAACATCCAAGGCTAACCCCTTTGTTCTTTTTTGACCTTAAAATTTTTTCGTCTCCGATTCAGCTGAATTCAAGTATACTTACTGATTTGGACCTCTTGAATCTCGAAATGGTCTCAGTTGTTCGCTAGCTAAAACGGTTTGCCAGGAAAGTGTCCTGAATTAGGCCGCCCGCAGTCCTACCTCATTATAAAGCGCATTTTTGGAATCTGCAGCTCAAAATACATCTGTATGTCGATTTTGAGCTAAATCTATTTTCAGTCGAAAATCACAAAACATCCAAGGCTAACCCCTTTGTTCTTTTTTGACCTTAAAATTTTTTCGTCTCCGATTCAGCTGAATTCAAGTATACTTACTGATTTGGACCTCTTGAATCTCGAAATGGTCTCAGTTGTTCGCTAGCTAAAATGGTTTGCCAGGAAAGTGTCCTAAATTAGGCCGCCCGCAGTCCTACCTCATTATAAAGCGCATTTTTGGAATCTGCAGCTCAAAATACATCTGTATGTCGATTTTGAGCTAAATCTATTTTCAGTCGAAAATCACAAAACATCCAAGGCTAACCCCTTTTTTCTTTTTTGACCTTAAAATTTTTTCGTCTCCGATTCAGCTGAATTCAAGTATTCTTACGGAATTGGACCTCCTGAATTTCGAAATGGTCTCAGTTGTTCGCTAGGTAAAACGGTTCACCAAGAAAGTGTCCTAAATCAGGCCGCCCGCAGTCCTACCTCATTATAAAGCGCATTTTTGGAATCTGCAGCTCAAAATACATCTGTATGTCGATTTTGAGCTAAATCTATTTTCAGTCGAAAATCACAAAACATCCAAGGCTAACCCCTTTGTTCTTTTTTGACCTTAAATTTTTTTGTCTCCGATTCCGCTGAATTCAAGTATACTTACTGAATAGGACCTCCTGAATTTCGAAATGGTCTCAGTTGTTCGCTAGCTAAAACGGTTCACCAGGAAAGTGTCCTAAATTAGGCCGCCCGCAGTCCTACCTCATTATAAAGCGCATTTTTGGAATCTGCAGCTCAAAATACATCTGTATGTCGATTTTGAGCTAAATCTATTTTCAGTCGAAAATCACAAAACATCCAAGGCTAACCCCTTTGTTCTTTTTTGACCTTAAAATTTTTTCGTCTCCGATTCAGCTGAATTCAAGTATTCTTACGGAATTGGACCTCCTGAATTTCGAAATGGTCTCAGTTGTTCGCTAGGTAAAACGGTTCACCAAGAAAGTGTCCTAAATCAGGCCGCCCGCAGTCCTACCTCATTATAAAGCGCATTTTTGGAATCTGCAGCTCAAAATACATCTGTATGTCGATTTTGAGCTAAATCTATTTTCAGTCGAAAATCACAAAACATCCAAGGCTAACCCCTTTGTTCTTTTTTGACCTTAAAATTTTTTCGTCTCCGATTCAGCTGAATTCAAGTATTCTTACGGAATTGGACCTCCTGAATTTCGAAATGGTCTCAGTTGTTCGCTAGGTAAAACGGTTCACCAAGAAAGTGTCCTAAATCAGGCCGCCCGCAGTCCTACCTCATTATAAAGCGCATTTTTGGAATCTGCAGCTCAAAATACATCTGTATGTCGATTTTGAGCTAAATCTATTTTCAGTCGAAAATCACAAAACATCCAAGGCTAACCCCTTTGTTCTTTTTTGACCTTAAAATTTTTTTGTCTCCGATTCCGCTGAATTCAAGTATACTTACTGAATAGGACCTCCTGAATTTCGAAATGGTCTCAGTTGTTCGCTAGCTAAAACGGTTCACCAGGAAAGTGTCCTAAATTAGGCCGCCCGCAGTCCTACCTCATTATAAAGGGCATTTTTGGAATCTGCAGCTCAAAATACATCTGTATGTCGATTTTGAGCTAATTCTATTTTCAGTCGAAAATCACAAAACATCCAAGGCTAACCCCTTTGTTCTTTTTTGACCTTAAAATTTTTTCGTCTCCGATTCAGCTGAATTCAAGTATACTTACTGAATTGGACCTCCTGAATTTCGAAATGGTCTCAGTTGTTCGCTAGCTAAAACGGTTCACCAGGAAAGTGTCCTAAATTAGGCCGCCCGCAGTCCTACCTCATTATAAAGCGCATTTTTGGAATCTGCAGCTCAAAATACATCTGAATGTCGATTTTGAGCTAAATCTATTTTCAGTCGAAAATCACAAAACATCCAAGGCTAACCCCTTTGTTCTTTTTTGACCTTAAAATTTTTTCGTCTCCGATTCTGCTGAATTCAAGTATACTTACTGAATTGGACCTCCTGAATTTCGAAATGGTCTCAGTTGTTCGCTAGCTAAAACGGTTCACCAGGAAAGTGTCCTAAATTAGGCCGCCCGCAGTCCTACCTCATTATAAAGCGCATTTTTGGAATCTGCAGCTCAAAATACATCTGTATGTCGATTTAGAGCTAATTCTATTTTCAGTCGAAAATCACAAAACATCCAAGGCTAACCCCCTTTGTTCTTTTTTGACCTTAAAATTTTTTCGTCTCCGATTCAGCTGAATTCAAGTATACTTACTGAATTGGACCTCCTGAATTTCGAAATGGTCTCAGTTGTTCGCTAGCTAAAACGGTTCACCAGGAAAGTGTCCTAAATTAGGCCGCCCGCAGTCCTACCTCATTATAAAGCGCATTTTTGGAATCTGCAGCTCAAAATACATCTGTATGTCGATTTTGAGCTAAATCTATTTTCAGTCGAAAATCACAAAACATCCAAGGCTAACCCCTTTGTTCTTTTTTGACCTTAAAATTTTTTCGTCTCCGATTCAGCTGAATTCAAGTATACTTACTGATTTGGACCTCTTGAATCTCGAAATGGTCTCAGTTGTTCGCTAGCTAAAACGGTTTGCCAGGAAAGTGTCCTGAATTAGGCCGCCCGCAGTCCTACCTCATTATAAAGCGCATTTTTGGAATCTGCAGCTCAAAATACATCTGTATGTCGATTTTGAGCTAAATCTATTTTCAGTCGAAAATCACAAAACATCCAAGGCTAACCCCTTTGTTCTTTTTTGACCTTAAAATTTTTTCGTCTCCGATTCAGCTGAATTCAAGTATACTTACTGATTTGGACCTCTTGAATCTCGAAATGGTCTCAGTTGTTCGCTAGCTAAAACGGTTTGCCAGGAAAGTGTCCTGAATTAGGCCGCCCGCAGTCCTACCTCATTATAAAGCGCATTTTTGGAATCTGCAGCTCAAAATATCTGTATCTGTATGTCGATTTTGAGCTAAATCTATTTTCAGTCGAAAATCACAAAACATCCAAGGCTAACCCCTCTGTTCTTTTTTGACCTTAAAATTTTTTCGTCTCCGATTCAGCTGAATTCAAGTATACTTACTGATTTGGACCTCTTGAATCTCGAAATGGTCTCAGTTGTTCGCTAGCTAAAACGGTTTGCCAGGAAAGTGTCCTGAATTAGGCCGCCCGCAGTCCTACCTCATTATAAAGCGCATTTTTGGAATCTGCAGCTCAAAATACATCTGTATGTCGATTTTGAGCTAAATCTATTTTCAGTCGAAAATCACAAAACATCCAAGGCTAACCCCTTTGTTCTTTTTTGACCTTAAAATTTTTTCGTCTCCGATTCAGCTGAATTCAAGTATACTTACTGATTTGGACCTCTTGAATCTCGAAATGGTCTCAGTTGTTCGCTAGCTAAAACGGTTTGCCAGGAAAGTGTCCTAAATTAGGCCGCCCGCAGTCCTACCTCATTATAAAGCGCATTTTTGGAATCTGCAGCTCAAAATACATCTGTATGTCGATTTTGAGCTAAATCTATTTTCAGTCGAAAATCACAAAACATCCAAGGCTAACCCCTTTGTTCTTTTTTGACCTTAAAATTTTTTCGTCTCCGATTCAGCTGAATTCAAGTATTCTTACGGAATTGGACCTCCTGAATTTCGAAATGGTCTCAGTTGTTCGCTAGGTAAAACGGTTCACCAAGAAAGTGTCCTAAATCAGGCCGCCCGCAGTCCTACCTCATTATAAAGCGCATTTTTGGAATCTGCAGCTCAAAATACATCTGTATGTCGATTTTGAGCTAAATCTATTTTCAGTCGAAAATCACAAAACATCCAAGGCTAACCCCTTTGTTCTTTTTTGACCTTAAAATTTTTTCGTCTCCGATTCAGCTGAATTCAAGTATTCTTACGGAATTGGACCTCCTGAATTTCGAAATGGTCTCAGTTGTTCGCTAGGTAAAACGGTTCACCAAGAAAGTGTCCTAAATCAGGCCGCCCGCAGTCCTACCTCATTATAAAGCGCATTTTTGGAATCTGCAGCTCAAAATACATCTGTATGTCGATTTTGAGCTAAATCTATTTTCAGTCGAAAATCACAAAACATCCAAGGCTAACCCCTTTGTTCTTTTTTGACCTTAAAATTTTTTTGTCTCCGATTCCGCTGAATTCAAGTATACTTACTGAATAGGACCTCCTGAATTTCGAAATGGTCTCAGTTGTTCGCTAGCTAAAACGGTTCACCAGGAAAGTGTCCTAAATTAGGCCGCCCGCAGTCCTACCTCATTATAAAGGGCATTTTTGGAATCTGCAGCTCAAAATACATCTGTATGTCGATTTTGAGCTAATTCTATTTTCAGTCGAAAATCACAAAACATCCAAGGCTAACCCCTTTGTTCTTTTTTGACCTTAAAATTTTTTCGTCTCCGATTCAGCTGAATTCAAGTATACTTACTGAATTGGACCTCCTGAATTTCGAAATGGTCTCAGTTGTTCGCTAGCTAAAACGGTTCACCAGGAAAGTGTCCTAAATTAGGCCGCCCGCAGTCCTACCTCATTATAAAGCGCACTTTTGGAATCTGCAGCTCAAAATACATCTGTATGTCGATTTTGAGCTAAATCTATTTTCAGTCGAAAATCACAAAACATCCAAGGCTAACCCCTTTGTTCTTTTTTGACCTTAAAATTTTTTCGTCTCCGATTCAGCTGAATTCAAGTATACTTACTGATTTGGACCTCTTGAATCTCGAAATGGTCTCAGTTGTTCGCTAGCTAAAACGGTTTGCCAGGAAAGTGTCCTAAATTAGGCCGCCCGCAGTCCTACCTCATTATAAAGCGCATTTTTGGAATCTGCAGCTCAAAATACATCTGAATGTCGATTTTGAGCTAAATCTATTTTCAGTCGAAAATCACAAAACATCCAAGGCTAACCCCTTTGTTCTTTTTTGACCTTAAAATTTTTTCGTCTCCGATTCTGCTGAATTCAAGTATACTTACTGAATTGGACCTCCTGAATTTCGAAATGGTCTCAGTTGTTCGCTAGCTAAAACGGTTCACCAGGAAAGTGTCCTAAATTAGGCCGCCCGCAGTCCTACCTCATTATAAAGCGCATTTTTGGAATCTGCAGCTCAAAATACATCTGTATGTCGATTTAGAGCTAATTCTATTTTCAGTCGAAAATCACAAAACATCCAAGGCTAACCCCTTTGTTCTTTTTTGACCTTAAAATTTTTTCGTCTCCGATTCAGCTGAATTCAAGTATACTTACTGAATTGGACCTCCTGAATTTCGAAATGGTCTCAGTTGTTCGCTAGCTAAAACGGTTCACCAGGAAAGTGTCCTAAATTAGGCCGCCCGCAGTCCTACCTCATTATAAAGCGCATTTTTGGAATCTGCAGCTCAAAATACATCTGTATGTCGATTTTGAGCTAAATCTATTTTCAGTCGAAAATCACAAAACATCCAAGGCTAACCCCTTTGTTCTTTTTTGACCTTAAAATTTTTTCGTCTCCGATTCAGCTGAATTCAAGTATACTTACTGATTTGGACCTCTTGAATCTCGAAATGGTCTCAGTTGTTCGCTAGCTAAAACGGTTTGCCAGGAAAGTGTCCTGAATTAGGCCGCCCGCAGTCCTACCTCATTATAAAGCGCATTTTTGGAATCTGCAGCTCAAAATACATCTGTATGTCGATTTTGAGCTAAATCTATTTTCAGTCGAAAATCACAAAACATCCAAGGCTAACCCCTTTGTTCTTTTTTGACCTTAAAATTTTTTCGTCTCCGATTCAGCTGAATTCAAGTATACTTACTGATTTGGACCTCTTGAATCTCGAAATGGTCTCAGTTGTTCGCTAGCTAAAACGGTTTGCCAGGAAAGTGTCCTGAATTAGGCCGCCCGCAGTCCTACCTCATTATAAAGCGCATTTTTGGAATCTGCAGCTCAAAATACATCTGTATGTCGATTTTGAGCTAAATCTATTTTCAGTCGAAAATCACAAAACATCCAAGGCTAACCCCTTTGTTCTTTTTTGACCTTAAAATTTTTTCGTCTCCGATTCAGCTGAATTCAAGTATACTTACTGATTTGGACCTCTTGAATCTCGAAATGGTCTCAGTTGTTCGCTAGCTAAAACGGTTTGCCAGGAAAGTGTCCTGAATTAGGCCGCCCGCAGTCCTACCTCATTATAAAGCGCATTTTTGGAATCTGCAGCTCAAAATATCTGTATCTGTATGTCGATTTTGAGCTAAATCTATTTTCAGTCGAAAATCACAAAACATCCAAGGCTAACCCCTCTGTTCTTTTTTGACCTTAAAATTTTTTCGTCTCCGATTCAGCTGAATTCAAGTATACTTACTGATTTGGACCTCTTGAATCTCGAAATGGTCTCAGTTGTTCGCTAGCTAAAACGGTTTGCCAGGAAAGTGTCCTAAATTAGGCCGCCCGCAGTCCTACCTCATTATAAAGCGCATTTTTGGAATCTGCAGCTCAAAATACATCTGTATGTCGATTTTGAGCTAAATCTATTTTCAGTCGAAAATCACAAAACATCCAAGGCTAACCCCTTTGTTCTTTTTTGACCTTAAAATTTTTTCGTCTCCGATTCAGCTGAATTCAAGTATTCTTACGGAATTGGACCTCCTGAATTTCGAAATGGTCTCAGTTGTTCGCTAGGTAAAACGGTTCACCAAGAAAGTGTCCTAAATCAGGCCGCCCGCAGTCCTACCTCATTATAAAGCGCATTTTTGGAATCTGCAGCTCAAAATACATCTGTATGTCGATTTTGAGCTAAATCTATTTTCAGTCGAAAATCACAAAACATCCATTTGTTCTTTTTTGACCTTAAAATTTTTTCGTCTCCGATGCAGCTGAATTCAAGTATACTTACTGAATTGGACCTCCTGAATTTCGAAATGGTCTCAGTTGTTCGCTAGCTAAAACGGTTCACCAGGAAAGTGTCCTAAATTAGGCCGCCCGCAGTCCTACCTCATTATAAAGCGCATTTTTGGAATCTGCAGCTCAAAATACATCTGTATGTCGATTTTGAGCTAAATCTATTTTCAGTCGAAAATCACAAAACATCCAAGGCTAACCCCTTTGTTCTTTTTTGACCATAAAATTTTTTCGTCTCCGATTCAGCTGAATTCAAGTATACTTACTGATTTGGACCTCTTGAATCTCGAAATGGTCTCAGTTGTTCGCTAGCTAAAACGGTTTGCCAGGAATGTGTCCTAAATTAGGCCGCCCGCAGTCCTACCTCATTATAAAGCGCATTTTTGGAATCTGTAGCTCAAAATACATCTGTATGTCGATTTTGAGCTAAATCTATTTTCAGTCGAAAATCACAAAACATCCAAGGCTAACCCCTTTGTTCTTTTTTMACCTTAAAATTTTTTCGTCTCCGATTCAGCTGAATTCAAGTATACTTACTGATTTGGACCTCTTGAATCTCGAAATGGTCTCAGTTGTTCGCTAGCTAAAACGGTTTGCCAGGAAAGTGTCCTAAATTAGGCCGCCCGCAGTCCTACCTCATTATAAAGCGCATTTTTGGAATCTGCAGCTCAAAATACATCTGTATGTCGATTTTGAGCTAAATCTATTTTCAGTCGAAAATCACAAAACATCCAAGGCTAACCCCTTTGTTCTTTTTTGACCTTAAAATTTTTTCGTCTCCGATTCAGCTGAATTCAAGTATACTTACTGAATTGGACCTCCTGAATTTCGAAATGGTTTCAGTTGTTCGTTAGCTAAAACGGTTCACCAGGAAAGTTTCCTAAATTAGGCCGCCCGCAGTCCTACCTCATTATAAAGCGCATTTTTGGAATCTGCAGCTCAAAATACATCTGTATGTCGATTTTGAGCTAAATCTATTTTCAGTCGAAAATCACAAAACATCCAAGGCTAACCCCTTTGTTCTTTTTTGACCATAAAATTTTTTCGTCTCCGATTCAGCTGAATTCAAGTATACTTACTGATTTGGACCTCTTGAATCTCGAAATGGTCTCAGTTGTTCGCTAGCTAAAACGGTTTGCCAGGAAAGTGTCCTAAATTAGGCCGCCCGCAGTCCTACCTCATTATAAAGCGCATTTTTGGAATCTGCAGCTCAAAATACATCGGTATGTCGATTTTGAGCTAAATCTATTTTCAGTCGAAAATCACAAAACATCCAAGGCTAACCCCTTTGTTCTTTTTTGACCTTAAAATTTTTTCGTCTCCGATTCAGCTGAATTCAAGTATACTTACTGAATTGGACCTCCTGAATTTCGAAATGGTCTCAGTTGTTCGCTAGCTAAAATGGTTCACCAGGAAAGTGTCCTAAATTAGGCCGCCCGCAGTCCTACCTCATTATAGAGCGCATTTTTGGAATCTGCAGCTTAAAATAAATCTGTATGACGATTTTGAGCTAAATCTATTTTCATTCGAAAATCACAAAACATTCTAGGCTAAAACCCCTTTGTTCTTTTTTGACCTTAAAATCACCAGACATTCAAATTTCCTGGCTCATCAGAAGCAAATTATTATTAAAAAATTTTCTTCCGAACAAAAGTTCCCGAAATCACTTCTATTTATATTGAGTGGAAAGTAAAGCGATAAGTAGTGCTGGGGTGTAGATCTCAGGGGTGGCAAAATTTTGTTCGTTTTGCTCTACGACTTACCGTTTCTGAGATATTTGTGTATTGAATGGTTTTCCTAGAGAAATCATGGGATATCTTCAACGCACAGGATTTAACAACTTACCTCTTTAGTAGGAATGATAAAAGAAGCTAGTTAACATGCACAAAAATTTAATTTTTTTAAATAAAGTTTTGATAACTGTTTGTAATAAAACTCTCATATTGGTGCATTGACCTTCAGCTTATATTAAAATGTAATATACACAAAATGTATACAATAAATTAACTATTTAGCACAACAATCGATCTTTTCAATTTCTCCCTCTGCTTTCTTTTCTTGTCACCTTTCTTCCTCTCTCTTGTAGCATCTCTGAACAGCCTAACTCCCTCGGCCTCCTCGATTTGTCTCTGCAAGAACTGCATCCCGTAGAAGTTGTACCCTACCATGTCCTGGAAATTGCAATTTTACATGAAGCTAAAAAACCGGTGCAAATGGAATTAATACTTCCACATCTAGTTGTCAAAATGACATTTATGCTTATTTCTTATACTATAGGATCAATAATCAAGTTCTGAGCATTTTTTTCTAAGACAAACGGTTCTCGTGATAATTAAAAACAAATGACAAAATGTCAAAAATATGGAAAAATCTTTTAAAACACTTTTTGTGAGAAATTTTATTTCCTATCTGACTTACCCCAAAAACAATAGTTCGCTTTGGGTAGTGGGATTTATATGTATGCCAAGTTTCAAGTTCATATATGTTAAGGCTTTTGAAAGCTGTCGCGTCCACACACAGACAAGAAATTTTTTTGCTAAAATTTTGTTTTTTTACGTTTTCGACTATTTTGAAATGATTGAACAATAATATTTTTTTTTGACAATACAGTACTTGCCATCCGTTGGATGTGGAAGTAATTTGGGTATGTTTACAAATCAATCTTACCCTAAGTTCCTGAACTTTTGCAGTTAATATCTTCTGTAACTGTGTGAGGGTGGGCAACAGAACATGATTAGCCACAATGGGAGCGTGATGGATTTTCAACAAAAAGTTGAAAACTTTGCAAATCAGTTCTGTCTGATCACCCCGAGCGGCCAAACTTGGCAAGATTTGCAGCACTTCACACACTGAAGGAAACGGTAGCAGTATCAAAGCTTCTTCCATGTCGCTAAAAATGTAAAAAGGACGGAATGAAGATTGAAAAATCAATAAAAATGACAGTTTTACCTGGGCCGTATCCGCTTAACCGTCTCCAAAAAGAATTCTTCAGGAGTTGATGCGTTGTAAGCCTGCATGAGTGGTGGTGGTGGGGGTACTGGAAGGGACTGTGTCGAAGCTGCTTGAAGCGCTGCGTGTTCCGACAGTTGCTCTCTGTATTTTTCACATTCTTCTAAGCACTCGAGGATGCTTTCCGCCTAAAGACAGCAAAAATTGACAGTCTAGATCAGAAGGTCAAGCAAAACAATTCACAGTTGGTGTACCCAAACAATGTGATGAAAATTAAAAAAAAACTATGAATAAGATAGCTAACAACAAGTGAAGAAAATACAGTATTGTCTGTTTATACCGAACTCGCTTTAAAAAAAGAATAATTGCTGATTTCGTTTTTCTTGGTTTGAACCACTTTCTCACGATGAGGGGGGGGGGTATATGCTACATTTCTCATGGCAGTACATCTTTCACCATATCAACTAATTCATCTTTTGAAAAATTCATTAAAATCAACTATCTTAAAATTCTATTTGAACAAAGTTGATTTTTAGTGACAGTTCTTAAACAACAAACAATCACAAATGCCAATGCTATGGTAACTTGATATCTGTTAAAAATAGAAAAAGGTAGTTATATGCAAATTTAGCGAAAACTGTATGTGAAACATACCAACAACTTATAGTAATAATAATATTAAACAATCAAATGTGAATTATTGAGGATAAATAATAACATAATACCTCAATTAAGATCCAAGTCAAGAAATCAGATGTTAAAAAGTTAAAAATGTATACTGCTTGAATAAAATTAAAATAACATTACAACATTCGGCGAATTAATACAAAAACAAATAAAAAAATATAGCCTATGCTTCAAAAATTAGATTACTGCTGAGTATCTAAACATAATTAAAAAACGTGATAATCTATATGTAAAGTGGAAAACAATCCAAAATGCATACAATGAAAGAACAAAGAAAGCTAAAAAAATAAAATAAATAACTTCAGATGACAGTTAAAAATACAGTGAAAAAATTTAAAACATATGCAGGGTGAAAAGTGGAGGATACTGAATGTACTTTGTAGAAAACAGGAAAGAATAGGTAAAATTATAAATGTGTATGTAGAGAAATTAGAAGATGATGAAAAGACAATATGTAACATTTCTGAAAAATGGGCAAAAATTAGCTACATCACAATGAAGAGGAAATAAAAAAACAATTTTTTTGGAACCCCCTGATTTGATGAAGTTAAGGGAAGTAGTAGCTGAACTAAAACATATTTTTCCCCTGGAACTGATGGACTTTGTAAACAAGACACAATACTGTATTGTGGCAAATTTCCCGAAGAACTAAAGGATGAAAAATTTATACCAATACATAAAATAGGAACAAAGTAAAATATAACTAAACTAAAGACCAATTTCGGTGTTCACTGCATTTTTCAAAATCTTATAGAAAGTCTCGAAAAGACCAATTACCAGTAACAAAGTTTAATGAAAAAAAGTTTAAGCTGTGCTGATGATGGTCAAGGTCAGAGAAATGTAAAACAGCTGATAATTTGTAGAAGCTGAACTTACCGCCTTTTCACTTCCAACAGTTTTCTTCGATGCCAGAACTAGTCCTGGTGCTCCTGGAACTGTGGTCTGTTCCCCAGTAGCCAGCTGCTCCATTTGCTCTCTTTCTTCCTCTTCTTCATCTTGCAGAACCAGAGGTTGGTCTGTCTTTTCATACAACCTCAGAACTTTATCCGAACCAGCAGACACAACAAACTGACCGTTTGGACTAACAGCCAGCGCGAAAGCTTCTCCGGCATGTCCCTGTTGATGAAAGCTGTAAAGAAGTTTTTATTTCCGTATCATCTCACCTGCAGGGTTATTATTTTGTCGAAAGTGTCTGCGTCCCATTGCTTGACCTTCCCGTCTTTCCCGCAAGTGAAAAAGTAGTGGGACTTGGGTACAAACTGCAGACCCATGACTGAATCATCGTGGGCGAACAAACTTCGATGGCAATCTCCGAAATCCATGCCCCAAATTTTTACGTTGCGGTCTGCCGAACCGGTTGCTATCAAAGCGGAATCTGATGAAATATCCATGCAGATGACTGGCAATTTGTGACCGTACAG
Organism: Rhyzopertha dominica; assembly: GCA_025024175.1. Taxonomy (NCBI): domain Eukaryota; kingdom Metazoa; phylum Arthropoda; class Insecta; order Coleoptera; family Bostrichidae; genus Rhyzopertha; species Rhyzopertha dominica. The sequence goes on along the minus strand of QCXZ01000003.1, from coordinate 5,055,227 downwards.
AGATAAGTAAAACTGAAAACAAACACTTGGGATTCTTTTCCTCTAATTTTGCAGCTGTTTACCTTAAAAGTGTCGACAAAAAATATCTTTACTGTTGAATCCAGTAAAGCAACGGCGATGAATTTACCATTTGGTGATAGTCGCACACAAAGAACGGTCTCTTCCAGCTTAAGAGTTCTCGTGTGCAAAACAGACAGTACTTTAGCTTTGGTGGCTGATTTCTCATCGGGTATTAACTCGAACTGCCAAAATTTCACTGTTTTATCCCCTCCACCAGTAACACAACCTCGCTGTGAAAGGAAGAGTCAGAAGTGAGGATAAATTTGTTAGTGTCAAGTTTTTACCAAATCTGTTTGTAAACCTATCGTCCACAATTCACTGGAATGAGCTGGAATTTCTTCTAAAACATCACCAGATGCAATGTCAATTATAAGAAGCTMGCCATCCTTTAGTCCAGCTAATACATGCCTGTCTCCAGYAACAAATKTTGTTGACAGGACGTAGCTGCAATGAATACGTTTTGTAGCTTKTGTTAAGATCAAAATTTGCTAAGAAAACTTTACACCCAAAATTAATGTTCGTTTGATTACATATCTCCAAAAAAATAGGTTTTCTGAAAGCTTTTCTCAAGATACTCTTTCATTTTAAAACACTAAGTGGTGAAGAAATGGATTTTATACTGCTCCACGAATAAYATCAAGGGGAGTTAAGCCAGGTGAACATGATAGGTTGTTACCATAGATTATTAATTCATAATTGAATTTTTGCATCCTCGATAACCATAATGCAAATCTATTATAGCCTTAATTCAAATTTGATATGTACCATCGTACTTAAAATCACGTTGAACGGTACCAAAAAAGCAAAACCGAACTACATTTATATTGATGATTGTGATATATGTCTTTAATTTGTCATCAAATAAAGGATCATTGTTAAGTTAACAAAATTTATAAATTGTTGTCTTTGGGAACCCAAACTTTTTGTAATTCACAATTTGCATGTTTGTTATTTTTTCAGTTTTATAATCATAACTTTAGTAACTTCTAATATTTCAAATGAATACAACAAAATAATTATGTCAAACATTTTGTTTACCATCAGTTTCCATTATAAAATTGAGAGTTGTTATCTGCAAAATTGCTTACCCAGTTTCGACCGTCCTGAGACAAGTCTGCGAAGGCCTGTTCCACAGCTTAATGGCTTCAGCACTGCCCGAAACAATTGCCAAGTTATCGGCACTGAAACTAACGGCCCTGACCTCGTTGCGGTGGCCCTGGCTCGAAATGCTCCTCAGGCAGACGGGTTCGCTACCTTTGCCCGCCGTGGAAATGGTGTACAACTCGACCGTGTTGTTGGCCAAAGAAACCACAACACGAAGTTCTCCGCCGTTGCCCAGCACGAGATGGAGCGATTTCAGTTTGTATTTCAACCTGATGGACGTCAGACGTTTTACTTCGTCCCTCAGGCTGAGTTCGAGGTTCTCGGGGAGTACTTGGGGTTCGMCGGTTTCCATGTTTTCCTCTTTTCTGCTAAAAATTGTTGGGCAAGTTTTGAAATCGATTTTTGATCGAGTTATTTCTTTTTATACCTCTCCTTTTTCCTTTCTTTTTTAAGTCGTTTCTTCAATCTCACCTTTGCTTCTTCGTCTGTGCAGAAATAGAACAGCTCGACTAATGTGTCGGTGCCATGGCAGGCTATGATTTGTCCAGAATTATCGCTACACATAGATACCACCCTTCCCCTTCCAGTTCTCAGCAAGGAACCAGCTTTGTGACACTGAAGGGGATGCTAATAAGAAAAGGATTATTTCAATGGTCTTACATTTTATCAACATATTTAAAAAGTACCTAGTTTGCTAAATAGTAATTTATTCCATTTGGCAAAACATTAGCAAAATATACTCACCGTTGGATCATCGGTTTCCTCAATCGTAGTAATCTCCAACATAGTGGCGATATTCTCTACAGTCGATTTGTTCTCGTCTTTCTGTGAGAGTTTCCACACCCTCAATTCAGCATCCCCACAACCAGTAACCAAATACTGATCATCCTTCACTAAAGCCATTCCCCATACTTCCGTGTGATGGCCAGTCAACGTACGGAAACAGTGGTGCGTGTTTAAATCCCAAAACTTCACAAAAGTGTCCTTCGAACTCGACAACAACACCGGTTCTTTGGTCATGAAAGCCAACTGCGTCACGGGTCCTCTGTGTCCCATTAACCGGCAAACACCCACTTCTGCTACTGTATCCCAAACTATAATGTCAGTATCCTGAAATAACATTATTCAGATCCGTAATTTACAACAAAAATAGCCAGTTACTTTTGAACCCGAAGCCAGTTTATGTCCGAAGCTGTCGTAACTAAGAGCAGTTACTTGTGTACGATGTCCTGAGAATATGCTCATAACCTCAGCAGATTTCAGATCGTAAACCTGGATGTTGCCATCGGAATACCCAACGGCCAAGTGACGCTTGTTCGGACTGGCACATAGCGCAGTGACAGTCGCTTTTTCGCCTGGTAAAACTTGCGCCTATACAAAAACATCGATTACACAACTGTCAGTTAGCATACAAGACATACCTTCTCTCCTAGGCGTAAATCCCAAATAATAACATGCTCGCATCCACCTACAGCGACAAATCTTCCTTCCTGCGCTTCTAAAGTTACAAAAACTGCGTTACAATTGGAACTGGCGATAATATTGAATGTTCCTGCAGGCGCATAACGCAAATATTCTTTTGTAAGCCCCATCTCCACATCAAAACGATTAAAAAGTAACACACGATGTGTTGCGATTTGCGAAAGAGAATGAGGTTAGGATAAACATAACCTAACATTACCAAGAGTGATTCTGACTGAATGCCGTGGCTACCAACACGACTGTCTACTAGTACCGTGGAAATAGTTTTCCAATCAACCGATTCATTTTAGCGTTGTCTGAATAATAATAAATAATAAGTATTATTCAGATAACGGTTTTAGTTAGAAAATAAACTTTGAAATGTTAATGATTCATGCTAAATATGTGACAGACTTGGTCTTTGACTAATAACAATTGTAAGCGCCCTGTGGTGACCGGGGACTTCCCCGAGCACCTATTAATTGAAAGTAAGCAACTATAATGATTGCTAAATTCCTGCTAACAGTCAAACTGAAAAACTATGACAGATTTGTACGTTAGGAATATTTCTTATGAAATTCGATGTACAATTTGGTTCTGCAGGTCTTCCTCTGGCTAAAGTTTTGTCAAGAACTTTGTAGTATTTGGATTTTGACTAAAGCATCACAAAAAAATCTAAGCTCAGTGTTTAGTTGACGGTTGATTTTATTTCTACAAATAAACTCACTTTTCCACATAAATTAATATGTACAACCTCTCAATCACACTAGTGTACGTATTTATATATAAATATATATTTCATGATAAGCTCTGGGCCTTAATAATGCGCGTTATATGGCAAGACGCTCTAAACTATATATAAATATAGACTCTGGGTCTCGCACTACCAGCACACGACGCCTGCGCAGCAGCTGCCGTGCGAGGAGACGTTCTTGTTTTTTTCTTTAGAGGTAGCCTTTTTAACGCAATAAACAATCGATAGTTTCACCACTTTAATGATAACAACAACACAAAATATTAGACCACAGTACCTTGCTCTCGCATAGCATTTTAACATTCATATATAATAATTACAATATATAATATAATAATAATAAAACTTAATAGCTATAATAAGGTGCATATGCGGCCAGAACTTTGATTTTCCTCCAATCCCTCTCGCAATACTGCAGCACGTACAAAAATATATATATAGTTTCTTTAAAATATAGCTCTCTTTCGACCGTGTAAATGGTTCACAAAATATAAGATGCATTTGTGGACGCCACACGCTCGTGGTCTGCTAGAAAGACGCTTGTGATGAAGAAAATGTCGTTGTAACATGTCGTTAAGGGTCCGAGACCTCTTTGCTCCAAAAATGACAGTTTTTAAACAGGATTCAGTCAAATTGAACCAATCCACAAGATCAGTATATCTTTTAAACAAGCAAATGACAACTTTCATTAAGAAATGCCTTAAAGTATTTATAATTGTGATAGAAGATTATTTAATAGTAACTGAACCTAAAAATTATTTATATCAACTTTGACCGGGAATAGAACCCATGACCCTCGGCTAACATTTCAATGTGCTATACCATCAAACTTCTGTTCAAATTTGCACTCACATACAACATAATAGCATAATCACTCATTGGTTAAGGCTTTACCCATTAAAGAATCTTCTGTCAAAAGGAACGAGTCCATATGGTGTATCAAATAAATCGATTTCCTTTTTACAATAGCAAATTATGTTTTTCTTGTTCGCCAATTAGCTCAAAAGCAACAAATCTGTTTGGCGAACCAAATTAATAAATTCGTTTTTTATGTAAGCGAAAAACACTTTTTTAAACGTTGAAAACTGATCCATAATGCTCAACGTGGATTGAATCTTGAATTAATTCTTAAAATAACTTCACCAAGTTAAAACTTGAATTGAAGACTTTTTTGTTTGTGAATGTTTCATCATTTGAAGAATCAAATGAATTGTTTACCTTTTCCGAGTAGTAAATGACAAATTGTCGTTTGGCAATGCTTAATTAAAAATAAGCCATTAGCTCCAAACTAAATAAAACGGTTCACCTTCTACAGAAACAAATATAGGAGCATATTGTTCGTGCATGATTTGTTCAAATCAAATAATTAGTTCAAGATGAATGATTCATTCATAATCAACGATTCGATGAATCAATGAATTTTTTTCAGAAGTAATGATTTTTAGATTAAAATGAAGCAAAACTACACAAAATAAATAATTATTTGAAAGGAAACAAAAGAAACGAAATCAAAACTAATAATTTGTTTGAGTCTATTCTAAAATAAAGGCAGATATTATCTATTAAAAAAAATATTTGGAAGGAAATAAAAGAAAAAGAATCAAAACTATTGATTTGTTCTGTTTCTATTCTATTCATTATTTATTCTATTAAACAAAGGAAATAATTTGTTTCTTATTAAATTTTTCTGTAAATATTTGAAACCAGCAAATATAAAAAATCAAAATAAATTAAACATTATTAACCAGCCATGGATTTCTATGTAATTATCCCTCATCAGCATGGCTCAGGTTTGCCTTTCTGGAGAACTGTCATTTTTGAAGTTTTTTTAATCTGAACTGAAAAAATTCAGTAAAACCCTTTACAGTAGAAAAATATCAATCTTCTTAAATACTACAGGAGCAAAACCGAGTAGCTACCTCATTTCTGCCTTTTTACCTGATAAATTTGGTAACTGCGACAGTGAAAAGAGGTGGAGTTTTCCCAAAAAATTTAAAACCCATAAAAAGAAATAAAAAATAAAACTAGTAAGGAAATTCTCCACACTTTTCACCTAAAAGACAACGACGAATAAATACTGAAAACAACAAGATATACTTGCTGTTATGAAAAGCACAACAATTATTATGGAAGACGAACCTTCAATGTGAAAACTAAATAAAAGACACTTCCAAAAATAAAACTATCTTCACATATCACACATCCCTATACAACGTATACCAAACAACGGCCCAACCTCAAAAGCAGAGATTCCACATTTCCCTAGGTCTAGGGAGAAAGTCCTATGGCAACAGTGCAAACTCGTCAGAATCGTCTGACCGACTGGCTGGGCCGGCGTAACCTGCGCTCTTATTGTCAGACGCAATTCCATCACTGTCCCTTCGGGAGAAAAATCAAAGCCGAGCCCGGTACACGATTAATTTACATATTAACAGCTGTTAGTCCATCACCACAGTTAAGCTAGGGGTCGCTCGTCTCGCACACGAAAAGCTACGCTACGCTATCCTAAGATGCCCGTGAATCCCTCCAGAGCACGTTCTGGAATGTGATGAGAAAACCGTCTTGAGTGGGGGGGGGGGTGGGGGTGTGCGGCCCGCGAGAACTGCGGCGAGGGGAGACGTGGCAGTCACATAGAATTTTCGAGATAAATAAATAACATAATAAATAAATTTTACCAATAAAAAAATGAAAATTAAAAAGACAGTTAAAAAAGGTATAAAATACTATTTATCAAGTATTCCTTGAAAGAATTATGCTTTTCATGATTAAAATGCCAAATATGACAATGATCTGTGATGTAATCACGGAACTCCACTAACTAGAGACCTGTTCATACTGAACCTTGCGTTAATTAATGGAATGTCAAACTCATGTGATTTTGACATCCAACCGATGTCAAAATATTTTGACAACTGCAGACAGAAATGCCCCCTCTCGCCGAGCCCCGCACAGAGGGCGCTGCGCACATGTATTTCGGGGGAAGGGGGGAGCAGGGTCCTGTGGCGCCTATACAAAAATATCTCGCTGTGGTGGAGCTCTTTGTACTTCATGAAGGCATCAGTGTCAACAACGATGAGATTTCCAGTAGTAACCTATGTACAGTGTGATCCTGTATTGCACACGGATATGGTAACGGTGTTTTGGAGGCGGTTGCCGTTATTTCCGCTTGGCATGCAGCATCTCCATTAGGAGTGTCTGCGTGGGGGCGCTGCCGTTGCAGTGCTTCTGGTAGAGGTGCTCCTCCCCGCGAGCAGCCAGGCTGTGGATCTCGGGCAGCAGCTGGAGCATTTTGTTGAATTTGTCCTGCGGAAACGGGAAAAATTAGTGTTGTGTGGGGTTTGGTTATCAGACAATGAGCCGAATGATAGCTTATTCTCTGATTGTTGTTAAGCTAGCACCATAAATAAAACTGAGTGTACAGCTTACAGAAATTTAAAATCCATGAGGAATGAAAGGATCGAATTGCGCATATTTTGTTGTCCCATCTAAGAGAAAACAATTCCTTTCAAAATTTAAGGCTGATTCCCCCGATTTTATGGCCAATACGCAAAAGGAAACTTACCTGTATTTGTGGGTAACATGTGACGGTGTAGTCGAGTAGAGCATGCTGAACTTGTTCGTAGCCTTCTTGGACGTGTTTTCTATTCGTAATACCTCGAACATCTGGAACAAACGCAATGATTATGAATATCTGAGGGGCTTCAGCTCAAATGATGTAAGAATAGGATAAATTTAATGTTAATAAGACAGCTGACTCGTCCAATCCATAAGCACATAAAACAATGGCTCCTAAAAGATTAATTGTGGACTCTCTTTACTTACTCCAAAAATGTACAATTTTGTTTACTGACAAGTCTCACCTCCAAGAAAAATCTTAATAGACGACGCTTCAATTACTGCTTACCCTTAAATGCATGGGTCCCTTCTTGTCTTACAGAGTTAGCTACATCAAATAGTAATAAACTAGCAAATCTTTGAATGGTATAAAATATTACAGAAAAAAAAACTAAAAAACCTTTTGTCCTGAGTGAAAACTGAATTCTCCTCAGTTGCATGCTTGTTCTCCAAACCAATGCTCTATTCACCAGCTATTTTAACTTAATAATAATTACGTGATCAGTAAAAATATGTGAGAATAATAATAGTGGGGGGTACCATGCTATCAATTAACAGTTCTATCCACCCGTCTCTGTGAGGAACCCGTATTATTCTTGTATGTACATTGCCTACCTCAGCATGTTAAAAAAAGCCAAGATCTGTGCCATGTTGTCTGTATTGGGACTATAGCTATGGAGCAGGCTTTATAAGGCGAAACCTCTGTCCATATATTGTTCTAAAGCAGTCAACATGGCACAGACTTATAAGACTCGTACCAATTATTACTAATCAAGAGTAAACTTAGCACTGACCTGGGTTCAGCAGGAGCAAGAACTTGATGCAGATGTAATCGCTGACGTCGAACTTGAGCTCTTGGAGCTTGACTGTGATGTCATTGAAGTGTTCTGCGAGGGCGGGTACACCTAGGAGGCCTAGGCTGAGTAGGTCGAACTTTTGGCCGTTGTGGAGCGTCGTCTCGTCTGGCAGGTTATTGTGCATCCTCTGGTGTATGTGGTCCAGCACCAGCATGTCCGACCACGAATGCTGCAGCAGCTTCATTTGGTCGTCCACCTGAAATGGGTCAAATATGAGCAAAATTTTCTGGGTCGTCGAGGACGAATTTATTGTTTATTAAGAGAAATCTGCGGGATTTGTCGTACAGGTCAGTTGCGTGTTAAAAGCATTGAACGTTGTAAAGTGGTTTGCTTTTAATTTAATAATTACTGAGTGAACAAAAAACTATGTTTAGTGCACTTGCAGGAGACAACGAATCGTCCTTCCAACGGTTGCGTTACAAAAAGCTTGCCAGGAGTCGAGTGTGAATAGTTCAACAGTAACTTGACGAAGTAAGCTTTGCAAAGCGTTGGACTAGTGTTAAAGACGACCACAGAAGTTGGAGACCTCATACTGCTACCGACAACACTTTTACTGCGACTGTGGCTACAATAATGGAAGAAGACTGCATGAACAAACAAGCAAAAGGCAAACATCGAAAGATAAAAGTATCTGTCTTCTTGTAGAAAATTTAAATGCATGATTCCACAAGTGTAGATGAGATATGAAAGACAACGGCGTAATCCTCTTGCACGATAACGCTTGATCGCATAAAGCAATGTCAGTCAAAGGAGTTTGCGAGAAGAACTGGTGTGAAAATTTCCCACATCCCCCGTGCAGCCCTGATATGAGCCCTCCAGATTTCGTTCTGTTCCTCCAGTGGAAAGGAGAATTTCGAGAAGTCCGATATATTGACTTGGAAGGATAAAAGCCCTGCAACGGCACATGATAAAAATGGCGTATTTAATGACATTACATTACTGTCGAAGCAACGTGTTTTGGATATGCAAGGGGATTATCTTTATTACATTCTTTCAAAATATAAGTTCCATTTGTGGGCTGTGTTTTTGAGTGCAGGAATTTTGACATGACCCTCACCAATTTCAATTTCGGTTGAACGAAGTGAAACTGAACCAAAAAACACGTCGTCGCATCCCGGAAGACGGGCTCGTTTGCCGAAACGCGCTTGCCCAATTCCTCGGTTTCAGGTGGGCGCTAATCGAATTAACCCATCGGTAGGATGCATGATGGCAGTCATCATCAGATGGAGGTGTTTCCAGGCAGCACCGGACGTAGCGAACTTGGCCTGGATCCGCGAGACCGCAACGATAAGTTTCACTTTCGTTTTGCATAACCGCAACGTGTGGCACAATGGACCTCTGTGCACACACACGGCTTACCCACGTTCGTCCTGGTTTGTCTAATTTTCCGAGCCGGAATATTTACACGTAATCGCGCAATTACCGACGAATGACACACTTTGCGTTATTTATCGCGAACATGAGCGCAGGGCCGGACTCGGCTCGATAATTTGGGCCCTAGTTCATGTCAGTTCTTATCCCTGGGAGAGAATTGGGTATCTCTTTATGGCAAAACTCAAAATGACGCCCAAATATCTAGCCTTGCAGACCAAACGCTGCTGTCACTAGTCAGTGAATATACATTTAAAGTAGTTTCTACCACAATTTGAAAATTGGACATGTCTGAAATTCACTATTTCTTACAAAACTGTTTTTTGCTTTCATGAAGAAGATATTTTTTTGCTTCGAAGTTTTTTCGTCAGGCGCGTAAATCTAATGCACATGCAGTTTTGCTAAATTTTCAAGATAAAAGAATTTTGATCTAGTACAGTAAAAGTTTGGCACGAATGTTGTTTTATGTGTAAAAAATTAAGCTGATTACGATGGTGATGTTCAAATGTGTTCTAAGGAGTACGCAAAAAATTTTGTATTTGTTTGGTTTCCCTGTGCATTATCCACAACAATAATATTCAACTTCGTTGGCAAACTGAATAAACTATATGGATCCATCTTCTTACCTCATAAGTCCTAATGACATTTTAAAGATATGATCATTTTGGCCTGCATCAACCCCAACCAATATTTCCAAGTAAATGGATTAGAAATTTGTTTTTGGTATTCTCGTCTGTCTGTGGTTCACCAGAGTAGATGGGATACGGTTGATAAAAACGCCTACATAAATTAAAGAGAAAGTCGAAACCCTTTAGTATACATAAAAATTTTGAAACAGAGTGGCAAAATGTGGCGTCCGTGGGAATGTGAATGTAAAGAAGACAACTTCGAAGTCAAAAATGACGAACCTGATGAAATCTTGGATGAAGAACTAATTTTAAAAGATGCTGAGGGTATGTATAAATTTCACCAAAATTCTGCTTATAATTTTCTTCAAAAATGATGCACTTTTTCTCATTTCCAACACAATTCAAAGCTCAAAGAATTAGTTGACAATTTAAATAATTTATTGAATAGTTATATTCATAAAATGATTTTGTAACTAATTTAATTTAATTGTTATGAACCACCGGTTAGCAAAAAAACAAACACAATGTGTCAATGGATACAAAAGTTGTTATACGAAATGTATTCAACTTTTTCCTTGAAAAAATGGATGAAAGGTCCTCTAAGATTGACATCAGAGGCTACTGAATTTAATAAACAGTGACTTGAATGTAAGCATAACATCGTAACTTTGGCTATAAATATTAAAAACATTGGATTTAAATATTAAAGGATTACCAAGAGATTGGCTATAATGGAAAGTGAACGACTCAAGAGATGGAGAACGGAATTTATGGTTCCGACTACTCTGTTAATTTCAGCAAAAATATTTCAAATTGTAGTGGGTATGCAACTCAGATATACCAAATTTGAAAGCACAAATCGATTATTGTTATGCATAATGCAGCTTGTGGTATACTGTACTACTATATATACTATAAGAAGCCTTTCAAGAAGAAGTAGATACTGCGATAAGGGAGAATGCGTGGAAAATATATGTATATGTAATTCTCATGCGCCCATGCCATCTTGTGTTACTGTTTTGTTTTTGAGATCTGACAACTCTAGGATTAAAAATTCTTAAACAAAAGTTAACAGAATAATAACAAAATTACGTCTAGTTAAGTTATTTTTAACATTTATTTTGATTTTCTTGTGTCTGCTTCAGTAATTATTCATTATTTGTATAGAATCCCAATTGTTTTTTGACTTCTTGTAAACGTTTTTGTTTTCTTTTTTCTTACCTTAAGGCTAATAGCAATGAGAGGCATCCCAGATTAAGTATGAAGAATACCCTTTGACGAAGAAAACAAATCGTTGTGGTAACATAAGCTTGTATTTAAACATTTACCTTTTAGTAATGAAGCTCGTTTAATTTAATATTTAAAGTCCAAATAATGTGTCCATTAAATGGAAGTTCTACGATTTTTTTTTATTTGTTCCTCAATAGTTGAACAATAGATGCTAAATGTGAAACCGTAAATATAACCATTTATATAGATACATAGTGTACAAACGAATTCATTGCTAAAACAAATATTTCAAGCACCCATTCAATACCCATTTTTTGTACTTATCTAAGTATTATAAAGTATGTCATTTCAAATACAGGCAAGGGATAAATGGAAATCCCCAGTTATTTGGCTACATCAATTAAAACAAACGGTTCCTTTCAAATTTGCTAAACAGCAAACCACACATTGACATTATGAAAGCGCAAGTGTCTCAACCAACAGGAATTTTTCGCAAATCCGTGCTTCTTGGACCCGCGCTATCGCTGCCGAATCTGAACAAAAGCCATTCTTTTTGGTGAACTGCACTGGACTGTCGCAACAGCCGACGCAATCCGTAAAAATTCGAATTGCACAATGCGATTAACCCAAATGTCGGCGGTGGACCGTTCATTTTTTCCTGCACGCTGGAAACACGAGTCGAAATTATCCGGCGCGTTTATACTGCGTGAGCACAGGGACGGGTCCAGGTAAAAAGTAATACAATTCGGCAAAAGAATTATAATGATTTAAAAGAGGAGATAAAGAACGATTCGTTTTTGCTCCCAACTGCTTTGCTTAAATATTAAAGATGCTAATAAAAAATAAGAAGATCGAAGCATTATCTTCAAAAATATAGTTTACAACTTGAAACTGAAAACTGGAGTAGTGTGTGGAAAGATGGATTGATCCTCAAACCCTTTAATACTACGAAATGTGGAAACACTGCGAAGCTTATGGAACGAATGTTGTCCCAACGTCAATTCCGAGTGTTTCTGGGAGAGAAAAGTAGCAAATCCAGGATTTTTAATAATGGGATCGGTTCTGTCGCCTATTCTTTTCAACCTTTACTTAAGAGACAGAAGTAACTTGTTTTCATCTCAACAACCATCAAAAGGCAAAACAACTTCAAATTATGTCTGATAACATAATAACTTCTCGTCAAAATACCTTGGAGTGACTCTAGATACGTCTCTAACGTATAAGAAACATCTAGAAAACATCAGTAAAAAATTCAGACTAGTAATAACATCCTGCATAAGCTTGTTGGTACAAGTTGGGGTGCAAAAGCAAGTGTACTCCGTACTTCTACAACTGCCTTGCTTTATAGCACTGCTGAGTACTGTTGTCCTGTCTGAAAAAATAGTCATCACACAGAAAAATAGACACTCAACTAACTGGAACAATTAAGTCAGCTAAATTACCTTGGCTTCTGATTCTTTCAAACATTACTCCCCCGGAGATTCGTAGACAGTTTGCTACATATAAAGCTTAGCAAAAATATCTGTCAGCTCCTAATGAGTTTCTGATTGCTGGAGGTCTGCTACCTACAACTCGGCTAACTTCCAGAAAACATCTGTGGACAGAAGATTTCCTTCATGCTCCTTGTACCATTGATGATGGGTAGTGTTTTGTTTGGCAACTTGAGAAACATGATATATTCAATCAATAACTGACAGAGGATTCTACAGAAAAGCTGGCAGGAACTGACCTTCCGAGAAAGTCGGAGTCACTCTGAATCGTCTTCGCACTGGTCATGGGAAATGCAACTCTTTTCTTAATAAATGGGATCTATCTATCAACCCATCTGGTGAATGTGGAGACCCCCTCCAAACAATTGTGTGGATGAAGATGTTGAAGACTTAAGATAATAGAGATCTGATTGGAGTATATTAAACAAATTTTTGATTTTCTATTAACATTCACAGATTTAACTGGATTTTTTAAGTTTTGGCTTACTATAGTTTTCGCTGGGAGAGTCATTTAACAACAAGAGACAAGATTATGATTAAGTTTGAACAAATATCTAATAGGCTACATTTTGACCAATGTTTAGAATCCACTTTGGAATTTAAAAGAACTAGAAAAAAATATAGCACGTTGCAATAATGTTAATTGTTTTATTTATCGAAGCCAAACGCAATATGCATATGTATTTGAAACAAGACAGAATTATGAAAATTGATATTTTGATTTAAGTCGACCACTGCGTTACAAATGCATCGGAAACGTCAAAATACATCACACAGTAGGCCGCGCCAAAACTAGGTCATGCACGCAGTAGCGCAAGAATCATACATAATAAACTAATTTTTCAACTGTTTACAATGGGCCGCAAATGAGAGCTAAACACTTCGCCCCTTCGGTAATTTGTTTAACCAGTGCTAAAATTATTTTGTAATCTTCGTGCCTGCGCGCAAGTAGGTCAGTCCTTCTGCTCAAGCGGCGACCTTTGCGTTGATGAATAGCATAATCCGAAAATATTATTAACTGACCCGGTTTACTATGCGGGATCGAAGTGGATTTACGGCACGTAATAAAGCAAGATTTGTAAACAGTTTATGACAAGTGCAGTAAAGATTCCGACATGTTCGGAATGATTTGCGAAACGTACGGTTTATTTAAAACAAACCGTGGCAGCGATTTGTAAACAAACTGTGTTTGTAAACTCCTTTTCTTTCCTATTTACATATTTTCGAGAAACAAACAAATAAATAAAAGAAATTGCCAACAATGATGTCAATCTGCCAAGCAGAGCAAGAGCTCAGCCAAACAGAACACCATCCATCTTCAATGGTGTAAGGAGCACGAAGGAAATCTTCTGTCTACAGAGGTTTGCTGGAAGTTAGCCGAGTTGTAGGTAGCTCTTTCAGATCTAGGGAAATCAAAAACCCATTAGGAGCTGATTGATATTTTTGCCAAGCTTTATATGTAGCAAACTGTCTGCGAATCTCCGGAAGAGCAATGTTTGAAAGAATCGGAAGCCAAGGTAATGGAGTTGACATAATTGTTCCAGTGATTAGTCGCGCTGCAGTATTAAGTTGAGTGTCATTTTTTCCTATGTGATGACTATTTTTCCAGACAGGACAGCAGTACTCAGCAGTGCTGTAAAGTAAGTACAGAGTACACTTGTGTTTTCACTCCAACTTGTACCAGAAAGTCTGTAATTTTTTACTCATGCTTTCTAGACGTTTCTTGTAGGTTAGAGACGTATCTAGAGTCACTAAGGTAATTTGGCGAGAAGTTATGTTTGAGAATTATGTCATTTGAAATAATTTTAAGTTGTTTTGTCTTTTGTTGATTGTTGAAATGAAAACAATTCTGTCTTCAATGGATTAGGGCACAAGCGCCAAGCTTTGAAATAGCTTTCTTCACGTACATAAAGGTCTTTATTTTGTAAATACAATGCCATTTCGTCTGCATACACAAATTATCTCGATTGAGTTACTGAAAGGTCACTTATGTAAAGGTTGAAAAGAATAGGCGGCAAAATCGATCCTTGTGGAAGACCATTATTCAAAATCCTGAATTTGCTACTTTTCTCTCCCAGAAACTCTGAATTGACGTTAAGACAGTATTCGTTCGATAAGCTTCACAGTTTTTTCTACATTTCAAAGTATTAAATAGATTGAGGATCAATCCATCTTTCCAAACAGCATCATAGGCCGCCGATAAGTTTATAAACACTATTCCAGTTTTCAATCGTTTCTGGAAACAAGCTTTAGCAAATCAAAGCCTCTGAGAAAAACCAATTCAGATTGGAACTACCTACAAAAAGAAATGAGATTCCACCAAAAATGTAAAATATACAAATATGCAATCAGTTATTCCTACCATCATTTATAGTGACACATGATCATGGTAAAACCTATTGTACTACTGCCTTGGGTGGTTTAATTAATGGTTTATAAGATTGATGGGTAGACATTACGGCGTATTGGAATGATCTAATTTGGAAACTTGAAATGGCAACCTTTGAAGCAACAGACTATCGCTTCCAAGCTTGAAGTTTCAACTTTCATCGTTAAAACTCCAATCCTTAAAAAATATTTCAGCGTCGTCGCACTTATCCACACCCTCTCAAGGTTAGCAAATTGCAAGCGTGTTTTCACGATTTTTTCGAACGTAAGCAAGCATACTACTACTATGCCGACCGGTGACTTGCAAATTTTTTTCACGCTACATTGAAGGTCGATTTTTGTACCTGCAGGCCGTTGAAGCCAGACAGCGTAAAAAACTACTCAGTCAAACGCAAACGTGGAGCTACAAACCACAACAACCACGCTCGAAAGGTGGTACATCGCAGAATCAAATGATTCGGCAGTAAAGATCGGCGTTGGAGACTACTAATAATGTGCAGATTTCATTTTTTATTTTATCAGTTATGAGCAATTGTTTTTCAAAATCAACGGTTATATTAGAGGATTTTAATATTTCTGATATCAGAAACTGTAGGCGTTTGCAACACTTCCAGCTATATAACGATGTGCACCAGATGAATTCAGTGTATAACAAAAATAATAGATATTTGGACTTAGTACTATGTTCTTGAGATAATACGTTGCGACGTCATTAGTAGTGAGTCGCCACTTGTAGATGAAGACWCATCACCCAGCATCGGTGGTCTATAAGTTTGCTAAAGCGGATCTAGTTACTTTGTATGTATGTAGCCATTCATGGCATTATAGTGAAACAGTGATTACTTTTACACCGAACTAGACTATTTAATAAAATCTTATGTATCAATGAAGACGGCTCTTTAGCCATATATGGTTTACCAAAGATACAATAGTAAAAATCAAGAAAAAGGACAGAATTAGAAGACTACAATTCCATTGGGCAAACGAATATAAAAAGTATATTTTATAAGTAGAAAATTCTATAAAATCAGATCCAAATATAATATGGCCGTACATTAATTTAAAAAAAACGTGACTAGCATTCCGGGAAAAATGATATACCAAGAAGAGGTCTGTCTTCAAAAGCAGTGATAGATCTAATTAACATAGAAAATTACCCAACAATTGTACCCTATTTGTGTGTACTGCACTAGACAGCGCTATCAGCTGGTCGTCGTCTATACTGATCTAACTAAAGCGTTCAATCCTGTTAACCACCAAATTTTGTTAAATAAATTGACTACTTTGGGTGTGTGTGACTTAATGCGTTTGTTATTTAAGTCTCTATGCTCGAGGGAAGATATTAGTATGTTGGAGGGAAGATATCAGTATGTTGAAGACAAAGAAACTGAATCTCCATGATGTCCAGTTAAGTGTGGCGTGACGCAAGGGTTTAATTTGTGTCCTTTGTTGTTTGACATATATATTAATGACGTAAGTGATTGTTTTTATTGAAAATTTTATTTATATGCTGACGGCCTGAAAATTGCAAATTCTGTATATTGTTGAATGGTGTGACAACAGTATAAAGAAACTCTGGATAGAGTGCAGTTTGTTCGCGATCTTGGTGTTCTTTTTGATTCGTCACTGTCTTTTACAATGCATATTAACGCAATATTAAGTAGTTGCATGAGAGCACTTGGCTTTCTACTGACACTGACATTGTCTGTTGGATGAATAAATATCATTACTATTATTATTTAATTGGCAATACATGTTTTCAGATGTTATTCTAGTATCATTCCTCATACAATAATCAGACTTGAAAAAATGTTGAACCGCTAAGAATTAGTTGATGTTGTCAAAGGAATTATTTTTGGCATCGAGAATTTACGCACAATGTTATCTTGACTGACGCCAACCAGGATGGAAGCTCTTCTTTGCTCGACAGGTGCTCAATTGATTCTTTTAAAACCTAACCAATTTAGATATGGTCGTTCAATTTTTACAAGAAAACCCAAGTATGGATACATCCCTATGAGCTAGAGACCAAAGAACAATCTAAACAGTGGAAGCATTCCGGGTCTCTCCACGACCTGAAGGTTGTTGACAAGGTTCTTGCCTCACGGGAGCATGTTAAACATCTTGATCATCTCCATCCAAAATCTGTGAAGTTTATTGCTTATACCTAAACAAAACTTACTAAGAAAAGAGGTTTCTCAAGAAAAGACTGCTAATTTGAAGAGACAAACACAAATAAAGATGGAGAGGATGCTGAATATGTCTAGAGGGGAAAGAATACTTCTTGTGATAAAGAATTCAAAAGAAACTATCGAAGAATATTCTAAATAGCTCTGGTTTTTTCTGAAGTTAGTGACACATGGAAAACGCTGGAAAAGTGTTGAAGAGAGATTATGAAACATATTATTTCTTATTTCTGAAAATACCAAAAGAGGCGGAATTAAACAAACGAAAAGACCAAATGGTCATTAGCAACTTCTGAAGACTACAAAAACAGCCAGCGATTTCCGAAATTTCGACCAATCTCCCCAGTCGACATCATCCATTCTGCAAGGAATTTGGCAACGCCGTCGGTGCGCAAACCCAAACAAAAAGTGAAAACAATCGGCTTTTCCTTTCGGCCGCCGCCATTCGGAACACTTTCCATTTTTGCAGCAACACACGCAACGCAATCTTTCGTAACAGTACTTGACCCACTAGCAATGGCCCAGTTGAAAGATTCGCGGGGCCCGCGGACAGCGGCGGGGSAGGGGGGGCCACGGCGCGGTGAAAGAGCCCCGCTCGGTTACGACACGCCGCTGCAGATTCGTTAGCTCGAACTATTAATGCAGCAATTGCCATGTATTTATATTTTATTAAATTGCAAATTAATAGGTAGCATCTAATCCACAAAACAGCTGAGACAGCTTATAAATTCGAAAAAATGGATCGTGAGATGTATTTTTAATATTAAAAATGTGAATATTTAAAGGGATCGCAAAAACGCGAACATATTGGCCGTGACGTCAGGTGTCTTGTAAATGGCCGCTTGTTTACATCTGGAGTCAGCGCGTCACGCATCAGCCTCAGCCCGTCAAATTATCAGTTTGTTGTTTGCGTTCATTTTGTAACAAGCGAATTAAAATACGCCAAGAAAAAGTGAAATACTTATGAGTTATGACTTCTGAAGGCATGTTCATTGTTATGGAATTGTGATCACAGTGGGTTGTTGGAAACATACTATTTGTAAACATAAAAATGTAAGAATCAAAAATGTACCCTAAACTTGACATTTATTTAAGAGGTCAGAATAAATATAAATTGCCATTTATTTTCGAGGCTGTTGCGGCTCGTTTCCGGTCTGGCTAACAGTCGAATATATGTCGAACAACGTCGTTCTTTATTATAACATTTCCCTCTATCAACTTAAAATTTTTCATATCCTCTTCTAGCTATAACAAAATGGAAACTGAATGGTAAACACTTACAATCCCAAAAAGAATAATAAAACTTACAGTAAGAATTAAGATGATCTTCACAACAGAAAAAAATGATTTGCGATTTCGGCATATCACGTCTAGGGGCCTTAAACAACTTTTTCATAAGTTGATAATCTCGAGGAACGGTTACAAAAATTTTGTTAGCTGTACTGGCTGAAGTACTTTTATAACCATGTACAAAACAACACTTGTTTTGTTTTCTAGACATAATAGATGCTTGTAAAACTACACAAATCACTTTTTGGTGCGACCTCTTACAATGTCCTTTCAATAAACACCACACAAGGATGATACTACACCATTAAACAGCACGCTCCTCGGTAATGTTTACATGACACTTGACGTCACAAGTTGAATAACCTTGGATAGAAGCGTTTTGGCGGTGAAACCTAAGATTCGAATTTCAGACCTGAATTCCCTACCTACAAATATTTATTTTAGTTTTAGGGAAGTGGAGGGGGTCATAGTTAATTAGAGGATAAATGAAGTACCCACAATCAAAACAGTTATGACTGTTGTCATAATTTTCCTAATTATACTAAATGAAAAATACAGGTTGTCCAAACTAAGATCCACGTCCTCCAAGATATCAGTTTTTCTCCAAAAATCAATTTCTACAAGTTTAGAAAAATGTGAAACTTGTCTTCTTTAACTTGAAGTGGGATGAAATTCTTTCTTGGTTTCAAAATTCTTGCTCTTCCCTCCAGAGCTCGAAGCCATCATTCCAAGTTTTTTTTTGTGGTATGAAGGACTAAGTTAGTTTCTATTATTGTCGTTCAATAAAGAAGTTAAAAAGTAAAACCAATAATAATTATCAAAAAGGCATATAGTACAGCACAACCAATTGAAGAACTAGAAACCCTTCTATAAAAATAACACGTGTGCCAGAGAGACAGTTGACTCTTAAACCTAGAACACGTGGGACAGTAAGTTAGTAGTCAGTACCTTCTCAGACGCAATCCTGTCTTTCAAAAATATATAATACTGTTTAGTAAAATACCCTGACTCTAGTTCTAATCAAGAAGTGTCTTCCAAATTGAACATATACAATGTTGAACAAGTCTGCATTCGTCGCCTGACGAGTTCAAAAAACAGCGAAACTCATTGGTCACGAGGTGCAATTTGCCAACCAAGATAGACGGTCTTTTTGCAGGAGCTTACACTCAACGTCCTGGAACACAACCCAAGGAAAACCCTACTCTTGAGCATGACAGTTGTGTAGCGTCTTCAGCTCTAAGAAATCGTCACTCAACTGCTGTAGATATTAGAAACAATCTTCAACGTGTTAGAAACATAAATATTAGCGAACGAACCGTTAGAAGACGGCTGAATGGAGCTGATCTGAGATCTAGAAAACCATCTGCAGAACCCGAATTTTCCAGGGTACATTTCGCTAGGAAGCATCAAAATTGGAATGCA
The DNA here is from genome assembly GCA_025024175.1 of Rhyzopertha dominica. Lineage (NCBI taxonomy): Eukaryota > Metazoa > Arthropoda > Insecta > Coleoptera > Bostrichidae > Rhyzopertha > Rhyzopertha dominica. Next base: position 5,035,370 of record QCXZ01000003.1, on the reverse strand, counting down.
GATGGCTGAAGATGTGTGTTGTTCACCGATGAATCCAAATTTTACCMACMATCCCCGCGTGCTTGCGTAAAGGTCTGGAGAAAAAGTGGACTTTMACTGCTGACAAGTATATACATAAATGAGATACTACAAGATTATATTGTCCCATATGCACCATTGTCAGTTGATATCTCCAACTTGATTGAGGTTATGACAAAAGAATGCCGAAGGTAACACGAGCGTACCTTAAAACCTTCTACCAAAGCGTGTCAATGGTTGACAAGTTTTTCATTGGATGTGACACCCAAGGGTCTGAAAAACTAAACGTTTGGATATGCAACTTGGACGACGCTTCATCAGACTATTTTTTTGTAGGCAATTTTAGTCAAGTTCTTAGAAACTCAAGCACTGGAAGAAGACAAAATTTTCCAAGGAAACTAACCTTCAACATTACGGAGAGTCTTTCCATTATCATGTACGAGTACGCAGTTTCCTAGATACTTGTTTTCCCGAAGAATGGATGGCTGAAGAGGCCCCAGCTAGGTCTCCTGATTTAATCAAATTTTCTTTCTCGAACCCTCTTGCTTTTAAATATTTTGAAGGGGAACGTTCTGGGGATGAAGAATTAACTACGAGACTATGAAACTTTAAGTTCAAATTGATCTGTTTTGGCTCAGTTGGAACACCTGAATATGGAATTCTTTACGAAATGGTATCAAACATTCAAAATCTGTACCCAAAGTCAACGAAACGAAAAATTTGACAACATAGAATCATCATCGAACAAACCTCATCTCCTTCGTTAACATTCTCGCCCACAGAACACCACAACCTACGGCGCTGCACTTCTGCAATGGAGCCAGTTGCCACATAGTGACATTTAGCAATATCTCGAACGTATCACGGTGAATTATTTAAATACGGCTCAATTTGGTAAAGCTCGCGGTTGCCCAACTCGGCCGATGTTCGACTTCGATTGGCATCTGGGTCGCCATTGCACGAGCTGGAGCAGCGGCGGCGACCAAACAGGGCAACAGGGGGCGCTGAACAAAAATACGTGTGGAAAAATCGATCCGAAAGATTAGAGCTGCGATGTGGTTTGACATGATGCGAATATAAGTGAAATTTGTTTTTAATTGTGAATTCTAATATTTATTTTTGCTAAATAATGGCTAGACAATATATAAAAGAGCAATTTCATAAACACAAAGCATGCATTACGTCATGCCGGCACGCGAATAACCGAGAAAACACCGATACAAAAGTGTAATTACGCAATTGCTCTGATGAATGAAAATTCTCCTGGAAACTAAACAGCGGAAATGATGGCTCTTCCGGTCGTGAAGCGAACTATACCTATTGACGGGGGCTGGCAAAAACAGAGGAAACTGACGCTTTTTGTCGGCGAATGCTAACTATTTTACAATAACCACTCAAAATAACTAAATACCTGAATCCGGATGTGGTAATCTAAATGCGAACTACAGAAGGTGTTCGTTGTCAATAAATCCAGGAATTGTAGTCGTTAATTCGATAAAGTGTTTTGACAATTCGATTGAAAAAGCTTTTTTCATACAGTCCTTATTCATAACTGACTTTGCTAATTATTTTTATCTGGTCCCGCCATCAATAGACATGGCTACGAAGTTAAACGTGTTTGGCTATTAAAAACTTAATTACTGACACTCTTGTTAATGGGCATACGTTATTCCTGTTTACTTTTCTTTCGCCAAAATTATAAGTATTCAAATCATCACTTTAAAGTACTTTAGCCTTCCCATTAAACGCATGTCCAGTGGTATGAAACCTTAGATTTATTATGCTCTGATCAACCATTAAATCCTACGATTAGTTCATTCGGTATTCCTGTCTGAGGAGTCCTAACAAGGACGAAACTAGTCACAGGAAGAATTTTTTCGAAGGGCTTGCGATCAAGGTAACATCTCACAACTCTAGACATTATAGATAATAAATTTTGAAATATTTTAGGCTGCACTAATAACGGGAGTGTCTGGCGCCTGTCGTTGCTGCGAATTAATGAATTTGAAAATCAGTTATGTAGAAGACAGGGGCGCATATCGATACCAGATACCAAGACGGGTATTTCACGAAAATTCCCAATAATAAAAGGATTCTCCATCAATGTTGTGAAGATATGTAGAAAAAACTTGCCCTTAGATCCAAAGAACTTATCCAACGACAGCTTCTTTTTACGATACACTTATCGAGAGTGTACTTCACAACCTGTTGGACTCAACAATCTGTCGAAAGTCCTTTAAGAGTTGCTTCATTTTTGAATCTGGCAAATGCAGAAGCTTATAGCGGCCATTGTACAAGGCAGGCGTCAGCAACCTTACTGGTTAATAAAGGCGCTGGCCTCACAACAATTGAACGACATGGTGGGTGGAGAAGCTCCGCTACAGCAGAAAGCTATATTGATGATTCCATTTCTAATAAGTTGGACATTGCAAGGAAAATCCAAGGTTCTGCTGGTACTAGTCACACCTTGCAGATTTAGCAAGAACTTCGACAGACATGCGTTCTAAAACCGATGACAGCTACAAACCTTATGTTAATGGCAAACAATAGTTGTTTTAAGAAGTACAGAGAATAATCCCAAATTGTCGACGCGAAAGTTAAAGATTACGAAGAAATAATGTCAGGCAGGCCCGTTAGGACCAAAAAAAAGCTCTCACCTGAGAGCTGAAAAATTTTAACGGCACCAATGGTTTGTCGACAACTGTAACCAAATGCGAGACTTTCGCTACCCTAGATTTATTCGAACTTAATAATACCCTTCTGGAAAAAGCATAATATAGCTACATGTCGTTAGCGTACTGATACACCTGACAAAATTTTAAGTATTTCGAGAAGTTTACAACATATAAACCAAATAATAACGGGCCTAAAACAGACTCCTGTGGAGTTAAAATATCCTGTGGAGGCTACGATCAAGTCACGATTCAACAGAACAGTTAGTTTCTTCTGATTAAAAACAAATCATTAGCTCGGTCTGTCAGAATAGTTTCGTACACCTCAAGACTCAGCAGACAGAATATTACCGGGTAACAAATTATACTACGCTTTCGACGCTCCTTGGAATTAATCTAACTACCTAAATACGCTCCCTTACCTTGAGATCCTTGAAAAAGATGGAGTTCCTCGCCCAGTCGACTTGCGAGAACAGATTCTGGTCCAACACTTTACACATAAGTTCAAATAGGTCCACTTCACACTGATTGTACGTCTGGTTCTGCAGGAGCGAGTACAGCGAGTTCTGCCACTCCCTGTCGTCGATCGCCTGCACAAAGTCTCTAATCKGAGGTGACATCTTCCCGGGAGGGGGCGCGCTACCCCCGGCCGGGGCCCCGCCGTCGAACTGGAAGGCCTTCGGGCTGAGCGAGTGCGGCGACGTCGTCGTCGAGTTGGCGGTGCCCCACAGCTTGTTCTCCGGACCCATCAGCATCGACGCGTGACCGCCCGGGACGCCGACTATCTGCAGGGCGGGCTGCTGACTGGACGAAGGGGGCGCCAACGCGGCCTGCTGCGACAGCAGAAGATTGGGATCAGTGGTGGCGGGGTAGTCGGGTCAGATCTAGTCTACATGTGCAGAGGAACAAGGAGGGGAGTGTATTAAAGTAATGTGTGATGATTTAAGGATTCCATGCCAGGTGAGGGAAGGTTAGTGCATGTCGGATGACTGGGGAGCGTAGAAAGGGTGAAACTGTCAAAAAAGAAAGAGCGTGTTAAGTGGTATTCGAGCGTCCACATACTCCCTCTGTATTTTCTTCTTCCCACCACAACATGCGGTTAGTACATTCGAATAAGAAGAATGGGAATGGCAGTGTAATATTAAGCAGGCTCTAATTTAAAACAATGTAATGATCGATTACCTAAATTGTAGGGCATTTTCTTTATCTCGGTTGTTTTAAGCTTAAATTAATGTAAAGCTTTCTCCTCATAAGCAGACGTAAGAAGATAAAAGGGTTAGACAGTGAGAAATCCATTAAGTACCACTACGTGAAAATTTTGAAGAACTACTTTCTAATCAGTACAGTGTTACAAACAAAAACTACAAAAACATCAGTTATGATGTTCACCGGAACGAAACCTTAAACAGCTGAAGGGTCCCAATCAAATACCTGAACCAATACAATTATAGATATTACGTTGACCAAAAGCTTCATTTTGAAAAACTCACCGAAAAACCAACAAAAGCTTTGTGTGCTTTCAAGGGGATGGTTAAAAGAACGTGGGAATTAAAACAAAAAACGATTTATTGGATTCATTCCGAAGCCTCAATCCATAAAGTGCTAACGCGTCCTTGTAGTGGTGGCACAAATTCATCAACAATAGTGCAAAAGACCAGCTATACTATTTAAAATCGACCCCTAGTACTAGGAGGTAGTCAGGGGTGCAACCAGAGATACCGCCCTCATCTTTGTAGTTGAGATCAAGCAGCAAATCTGGTACTGCGATCAGTAAGTGAGAAGAAGAATCAATGTGAATTTGTGTGCTGCTCACAACTCATTGAAATTTGTACATATAGATGGGTGGACCAAGTAGGTATACGCAAAAATAGCCCTTAAGCCAAATTATTATAAGAATTTAAATTATATGAAGCACTTTGGAAACAACATTCCGTATACTGTAGTTTTTGTCTTATGGATCGCTTATAAGAAATTACCTAAAATTAATCCTCTAGAACACACCAATTTTATTAAAAAATATATCATATCATATATCATCTATTTAAGTATTGGACAATGCCTCGTATCATAGCCGAAGAAAAAATCCCCAGCCAACTAGTTCATGGCGAAAAAACGACATAATTAGATGGCTTAATGAACACCTGGAGATATCTATTGAAAACCTTATTTACTGAAAATGCCTAAAGAAAGTGGGCAAACCAAAAAAAGTTTGTACTATGTTGAAGAATTAGCTCATCAATATCGGCATGAAAAATTAAGGCTTTTCCCATATCACTGTAATTTCAATCCTATTGAGCTGATAAAGGGGGTAGCCAAAAACTTTGATAAAAACATCGCGAAGTTAGGCTCTAAGGGGGATGATGTATTGAAAATGTGGGAAGAAGCTTTGGGCCAAATTGCAACTGAAAAATGGGTGTCGTTCGTAGAATAAATAATAAAAAGGAAAAAGTTATTAATGAAATTAGGCCTCTAATTTTTACCGTTAACACGGAGGGTAGTGAGCACGAAGATTCTGACTATTTCGCGGATTTTTAAAATTCCATGTTGTGTATATTGTATTTATTTTGTATAAACATGATAGGTATGTTGAAATATGTTCTAGAGGATTTAAACTCTATTTTAATTCTAATTTCTTATCATTGTTCCATAGGAGAAATTACAAGAGAGAACTGCAGTATACGGAACGTTAGAATTGTTTGTTTCCAACAAGCTTCATACAATTTGAAGGGCCATTTTTGCTTATACCTGCTTGGTCCACCCATCCAATGTGTTCCGAGTGGTACACAAATTCACATTGATTCTTCTCGTTACTTGTACTTGATCTCAACTACAGGTTCGTACCTTTTGTTGCACCCCTGACTACCTCCTAGCCCTAGGAGTCGATTTTAAATAGTATAATCAAGCTACAGCAATGCTGCTGGATCTGCCGATGCACCTTGCTATCACCTAAAGTTATCCGTACAATGACCAACAACCAAGCAACCCTATAACCCGTTGAAACTATGTGCTTCAAGGTGGTGAGCTCCATAWCTTTGAGRATGTAATTAGAGTTATTCTGGAGTAGGTTTGTGGACACCAAAGGATCGAAGGTGGTGATGAAGCTAGCTAAAGGYGAACTAAAAAAAGCTCAGCAGGACTCATAGATTTACAAATAAAATATCAACAAAAGCAACTGTCAAAACTATCTCTGAACTGAAAATATCTAAGGATCTTAGTACGACATAGCAAGATACAGATAAAATAATTATTCACACGACTAAAGAGATAAAAAAATTGGAAAAGGTAGTAGTAAATCACAAACAAAAGGAGAACAGACTGTACACAAGCAAATACGCATTTCCCCAAACACATCTTCCATCAAAAGAATTTCATCATCACTATCCACACCCCAAAAATATTTTCAGACATGCCACATCCGCACCACTTACTTGACCGAGCGCAACGGCTATGGGACTTGGTGAGGAGTCAGGCGACGACGTCAGCGATGAAACCTGAGGTATCTGAATTTCCTGCTTGATGTGTATGTTGGGGAATGGGGATGCACCGGGTTGGTTGCCGTACATGCCGCCCTCGCCCAGCGATCCTCGCAAAGTTTGGGCGGCCAGCTGCCGTTGTCGCATCATTTGCAGCTTCCGCGCTCTGTCTCTTTTGTACATCGGACCAAATTTGTTCCTACCGCCTCTCATCCGATCTGCTCGTACCGCTGGAAAGAAGAAGGATGGATTAGATGTATTTGGTCAATAGATTAAAAATGATAGGTCAACGCTGATGCTAATTTGTCTCTAGAACTACGGATGGGATACATGTACAGTAAAAGTATGAAATGTTAAACGATAGATTACCGTGGGATATCATAAATACCTCTGCAGCACATTTTCATGTGCACATACACTACAACAAACCAGTAATTCAGCCTTAAGTAAAAGTTTTCTAACGTTCTTTGTAGCATATTTAGAGGTAAGTTCTGAATTTCTGCCCGATTCGTTGTTTGAAATGTTCTGCATTATGTGGTCAATCAGCATAAATACGATTTTTCAGATACACCCACAGGAGAAAATCATGCGGCGTCAGATCAGGGGAACGTGCTGGATATTCTATCGCAATCCATCTGTTTGAAAATATCGCTTTCAAATATCCACGAACGTTGACTGAAAAATGGGGCGTTACACCATCTGGCTGAAATCGTATCTGTTCGGAAGAATGCGCAGCATTTTCACCATTAGGGAACAGGCGAATAAGTTCTAGTATAATGTGCTCGCGCAAGAGCTGTAAATACTTCACCGCATTCAAATTTCCATCGATGAAAAAAGGTCCAATAATGTGCTCACCGATAATACCACACCAGACATTTATTTTCTGAGGGTGCTGTGTGTGGACTTGTTCCATCCAATGTGGATTTGTGTCCGACCAATATCTGCAATTATGTCTATTCACATTACCATTGAGGAAAAAAGTCGCTTCATCAGGAAACCAAATCCAATTTAAATGTTTCTATCTTCATCTATCATGTTCATAGCAGTTTAGCAAAATTCTATCCTACGATCGAAATCACCTTCGTTCGGTTCTTGTAATAAGTGAATTTTGTATGGATGAAACTCTTTTTTCAAAATTTTCTGAACAGATCTTCTGCTAACATGGTGAGTGAGAGCACGCTGTTGTACGGTACACTTGGGATTCTCTTGCACATCTGAAATGACATTCAAACTACATTCCTTACTCGTAGCAACCTTTGGACATCCTGGTTTTTGACAATTTTTAACACCGCCGGTTTCGTCCATACATTGCAATGTTTTAATAACTGTCGATCTGGAAATTGGTTCACGATCTTCATGAATTTCATTGTAGAGTGCGACTACTTCCGAATAACTTCGCCTTCTATCTCCATAACCTATCATCATCAAAATTTCGATGCGATCATATTCAGTTAACTGAGGCATTGCGATTGCAAATTTCACGAGGAAAATGGAGACATTTGGAGTTTTTGTTCTTACTTAGCGATAACGAATATGGTTTTTATCTAGAAGACTTTGCAAGGCCCAAGTTTGTTATCACATTTTTCTCAACTCAGAAGAAACAAATTATACAAGTGTGATATATTTTTGAAATCAGGAAAGATATCATTTTCAATGATGTGCCCATTTAAAAAAATGCAACTTGCGCCCCTATCTCGGAAACGAGAGCTGAGTTGAGTTGAAAAAATTCCTGAAAATGAATTTTAATTACTCATAGGGCAACTTTGRAGCGACCCGGTATATTTGTTGTGCGAGCACCATTATTCCAKATCAACTAGAGAAGTTATTCTCATGATTTAAAATCATATTATGCCAGACACTTAATATTCAAGAGATTTCAAACCCGTGAGGTAATATGCAATACCATATTACGACCATCCAATCTAAACATGAATGTAACTTGGTCAATAACGGCAATAATCCTTCAAGGATACTCTTCGATTTACCGCGGAGTGCAGTTGGAAAATGCTCTTTTTATTCCACCTCGTCCAGCAAAAACAGTACGTCGTGACTCATCTAAATAAATTCTTGTCGGTTCTTAATCGGCTTGGGAACGGATTAGCAAAAATTACACAATTTTATGTATACAATCGTGTGTATGCACACGAGCTGGATTGCGTCACCGCCGGAGCATACATATTTGTCGACAGGTATTGACTCAATGTATCGTGTCCCACATACGGTCGCATTCATCTTTAAAGGCTTCGATAGCAAACAATAATTAATACATTAGCTTAGGTCGCTTGCTGTGTCGAAAATTAATTAAGTGTGGCGATAGATTTTGCGTTGATGAGGCGGCTGCTTTAGGGTTGGGCTTTATAAGGTCTTGCTTTAAAGTGTAGTTGTTTGTTGATGTTAGAGCTTCACGTTTTAGAGACCGGTCTTTAATGAATAGGGTTTGAGCTATAAAAGGAGTCATTACTCTACAGAAATTAAATTAGCTGAAATATTATAAAACAGAATAGTGAAGAATGATGCGATTTTCATTGTACTTTTACCTATTGTAATAGCAACCATCCAGTGTAATTGTTATGTAAATGTAGTTGTGTATTTATTTCAATTAAAGGTTGCATTGAAGTTTTGGCGAACCTTAATGGCATATTTTTAAACTTGTACTGTCTACAAATACATATTCCAAAAACAGAAAACTCTCCGGAAATATTCTTTTGTATATCTATAATTATTGATAAGCTGGAGGCTATAACAATTCACATATAATTAATAAAACAGGCTATATGGAACCTTATACTTACAGAAATTTGAAGCTAGGTGTAAATAATAAATATGTGCAACAGAGTATTTTCAGGAAACATGAGTTATAAACCATAAATGACGTTGTCAAAAAAATTAATTAATTTGTTTTTTATGTCATTTCCTTCGATAGCAGATAGATGTAGATATTGCTTAATTCTTGTGTGTCCGATTTTTTATTCATGAAATTATTAATTTTATTGATGTGGTACATTTCCAAGATTCGCCTTTTATTGGTATTAATTTCAGTATCCAACATTTTTACCCCATCCCAATCTATTGTGTGGTTGTTGTTAACTGCATGTGTGGCTAACGCACATCGGTCTCTTTTCTTAGGAATTTCGCTTTTGTGTAATGATATTTTGTTTTTTTACCCACTCAGATGTGTTGGTGTTTTTGATTTTAATTTAGTAAACAACATTTTTGATATTGCGTTTTGCAATTTTAATATTTTTCAAATTAAATTAAATTCTTTAGAATATTGCCAAAAAGATTAACGACGTCTAGTGACACTACTTCATGATTTAGAAATGTGTACGATGGAATGAGAAATTTAGTTCTAAGCCAAACAAGTAGTAATAGGGCTGAAACACAGAAGTATGGGTCACTACCAAATATCACGGGACTAACTTCAAAATTAATTAGAACATTTAATTTGGAAAATATTAAAACTGCAAGACGCAATACCAAAAATGTGTTCAAATCTGTTAACAAAATTAAACTCAAAAACACCAACGAAATTTAAATCCAGTGTAACTGACTGTCTAAAATGTAACACTTGTGATAGCATATATGTGGGTCAAACATCTCGGTGGGTTAAAAACAGATTATCATTACACAAAAGCGAAATTCCTAAGAAAAGAGACCGATGTGCGTTAGCCACACATGCAGTTAACAACAACCACACAATAGATTGGAATGGGGTAAAAATGTTGAATACTGAAATTAATACCAATAAAAGTCTAACAAAATTAATAATGTCGTGAATAAAAAATCGAATACACAACAATTAAGCAATATCTACAACCATCTGCTCTCAAAGGAAATGACATAAAAACAAATCAATTAATTTTTTTGGCACGTCATTTATGGTTTAAAACTCATATTTCGTGAAAATACACCGTTGCACATATTTATCACTTACACCTAGCGTCAAGTTTCTTAAGTATTGAGGTTCCATATAGTATGTTGTTTTAATTAATGTAAATTGTAGATGCTCTGAAGAAAAATTTAAATAAATTCGAAAGCTCAGCCTAAAGAAAAAAGAGTACTCTCTGTGTGTAGCTTTACAGGTCGACATACTCTAAATTACTTGTTGTCTATTATTATTGTATAGTTAAACAACTTATTTGTTTATTTTTTTAATTTATACGCTACACTATTAAAGCTTCACTATCATATCTATTTTATCAACCATTTTCCCATCTTTTCCGTTAAAAATCCAAAATTGTACATATTTGATGTATGGTGCTTCAGTTTGTGTATACGTACACCTCACTTACATCAATAAAGGGCGCACTGATTGTGAAGTTTGCCCACGTTTTCGAAGTCAATAAGATGGTTGTGCATATAATTACTGCATCGAATTTTCTGGCAAAACCTGTCGACGAGATAGCGGGCTTATAGTTTACCCAGTCCAAATATTATCGCGATTACGTTGATCAAATAAAATAGCAAAGAAATATGTCTACCGATTTCGAAGCTATGAAAAATAATATATGTTGTCAGATGTAGATAGCTAATGCTGGTGTAATGTTTTTTTATAGTTCTTAAATATACAGGATTTCATGAAAGGAAGCGAAAATCTCTTTCTAGTCATGATTGCATGGTGACAATTTCTTCAACTCCTACTGTAGGATACTTGATGAATTCTATTTATCCACGCATCCACACATGGCATTTGTCTAGTGTACATCATGAACGAAAAATTCGCGACTTGAAAAGAGTGTTAATCATAACAAATACCCAATATAATAATAATAATAATAAACGACTTTATTAGACACAGTAGGTTAAATACAATCAAAACTATTATTTTGAATGTAATAGAAAGAAAAGAAAAATATAAAATATATATACTGTATTAACCTACCCAATTATACGAACCAAGCAAAAATATTTTTTGTAAACTGGGAAGCATGGCGAAGTCTAGCAAAATGCTATTCTACTTAACCACGCATCCCAAGCTATAATAGGGCATAAATGCGGAAAGAAGAAAAAAAATCAACAAATGCAAGAAAAAAAACAATGGAAAAAAAGGCTTAGAAGGAAGAGAAAGTCCAGTTGGCAAGCAAATTTCATCTAATTTGAGTAACAAAAAGGTACTCTTTTAATTTATATTTAAACTTATTAATATTATACAGTTTGAACTGACGTGGTAAGGCATTGTACAATTTAGCAGCATTGAAAGGGAAAGCTCTACGAAACAGAGCTGTACGGTGGCGGGGCACAACAAAACTGTCCCTAAATCGAGTGTGTCTAGAGTGAATATCTGAGTGATATGATAATCGACCATTCAAGTTAAAGTTAGGAGATAGAATGGTAAGTATTTTATGAACAAAACAGTTAAGATGACACTTCTTACGATTATCCATGTTCAACCAAATTAAGTCATTTATAAACGACGTGATAATATGATCACGTCTACGCAAACCATAGACATATCGGCAACATGCATTCTGTACTTTCTGCACACGACTTTTCTCGTTAGCATCCAAACAATACCCATAAATAAAGTCACAATAGTTAAAATGCGATAATACAAGACTTTCACATAACTGTTTCCTTAGTAAGAAATTTAAAAAATATCTACTCGAATGTAATAATTTTAAAGCAGAGAATGCCCGTTGTATTAGCTTTGCGGCACGTTCCCTAAACCGAAGTGCACTACCTATAATAACACCCAAATTTCGAGTGTGATCTACAAACGGAACATTACACCTGCTAGAGTTACCGACATAGAATCGCATACATATTTTTTTGCCAAAACACATAACCAGTGATTTAGAAGGGTTTAATTCTAAGTTATGCTTCTCAGACAAAGTTCTGATTCTATCTAGTTCCTCATTAATAAGTATAGATGAAGCTAAGCAGTCCTCAGGTATGAAATGATGATAAATCTGGGTGTCATAAGCATATGCTTGAACCTTACACCTACTCACAGATTTAATTATATCAGCAGTATATATAATAAACAATAATGGGCCTAGAATAGACCCCTGAGGAACTCCAGTCAATATTTTTGAATTATTGGAATAACGGTTACTGGAAAATATTTTTTGACATCTATTGCTCAGATAAGATGACACCAAAGAAACTGACGATGAAGAAAATCCACAGTATCTTAACTTGGCACACATCAATATGGGATTAATAGTGTCGAAAGCCTAAGAATAATCCAACAATACCAAAATCGACGCTAGACCCTCATCAGTTGCTCTAATAATCTCATCAACAATACAAGTTAAAACTGTAGCTGTAGAGAAGCCCTTTCTAAAGCTACACTGATCATCGGGGATGAGGTCATTATTAAGCGCAAATTCATAAATTTGTATGTACAAGATTTTTTCGAAAATTTTAGAGACAACGGGTAATATGCTTATAATACGCAGGTCCGATTAACTAGCAGGATTTGGTTTTTTAGACAACGGCAATCCTACTGCAGTTTTCCAAGCAAGTGGAAAATAGGACTTCTCAATGCAACAATTAATTATATGCATAATGTAAGATATCAATGTGAGGACTGCAGTATCTCAACATAGCCAGAGTCATGCCGTCATCCCCAGATGCCTTAGACGTGATTGAACACAAGGCACTATGAACATCATCCATCGACACCAGAGCAAAATCAAAGTTAAGATTGTACTTCAAATAATGATTTTGATAAATTCAATCAATTCGTTAGACAAATCATATAAACAACAGTTCTAAAGAATATAGTTCTGTTCACTATTTGACAGCTACAAATTATTTATGATCGCAGGTCAGACTTTGGATTTCTGCGCATACCATGCCATAAGTCGGCTTCCACCTCTTTTAATGATAATGTGATAATAACATTTTTCGGTAGAGTTAGAAAATGAACAGTCTTATTACAAAAGAACGATACCAATTTTGTTCCAAAATCTTTAAAAGCTAGATAACGTCTTTGTACTTCGATATTAAGGCTACATTGTATAATTTTTCGACGCCTATAAAACAATTTATTTTCGATCGTCTAGCGAAGCAAAATCCGACAACACCGACCATAGTATTTATATCCCAAGGCAAAGTGCTTCCCGCGGATGTGTGTATGCGTGCTTGCAGGAGTTGCAGCGTCCTTGAGAACAGGCGTCTACATCGGCGGTGCATTTTCAACACTATTGTCAGCAAAACATACCAAACAGTCATACTCCGTTGTGACAGGTCAGGTGCGACTGCGAAACACGGTGATTAATCGCATTGTTCGTGGATTCAGTTGCCAAATGGCGAAATAAAAACGAAAGGCGAATGATAGTTATTTTTCTGCACTATTCGAGCAACGCCATAGGGTATGCATTCAAAGTTCAGCATGCTCATGAGTTTCAACGACATCGAAACAGTGGTTGCCTATCAACAAAAAAGGTTTCAAATCTTTAACTTTGCCATAAAGAAGAGTCAAACTTTAAAAACGTTGATAGACAAAACTTATGTTTACAATAAGTATTTCATTTTTTGGCATAGCCGCCATTATTTTCTATGCACTTCTTCCACTATTTTGGAAGCTCTAATTATGTGGCACGTGGCACTTGTAGCAGTGACCCCAGTAGGCATGTAATCCTTCAAAATTTCATCACTTGCGCCCGAGAGTTGCGCAGGAAATTTTTTGGGTTTCGGCGAAAAAAGGTAGCGCTATTCTTTGTTCTTTTGGCTTCAGGTTGATAAAAATGCACCCACGACTTATCTCTAGTCACCACTGTCGTCAGAAAGGCGTCGCCTTCTGTTTGATACCGACGCAAAAGTTCACTCGCTGGACAGACAAACATAAATTTCCATAGAGTATGCTTCATTCTACGATGAATATCAATGAGTTTTACGCCTTCACAGTTTCAAGAAACGAATAGCATAACGCTCTTCCTCCCTGGGTTCCAGGGCAATTTTGAAAAAGTGAAGAGTTTCAGACCATTAGACCTGCTATTTCTGCTGACGAGACCGCATCACGGCAAAACGCTCGCCGCCACAAGCAAGTAGGTAGTACGGGAAGCGAACGCAGACGCTCAGTCGGTAAAACCTTGAAGTTAAATAGCTCGATCTATAATTAGGCGCAATCAACTCAACTGCATGTTTTCAGCCAATAATTTTTGCCGGCTTTGTGGCCTAACTTGAACGGGAACAAGTCAAGAATGCGGAATAACTGCGCACAGGCGAAATCTAAAGGTCGGTTTGGATACTTGATCTTTGTTTTGGCAGTGGTAAAAGGAGGTAGTATGATGATGAATGGCGACTCCATTTAGGGAAGCTGTGTATGTTTCTTTTATTTGAGTAGAGGTGACTACAGCATTTCCTTTTGTAAGTAATACACTAGGAGCTAACTTCAAAGTTTTGAAATGGAAAAAGATAACCAAGGGATGGCAAGTGGGCCCTAAAAAGCTTAAAAATTCCTCAACTAGTCAAATGAAAAAGCGAATGTAAACAGTAATATTCAGACTTGTACTTGTACAAAAGGAACCACAGTACCTAGTGTACCGGATCAAAAACCAAGTCCATTTTTCTGGAAGCCAACAAGAAACCTGCATTTAGTCTATCTGATATGCTGCCGGAGACGGAAACCTAACAGAAGCTTCTACAGTATCGTGACAGTAGAAAATCAACAACTTAATTGCAAGCTAAAAAATGCACCCCTAATAGTTGAATGCTAATTACATCGATGTCTGGGCACAACCAGTAATTACTATAACCGCACCTGATCATAATCTATAAAAGTCGGCTAATCATAATATCATGCATTATTCGGAAATAACCGGTTCTACTCACGCATGTGCATATTAAAAAGTGATACTATTTTCTAGCATAAAACTCACCAGTATCGACTACTTGGACACTCCGTGGGTGTGTTATCGCGTTAGGAGCAAATTGCCTACTGGTTAATTTGTGTAGTGCGACTATGAATCATTGCTATTATGCAAAGACTAGAATACATTTTTATTGTGAGGAAAAAATGCGGCTTTCAACTGTAGTATTCCGTTTGGTGGTAAATAAATCGTAGAATGGGATTGTGTTGCGACATCCTGTTTAATTTGCATGAATTGCCTTTGTTTGTTGGTAAATAAAGCGATTTAGCTACTATCTCGATTAGCACTGATACGTAAAACAAAATTGAAAGTCAAATCAGAAATACGTGTTATTAACACAACAAGTCTTAGGTTTGCGGCAGCATCTAGGAAAAGAAACTGACTCGGTAAATGCTTGAAGATGTATACAACTTAATCTAGTTGGTTGGAGGTGACCCTCAAAATAGACTAAATCCGCAAACCATTCTCCCTAAGCAATGTCGGTTAAGTCAGTTAGCAAAAGCTGGAGCAAATGAAACCCAATTAATCATATTAATAGGACAGGAAATGACAGTTCTTTAAGCAGTACTTGCAACTCGACAAAGCGGAAACAACAAAGTTCAGGTTTCGTCACTTTTGACTTCATCAAATAGCACAGTTTCCAATATAAAACATCAACTGCAACAAATTACAATATTTGTGTTCTTAACCATAAAAGTATTTCATAAATAAATATGTGCCAAATTACTGAACTACACTCGTCCAAACCAACAACTGAAAACCATCATTTTATTGTTAAAACGTCAATATTGACAACACTGGGCATTTTGAAGTAGTGTCTTTAATAACTAAAACATTTMTATMTAAATAAGGTCTAAAAAAATCTTGTCCAAGATMKTTGCAGGCCAGAGGATTGAATGCAACTCTTCTTTTTACTAATATAGTATTTAACWTTTTTAGGGCTAAAAAWTGTCAGAAACGTTGTAAAAAGAAACATTGTAGTAAGAAACAGAAAGATAAGGAAACAATACATTTTCAGAAACCTWTAGAATCATCTTGTTTTACCTCTMTTCCATAGCTTGGTTTTCTAAAGTAATATAAATTGCCTTCTGTAAGAACATCCACGTCTTTGAGTGCAACAATTTAAATCCCACCGTCTTAATATAGCCCTTCGAAATACTTTTTTTAACAAAATTTTCTAATCTTACGGATATGTGCTCTACTCTGGAAGTGATAGTTACTTACCCATGAAAGACATGTGACATAGTAACTTTCTCAAAAAGTAATGTCAAAATTTAAGCCAAATATGACCACTGCTGTTGACTTTAGAGGTAATCTTGTGAATTCTTGGGAAGACATGAAGAGAACGAATATGAGACCAAAAAGACCAACAACAGCAACAAATGCTGAAATGACTCAAAAGGTTGAAGCCGTGGTTATTCAAGATCGTTGTGAGATCTCCACCATTAGTATGGCACTGGAAATATCTGTACTTACTCTTCATGAATGATGTGTCCGTGAGATGGGTTCCAGGATCATTGACCCTGCGTAGAGTAGAACCGTCATGGACGCGGAAACAAAGTCAAACCAATTGGTAGATGCGCAAAGGGTCTCGACGCATGCAAACGTCTGCTCGAAAATTGATGCATAAGCAAATGTGCGATAGAAAACGAACCAAATTTTGCAATCAAGAAGTGTTGATGTCAAAATTAGACCATTACCCAAGACCGCAAACTTTATAGTTAATCAACCCTGCCCATGGTCCCAGTCTGGTTCCATTGAAGTTTTACCTGTTTAGATTGCTAAAGGACTTTCTTGCGGATCAGGAAGAAATATTTCTTACGAAAATTAGGCATCKGCATTAACACAAGKCGTTTTAAAATTCTTCGATCACTTGGGCCATTAGTCGAATTTAGATCTAAAAGAAGTCTCAACTTCCTGAATAGATCCATACTTCTTCCTTCTCCTCTTTAATAAACCCCTCATCCCACACCCGCCTAATCGCTTCTGGCAGCTTGCCAAACTGTTGCTAATGGTCCCTTCCGCTTTGTCTAGCCGACCCAGAAAAAATAAATGCACAATTCCAAGGCCACCCCTTCGACAACACGCGATTGCTACCTCCCCCAGGTGTTGTACGCARCRCAGCMGTCGGTTCTAACCATCATCGTCCGGCACCTGTTTCCGCGGCCTAGTATGCGCCACTAGTCGCTTCTACTATACACGTCGGTAACATCGTCGGACGACTTTCTCCGGCCTTGAAACGCTTGCATAACGAGCATGTTATCGGAGGCACAAAGAGCCGCGAGGCGGCGTTGCCGTCATTCCGGGTCTAATAATAGACAAGCTCGAGTGTGGGTCTTGCTTTGTGGGGCAGCATGTCGATACGGAATACTAAATGAATCAAAATCGACCAACAGAACGATCATTAACATTTGCTCTCTTCAATATAGTCCATTTGTTTTTCTGGTGTTGAAGCTCACTTGTTTTGGTGTTCTTCCCTGATATCGCCAATACACTTTAAAACCTTGTAAATCAACCAGGACCGTATTAATTTTGTTTAATACAAAAGGCATTCGTGTATATTCGAACTGACAAAATGGAGCAGAAAACGCAATTTTCCAGCTCTCTCTTCTTTCATGTGAGTTTGATGGAACCCGCTAGCCAAATCGAGTGTTGTAAAATAGTTTAAATGTCTTAGTTGATGCACCATATAGCAGGTAAATATTAATTCTTTAATGTTGTTTCCAAAGATTATGGGGGTCGATAACGTTGAAGTTTCCACAACAAAGCAGTTGTGCTCTCATTTTTACTGTGACATTAAAACAAAAACAGCTGGAGTTATCAATTAAGATCACCAGCGTCCGCATTATTTGGATCAAGTGGTAGATAGTTATCTAGGTGTAATTTAAACAGCAGTTTTCAATTGTTCATAGTCAATAACGGTTATGGTTCTGACGAATGCATAACAGTGCTACTTGTAAAAATATTGGCACCCAGACACGAATCGTCTGTACCAGGCTACAATCGAAACAAAGAAGAGTAAGCAACTCGACCAGAGTATTCAAATTGTTAATCTGGATGCACTAGCGATAGCACGATCAAAAATGCTTGGATGGTAGTAGGATGTTGGCTAAATGAAGTAAGGTCGAGCCTGTTCATAATATAAGCAAATAGCAGGACAATGTAGAAAAGATAGGGCATCTTCAAGAAGGAACAGAAGTTGCACAAAGTGATAGTCATTCTCGTACTACTATATTAAGGATGTAGCATATCAAATTAAAAAAAAAACGAACAAGAGATGAAGGAATGTCAGACCATAAGGAAAGTAAAAAGAAGCTAAACAAAGAGCAAATACATACCAAAATACTAAGACATAATTGCATTTACATTTACACATAATGATCTAATGTCTTTCTCAAGGCAAGTCTCAGAAAAAGCCACGAGTTTTTGGCGAAACTAATTGTGGATAAACCTAAAACCGTAAGAATTCCAAGGCTTTCGTTATTAACAAAGCGTTTGCTTTCCTAGCGGTAAATAACGTGTATTTAAGACGATCGCTAAACTGAAAACTGAGTTGGTAGTGGACAAAGGACCAACTGCATCAGCAGTCAGGTTGGAACTGGGAAAACCTCTGGTTAATGATTGCCAAAGACAAGTCATAGCTTTTTTAAATAGTTTAATAAGGATTATCAACTAATATTGAACTTAAGGCACTCCTCAAGTATAACGTTCATCCACGTGGTAAAGTGCTAAAATGAATAAATACTAGTTTCTCAGATATCGATAGGGACCTGCAAGTACTGGAACTATGTGTAATGACAACAAGCTTGTCTGCTTACTTTCGCCAAGGCCAACTATGTTTGTGTGGAGAAGTGCTGGCTATCTGTCGCGTTTTCAAATTCCTAACTGCTTGATACAGTCTGTGCAAATATTTGACGCTTCCGTCAACACCTTATCAACGCATTTTACACCCGGGATATTTGCAGATCGCTTTTTGGACGACAAAGTTGCAGTCGAGTCATTATTCTAGGAAAACGCGCGAAAGATACAAGTTGGAGCGGACCAAGCAGTTCGGTGGAAAACAACAAGAACGTTCTTCCGAAGATTCGAGACGAAACTAGGCAATAATCGTTTCGTTTTAATTGCGCGAGGCTCTACCACAAAGAAACGCTGTGAGACCAGTATTCCACGCCACGAGGCGTTGTTTTGCCCAAACTCCTTTTTTCCACAGCACTTTACAGTTAATCCGTTCAAGGTTGCCCCGGCGTTCCGCTTTTATAAGAGCGTTTTTAAACAACAGGACACGATATAAACAATATTGCTGGTTGCGCAACAAATACGTACTTTCTAGACTAGTAAAAAAAAATAATGGAAGAGCGAAATTTGCGGCTATATAAGAGCAATTAATGAGCATAACCTATTGAACCCATATCACTTGTTTAAGCCGCCCCTGTACACATGCCATCATCATCATCATCATCGGTATTTTAAAAGCACCTGAAGACTCACTCAAAAACCTTTTCGCAATTATCGATGAGGAATGAAATTTAGCTAAACTTCCTACAGAAAAATCCTGGAGCCTTAATTCGTCGGCACGAATTAATAACCGCCCGCAATGATTGACGGTTTACACTTGATCCCTTTCGAAAGAACTCATTTTTCACCTTTATCGGCCACGTGCTGCGGTTGCACTAACCTACTTGATCGCTCTGCCGTGAGGTTGATTTTTAGTATTCACCTTATCCAGGCCAAAAAGTGCACCTACGGACACTGCATTGCCGACCGCTCCACCTCGTTTAACCGCAATTATTTACGGTATGCCACCGAGTAATAAGCCAGAAACAAAAAAAAAAACGGAGCTGTATTTTTGGCAATGGAAAATCATACGGAGAATATTCAGTACTGGTTGTGCGGATACAACAAAGATAGGACCCAAAAATCATTGTTTTTAGAAATGTTCAGGGGTACAGGCTATTTCATTAGCTTATCCGATCTTTTTATGCTAATATAAAATGGATACGTAACATTGGATTGAATTAGAAGGTGTAGATGTCGTAGTGAGATAAATTTATGAAAAAAAATGTAATGATTCCGACCGAGAATCGAAACTGGAACCCGGGTTCAATTCCTAGAGGGAGCCAATATATTTTTCTTCATAAATTTACCCCAGGGCTCATGAAATATACCATTTCATTAGGCTTAGTAGAGATTAATATGAAAGAAAGTAATTTTTATGAGTTCAGCAGGACAAGCTTGTGACGGTTTTTAAAGAAGTCTTAGGTTTTCGATCGGGAGGCTTTGTGCAATTCCCACTTCGTTACCATTAATAATTATAAAAGAACCATGCAACATCAAAATTTTCAAGCATCCCATCGTTTTATCATTACATCTCGGAATACCACAATTTTCCGATCTCAGCTCGACAATCATTTCCGATAAACGAATCCGCAAACACCAGGAATCCCGCGTCAGTAATCCGCGGAAAAAGCGAAGCAGAACTCGTTTGTTTTGAGAAGATATATCGCATATTTGGAGGCGCTGTTTACACTGGATACGCAAACACAAGTTCTCGTTGTACCAACATTCGCGATCGCCCAGCGAAACGCAGCGTTATCATCGAAAAATACCTGGTTTCCTTTGCGTGACTAATTCTACCGAACAACGCATTATTATTGTTGTCAAAGCCGGAATTATGTCGTGAAATAGCAATAACATCAGGATTCCCACAGCGCGGTTGGTGGACTGCGACGGTTCCGTGTAAATTTGACGTTATCAAGTAAAGACGCAGTTGATGGCATATACACCTGTCCCTTCGGTAGAATTGCTAAAAATTCAAAGCGGGAGGTAATAAAACTTTTCAGTCAACCACGTATATAAGCATGATGCCGGAAATGGTACTTTATTATTAAAAATAATGCGCAGTTATTTTTTTATGTACTGCAGGTGAAAAATTACCGATATTCATCGTACATGTTTTGCATGGATGAGAATAAAACTCCTCTAACCCGCCAAAAAAGTCATTCGAGAGAACACGTGACACGGACTTCAGGAGTCGTCGAAAGGGCTCAGGCGTTGTGTTTAGTGCCGTGCATTTTTTTTTGAGACAGGCAAAGCTGTCACTTAAGAAGTTTAGTGCGTGCTCTGACGATATGTGATGATGGTGCACCGGTACATAAGAGCCAGTTAGTACAAAACTGGTTATTGGATAACGTGGACATCTTCTGGTTTAAAGAGTGCTGGCGCCTTAATAGGCCGGATTTAACCCCGCCTTGACTACTAATGTTTGAAACGTAATTGAAAGTCTGCTTTAAAGAGAGTGTAAGAGTGCTTCAAAATGGTTTTGTTTTTAATTTGAATTTTGACGATAAATGAACAAAAATGTAAGCTAAATCTTCGGAGCAATAGGCTTTCAATACCACGAAGCTATACAATAATAATAATTGTTGCATTATGTTATATTATGGCTACAAAGTGTGTCCAAAGGTGGTCTATCCCACTTCTGATTTTAGTTTCACCAACCTCGCCCATTATTAACGGCTATTAACTCTCAGAATTGGTCATAAACATGTAATAAGTACTAAACGAACTGTACAGCACCCCGTGGTGTTCACTCGCTTCCAATTGTCCACAACTCGACTTATTGATTTCACAACACTCGTCCAGTTAATCAAGTTCTCTGTGGGTGCCCATTGTCCTGTTCGTAGCTGGGGCGACTCTCGATAATGTCTCAGTGTAACGCAACCAGCAGTATACCCGGGATTAATGCAGCTCTTCGGACAACGTTGTCGGATGTTCTCTGAAGCGGTAGGACTGCTACACTTTTTGGGAAATATGCTCCATCTTTGAAGAGCTGTATCTCTGGAACTATATGACCTACAATAATGGACTTGATCTCATTTTTTAGCAAATTTAATCTGCGAAGAAATCGCTATTTTTCGCCCACAGTTAGCACAGGATCCTCAGCGTTGCTAATCAACCTTTTTTGAGTAGAATCTGACGCCTATGAGTAGTAAGCGATTTTGGAATACAATCCGGCAACGCCGTTCCCGTTTTTGAATGGAACAGCGACGGGACCTCCATAAATTCCGTTGCATAACCACCCGAAAAGGAACAGTGTGGCTCGAGTTACGGCTTAATTTTTTTCATAACGGCCGTAAGAACGTTTTGTCTTGCAAAACTGGCGGCCAGTTATGCGTTCTCTCGGCGACCTGGATTTCTGGTCGGGGTTGCGTCACACGGTGATGATGTCCGCGGGACGTTGCTGCCGTTGGTGCTAATTGTTGTCTGGCATGTTTAGGAAATGCTAACACGGAGTTGCGAAAGAGACGCTGGGAAGTAATGTAATGGAAGGAGTATTTGGGTTGTTGCTTTTACTGTCCAGAATGCATGGGTCTTCCTCCTTATGTTCTTCGATTGATGCATCCTTGATACAGATGGGCAATTTATAATAATTTAGCAAACAAAACTAAAATGCCAAGTTCCTGTCACTATTGAGATTATGGGGCATTTGAATTACGCGTAGGAGAGGAGTATGCGACACTAAGCCATATACGAAGAACACTACGCTTAGTAAAATAGTCCCAAATTTAAACGCCCATTTTTCAAAAAGTGGTTATTTCCGCAACCTAAAACTACTTCATCATGATGCAAAATACGATACTCAAACGAATTTTTAAAAAAAGTAGCTTAAATTTTGCGAATGGCGTTTTCCCTATAATTACCAAAATTTCTTTAATGCAAACATCCAAAAACGAATGGATGATGTGCCTAAATTTAGTATATTAAACAGAATCCATGTAAAAGTGAAACATAATGAGCCAAAATCTAGTAGGTTACCTGAGAAGGTAGAAGCAACGAAACTGTCTAAACGGTGAACAAATATTGCATTCAAATCCAGTAATAAAATAAAGGTCTTCGTTTAGCTAAGGAACGATCTTTAAGTGAAACAACTATTTTCAAAAATTTACCCGATAATGGTCTATACCTGGAAATCTAAAATGGATAATACCTAAAGTATTACTTATCCAGAAACATTCTTTAATTGCTCAAAAAAACATCAAAGTACTCGTAGGTTCTGCATGTGCATAATTTTTTCTTTTCTCTTTCAGGCTAATTTACTGTAACTTTCTAGGCTAATTCAATAACATTAGTTTGATAGTATTCACACCAAGATGGTCATGATTTATTTAATTACGTTCATCCGCAAAGAAATCTTACTGTTCAATCCAAATTTGGCATCAGCTTCAGAAGCTTCAAGAATCAACAGATTCTTTGTGTTTCAAGACTATTAAAGCGAGAAATTCCAGCTGAGAAAGCAACCACTAGGTTTAAAACAGATTTTCAATGATTCAGTTTTATATACATTTTTTTTGCATTCGTATGAGTAAGAAAAATTCACAAAGAATATAAAACTTCTGTGGGTTCTTTAGTGATGCGTCAAAGTATTCCTTATGAAATAAGCAATGGAAAGACTGGGAAAGAAGAATTACCAATAAAATTATGCAAAAAGAAACGAGCGAATTTGTATCAGAACGCAATAAAACCAGGCTGGCACATTCGGAACACAATGATCTTTATGAGCGGAAGACTGCAGAAACCTCTTAACTAAGCTAAAATCAAAGAAGAGCCAGGCTAGTCAGACACATCAGAAAACTCCGCAAAT
Source organism: Rhyzopertha dominica (assembly GCA_025024175.1). Taxonomy (NCBI): domain Eukaryota; kingdom Metazoa; phylum Arthropoda; class Insecta; order Coleoptera; family Bostrichidae; genus Rhyzopertha; species Rhyzopertha dominica. The sequence continues at coordinate 5,011,747 of QCXZ01000003.1, read as the reverse complement.
GAATTTCTGCATAAAAGATGCAGCGGAGAGCCAAGATGATCACAGCAGCACATGCACATGCGATTAAATTGGGTTAACGTGCCAAAAAGTCCAATGAAAAAACATTAGATGCAATGGGAGTTTCGGTGAGATTAGATTTAGTTTTTTTTTATTTTCACGACGGTTTGTAAGTTAAAAGAGACTGAATTTGTACGCGAGGATGTACGTACATCTGAGGAGTAATGAAAAGCATCCAGGAGCCTGGCGATTTTTCAGTAATTTAAAAGATACTCATGTTTACTCTATCAGGTTAAAATAGATCAGTGTACTAAGATTATTGTTGAGTTATATCCGATAAGCGGTCAAGTGCGAGTCTCCACAATGTGTCAAGTGCAAGCTGGACAACATTTTGACCATCTTTTGTGATGAAGCTGTGTTTTTTGAGTTTGTCTTGTACTCTGTATGTGGAACAAAACGAACAAAATAACGTAAGTATATATAGAACAAAAGAAGAAGAAGAAACCAGCAATACAGACATCGATACTGAAACCGCCGTGGCGCCATGTTCATTTTAAGACATCGTGATGAATTTTTCAGTATATAAATGCCCTGTTCAGTTCAATTAACCAAACTCAGGTTCCTTTAAACCGAACTCATCCACAAATCAAGCGCGAACCAAATTAACGCCGGCAATTAAGAAAACCCCGTTCCTGGTTAATCAAATTAGCATTTCCCGTAGTGGGCAACCCGGCTGCCCCTCCGACGGAGCTCCGCGGCACGCGTCTGAATCCAGGTCAGCGGGGACAAAGCGACCGGCTGCATAATAATAAAGAATTATGGTTTTTGTTTCGCTTTTGCAAGCCCGCGTTGGGCAACACTCCTACAGATGTTATTAAGCAGTTTTCTCACGCACTCTGCGTGCCCATACGTATTCGCCGTCCAATTATTAGCCCGCGTTTCGAAATTTCGGACGGATTGCGCCACCGGAGAGGCCAAAAGCTGTCCGCTCGGACGTGGAGCGGAAAAAATTATTTTCGAACGGGACCGAGATGAAGATGTGAAGGAAAACGCTCACCCGTCGTCCTAATTACGTTTGGACAAGAAAAACTTTTCCTAACGGCTTCCAAACATAGGAATAGCTTTGGGCTTTCAAATCTGTCCAGAAAATTTAAACAAAAGACCATTAAAAGTGTGTCAGCAAGCTAAAAAAATATATAAAAAAGAGACAAAATGACAGAAAATAGCAGGTAAGTTCATGAATTATAAAGAACACATCAGCGAGCAAGCAAACCAAGTATAGAATAAACAGGGCAGGATAACAAGTAAAGGATAGACAGAACATCTTGAAAAACTCTTCAAAACAGATGGAGAACAAAAGAAATGCAAAACAATCACACACCACTATTTTACTAAGACAGTGTAATACAATAACAGCAAACAAAAAAATAATAGAGAACGTTAGGAAAAAAAACCATGCGCAATACACCATCAGAAATGATGAAATACCTATGGAAGACGTATAGTTGCAAGCAACAATCTATGAGACTCATTATACGAACAGCCGATTACCGCTCACAATGGTTTACAAGTATTACCTGAAGCTGTCGTAAATAACAGACCGGGTTCGGCACCTTCTACTGTTTTGCAGCGGAGTGGACCGTATCCAAAAATTTTTAGAATTTTTTTCCCGTACACATAAATCAATGAGCATTATTTGGTATTATTACTTGAACTACTAAATCGCATTCTCTCCTAATTTAATAGGTAGTATCTATTTTTATAACCATGAATGGTAAACATTCAAATTTCAATGCGGCAGCCCATACTTTCTAATTTTMGATCGCGGTGTGCAATCGTCACCTGCCCTGTTTCTTCACAGGTTATAATTTTTTTTTAATCCGGGGGGTCATAAACATAGTTTCTACCTGTATATTTTTTTGAAATAAGAAAAAATCGGAACTACTCTACTCCTACTATAAACGGTATTGAAAGCATATGTGTCTGAAAATTGGTTCAAAAACATTTTATTGCCCAAATTGCCAACAAACAGCGTCATAATAATGAACAACGCTAGTTACCATTCGGAGCAACTGGATAAAATTCCAAATACAACAACTAATAAAGCAACCATTCCAGAGTTTTTAAGAAAAGAAGTACTTGGCACAAAAAATTTTCGAAGAAATTTAGAATTGACATCCTCGCTTCGGAATGTGGACACACCGTTCTACGATTACCCCCATATCATTGCATTTTCAACCCCATTGAAATGATATGGGGGCCGTTGAAACAAAAAATTCGACGAGGGAACACCGGTGGAAAATTTAGCAATGAAATGCTGCTAAAAATTAGACACGAAGCTGAAATAACAAGTGTCGATGCATGCAGAAATTCAGTGCGGCATGTACTGACATTGAAAAGCGGTACAGAGCGAATCCTGTACAAGAATTAATAATAGAAGTTAATCGTGATTTTAGCAGTGAAGTGATGGTGAGTAATTTTTTTTTTAGTTTATGACTCTTGTAATATGCTTATTAACAAGCTGTAATGAACATAATCGATACCGTGTATAAATTTTATTGTGCACTATTGTAAGTTCTTTCTAACAAATGTAAATAATTTTCTACTTACTAATTTGTATGTTTTTATATTAACTTTTTATTTTATACATCGGAAAATTTAAACCCAATAAAGTATCACATAAAACTAGATCGCGGGTCGCGCCAGTTAGCATCAAGTCTGCATTAAATAAAATTTGTTATAAAAGCTTCTATGTTGTAATGATTGCTAAATTATCAGAACTAACAAATTTCAAAAATTTATAGTGGAAAAGTTAAAATTTTAGCTAACAAGACTTTTTTGAATATGGCCCATTTAGGAACTTTAAAGCGTGCCACTAATCCTAATAGTTTAGGACGGCCGACCATCAAGCTGCAAAACCCTCTGCACAAGTCAGTCTCGTAGATCGTAGCTTGATACTTTACCAGACAATTTAAAGGTGGAAGTAACGAGATAAGAGATCTGTAGGAATGTGGTAACTATAGAGGAAGTGTTGAGACAAAAACACACGAAGGCTTGTTGAATAGACTTCACTTGAAATGGAATCGCTAATGCGAGAAGTACAGGGTGTCCCATTTTCGTTGTAATTCTAAGTTTACTGTTTTCCTTTTCTGTTGAGTTGATCTGTACCATCGCCAATTCTATATCGTCTTTTGTTTTAAAGCTATAGGCAACTTTTGAATAACATAACATTCATTTTGTTCTCGATAAGTAGTGTCAAAACACTACAATTATAACGAAAATTGGACACTCTGAACAATGCGGGTTCAAAAGTTGACAAACCACACTAGACCATGTACTCGTCCAATGAAGTAACAAGAAGACAGAAATTCGTTTAGTACTTTTAACCTTAGTAAAGTGTTACGAAAAAGGTGTTACTTCGGGAAACATGCTGATTGATAAACAACTAAGCGTGGCTACCTACAAGATATTTTCGAATAATAAATAACGAAGTCAGATTCATTCATTGATTCATAGAAATTTATTTAAAAAAACGAACACCTTGGACAAAATTCACAATTGACAAAGGGATATTTTTTGTTATTTTTCCTACATATAAACTCATAATCATAATAACAAATACAGAAAGCACTATTAGGTAATGTTTATCGGGGTACATTGATAAAGGCTTCCACCTATTAGATAATACTGTCACGTAATAATAAAAAAACTATTTGCTTGAGATACCACAAGCATGTTGATCAATTTAGTGCCGGGTTCGAAGAGGCCCACATATGTGAAAGTTGAGCAAAGTCTTATTCATTTATCTACAAAATCACCAAAACCACTGAAAGATTTGTCATGTTGTGACATATGCTTTTAGACGCCCTCTTCCAGGTACTGTGCCGCCAACTCGGTTAAGTACATTTTCTTGAGCTTTTTGTTAGTGGTAAAGCGTTATCTGCTTAACCATGAGCATACGCTTTAATTGTTCTGGCGACTTTGTAGAGAAATTAGTAAAACTACTCAAATTTAATAATAATTTTTTTTTCTAAAGGCTTCTTATTTCTATAACCCATCGAATTAATCACCTAGAACGTTTCGAACACATTTAGTAAGTGTTCTTTCAGCGATTTCACAGGAAACGTTTCTGCTACTTCCAATATAAATCATTTTGCAACTAAAATCTTCCAATTCGCTCATTTCCACGTCCAATTCCGGTACTTCCCAAACGCACGGATATGAATCACCGAAATGGCGGAAAGATTCAGACCAGAAATCCGAATTGGCCAACACCATATTCGGCGGCAACCTGTTGTGCCGCTGCCAGCCATAAACGGCCAGACAATAATTTATTATATTGTATTGGGTGTTTTGCAATGAGATAATGGTTGCACCTAATGCAATCATTTGTAGGATTTATCAACGCAATTTGGCAACAGGTTGTAATTGACTGCATTGTAATGAAACCGGTGGCGCAATGTTATCGTAAGTAGTTTCAAGAGATAATGCCCGGTTAATTGTTGCGTTCGGACTTTCTAGCACGTTTAGGAGAAAATATAAATGAACCGAAATGGATTTCGACTGGTGCATTTACGCACGCAAGAATGTGCAGAACAGGTAAAATTTTGACATAAAGAGGAGCCATAACTTGCCTTCAATAAATTTAAATATCAAGAGATCGGGTATAATTGCAGGAAAAGATCTATATGATAGTTTATGGTCAAGAGGTTATTAGTGTTAAAAAAGTAGTAACAGACACCCTCGTGGTCGTTCCAAATACTTAAATAGACGGATTAAGACAAAATTTGTTTCCGGTTTTATAACTTGATAAGTTCCGAACAACAGCAGTAAAAAAGGGAAGTTCAAGAATTCCTAATTATAGAAGAGTTATATTTTAAAGACCATTATACAAAGAAGGAATTATTGGAAGTTGTTTGCACAAAAACGTATGAAAAAAATACAAAATCGGTCAGAGTACTATTCAATTGCCCTGCGCTTACAGCCTTATTATAGTATTTGTAATCCTATGGAAATGACATGGGGTCAATTCAAGAAAAAAAATAAGAAGAAGCACTGGGGCAAAATTTAACAATAAAACATCGGCAATGGTTCCAGAAGCATTCGATTCTATGACTGTGGACCCTTGGAAAAAATCTGTACAGCACGTAACAAAGACAAAAGATTTGAGAACTGGAAAAATCTAGTTAACTAATCCGCAAGTCATTCAAATTTTATGATAATCGAATTGTTAAACTTCCTCCAAAACTCATTGATCTGTTTTAAAAACAACTTTGCGTATGTAATCTTTGAATAAAACATGTTAATTGTGGATAATGAATAAACAAATGCCATGTGCTTTGTATGCGTAATTACCTCTTATTCAATTTACATTGTGTTGACTGTATTATCTTTAGCAACAGAAATTTACAAAATTCTCGACTAGGGATTATACAAGAACACTTTGTGTTGAAAGAAGTTCTTGTTTAATAGTAATAACATAAGTTTCACCTAGTTTATTTTTTATCTGCAGGATGTACATGAGAAATGTAGCTAATTTTAACCGGACATGTCGGTAAAATTTATGTAACACATGGTAATTGCGTGTACACGTGGTAATGCGATTATAATGATAGAACTGACTGTTTGCGAAAACTTTAAAATGGAGTGAAACAACAAAATGTTATACGCGTGGTTCACAAGTGTAGAATTTCATGCACATTTACTTTTTGCAGAGATCATCTGCATCATCAGATGACCCTCTGATTATTATAGTGGATTTTTTGTTTGAGCGTTTAGATACATCAGAATACGTACAGTCGCCTGCAATTGGAGTGAAACAGTCAGTAAGTTAATTATAGCATTGTTTATGAGAAAATGTACAGTAATGATATTGTGGAGAAGTACTGTCTTGTATACAAAAATTTAACAATATTTATTAAGTGTTAGCCCGGTGTTCATATACATACGTTGCATTCACTTTGCAGCCCACTGTAGCACGCAGAAAGCTTTGTGTGTCAGTTAAATAACGAATAATAAAATCAGCACTGTGAACATCATCATTTCAAATTATCACTTACCAAAACCGGCTGGTATTGACTTTGATGAAAGATATGGCGCTTACCTAGAACAAAAAACAATAACATTATATACAATGTAGGCAGGCGCCATTTTTATGCGTTAAAAAGTGGAAGAAAGGATACCGATCCACTTTATATGTGCAAAACTCAATATTATAGTGGTATTAAGAACGCTATGGGTAATTTATAGTTTGAAAACAACGGAGTTTCCAATTTTGACTAAGAATGGTGAGATCCTTAACGCTCACAATATTTTTGCAGTGTCACAATACATAAGAACGAAGTTATTCATATCTGGTTTTTAAAAAATTCAAAAATAACGTTATTGATAAATTTGCGAAGCAGGCTTTTCTTAAATCTAGTGATGTTTGATGATTTTTATTCACTACTTCCTTAACTGTCGAAATTAGTAATTTTTAAACTAGTAGCCATGTTCTGTCTTGTTAAAAATTGGTAGTTCCCAAATATTACGACGCAAAAATTTAAGAGAGAAAAATGTTTGTAACATGGGCGAATCGTACTTAGATGTAGACCTGGAGGGGGAGATCCGAAAATACAGATTATCAACGAGTTATTGTTAGACAAAAAAGATAAACAAAGGTTTATGGATAGAATATTCAACATCAATAGGCTACCTCAAATGAAAAATGTTGGTTAAAAACCAAAAAAGTTTAATATATTTACTAAGAAATACAAGTCCCTATTCCTAATGAGACACCAGATGACAAAATATTTATTTCATAAACTAAATTTTGATGACTTACACGTATTTAAAATACGAGCAGATATCAATATCAGGAATATCGGGAGGGGTAAAAAAAGTATTATTTCAAAATGTAATACAAGTATTTAAATTTCAGTCAACAAGCAAAATCTTCGCACGTATTATTGAATTATCGTAATGGAATTACAACCAGGTAGTGGAAAAATGAACAGTCGAGTATTTAAAAACATAAAGATCATTTGTTTTCATACTTCAGCTACTTTTCTAGCTAATAGAGGTGTGAATGTGCTAGGGTTAAAAACACTGAAGATTCCATCGAACAATATTGCAGAATGCAGAAAAATCTTCAGGATAATCACAAAACACACCACCCAGCAACAATTCTGAACCATTTTCTGCTACTGCACCTTCTACTTCACCGGAATCGATAGCTAATGTTATTCTAAATAGAAATGTAACTGTTAATTCTGTTAATAATACCCAAACTAACTACACATCTTCTTCTTGAACATACCTCATCTAACTTAAGTAAACATTTTGAGCTATAAAATTTAGCTTTTTACTCCTAAGATGTTAAACGTTAGTTTTATTCCCCAAAAACTTGTTACTAATCATGAGATCATTAAAAAAAGTAAGACATTTCAGTGTTCTAACCAAATTAGTAACATCATCAAAAGACGCACACTTTCTCAAAGCAATCCTTCAAATCACTGTCCATTACTGTATGCACCAGTGAACTCAATTGTGCAATACCTTTCTCTTTGCCCCTTCCACGGTTACCACTCTCTCCGCGTAATCACGGAATCACCTTGACACTGACCCATTTCCCTGGGAATTAATACTCTCTTGTACAATTTTATTACGACATTGCGCCGCTGTTACGCTGTCAACTTTCATTCCTAGACCGTTTCGCTGTTGCTAGTGAGGCACCATTGTTTGGCGGAGCAAAACGAAGAGGTCATCACAGACAGTAGCTCTTCTTTGAGGAAGAAACAGACTTATGACTTTGTCGCTCAAAAACATATGGATTCAAATTAGAAAATGTATTGGTCTTTTGTCAAAGTACGTTCTTCAAAACACAAAACTTTCTTCACTCAATCCTTCCAAAGAAAAAAAAATTTCAGGCCCAATTTAGAGATAACCATCATTTCACCTGCCAAAGGCAATGGGACTGTAGTCCTTAATACTAATAGAAAAAGTTAACAACCTTTTACAAGACAGGTAAACTCATGACTCTACTTCAAAGATTGAATGAAAAAGAACTTAATTCGATGCTAAAGAATCCAGAAATCCCAAAAGTTATTCGGAAAAAGCTAGTTCCAAAGAAATAGAAACTCCCTAGTCTATACGGTCTTAAAGAAGATTCCTGTTAGGCCTATTATTGTTGGTACTATTGACACACCACCCACCAATATCATTCGAAACACTCATTTACAAAAGTTCCAATTCCAGAATCCGTGACAATCATTCCGGGACAATAAGCCACCCGATATCTTCACAGATTTGGTAGAAAAATCTCTCACTTCAACGTGTATTTCACATTCTATGGTTAATTCAACCGAAATATTTTTGGCACATTTATGAGTTCGCCATTATCACCACCTGTGGTGGCAAACATATTCATGGAAGTCGTTGAACAAATAGCTTTGGATTCATACCACCCGTAAATCTTGTGAAACGATAGAGATCTGTAAATACCCAAATAATCTTGACTACGACGATGGCTACCACCTTTTAAGTATCTGGAATCCTATCACGCAACGGTTAACCCCACCTTCACGGTCTCTTCCCTCCACTGTTGAAGCTTCCCCACACCCTTCATAATACTAGGGACTCTGTCTCTCTTCTTTATTATGACTTGCGGTTATATTCTACGTTCGTGTCCTGAAGATGCCCCTTATAAGAGCGGGCGAAACGTCGACTCTATTTCCTAAACAGATGAGGTCTATCCCAAAAAAGACCAAGATTTGAAGATAAAAACGCATTGGAATCAAGCATCCTTCCAGCCTTCAACGCATTTTGCTCTTGCCCCCAATCCACCTGAGTGATTACCCACACGTTTTCCAGGCATAATTCGATTGGTAACAGGTTGGCTCCTAAATCACGCATGTCTTGTCGGGCGTTATGCCCGTTGCTCGGTTATTAGCTTTATCTGGCCGCCCATCTGGCTGCGAGGCATGAATATGGAGGAATGTTCGAAGCTAACTGAACGAAGCGAATGCGTAATGGCTCATTACTGATTCATTCCACTCACTTGTGGCTCGAGCCGTTGGAGCCGCTTCCTTCGAAAGTTGCGTATTGAGATGGAAGCGGGATGGAAATGAGGCGAGAAGAAAATGTTGCGAGGGAGAGTGAAGCACTTAGGGACGGGGAAATGAGAATTTAGATGGTGGTGGTTTAGATTCGGATCGATCTAAAACGTTATCGCTTCCTTTTTCCTAACACGAATAAAACAATTTAGGATACATGACGAGGTCACGATGTGAGCAATCCTTTATTGACATGATACACGCTTGTGTTTACAAGAAAAAACACCATAAGCAGCATTATAATTAAACCTTGACCTACTCCCCAATTTTTAATCGAATTCCTAAATTCATTAGACACCTAGTAAGAATCAAAACCAGCAGGCAGAGATATATGGCTTTGTTTCGAATTTCTCCAGCACAGAAAGCGACAGTGAGCTATATATGTTGACAGATTTTGTGTGGGACTGGTTGCAATACAAAGACCTGGCTACCCACATCATCAAGAAGCCTGGGTATTTCGACACACGTCTTTTATTAGATTTACGCAAAGCCTCGTTGCAACGAAGATAATTATTAAAATGTAGATAAGTTAAGGGATTAAACACGTAACTTAAAGATTTAAAAAGGAGACCACTATGACGAAAATATGACATCATCAAATAATATTACTTTTTCCCTTACCTAGTTGGCTTTCTCTCCCTTTTCTGTAACAACCCTTCAAAAGGCAAATAATTTTTATTATCCCCTTTAAGCCAGATGTTCCGATATTTATGATTTTACGGTGCCTTGCTTCGGAATTACAGCGGTACAGTTAAATTTTATGAAGGCAGTCCGTTCTGGGCTCTTTACGGTCCTGTCCTATAGTTTCTCGAAAAGAAATGTCTATACCTAGGCGGTCATTCACTTCTGTTTAACGGTTTACATAAATTGAATGCAATGCTGTAAAAGGGTTCGGCGATCCGTTGGTTTGGTGTTGATGGCAGTACTTTGTCATGAAATGTAGGTAATACGGTTGGCTTTTATATTTATTTCGTATAAACTAACCGGTTCTAAATTTGTCATTTCAAATAATCTCGGCTTTGAGCTTGCATGCAGAATTCAATATCTCAGTAGTTCATGGGTTCTTCAGCAGGTTTGATTAAATAGTTCTTTTCATCATTATCATATCTAGAAAACCAAGTATTTTGTTTGTATGTTTATATGAAAATTGTTGCACGCTAATTTCAAGACACCCTGTATATGCCGCTTTAACCTCGGGTCTGAATAAGACTTTGGTGGTGAAGTGGTTAGCACATCTGACTAGAAATCAAAGAGTTCCGGGTTTGATTTCTAGTCAAAGCTAACAATACTTTTTCCATAACATATAATTACATTGGCCTGCTAACCCGATAACTTTAATACTCATTGTAATCTCATTCAGGCTTTTTTTCTAAATGTTAAAAGTGAAGTAGAAAAAATACACTATATAATGATTGCAAACTTCTGAAATTTTCTGGTTATGATCTCACAGATGAAGCCATAAGAAAACAAAAAATGCAAACTGTATAGTCGGCTTGAATTTGTAGTGCAAAATGATAGCAAATTCTATAAAAAATAATCTCCTTTCACTAACTACTAAATTAACGGTAACAGTGTATGTATTCGTAAATGCAAAATTAAAAATCTGCACCACCCACAAACCCTCAAAAGCCCCTTCATCCCGATGTAGGTCACAACAAACGCCAGGCGATTCGTAAAAACCAAGCGATAAAGAGTGGGCTCATAAATGCCCGCGTTGGGCAAAATAATCGTAATCCCGATAAAGTAGGTCGCTTGTGCAACTTGCGCCGCTAAACTGAATTTTAAATCTTTCAACCGTGAATCGCCAATTATCAATGAGATAAAATGACAAAACGCCCGTTTAACAGTGGGGATAATTGAATAACGCAAACGGTGCCGAAGTTGCGAAAGCGCGTTTCGGCTACCGAGCGGGCGAGGCGTCTTCATCGGGTACCGTACGTCATCTATAGATTCTGAATTCTTTCAGTTTCACTGGAATATACAGATGATAACTTTGTGTCTATTGACACCCCTATGAACAATCTGAATCAGTTATGGTATTGTAAGCTGTACTGTATTCTCAGTGGTATCATAGGACCGATTTTCCGACTGAGTATAACGTTGCTTTACGTCGTTTTTACGTTCTGAACATAAAGAATTCTTCTCTAAATTTAGGTTCTTTGGCAGACGCCGTTGTTTTACACTGTACATGTAGAAAAATTGGAGGGTAGCCGCACCTAATAAGGAACGTTGTTATTATCAATAATTAGAAATTTATCGATTGTACCAAGAAAGCATCTAATGAACACTTTTCAAATATTCAAGAAGGGACCACAGACATAGTTGATGGTGTATTGCATATAATGTACGTGCAAAATGGGCGGCAGAACATGAGTGAAGAAAGAGAAGTCCATTGTTAGACATAAGAATTAACTGTTCCAGATCAAAACAAAAATGTAAAAATCTTTTTAAATACATATTAGCTGAACTATATCATGCCCCATCAATTTTCAATAGTTTAAGAAAAGGTACATAGTGGCCGTAGGTACTACTCGTTCAGAAAGAAAAACAAAAACCATACGCGCATGATGGTCCAATCTGCCTCTCACGCAAAAAACGCGTAGGCAATCGAAAACAGGAAGCAGCGCCGAACATTTGGCATTGCCAGCATAACTGACCTTTCGTTAGAATTTCAAATGAGCCATTACCTCTAATCGTCCGCAAAAGGCCCAATATCAACGGCAGACAACTTGCGCCTGAGATAAAGGTGTACTGAACACCTTGAAGTGGGCGTAACACGACCCATAAATAGGACGGGGACTAAATTAGCCGTACAGAGCGACCATCGAATGTGTCGTTGTCGTTGCTGGCAGCCTTGCACGTTGTACTTTCAATGGAAAAGCCGGTTGTAAACCGTCGATGCGCTGTTTTATCATAGCGGCGACGCGATTTAGGAGAAAAGTTGGCTTGTCGATATAGAATCATCTTTCTTTTATGGATACAAGTACTTGAAAAAATGTTACTGATAAAGTGTCACGTCAGTACTTCAAAAGCCTGAAAAATTAGTACTTGGTACTGGATACTTGCCTGACCCCACTAGTATTTGAAATTTCAGGTTGGCTATACGTACCATACCGCAGTGATCAAAATTATTGGAAGATTATATTAATATTTATAAACTTAAAATGAAAAAAAGGATTCCACTCAGTAGCCTTTCTTTAGAATAATCCCACAAATACCAGCACTTTGCTCCACTCTTTCACCAAGAACGTTTCAAATGAATTTATACTAACTCAAGGTCATAATCGTACAGATCAATCTACGTTGGCTCGTGAGGTATTATATGTACACAGGCCACAGCCATAGAGTTCGTGGAAATTCCGTGTTACCTGGGTAACGGACAGGAAATGGAAGTAAATTGCTTTTCTTTGTATGTCCAAAGGTTAAAAAAGGTAGATTATGAACCGCGAAAACAAAAGAAGTGTGCTTCAAATTGTACTGGAATTATAGAAGTAGGTGAAMGGATCATGTAGTTTACAATATTTGAAAMCCACCCACTGCTACGATTATTCTTTTATGTACTAAGTACGCCAGAGAAATGAAAAGTTATGAAGAAATCTTCAAGCCTGGTGTGCTACAAGGCTCTATATTTGGCCCTTCGCTTGCTCTCTTGTAATCACCGCTGCTACTGCAGAATACATAGGTAGGTAGGTATATTTGTTTACCATTCAATATCGATTTGATTCGAAGGTCTACGATTCGAAGTGTCCATAGCCTTAGGGTTCAATATTTTTAAGTTAAGGGTGTTGTTGTTTGGCAAGAACGACGAAATTACGACGGCACCAGCTTATTCTGTTTAAAACATCATGTGACCCTTCAAATTTTGAAAGAAGGTATCGATTTACATTGTTTTTTCACGACTTCCTTTTTTTCTCTAAACATAATCTAATACGAACGATTTCCTTACATCGCCTAACAAGACGGAATCTTGCGTTCGACCAGTCGTCTATTCCTCGCCAGAATACAGGTAACCAGGTAAGCGACGTTGCCAGCTGAGGATATTACAATACAGCGGCGGCACGGCCTCGTCCCACTTCACGGAACTTGAAGTCTCTATTACACAGCATCAAAAAGAGAACGCGAAAGCAAAAACGCGCCAGCGGGAAATGCAAGCGATCTGCGATCGCGAAACGAAACGGAAAGTTGTTGCTCCGATGGTGAAAAATAAAGCGTTCGTGAAACAGATTTGTAAGAGTGTTTCGTCTGTTTATACGGCGAACGTAATGGCTGCTCTGGTGACCTACTTGGGAGGAATTCGTTCGTCATCAAATGATTGGTACGAGAAAATATTTCAGATTCCGGACAAGTGTTGCTATATTATCGACAGTTTCCTATGTTTTGGTAGCAAAACCTAATTCATCTGGAACTGTATGTACAGATTTACAAGTGCTCCGCATTTTCTAGTGGGAATGGTATAGACCTAAACTGAAATGAATTTATGAGGACTGCCTGTTAAATCGTTTGATCATAATGACATATTTATCAACCCTCAAACCCGCCTTGTTTAGAGGCCATTCTCATTTTAAATGCCTGCCATTTGGTCTGTGTATCGCACGTTTTGTACCTGAACCGGTTTTAAAAGTTATATTTTCACATGCAAATTTTGATAACGCGCTGATTTTAAGTAAAAACTTATACTAAGCTAGAAAATACACTTAATTAGTTGGACGGTACTACAAGAATTTCAGTTTCATTAAAAATGTTTGCGTAGATAGTCTTAAAAAGAAACACTTTGACCAAAACTGCTTTTTTGTATTCAAATAAAATAATAAAATACCATTACTCAAGAAAATTGAATGTGATATGGACACATTAAAAATGTTTGCGTAGATAGTCTTAAAAAGAAACACTTTGACCAAAACTGCTTTTTTGTATTCAAATAAAATAATAAAATACCATTACTCAAGAAAATTGAATGTGATATGGACACTTCATTATGTCAATACAAAACAAAACCAATGCTCTACAGTCAACAATTTGCTATGCTCTGTTGTTACAGTATAGCAGATGCTTTCACTGTGACCCGAAAATTTTTTGTTTTGTGTGCAAAAGATCAACGGGTTTATGGTAGTAGGTAGTTTCTTCCTACCAGATAATGAATGTTTCTCCACCTTTTCAGGTAGGTCCACACGCGTAAGCTTTTCTCCAACTTAGAGCCTCTTAGCAGATCTTCTAGTTATACAATATTTAGTTTCAATAAAGACTGTGTTTCACTATAATATTTATGAAAGTGGTGAAATTCTGGTACTCATTCAACACTTAATTCACAGTAATATTTTGTCAGAAGAATTTTCCACATTTGATCCTTATTCAGTTCTAATACATTTGCCCAAACTTCTTGTCACTTTGGCATTGGTCTTAGCTTTGATCGAATAGCAAACTATGTCGAATATTTACAATTTCGAAGACAGAATAAGGACCCGGAAAACTAGCACTCCCATGGGATTTCAACTGTTGTTGGTAATGCAGTCGTGCATAATCCAAAATTATGTGTTGAAGCACAAGTCTTTGACAAATTTCGCTTCTTCACAACAAATCGGCAAGTAAACTCACTGATAATGTTCGCTCAATTCATCAGTTGTCGATTGGACAAAATGGTAGGGCACCAAAAATCTACCAATTTTACGGTATTTTACAATCGAGCTTATATGTCATGACCTCAATACTTTTCTTGTTAGTTTTATGCTTATTCTACTTGCCTATTGTAGGAATAAACGTTTTTATCTATACCGATTCTCTATGAGCATCTTAGGGTTTTTAAAAATTTGTTATTATTCAAATAACGCTTCTTCCATAAGGAGGTTATTAAAATAGCTGGGAACAGTTTCTTTTTTATACACACATACACAGTATTAATTGTTTGCGACGCTGAAAGAGCTGTATGCAAAGTGCTCACACCCGATCAAAAACACCAACAAGTCGACAATTCAGAGTTACGTATGGGGCTGTTTTAGGGCAATAAAAATGATTTTTTCATTCGGCATGTAACAATGGATGAAACGTGGACCGTTACTTCACTCACCCAATTCGGCAGTCAGTTGAGTGAACAGCAGCACAAAGCGACCAAAAACGGAAATCTCAGCTGGTAAGGTTTTACCTTGATAAAGAAAGAACCTTAAGTACCGAATGCTAATGACGTTTCTGGTGCGTTTCAAAGAGAAAAGGTAAGGAATAGCCTCAAATGAGAAAAGAACACTTGCAGGGACTGTTAATTGGTCACAGACCTCAAAAAGATGTTCCGGGAAAGATGCTAAAGTCATTGTGGAAACCAAGGCATATTTTGAGGTCAAACCAGCAAACCTCTTGGAGGAGYTGTGCTATTGAAGTCGAKTTTTGACTAAGGGCAACACTCCATTACCGCTACAGCTGTTTTATCTCGTGGAACTTCCATGCCAATAAGAATTTCCCGACTGATGAGACCTCCCAGAGAACGAAATCGTTCCTTCCGCGCGCTCTTCACCCACCTGTTGCGCTATAGTGAACCGCGTGCCTTAACCGGGGCCCCACGCTGTCCGCTTCATCGTCGGTAAAAAGGTAAAACTAGCACCGTACGTTTTTAATTGTTGGAATGTCGGGATAGGCCACGTTATTGTGGCGCAGCACAGTCAATTCAATTGCACGGTTCCAGCGGTCGCGGTTGGCTGCCGACCGAAACCCTACGCTCGATTCACACCGATAAAATTTCCGTGGTACCTGGCTTTTATAATGACTTTAGTCGAGTGGGAACGAACTCAAATTCTGACTCATGAATAATGGAGCCGGTTTAAATTTTAAACGAGGAGAAAGAAATTATAAGATGAAATGTGCCCTGTGGTTTTTGTTCCATAAGGAGCATTTGTAGAGGAATTAACTGGAACCTTAGAACTAGCGGAAGCAGTACTGTAATCTGTAAGAATGATATATTGTGATTAACTAAAGAATCTTTAATTCAAAAAACAGCGACCAAGCAAAAAATACTAGCACATTAAGCTTCTACGACAGGTAAATCAATTTCATAATAATTTAACGATATAGGAATAATTTTTTATCTACGAATTTATTTATTGAATTCTGTAATCAACTGATGTCAGTCTTTAATTTTTTTGGCCAACATACGACTATCTATATCATTACATCTGTCTGGCTCAGGCTGTTCCATTTGAGGAAACATGTTTATTGACCCTAATTGGTTAGCTGCCATAATTCCTACTCGTCTGAATGGTATTTGAAGCATGATGAGATCTATTTCTTATACAGATTTAATTAGTTTCCTAGCAACGTCCATCCTGCCCAAATGAATGAATGTACTCTTGTAGATGCTATGTAGCCGAACACTGACAGATTTAACTGAATAATATTACACCTGTTATCACTAAACCGTATCGATCTCCTAAAATTCAAATCGAGGTGGTATTTAAAAACAGCTTTTTATGTAGAGACAGTACTATACCAATAATAGAATGCAGGCTTTCACGGCCGTTGTTCATCATAAAAAGTCGTAGAATTTACTCTTGACGTTTCGCCGATCACACTGTCAGCTTCTTCAGAAGGAGTCTGACTGAATCAGCCCAACAATCAGCTTGAACCAACCAACTATATAAGACAAGACAATAGATGAATTCATCAGTCAGATTGCTCTTGAAGAAACCAACAGTATAATCGGCGATTTCGTAGAATGCATTAACTCACGTCACGAATTCTTCAACTGAATTAGGAAAAGTACCTAATCAGTGGAAGCTGGCAACCGTTATTCCCTTGCAAAAAACTGACAATCCACAAGAACCCATTGACTTCAGACCAATAAGCATTTTACCAATTTTTTCAAAAGTTATGGAGAGGCTTGTGAGTGATGCTCAAACACATCGAGGATTTCAAGTTTATTCCAGACACACAGTCGGGATTTCGGAGAGGGCATAGCACAACCACTGCACTGGTAAATATGTGTGATGATTACCTACGCGCAATGGATAAATATTGCTGGCTAAGCTACACTGTTTGGGTTTTGATGGTGGAGCTGTAAACTGGTTCGAGAGCTATCTTTTTGATCGATTGCAAAGGGTTAAAATTGCAAACAAGGTATCCGTCGGACGAGGACTTGCCAGAGGTGTACCGCAGGGATCCCTATTGTGTCAGATCGGAGTAAAATTGTTAAATTTTGTTTCGTAGATTCACACCCTGACGATATCCAATTGTATCTATCATATCATCCAGATGAGTGTGTTGAAGCTAACATTAGGTTATCATCAGACCTTCAGGAAGTTGATGAGTGGTTTAGCGCTCACGGTTTAAGCGTCAACGCGAAAAAAAACTACAGTTAGAACATTTTCTTCTAGAAGAACTAACTATAATGCTGATTCGTTAAACTTTTGCAAGAAAAAAACATGTCAAGAATTTAGGTGATATTTTCGATAATTTTTTAACATTTCGTGAGCATGTTAGCGAATAGCATTCCACAATTTATAATGAACTTCTGGAAATTATTAAGTTTTTATTTTAACAAGCTCAAAAAAATAGGTACAAAATGAAACGTTGTCGTAAAGAGAAGAAAATTCTGATTAGCTTTTTACCTTCCCCGCATTCCGCGTTTTTCTGCAGTACCTGCTCGAGTCATTTTTAAATTCTTCCCGCCTTACGACCTTCGTCTCCGGCTTCCCACAAGGCCCGAGCGCCTGTTACGGCGCATTAATGGTCTTTTCGTGTTTCAGGCAGATGATTAATCGTGTGTAATCGGTGTGTACTGCGGGGCACGTAAAAAATTTTCAGACGTGAATACGCCACTTCATGGATCGCTCCGAGGGAAATCGCAATCGACCAGTGAATGGCGAACGATGTAGTAATCGCTGCTTTTCGTGTAGAAATACAAACGAGATTCGAATAAGCCGGTATCGCGGTGGAATTATTCTCAACCGTCGTTTAAATCAGTTGCATTGGCTGATTTTCGGCAAAAAAGTACCAGCGAATGACGGAGTGTCTGGTTGTTTTTTTCTGTAGTTGCGCAAGCCTGATTGAATGTTTACTTTGCGAAAAAAGCGGGTGTTGAGATGTAAATTAAAAGCTATTAAATGCAGCGCTATATCGAAAGCTTGATGTCGCACTTTTACATGTACATGACCTAAATAGATTACACAACAGTCTGTTGTTTATTACTATTAAAAAAGGTCAAGTAACTTGCGGTTTAGTTTTCAACTTTTGAACTGTACAGTTTGGTACTTAATCCAACAACAAAAATCCTATTCATAAAGGAATCCAAAAGTGCAATAATATTAGGTGTTTGATTGATGAAAACAAGTAGGGTGTAAAGGTATGCAGTGTCTCTCACTCGTTTACTGTCTTTTGTACTAATTTCTACCACCTAGTCCTGTCCTTTGCTATTCTTCTGGCTTCGTCCCAGGTGAGGTTTCTCTTCCTCAAGGCCTCGGCCATTGTCATGTTCCACGTCCTCTGCAGTCTTCCTCTTCTTTTCTTTCCTTGTACTTTTGCCTCCCACACTAGTTTTGCTGGTTTTTCCTCGTTCATACTCACCAAGTGCCCGAACCACTTTAATTTATTCTCTTCCATAGTTTGTTTAATCGACTCTATTTCCAGTTCTTCTCTGATTCTGTAGTTTCTTATTCTGTCCATTTTAGTCACCCCTTTAACACGTCTCAAGTATTTCATCTCTGTTGCCTGCAGTCTACTTAAAAGTCTATCACTTAACACCCAACTTTCACTACCATATGTCAATATTGATCTATAAATGGTCTTGTATACCGTCATTTTTGTCTTCTCACTTATTTCCTTTTTACTTATTAACGCCTAGTTTAGTGAGTGGTACACCTTTATTGCACTAGTGATTCTTTCATTTATTTCTTCATCCATACTTCCATTGCTTTGTATTGTAACTCCTAGGTACTTAAAACTTTAACCTGTTCTATTTGTTTCCCATTTATTGTTATGTCTATCTTATGTCTCCTTTCCTATGACCATTGTTTTAGTCTTGCTCGTATTTATTAACATTTTACGTTTCGTTTTAGTTCATTCTCCCATAACTCTACATTTTGTTGTAACTTTTCTTCATTTTCTGCACAGATCATCATCAGGTCATCTGCAAATGCGCATTCTGCTAGCTTTATCACCTTTAATTTTCTATGCTCTAATTTGACTGCGTTAGACTTGTTGTGTAGTTCCCACAATATATCGTCCATTACCATGATAAACAGTGTTGGGCTTAACACCCCTCCTTGCCTTAATCCATCCATTACTTGAAAATCCTGCGATTCCATGTTGCTTGTTCCGACATAATTTTTTGTGTCACTGTATAAACTCTCTATGCTTTTTCTGAGCTTATTATTGATACCTCTTTTCTTCATACTTTCCCAGACCACTTTTCTAGGGATGTTATCAAATGCTTTCTCTAAGTCCAGGAATGCTAAACATATTCCTTTTTCTTTGCCTATCTTTTCCGCCATTTGTTTAATCGTAAGTATATGGTCTTGGGTGCTTCGCCCTCTTCTAAACCCGCTTTATGCTTCGTGTAATTGTGGTTCCAACTTGTCTCTTAATCTTGCTTCAATCAGTCTTTCATAAACCTTTGCCACTACACTTAAAAATGTGATTCCTCTATAGTTACCACATTCTTTTGTGTCTCCCGTTTTATGTATTGGTACAATTATCCCCCTTTTCCAGTCATCTCGTACTGCACCTTTACTCCATGCCATGTTAATAATTTTTGTCAGCACTTTCCCCCCTTTTGGTCCCATACTTTTTAACATTTCTGGTGCAATTTGATCATGCCCCGCCGCCTTTCCTCTTTTTATATTATCAATGATCTTTCTTACTTCTTTCTCCTCTATAACGTTCCTCTTCAACACTTCTATAATTCGTTTCTCTGACTTCTGTGCAATTTGTTTCAGTTTCTGAATATATAATACTTATATTAAGAAAAATATCAGATTTTGTTTTTATTTTATTTTCACGACAGTTTGTAAGTTAAAAGATACTGATTTGTAAACGAAAATGTACGTACGTCTATGGATTATTGAAAAGATCCAGGTGCCACACTAAAGAAATTGTTAAACAGTATTTTGAAGTTCCTAGAATAACCTCTAGACATCGCTAGAGAATATCAAAAAATAATTTTTGGCTTATACCCATTTTTTCTTGTTTTCATCGCCTACCCTCTGTCTAATTATTGCAGCGTACTCTTGAGGAAGAAAGACACATCTTGTCCATATCGTACGCAACATCGCTACAAACTGCAGCTCTTAGAGCTGATTTCTAAAGTATCGCTCGTGCTTAGGCATTCATACAATCGTATTACACGCGAATTCCCGACAAAAAAGCAAACATCTGGTGCGATTTGCAACCACCCATTGAGCAAACCGTTAGCCAAGAGGTTGCGAACACTTTCTAAGCCGGCGAAAAGCAAATCGCACCCACCAACTTCATGTTGACGTGTTAATAAGTACAGAGAAAACGTTGAGTAACGAATGTGAGAATTAGTCGGTCGATGCTTTGTTCCAGTTACCAATAACTGACGAGCAGTTCGCAGAAAGAGTTGGGGGAAAGAGGAACAAGTTTAAGGATGCATGTTGCTGGCATAACGCGGGCATCAAATGAAAGTCTTTTATTGTGCTCGATCCCTCCAAAAATAATCGAGGAAGAAAGACGTTAAGATGACTCTGACTCTTCATTCTAATCTACGAATGGGATTCTATACGAAACCACAAAATGCGTTCAAACCCGACCACCTACTTCATTTTGTAACTACTTGTTTGAGATGTGCAATTTAGTGCAATTGTTAAAAAAATCCAACAAGGTCATCAGAATGATATGCAGGTTAACGGCAGCAAGCATTCTGAAGAGGCCTACAGAAAATCTGGGTTTTGCTGTAAAATTTAAAAAATGTAGATACATCCTGTTTGCACCCAAAAAGCAATAAAACACGGTACATTTTCTTTTTTTTCAAGAATACATATATTTCTCACACAACTTTCGGTTGTTATAAGTAGGAAATTGCAACGGCTATTCATCATACTCGTCGTTATCTGTGACATCAGTATCCAGGTTGACAATTTGATCGGAAATAAGCGAGGTTTAATAGGCACTGTCGGCCACCGGAACATACTTTTCGGCAAGGTGCATAATATTTAGTACATCGCCTTTTCAGGTGGCAAAGGCGTATAAAGTTTATTCTTTTCTATAATAGGACATTCATTGGTATGCTTTTGAATGCTGAAATCACTATAAACAACAAAGTTGCTTGCAGAGGAACATCTTACATGAATTCTGTTTTTGGAAGAATATTCAATAACCCTGTATTGGAATATTTTTAATTTTTCTTTTTTCCCAAGTGCTTCAACAAAATTAAATATCATGTCCTGAGTGACCGAAACTGCAACCAAATTTTTTGGGCTGCTGTTTTGGTAATGTTTAATATACTCTGTTGGTAAATAGATCCTCTCTATCTTACGGATATGTTTTTCAACTATCCCAAAGCACCTGTCGCATGGCAAATAGCTATGCTCAGGTTCAGGAAATCTGTGAATTATTTTTTCAAAACGATCGTTCCTCACCAARGTATATAAATATTGAACTAATCTGTTGTTTTTGTTTGGAGCTCCGCAATTATCTGAAAACAAGTACAGAATTTTGATCCCTGGGCTCAAAATATTTTCTAAATAGTGGTCCAAAAAGCTTATTGTCTCATTGGGAGTTTTCCTACCAGTCACCTCATCATACATATAAAAATGAGCTTTGTTGCGCTTTGATGAATGTATGCTAAAGTTATACATCCAAAGTTGCCGAAGGTAAAAAGTGTCGCCTGATGGAACTTTCGGTCAGGTCAGGTCATATTTCATTTGGTGCAATATGGATGTATATGTTGCAGATACGTCCATATTGCACCAACCTATAAAGGATGCATGTGTTAAACTCCCCACCCCACTAAATATACTGTAGGTAGAAGTCTCATTGTTGCGCCAATCAATAAAGAATTGCATCTTGGATATATTACTGTAGGTAACTCATTTTGGCCAAAAAATGCAGATACCTCCTTGTTGCAGCAGGATCTTCAATTACGAACGAGATTTTATTTTCCAACAAGATTATGCGAGGATTCATGTCAGTAGAGAGTCGATGGCGTGGTTTGCCAACCAAAATGTCGTTGTTAGAGTGTCTCTCTTGTTCACCTGACATGAACCCAACTGAAAACCTTTGGGGAATCTTAGTTCGGCGAGTATATGCGGTTAATCGACAGTATGCCATCCTAAATGAACTCAAAAATTGATTAGAAGAGATTTGGTCCAATTTGGAACCAAGAATATTAAATAATTTGGTTGGAAGCATGAATTCTAGAATTTTTGAGCTAACTACGAAGCACGGAGGCCAAAACCATTATTAATTTATGAATGGTTTGTTAAAACTTGTTCAATTCTGTGTGAAATTTAGATGCGGCCATTTAGTCGGCAGCGGTACGTGATGTCACATAAATAAAGTTATTTTATTTGATATTCATAAGCCTTGGCTTATTATACAACTTCCCCAATGAATCTTAGAAACACAAATGGAGTTGTTTTCTGTTTACGAACTATGCCACCACTCTCATCAATACTCATTATGTTTCTTCGACACATTAAGATAATTATTAAGATGTCACTAATCTATGGATGTATATTCAATATTTTGTAGGAATTACTGATTTTTAACAAGTTAACAACAAATGTGGTAAATTCGTTTGGTCCAGTTGTTTGTTTCTTAACCTGGTTTCAAAACAGAGCAAAGCTAGTTTGGTATATTAATAAATATAACTCTGAACGAAGGAAAATCTATATGGAGCCATATAGACAAAAAAATAAACAAACTACATCCACGTTTATGAAGAAAATGAGTTAGTAGCTTTTTAATTCTTAAAATGCATGTCTATGCTGTGCTGTCTACACCTCAACCAACTGCAGATAGTACTATTTCGCTGTCATTACAGCTCATCAGTGCAGTTTAGGTCTAGTGTAGACAATACGGCATAGAACTGGTTTTGGGATTAAGAGATGTTTTTGGTTGAAAAGGATGTCGACATTAGTAGATATCAAAAACAGAGACTGTTTTTTAGTTAATGGCGTTAGTCAAGAGCCAAAGTAAACCTCAGTGTTGTGAAGAGAAAACGTGACCAGTTTGTTGCCGGAGCTCTTCATGAAATGTATATAATGATTAAGGTGTGACAATAGTTAATTAATGTTCTCGTGTTTGGAATTTATGGAACTTGTCTTAGGAAAGAATTCGCCAATATGGACTGCCACATTGGCAAGCTGATAACAGAGGATCTGTGATTATTGTTTCCATCCTGAAGAACAATTATAAAACGTGAGTTGTGATGACACCATCTTGCATTACGTGCAAAAAGGTATCTCATTGTCTCTTTTTTTCTGCAGTACAGTACAAATAAAATTCTTAAGACAATTACAATATTTCTTCAATTTCCAAATCCAGAAAAACACACAGGGCATCATTTTTTGGTAAAAGAATCATTGAATAATCAAAGACATAAACAGTCAAACAGTTTGTAAGAATGCAACAATTCGGCTAAAATCGTCTGAGATGTGATTCCAATAAAATTTATGTATCAAGGTAATATAACCCGACAAAACTGGACATCTGTAGATGAGCATTTCACATTCGTTTCTGATCATCGAGAGGTGTACCTTTTACCTGAACAACTTCGTGACCAATAAAACTAAAGGACGTTAGCTAAGTGTCTCCCCGTCGGTATGTACTTCTTGCAAAACACTGCAATTAATTATCATTACGTGGGCATGCTCCGCTTTTTTAACTATTCGTTTGAGTCAACAAAGAGCCCACGCAAAAAGTGGTGTGAACAGACTCCCGTACTAACAGCTTTGCCCGGGGGAATTAACACGTCGGTGCTAATAAGTGTGTGCTAACCGCTGAAAAAATAGGCCAGTCGTCGAGATAGCACCTCAGGATGTCTTGCTAAACGACAGAACTACTAAGTCCCTTTCATATGTTTCTCGAGACAGAATGGTCTAGAAATCTACAATTGGGCTTGCCTGTGCTAAATTTGGGGGTTGTTTCTCGGCACATAAGGTATGTTTTGAGCATTCAGCCAATTTTTGGTTTCACTTCCATAGTAGCTCAAAATCTGGCCAAAACATAATATTATCTTAAGCAAAATTCTGGTGTATACACAATCAATCAATTTTGCTCGGCTACTGTAAATATAATGTTTTGGAAATCTCGCACCAAACTAAAATTTTCTGGATAAACGTCTGCAACTGTCTGTAAAAACCATTGCAATTACTAAAAGTAAAATAAAATGCATCTCTATGCTGTGTTGTCTACAGCTCAACCAACTGCAGATAGTACTATTTCGCTGTCATTACAGCTCATCAGTGCAGTTTAGGTCTAGTGTAGACAATACGGCATAGAACTGGTTTTGCTTATATACCAAAGCAATGGTATGATGAAAGTGAGAATTTAGGATGGCAATGCCATCTGTCAGCATTACACTGATATGATGACAAAGCCACCTAGCTGCCTTAACGGGAACTACTTCCTAAAGGAAGTGACCTGTAGCCTGACAAATTGGCATGCAACTGCATACTTCAATTTGACAGCAGGCCCCCACGGCACTTTTTGCTGACGGGCAAGAACCAACATACATTAAAATGCATGCATTGCATTGCCATCCTAAATTCTCACTTTCATCATACCATTGCTTTGGTATATAAGCAAAACCAGTTCTATGCCGTGTTGTCTACACTAGACCTAAACCGCACTGATGAGCTGTAATGACAGCGAAATAGTACTATCTGCAGTTGGTTGAGGTGTAGACAGCACAGCATAGACATGCATTTTAATGTATGTTGGTTCTTGCCCGTCAGCAAAAGTGCCGTGGGGGCCTGCTGTCAAATTGAAGTATGCAGTTGCATGCCAATTTGTCAGGCTACAGGTCACTTCCTTTAGGAAGTAGTTCCCGTTAAGGCAGCTAGGTGGCTTTGTCATCATGTCAGTGTAATGCTGACAGATGACATTGCCATCCTAAATTCTCACTTAAAAGTAAAATACTTTTTATCATCCACCACGACTTAACTAACGATACTGTCATATTTTATTATTAATTATTTTTTATTTTTAATGTATAACTTTAGTGACTCATAAGATGCCTCAGTTTTCTCGGCAATACTAGCTTACTTTGATAAACTCACTTAAAAAAAAATGTTTTTATCTTTATGATTTTGGTAGACCTTGATAAGGAAATAAACAATTCCGAAAGCTCGGTTAATGGAATAAGAGTAACTCTGTTTTGACTTAGTAAGGTTTGATATATGTACATATGTTTAAGATCTGTAAGTACTACCGATTAAATCAAGATGAGGAGGTCGCAATTTAACATCTTTTGGCAACAATTTTTTTAAATTGTTTTTCTTTTCAGTTCTACTACGGCTCATCTTAAAAGCGATTCAATTAAAAATTTTGGTATCCTTTTCCAGTACCTTTCCCGCAAAAACAAACCAATGTATGTGTCGCAACAGATTATGAAGGAAAACAAAAATACACTAATTAGCACAAGGTTAGACAAGTTGTGGAAACACCTTTTCAGGAATTACAACACTTAAAAAATGTCAACGCCAACAACGACATCCACGCGCGGATTATTTGTATTATTATTAAATCGCTTCACGTACTAACCCGCAGCATTTGATGTTTGCTTAGCATTCATAATCATAATATTTACAGAGCATGAGCAGAATTCTTCGTGTATGTTTGTGTGTTCGAGTTTTGAAAATTGCGTTTAAAAATAAAACAATGTCGCATGTATGATTATCCATATTGTGTCATGATAGGATTGCTAAACATGGGGAAGTAGAGATCCAATAAGCTCAAGAAGCAAGAGTGTTACCAGCGAAAAATAAAAGCGAACAGGAGGATTGCTGGAATTCGAAACTGGCGAAAAAATGGGGTAGGGGATATTAAAAAATTTCAGGCAAGCAACTAAACGTATATACAGTCCTGCAGCACTACGTCAGGCTTCTATAGCTCATAGACGAATGAAATTAGAAATTTTATTTATACACAGGCGTATACTACACGCGTACAGGGTGACCTAAATAAGTGTGGTGACATCAAGGTTAACTTTTTTAAGTGGTACATCTCACATATTTTTTGCATATTTGGGTTTCTCTGAGGGTTATTTATGCTTCATTTGCTTCAGTAATTTAGCAGTAAGTGATAAATTAAAAACTAATATTTAGCAGTTTTAAAAAATACATACATACAATTGAAAATTGCTTTTTAATCATGATATGGTAAGAGGGTCATAGAGAAAGGTTGGTCTATTTTGTTTATCTTTACAGAGTGTTCAAAATTATGACACATTTGAAACCCATTTTTCTCGAGTTTTTTTTATGGAACCACCTGTATATTATTTCATAGCATGACGCAGAATGTAAAAGCGAGTAATTTTTATTATTATATCTGTATCAAAACCGTTATTGTTACTTCTGAATAGTAAAGCTTTATGAGTATAATGAATGAAAAAAATAAGTTTGTCACGTATTTGAAAAGAACTTTCTGAGATTTGTATTTTAAAGCTTATTTATTTGTCAAAAACAAAATAAAATAGTTTTAGATTTTAAATTGAAATTATTTTTAATTAGAATAAATAGTATTATTTCAGTCGTCTTTCTTGTTCAAGGCATTTATTACTTAATCCTTGTTTGAAAAGAACGATCCACATTATGGAGCACTGCGTATGTAACCCTTTGCCGCATGCTGTCTACATTTTTGTTGGAGGTTCCCTATACACACAATCTTTAATAAACCCCCATAAACAGTAGTAATCCATTTTTGTTAGGTCAGGACTCTTCGAAGGCCAGCTAACTGGTCCACTCCTCCCAATCCATCAATCTTCGTATATGTTATCCAGCATAGCTCTAACTTGTGATAAATGTGCTGGAGCTCCATCTTGCTGTATCCAAATCTTTTGTACTTGAATATATGGTGGCAAATTTCGTAATAATGCCAGTAAATCATTCAATTTGCAAATGCATTTGGCTGTTAAGATGACCATTGGAAAAATAAGGTCCTATTCATATTCATCAACTATTTCTCCCTAAACATTGATTGACCCTCGGTGTTGATTATCAATTTGTCGCATTATTTTTGGATTTTCGACAGAATAATAGTGGAAGTTGTGTTTGTTGACACATCAGTATTGTGGAATGTAGCCTCGTCTGTAAACAGAACATTCATAAAAAACAATGGATTTTTTTTGCATGCATAATCGTGCCCACGTACAAAATTCTCTTCTATGCTGAGAATAATCTTCACTCAATGCCTGGTGGAATTGAATGTAGCACCCATGAAAATAATGTTCCTTTAAAATTCTTTGGACCGATCTCTCATTAATTCCAATTTCTAACAGCTGGATTTTCTGTCACTGCCAGCAAAAACGCTAATTCATTTTCCTCATTTCTGAGCAAAGCTTTAACCATTTAGAAGTAACAATAAGGTTCTTGGTTAATATCTCAAAAACCATCCAGAATTGTGATACAGTTATAACAATAGAAATTATTTGCTTTTACATGCTGTGTCAGGCTATGAAATAATACACAGAATAAAATTTTGACTACTCTGTATCCGAGACTATCTTCCAACCGTTCTGAATGACCGTTATACCACATCATGATTAAAAAGCGATTGTCAGTTGTTTGTTTTTAATATTTCTTGGTGCTGCTAAATAATAATTCAGACGAACCTAAATATGCAATTTGGGTCACCCTGTACGTGTTAAAATATTTTCCTTAAATAGGTCATTGTATATGTATAAGCTATAGAAAAGCTTGGCGCAGTGCTGCAGAGGTTGATGGAAACCATTTTGACAATTTAATTAATTAAAACTAGATGCAATTTCATAAACAGCTTTTAATGAATTTGATTGGTTTTTCTTCAAACCCTAAGAGTTTCCACAAAATCCGACAACCCAGTCGAAAACACAGACGGACAATTAGCTCCACGTTCCGCCGAAATCCACAATCCAACCCTTCTGGTCCGCAGATGTTCGTCTGTTCCCACGGCGCTTCTTTTGTCCGTTGGCTTGTTAACAAAACAGTCGACTGTTTGAGTCACAATTTGTTCGAGTGGACGCCTCCTCCAGTGGCAGGCAATGAACCGTCCGGTTATCGTAATAAATTGTTGAATATCTAATAATAATAACACGGCGACGAGGTTGCGTAAGTATGCCGCGGACGGCCTTGAACTATATATTATTATCGATCGGCATGGACGGCAGTTTGCCAAGGAAAGCGACCTCGTTTCGTTCGATGCTAGACCGATTTTTCGACGCCCGGCAGCAACCGACGTCCTCGCCGTATATTCGAAGAGGAAAGGTCCAAAGATTACCTAGAAAGGCATTGGTTGCAATGAGTACCTAACCTGGAAGATTTTCATGCTTTCCCTCTTAAAAATTGTCTCATTATGTTTAAAAATCTTTAAAGAGTGTCCATGTCCTGTCTAGTTTAGACTACAAAATTTGACAGTTGTGTTGGACGTGGCTTTATCAAGCAACAAATATTATTCTGTCAGGAGGAATGGAAGCGATAGCGTTTACATTTACCACCTGTTTAATCCACACCCTCTATGCGCTCTTCTGCCTCTTTAAAAATCTTCCTAATTGTCTAGAACCAACAACGGAACAAGATGGTCTAAAGATACCACCATTTGCTAACGAAACCACTCCAAAATAAACAAAAATCAGTGGACAGTGCCCTGATTGCGAGTTCCAAAAAAAGAATCTCGAAAAACCATCCCCTATTTTGTCACTCTCCTGAAGAGAGTAGGTACCAGTTGCTATTGATCATAATCAATACGATAGTGAATTATATAAACTCGGAACTATGATTCCGTTCGTGTCCTATATACTATTGCTCTAAGGCGACGATAAATAACTCCTCTTCACCCTACATTAATAATGCAAAATTGCTTAGTCACAAATTCTCAGCTTATTCAGTATATTTAACGTTTGTAACACTTACAATTGAAGAACACAGATAATGAGTGCATTTTCATTTTCCTCCAATTCAACAGTTGCAAAACTCCTCTCACTCACGCGCCTTCCTAAATATGAGGGAAATGAATCAAGCCCTCAATGACATAATGCACCAGTGTGCTTGGAATATAAAAAGCTGCCAGCAAATCGGCAGTATACGAGACAATACTTAACACCGCCACAAGAGTGGGTGCCACTAAGTAATGCGAGCTGATGAAGCGTAGGAGATCGCGAAACGTTGAGAAAGAGCATTAAACAAAACCGGGGCGACACACACATACACTTGTGTTACAAATCATTGGGTTTTTCGAGGATAAACAAAACACTCCTTCGTGAAAGATTATAACAAGTCGAAGCCCCTATTATGCTTAATACTTATTATCTCAAAAAAAAATTGTTTTTCCAATTAATATGAAAGTATAAACTTACCAAGGATGGATGCATGGATGGATGGATGATTCATTTTTGTATTGCCCCGGTTGTATTCGCTTACCTGAAAATATAGAAAAACATGTAGTTAAGGTTTTATTGGAAACATGTAAGTTTGAAATCAGAGTATACCATCGGCTCAACTTCGCTTTAAAGAAAATAGTTTAGTCATTAAAAAAGCCAACACGAACAGGAAACATGCATTACCAGGACAACAACTAAAAATTCACGAATGTCATTAGCCTGTATGTAAAAAAACCGATTACTCATTTTTTCTTTATTGAAGTTTATGGCTCTTCGGGGTTTTGATTATGTAACCTGAGCATCCACAACCATGGATTTAATTTGATTTTAGTTAATAAAATTAAAGTTAAAATTAACCAGAACTTGGTTCATTGATTCTATATCCTACTTTTGAAAATCGAATCGAAACCATAAATAAGTTTGCCAGAAATGGGAATAGACTGTTTCCGATGGCTGTTCCCTCGTGTTGTTCGAATTTGGAAACAGTTCTGGGACTTGCATAAAGAGGTCAATTGTATATATTCTTGAATTTTGATTTTATCAATGTTGTTCATCAGCAGTAGATCATCAATGTATTCCAGAGTTACATCTACAGGTACACTAGGGAATAGCGATATTACATCAAATGAGACCAATAATCTCACCCTCCTCAAGTTTAAATCTATTGGAGATGCAGGTAAACTACTAAGCTTGTTGCTCAACCATTTTGAGAGCAGGTAAATGGGTGAGTAATACCTGAAACAATAGGTCTTACCCATTTACCTGTTTTAATTAATGAATTAAGATTTAGACCCCATTCCAAGATTCGCGTAATGTGTCCATAGTGACAATATAATCCAAAAACTTTGAATAATTTTAAAACGACTGCAAAGAATTTATTACAATGTTATCCTTTATCTTCCGCCAATTATATTGTTGCTTACAATGCTCTTAAAAACAGATATTCTAATAAACGTCTTTTGGCTACATTTCATTGGAATGAAATTGAAAATGCGTCTCGTCTTACGTCGGAAAATCCACCCGCTCTTAAAAAATTGCTTGATTGTTTTACTGAAAATATCGCCGCTCTACAAAATTTGGATTATCCTGTTGAACACTGGGATTTCATTTTAACGCATATGCTTTTGAAACGCTTAGATGCCACATTAGTGTCAAGATTTGAAATACAGTTTGCATCTACTGACATGCCTAGTTTTCAAATTTTGGCAGATTTTGTGTCAAAACGACTAGATATTTAGTAAGCGAACATCTTACGCGCGAAATTTAACAACAAACAAAAAAATTTGATATTTTGCTTTAACAGTTCGTAGGAAATGATATTTGCGTGAGCCCAATTCGATCTTGTAGAATCATGTCATAAATAAAATCAATGTTTTTCGAATCATCTTTTACACCTGATCTTCATCTTTTAAATCCCTCAACGTAATATTTAATAGTGGTATCACCAAAGGTTTCTATCATATCAGCTAAAATTTCTATGCCAAGTAAACCTTTCAAAAATAAATACTTCATAACTGACCGAGTTTTTTCTTAACACAATTTACATTTTTCTCAGACATGCGGTTTTTWAATTTTCACGGTTTTGTTACAGTTGACCTTCTAGATGCTAAATTTTCATAGCTTATCTATAAAACTTTATAGTAGTTACTGGAAGGTGACCACGCCAACTAGATATCAAAATGTCTTCCTAATTCTGTACGTTTTTAACCTGAACTGCGTCACTTCTCCAACAGATTGCCAAAGTTGCAGTTTCTCTAACAGCCGAATTATTTAATACGCGATCAGATAACGCACCGTTTTCCAACTCGGAGCCCAACATGGCTCATTAGAATTTGCGAAACGGGGTTGCCCAATTCGGGCCGGCCAACTTTTAGAAACATGTTACTTTCTAAATCGGCCGCAGGAAACACGGCACAATGAAACTGCCGCTCTCGCTGCAACGCACAAGAGTTGCACCCCGGGTCGCAAATTGTGGCAGCGCGTTTGCTAATTAAATCGCGTGGCGCCAAATCGATGTCTAAGAAGGTATTGCGACGAGATGCATACGACAGATACTGCGAACACAATGGACAACTTCCGAGTCTGTCTCGCCCACTCCGCGGTTCTAATCGCGGCGAACAATGAAAGGGTTGGTAACGTGGTTTAGGTTTTACCGAGAAACGGTTTCGTATGTTTAAATGATGTATTTGCCAATGATCTTGGCATGAGAACTTCTAGAGCTAAATTCTGGTTCAATCCCAATTCGAATTTCAATTCAAAGTACGAGGGAAGATTAATTATGCTCCCTGACATAGAAAGACACAAAACATGACAATAATTATGTGTTTATTTTTTGACATAGTCTCCTTGAACTTGGACGCGTATGTTCCAATGCGCTAATTTCTCTAACCTCGTCTAGTTGGTCCTCTAACAAGTCGTTTACTGTTGTCATCGTCATATCTGGTTCTTTCAATTTCGAAAATTAGAAGTAATCGCTGGGAGCTAGGCCTGGTGAATACGCAGGGTGTTCGTGCAATTCAAATCCTGCGTCGTGAATAGCATTCATTGCAATATGGCTTTTGTGTACAGGAGCGTCGTCCTGATAAAACAAAATTCCTTTCTTGAATTTCCCCCGTCTTTCTTCTTTGATGCGCACGTGCAATTTTAAAATTAAGTTGGCATAGTAAAAACCTGTTACTGTGTGTCCACGTTCGAAAAAATCAACCATTAAAATTCCGTCCGCATACCAAAAAATTGTGGCCATAATTTTATCAGCAGTGGGCACACTCCAAATTTGCGTGGTGGAGGAGAACCTTTGTGATGCCACTCCATGCTCCGTTGTTTTGACTCTGGGTCAAAGTGGTGGACCCATGTTTCATCAACAGTTACAAATCGAGAGAGAAACTTATCGGGGTCTGCTGAAAACTTTGCCAGACTGGCTTCAGAATGCAGGACTCTCGAACGTTTCTGATAAGGCGTCAATATTGTAGAGACCCAGCGTGCAGATAGCTTTTTAAGACCTAAAGTATCTGTTAATATTTTTTCTATTCTGCCATATGAAAAGTCTAATTTCAGCTATCTGCCTATCTGCCATTACCATGTCATGTACACGATTAACATTTTCCTGAATAGTGACAGTTACTGGTCGTTCGGCACCCTTTGCATGTTCACACGTTTGTCTTCCTAATTTAAATTCTCGAGACAAATTTTTTACCACTTGGTAAGAAGGAACACTCTCACCTAATACACCCACTATATCTTCATGAATTTATTTTGGTGACAACTTATTCTTTTGCAGATATTTTATAACTGCGCGTATATCAGATTTTTCCATTGTTGAAAATTACTCTAACACCTTCGCTTTGATGCATTAAATACTTATTTTCCCCAAGCACGCTATTTTTTTAAATTGATGTCTTATCTGATATGCTTTAAAAATGTGTATCTTCATGAATAACAAAGATATTGGCGTGAATGGGCTGCAGTTTAATTCTAAATGACATCTGCAGTTATAGTGGTGCATGTAAATTTTGCAGGAAAAACATCGTTGTTTAAACGCCCTGTAGATACTGAAGACTGAAATTCGAATGAACATTTCGGATACGGCATCATTGCTGAGAAATGAAGCTACAACAGAAACCAAAAATGATCAAAAATGAAGCTGAAGGAATACAAAAAAAATAAGAGTTTGTAGAGGCTAACGCTTATTCATGTATGTAGCGATTATCGTTCGGCTTCTGGGAAGGCTCTGTGCGTGCTATTTGGGATGCCTCCCATTCACTTATTGATGCAAGAAAGAATAATGATCTATGACGAGAGAAAAGCTAAGCAACAAAGTCTGTAACAAGAGGAATGGCAAACAAACAGTGGACCAAAACATAATACCCAATATTAGACTTGGAGAAGTAGAAAATTTGGTGAGGTCTCTTATTGCTCGACACGAGTGTTGGTTGATTGGCACGCATGCTTCCGTGCCTACTTACTAAGAAAGAAAAACTCTTACTGTGTGAAGATACCACATTTAATTGTTCTAGTGCGGCAGGATGGCAGAGAAATGTTTGAGTCGCAGAATAATTGGGAAGTCGTTACTCATAACCTGGTACATACCTGTACAATAAAGAACAGGAAAGTGAAAAAGAAAGAAATCCACGTTAAAACTATGGACCTAGTCGCAAGGCTGAAGAAATGCGATGCGGTTCCAGCCCTGTAACCATCGAAGGAAATATGGGGATGGGGATGAAAAGGGGGCAGGAGGCTTACAAATCCCAGCAAAAAGAAGACACCACAGTCAGTTGCGAATACCACATCATCTCGTTGCATCGCTTATTAACCAGCTTGATTTGTGTTACGAGCATCCCATCTTTGCTTCCTGCGTCCAAATTTATCCCGAAATCAGGAACGACGGCTTCCTTCCTTAATAACCCACTGTTCCCATTCGATAACCGTAAAACCAGCGGAGTGAAGTGCTCAGCGTTGTTTTATGAGGCAATTTATGTAACTGCGCGAGATTAAACTGCTTTGATTTGTAAGCTGGCATTTATTGCGGCGGCGGTATCTGGCTCTTGGCGGCCTGCTCCCCGAGGAACAGAAGGAAGACGTTGCACAGACGACGTCTTGCACTCGTAAATAACGCGGGTGTAAGTGCGCGTATGCTTCTCGTTATTTAAATATCCGACTCGATTCCGAGTTCTTATTGCTCTTCGGAGCAGTCTTTCATTACGACGCGATTAACCCAGTTCTGCTGCAGTGGCTTTTAACGTCGAGGCTCTTGCGCAATTTAGTTAAACTGTGTGAACGATATGAAATTACTCTCTTTTTGCTAGTTGGAGATAAATTAAGCATCGACTGTCAACAGATAATCCAAGAATCCTCCACAGTATCTATAACTAAAAAATTGTGGTCATGTTACACATTTGAAAACTATTCTCATTTTTGGTGGAAGCAGTGTCCGTTTTCAGTATAATCTGGAATTTTATTCCAGGCAGACAGCTCCACTGAGCACAGAGTTCTTGGAGGTCCCGAATTCAGTAGAATGGTGTTTATCTAATGCATTTTAACCAGCTGGAAAGACGCGCTCATAATCTTTCTGCGCAAAATAAGCGCGAAACGTCCATTTTAGTTACCTATAGTTCGAACTAAAACAAAGTGTATTGCGGAGAGTTTAGGATACGAAAATTTTAACACATAGACACAACAGGTTAAAGAATTTAGTAAACGATACGATATTAAATTCAAAGCTATATTAGAAGGATACGCAAACTTCAATCCATCAAAGGATGGAATTATGAACTGCCCGTATTCTGGAGTCTTGTGTGTTATCAAAAAACTTAAACCTTTMACAGAGCAATTTCTGTTAATAATCTTTTGTCAAAGTCTATCGATAACATGCAAAATCTTACTAAAGCGTTTACTGCCCTAGACGGAATGTATTTTCTAAAAGTGTTTGGTGAAAGGTCAAGGAGAGACGATAAAAAATACTTTGTGAGAGCAATCATAACTTGTGAAGATGATTAGAGCTCTATTGATGATCACTTCTCAAAGGAAGATGACTTAACTTTATCATTGGTTTCTGAGTTTTGAATTCGAAACGACGATTTTTAAATATTTTCAGTGTTTACAGCAAAACCAAATGTTTGTACTTATTTACATGTGAAACTACAAGAGGAGGCAACACTGACATACTAAAATTACAGAAAGTACAGAAATATTCAAACACATTTTTGATGATTTATTTCTTCATTATTAAGATATTTTTATAAAATTTTGGATGTGGAATGAACAGTTCATTTGGAATTTGGTAAAAGCTTTTTTCTTTGTTTTCAAATATGAAGATGACTTGTACAAGCATTGTTTAATCGCATAAAATTAATTTCAGAGAGATGGACATTGGCTTTTACCCAATATGCTTTTTTATATACATATCTACGTGACGTGTGATATATAGAAACATACAATTATCCGACCTTTTTGAAAATCTTTTAATTCAGAACGTTATTTAAAGATTTTACAAAACGCCGTTGATTTTAAATGGTACTCTCTGCACTACAGTACACTTTTTAATGATTAGAAAAAAAGAAACAATTTTGGAACAATTCGAGAAAAATATACCTCCTCATGCGAGATTTTTATGATAAGGCGATTACCTGAATTGAAATGGAATGTAATATAATGAACAATCAGTGAAGTAAAAAAAATACGTAATGAAAACCGCATGAAAATCCGTTCAGTAGTTTTTGAGTTTATTGCAAACAAACAGACGCGGCGCAGGACTATTTTTTATCATATATAGTGATGTAATAAAACAGGATAGAGCTGTATTATTTTCTGTATTTTTTTATTATCTTCAAAATTTTTGCGCATTTTAGCACATCTAGACATCAAGTCCTTTTAGATAAAGTTAAATGAAAGAACATCGGGAACTTGAAGCAAAAAATTTAACAGCATCGACAGTAAAAAGAAGAAAACGATGTTTTATTGGTTTATAACATTGTAGACAACAGCGACATAACGATCAAAGAAACTGATGAGGAACTTAAAATG
Organism: Rhyzopertha dominica; assembly: GCA_025024175.1. Classification (NCBI taxonomy): domain Eukaryota; kingdom Metazoa; phylum Arthropoda; class Insecta; order Coleoptera; family Bostrichidae; genus Rhyzopertha; species Rhyzopertha dominica. The sequence continues at coordinate 4,975,627 of QCXZ01000003.1, read as the reverse complement.
TGTCCCAGGAAAAAGAAAACATGTAAACAGCAGCAGACGCTTTTCTTACACTGCATACGTTCTAAAATAGATGAAGTTAAAATTAGTCCGTCGCATTTTAGAATCGGCATTTGGTTTACGAGATTTAAAGCATATATTAGCTTCTCGAAATTGAAAAGTAAAAGTAGATAGCCTACAACGACTTCGATACCGCGGTTTACACAAAACAAACTCTAATTGACACAACGAGTGCAAAGCTTTTGGCCTGAATGGAATTTCGAAACCATAATCGCAGGTATTCTATTCTCTAGCATCCGGTATTAGGCTCGACTGAGTTAATTTCCTACTAATGTTGACGTCAGCCAATAGCCAAGCCCATTTCGACCAGTAAAGTGATCATTATTTTCTAATTTCGTAGTAATCAAAGAAAAAGGTGAGAAGAAAGCTCTCACAATGAAACTTGACGGTTTACATATTTGCAGAAGAGTTACAGTTGAAGGCCTGAAGATGCTCATCTAAATCCTTTGATGGAACAAGCAAGATCAGCCAAAATTGTGTTTAATGTTTGCGTTTTCGAGTAGGTATTTAACCAACACGGCATTTTTTTAGATCACCGAAACCGCTGATCCGAAACAATGCTCGTAAGTGGCTGGCGACGCGGTCGTTTTGTCGTTTCGAACACGAAACACAAAATTGTGTTGAAAACCGATCCAACAACCTCCTTTCACTTTTAGCGGCGACAGTACCCCAGGTGCTTTATTCGATTCTGAGAGAATTTGCTTTGAGGCGGGTCCGGCAGCCAGCATTCGATAACAATTGGGACTTAAAAAGCAAGTCATACAGAAACTGGTCTAGTTAAAGGCATATATTTAGGCAACAGATGCTAAAAATGGGTATAGTCTGGACAGCAAACGAATAGCAAATGAACATTTCATTTTTGCGTGATCACGCAGGAATGTTTAAATGAACTGCGCTTGTTTATGGTTAGTGACATGCAATGTTCCATTCCAAAGTTCGTCGATGCTAGGAAAATACGGATAGCTAATAGAAATAAATTTAATCCTTCAAGAAAATATACTTCAAGTGTAATCCGCTTTATTCTTTTAATTGTAAAGCGCTTTCGGATTTATTAGCCATCGTCAGTAGAAGCAACATAAATAAAAAAAAGAAAAAATATTTTGACTAAGTGTTATCTACAAGAAATGTCCAATATCGGAACTGTCCGAATCAGTCCAATCAAAGTCACTTTCACTGTCACAGTCTGCTCGAAAACTGATTATTATACTCTCACGCAGAGTCCAGCAAAGATTTATTTATTCTACGTAGATAATTAAGACGCATCTATCGAATATATGTTAAAATCCCATTTTATTTGAAGGAAGTACCAATGTACACTCTTTTATTACCGGTCACGTTTAATATAAACATTCCGTAGGGTATCCAAATATTTTGTTTATGTTGGAGTTTAGTTTCTACTTAACTGCTCCGGGTGAATGTTCCTATCTGCCATCATGTCGGCAAAGAGAAAACGTTCGTCTCTTAAAGACAAAATTGATATCATTGTGGAAAGTGAAAAGTGCCATATAAGTGCGAGAAAATTAACCGAAAAGTATAGTGTTGGAAGGACACAAGTCAATGACATCATTACAAATAAACGCGAATTAACGAAGCTTTTTGAAGAGTGTTGTAATCTAGAACAGAAAAGAAAATTCCCTAAAACGGAAGCATTAGTTATGGACGACGTTGTTTACAACTGGACCTTTAATAAAAGAAAAAGCCTTAGGAGTAGCCACAAGTTTAAAAATTAAACATTTTAAAGCTTCTAATGGATGGCTAGAAAAATTTTGCCAAAGGCACATTACTTTTAAAACAATTTGTGGTGAATCGGCCGAAGTTCACATTGACAGTGTTGAGGAATGGAAAAACAAACTGCAGGTGATACTGAAAGATTATTCTCCTAAAGATATATTTAATGCTGACGAAACGGGACTGTTTTACCTTCCAATGCCTAATAAGACATTTACGTTAAAAAGTGACGAATGTACCGGTAAGAAAAATGCAATAAAAATACAACTTCGCACTGCCAACCACTTGATCAAGGAATTATCCAAAGTTTTAAGGTAAAATATAGAAAACACCTTATTAAAAGACTACTAAGCTACACTAATGGCGAAAAATCTTACGAAGATGCAGAAAAAAGTATCAACCTAAGAAGTGCATTAATATGGATATCATCGGTTTGGAAAAACGTTTGTGCCGTTACAATTTCAAAATGCTTTGCGAAAGCTGGATTTATTGATGAAAATGTTCGGTATTCAGGAAATCATAGACGAGCTAAAAAGCACCGATAAAGATTGTGGCAGTGAAAGTGAAATTGAAGAGCGTGAAAATCACACATCCAGCATTAAAGACATGAGTGAAGTACGTAAAAAGCTTCTGGGCATCCAGAACTTCTTGTTTAGTAAGAAAAAAATGACCTTGCTGTAGAAGTTGTTCAAATACTATCAAAATGTAAGTCTCATATTTTTCAAACAAAACTGAAAAACCTGAAACAAATTTCAATTGAGGAATACTTTGTAACACTAGTATGTACTATCTATAAGTAATATGTATATAAATAAATATTGATATGTGTATTCTATGGTTTATTTGCTGTTATGTTCATTTTCATTTATTTGCTTTTTGATAATAGAATAGTATGTATAGTAAGTTACAGAGATATTCGTATACATAATCKCATATATCCATTAATAAAACAAATTCGAATAAACTACCCTCTTCAAAACGGCCACCTCTCGTTAGTGGTCACTTTTACAGTATATTTTTGTGGCCGTTTAAAGAGGTTTTACTGTAGTTTAAGAATCCGTATAATTACTTTTACGTTCCCGAGTTTTTAGTGGATTCGCTTCACTGTGTGTTTAAGCGAAACAAATAAAATATTATGAGCATATTTTTTTTAAATACAAATGCGCCATGACTGTAACCAAACCATAGTCTTTTCTCTACAGTGTACGAATTGATAATGTCAAAATCGTCTGGGACCGTAACAGCTGCAGTCTTTCTTTGTTCTTTGTCTGGCATCAAAAAACATTCTTATTCACCATCTTCAATTGATAAAATTTACACACACTGAACGTAGGTACTTCAGTAAGAAACGAACATCTCAAAGTGAAATAACATTGTAAGTTTAGCATTAACCGGAATGAAGAGCATATACAGATCTAATTTCTTGTCTTGCCTTGGTATACCACCGTCATCAAAAAGAGATAGTTGGCACATTTTTGTTTTTTGTTTGCGTGTTTCTTAAAAATTAGGAATGAAAAATTTTATACTCTCCAGATTCCTAATTTTTCGTTCAGAGTAACCGTTACAGGCATTTGAATAAGGACATAATAAAGTTATCAGCTAAGTTGGTAATAACTGGCGTTCTTTGATAACCTATTGCAACTTAACTTCAGTATTAACGGTGCTATTTTCTGTAGAAAGCCCCCTGTTTTTAGTTATAAGCAAGAAAAGTACAAAATTTTATTTTTCGGCTTCCAAAACTTGACCCCCCTATAAATAAGTAAAAATATTACTGCACTAGAAAATGTGTGTAACCTAAATTGAAAACCCATTCGACTTGACCACCAATAAGTTATGTATTTGTAAAACAAAGAATAAACGGTTTAAAAATAACCTATAAACACACCTTTTAAACGATAGGATTATCAGTGCACTTTTATACCGCCACTAATTACATGCAAAAATTCAACTATGACGCAAGATAGGGTACAAAACAATCCAACTAAGCGAAACGCGGACGTCAACGTAAGAACGAACTTAACCAGAATGTAATAAACAAATTGTGTTGGATTTCTACTTGTGATCTCATAAACTGTATTCGAAGAGCATTTGTCCTCTTTTAGAGCTTAAACAAACGTTTCGATCGTGACCAGTAGAACCATCTTCAGGCCAATGCAATACACAACCGATGTTTCGCCTTCTGGAGTCCGCTATTGAACAATCTGCGACAAATTGAATGACAAACATCCGAGGGCATTATTATTCATGTCGGCGGGCCCGCGTTCTACAATATTTGGACTGGATTATTTCGCAAGCGGCCCCACTCGCCTGCACAATCGGCAAATGTTAAACAGATGGATTTCTTCGGTTGCGTCACGCTCTTGTCCAATATCTGGGTGGCTCTGTAATAATCGCAACGGAACGTGTTAGCGTATAATAACGCCGGCGACTTGGTATTTAAAGATCGTGATGCCGCGGCGATCGGTTTTGTTGTTTTCTCCTCTGATTTAGTACTAAAGGGGGGCACATGGGGGTACAAAAAGGGCAGTGGTCACGGGTTGATAAAGACGCGGTCCTCGTCATGGGTGACTGTTAAAAGAACTTCAGATTTATAAAATCACATAAAAGCGCGAAGGAAAACCGTATGTCCTTTGGATGCACGTACTGGTGAAAATATTACTTTTATTGCTATGTGAAATTGGTAGTATACTATTTAAAATCGACTCCTAGGGCTAGGAGGTAGTCAGGAGTGCAACCTTCATCTTTGCAGTTGAGATCAAGCAGCAAATGTGGTACTGCGACCAGTAGGTGACAAGAAGAATCAATGTGAATTTGTGTAAAAATGTGTTTAAATTGTATGAAGCATTTTGGAAACAAACAATTCTAACGTTCCGTATACTGCAGTTCTCAACAGGTTTGTCAAAGTTTTTCTAATTTCTCCTATGGAACAATTATGTATTTTAAATTCCGCAAACTACAGATTTGTCTGAGAAACAAAATATATAACAGGGGAAAGATTTCGTAGACACGTTGCCCAAATTAAAAAACGTAACGATGACCACTAGCGAACAGCAAGAGTTCAAATATGAATATTTTATCGAAATAGAATTAAAAAATGAAATACAAGAATTTCCAATATGACAGCTCCAGGATTAGATGCAATAACAGTGTGTGATTTAAAAATCTTCAAAACTGCGGTGTTTATTCAAATTTGGCAAAGAGCAACATTTTCGAAAACACTTGATGGTGTTGTTCTACCATCAGTTTGTCATATAGTTTTACTTAACTAATTTTACTGTACTAGATAGTATTATTACATATGCTTCCAAACTTCTGTGACTTATAAATTTAAATAACTTACTTGCATAGCTCACAGCTTACTGCATATGGAATAGTTAAATGGTTAAGTGTTGTAAATTTTAATGAGACGCTTATCTTTAAACTTTACCATGATCAAAATATGTAGCTCCTTTTATTTTTGAAAGAATGGCATTCGAATTACAACTATCTCATGCCACAACACGTTCTAAATTATACTGTAATTGCACCGCCTATGTCGAAAACCGTACTAATTGAAATTTCAAATCCATCAATGAATCATTCATGAAACTGGACGACGTCAGCTTCAAAACAACAAATGGAACGGAATTTTCATCTAGTTTCGGTTGTTGTGAACATCACAGACGCAACACTACTTTGGTTATTCAATTCAAACTTGAAACATCTTCATGATTACGAGATTAATGAGGTTTGTTACATTAAAATGAATCTCTATGCTATGCTGTGTGCACCGCAATCAACTGCAGATAGATCTATTTCGCTATTACTATAGCTCATCAGTGCAGTTTATCAGCATGGTATAGAACCAAAGGCTTGGTATGATTGAGTAGAAAATTACGTTTGGTACATTTTATTTCTCAACAAGCATATAAGGAAGGGTCCCAAACTGCCCATACAGGGTCCTAAATCATATATTTTAATACATCGCCTTCATTATAGACCAAACGGGTACGCACAGAAACAGGTATTTTAATCTTGTCATGAAAGTCCCGTTTCAGGATGCGTTATTTTACAGTGAATCATATACATAATAATTCTGCTAATAAACCTGCGAGTCAGAATTCTACAAACTGACCATGATTTCCAGTTAATTAATTTTTTTATATATATAAAGAAATAAGGAAGGTAGTTCCTTCCAGTAGAAGTAAAATCTTAAAAGCCTTAACGCAAGAAATACAGTTAAAAATCATCGTTACTTTGAGGTTAAATCTTGAAAACAATCAATTTGTTTTTATCAAGTTTTGTTAACGCTATTTATTGTAGCAGGTTGGGATATTTATTTGACCTATTTCACTGTAATAATAATAATAATAAAGGATATCGAAAAAGCTGGCTAGTCTCCACCAATTTTACTACATTTTGATATATGTATACCCAATATTTCATTACATATGTTTCTATTCTTTTTGTGATTGTCATTGTGTATTATCTTTGGTATTAGCGGCACATAGAATGGGCAGGATTACCGATGTGTATATATTTTTTAATATGCTCCATTCCGGCTTGTGTTTCTCTTGTCAGTCTTTTTGACTGTTTCTCTGCGGTTGAGTTTGCTTGTTAAGCAGATTCCCAGATATTTAATTTTGTTTGTCATCGTTATATTTCGGCTCCCTAGTTTGTATACGCTACCTGTCATTAACGTTTTCTTGCTAAAAGGGTCTCTTATCATGACAGTGGTTTTGTTGTAGTTTATGGTTGGCCCGTTTTCTGATCTACGTTTTTTCCATTCTCTGTTATTACCATCAGGTCCGTCCGCATATGCTAGTATAAACGAAAATTTTATTTCATTTCCTCGTCTGTTATATTTTTTAGTTGTACTATAGCTTTTTGAACGATGTCATCTAGGTTAATTGTAAATATTCTTAGTGATACAGAGCATCCTCATTTTACTCCTCTATTTTTTGTTTTACCAGGGTTGTTTGGTCATTTCTTATTCTAGTTTTGCTAGTTTTATTTGTTGCTACCCACTATGATCGGTTTTCTTTGTTCTCTTAATTGCATTTTCATAGTTGTCAAACGCAGCTTTCCTGTTTGGCAAGAGAAGAGACCTTTCTCTATTTAACGTTTGTTTTGCTGCTTCTTTTATACGCGTTGTTATCTCTTTCCAGCTTCGGTTTTTTTTGTTCTTTAGAAGGCTAATTTTAATTTTTCCATTTTGTCCGTGCTTGTCTCCGTTTGAGTTTTGTGTATTTTTAGCTGTTTTCTAAGTAAGTATATGCCATTTTGTGGTCAGTTAGTACCTTTTCAATCCATTTGGCTTTTACCTTCTTTGTCTTTATTATAGTACCATCCGTGGTCTATTTGTGACTTGTTATTGACATTGCTCCACGTTATGAGGCAGGATTTGCAGTTACTCCAGGTGTTTTTTTATTATGAGATAAAATATATGAGCGATATTTTTTAGTTTGGTTTCATTCTTCCAAATTTATAAAGCTTAAATTTATTCTTTCTTAGAATGAAACGAACTGCAGAATTAGATAATCCAGTGATGTTTTCAATTCTTTCAGTTGATGTTTCTGAATTGAAATCTAGACGAATTATATACAAACTACCTGCCTCCGTTGTAAAATATAACTGTCTTGTGCCAAAAATAATACTATTATGTCCATAAAATAACTATCAGGTATGATAATAGCCAGAAAAAAATTCCGCGTTTGCTGCAACTATACCCATATATACTCTATATTTGTATTCGCCAACACACATACAAGTCATTAACGAAAGTGCACCAGTGAAAGTGGATCGTTTAACTACTTCAGAAACGTATTCACTTTTCATCGACCACCGACTAACCCAAATTCAGACTCGCGGAACCCGCATAATTTTCGAAGCGGAGACGACACAAAAGGATTATCTGTCTTACGGCACATGTTCTGCGTTGTCATAGGCCCGCATTATTCCGTATATAGCCGGCAATTACAAACGTCAATGACGAATCAACGAGGTCTGCAATTAGCCGAGTGAAGCGTAATTTTCTGCAAACGCTATCGCTGTAAACAAAACGCAACCGACGACGGTGACAACACGAAAACCGGTAAGCCGAGATGGTATGTGCTGTTTAAACTTTGTCGGGGAAGTCCCAAGCGACTTGATGACAGTTTGCGCAAGCAAATTCGGGGAAGACGAGAACTGGAACTGTCGAACAAGAAAATGGGGGTCGGAACTTGCTGATGAGGTGAAATGCAGCGAAACAAATCTAACGATTGTAAGGCGAGTGCTCGACAGCAAATTTCTGACATTAAAAACAACCTTTTACGAGCGGGACACGAATTTTACTTCGCAATTTGCATATCGCTACGTAGTATGTCAAACAAAGCCTTAAAAAGGACTCGTTCAAATATGTATCTGGTTTCTCCGGAAGTACCGCGTCATGACGAAACAGACTATTTGAGAGCTTTGTGTAATGTAAAGGACAAAGATTTCTTTCGTATCTTGCAATACAGGAAATGTCTGGTTCGTTCAATTTGTCACCTGAAGAACTATCTTTGTTGGTTTTTCGATATAAATGGCGGGGTGAACTTTTTGACTGAAAAAAATTGTACGACAGGCTGCTAAACATGCACATAAAACCACTGTCAAAAAGAAACCGATTACCGTTAAAAAATCGAGCGGGAGATAATTTAACGCAGTAATTTGTTCATTACGCTAATAATAAACGCTCTCGATAGCGGCAAAAAGTAGATAACTGATAAACATTGAACAGAAAAGTGAATATGTGCAATTGCTGCAACTGATAAAAGTTTGTATTTAGTATGCAGCTGTTTACCTACATGATGTGGTGCTGACCTTTCACATCTACAATTTTATAGTCATAGTCAATGATTAATTGACCGATTCCGATGCTACTATCTGTGCAACTTGCATCACAGCTCTGGTAAGCGGTACAGACAAAATAAAATGAGATATTAAAATAAAAGATCAGACGCCAGAAGATTCACATTTTCCAAGACAACAAATGTCAGTTTCCTGCAATGTTCCTTGTAACACACTAGCCGGTATTAAAAAAACAGGTCTTTTTTATAGTTCCACAGCATGTGCGAAAGACGAAACATGGTCGAGAAAAAACATGAAATAACTAAACCGGGACGAAAAAAATTGCTAAAAAATAGCAGCATGTTCTATGAAACAAAAACAAAACAGTACGCAGGTACTACATAATAAATGTGTGATTCATTTAAATGCTATTTACTAATCTTTCTAAGAATTATTCAAATGTTGTGTAGGCATTTATTTCGGTATCCCACATTTAAAAAAATAAGAAATTTTCGAAGTCTCTACTTGCATTAGCACATAAGCCTTCTTCCATTTTTGTAATTTCCAAAAATATTAAGACAGTGAAAAATCTAAATAAATCACACTTAGTCTTTAAGTTTCCATGAATGTTCCTTTATTAATATCAGAACATCAACTCTTAATTCTCATTTTCTGTGCCCTTTCGTAAATCTTCAATACAAGGCCAAACTTCTGTTGAATTTCGAAGAAAGGGTTTTGTGAGGCTGCACCCTTTCTGGATACAGCTCAAAATGGCTCTGGCTAGCTAATTCGGCATTGCTATTGATATTGTAATACACCTTCACCATATCTCGACGCTCTGTATCGGTAAATATCTTGCCATTTTTCAAATGTTACTTGATTTGTTTTTTTTTGCAGTTTTTATTAATTTTGTTGCACTTATTTGTGAACAGAATACTAAGTGTAGTACGTCGTTTCACTCAGATTTTTTTCAAAATATCTCCACAAAATGCAAGAGAGGTAAATGAATTTTTTTTTAGAATATAATTTGATATGATAGGTATGCACGTGTATCTACATTTTGGGACACATATGCTCAAAATTGTAACAATTGTTTGCAAGGACTACTAGATTTATTATGTTTTTTTTTCATTCCGGAAAGCATTCGATCAAATTGATCATTCTGTTTTGTTAAGTAAGATGAGATGGTATGGCTTTTCTTCCTCTATCATAAAATTATTTCGGTCATAGTTGCAATATCGTCAGGTTAATGTTAAACGAGATGTTAAATATAGAAACTACGTCTKCAATTCATATGTTGCTACATCTGGTGTGCCTTAGGGATCTGTACTTGATCCGTTGCTTTTTCTACTGTATATCAACGACATTGTGGATAAAATTCGCTGTGCGAAGAAGCTTTTATACGCTATATACGCTTTTATATTCTCTCGGATAGACACTACAGGGAATCTATTATATTTACTGCATGACCTGGACAAGATTTCTGAGTGGTGCGCAATTAATAGACTTTGTACTACAATCAAAAGATAATGAGCGAAAAACATCTTATGAACAGTCTGTATTTTTTCGAATAAAGTTACTTAATTTTTATCTGGAACCTATTTCTCTTAATGGCAATATAAATTTTTCAGAATAAATAAAGCAAGTGTAATAGTTTCCAATTAACCCCACTGGCACGCCTTTTTGATTGTCAATCTGTCCTTTAGACCCTTCTGGCAAAGATTATAGAAGAGAACTGCTGGCAACAGCGAAGCTTGGACAGGAGATCGTTTTATAATGAACACAGCCAGTTAGGCAACAACGAATTCCTTTTATACCGTAAAGGTTATACTATCGATGCACTAACACATCAAACCAGCTATGTAGGTCAGAGCATCTTCCAAGCGTTCCACGTAGAGATGGGGATATTGAGTTACACGTGTGGAAAATGGGATGTTCTTGCTTGATTTCAGGCATTTAGATGATCGAATTTAAAGAGGGTGGTATTGTTTCAGAACTCCAACGCAGGAAGAACTCAAGGAGGATCGATTACTTGATAGATAGAGTTGGGAGAGAGCAAATTTGTTTTATAATACATTTTTGTTAACTTCTTTTAATCGCCTTTATTTTCAGAGATTTCTGTTAATGGAGAAACTACACCAAAACTAAATTTCACACTTCATAAGGTTTTGTTCCAAATGACGTCCATTAAACAAAAACACTTGAAGCTGAAAACATATTAAATCATGGACCACAATAAACACTAACCACGTTGTCGAAAACTTTCCCATCTCTAATTTGAAACGAGCATGCCTTAGTTTCGAGCGTTTAACAGCTTGTTTTAGGTTAATCTAATGCTGAGAGATAATGGGTTTATATTATGTTAGACCACAATTATGTAAGGATATAGAGGTTTAGCCATCGTTTACATAAGATCGTGCAGAGCCGAAAACGTGAAGCACAGTTTGGAAAGTAACGTCAAACTTGGACAGGCTAACGCACTTTCGTTTTTGTAAAAGATGCTCGATTCAAATCAATAGATGCACAAAAATTCTTAACACATCTTTAAAATTCAAAGAAATTGTATTAGTCTAAATAAGTTTGAAAACTTGGAGTATATATACAGGGTATTCCATGATGGCCAAAATGAGACCGTAGATTCTAGGAATCGTTCTAGGTTAATTAAATGAAATTACGTACATTTACATTACATAATATAAGATAATATTTTGTCGGATAGATCGCTATCTCTTGAAAACACTGACAAAAAGTTAATAGTCTGACGTTTCGACTACACCTGTAATCTTTGTCAAAGACGAAGAATCTCAAAATTTGCCTGACACAAGTTCAAACAAAATTTTGTTTCGAAACGTCAGACTATTAACTTTTTGTCAGTGTTTCAAGAGACAGCGATCTACACGATAAAATATTATCTTGTACATTTACATTGTTTGTATAAATAAAATTTTGAAATTATTTATAATTGATCACAATAATTTCATTTAATTATACTCAGAAGTTTCAGATAAATTGCATCTTTACTTTTCGACCATATTACTGAGTAAGATAAGATTGCTTTAAAATGCATGTCTATGCTGTGCTGTCTACACCTCAACCAACTGCAGATAGTACTATTTCGCTGTCATTACAGCTCATCAGTGCAGTTTAGGTCTAGTGTAGACAACACGGCATAGAACTGGTTTTGCTTATATACCAAAGCAATGGTATGATGAAAGTAAGAATTTAGGATGGCAATGCCATCTGTCAGCATTACACTGACATGATGACAAAGCCACCTAGCTGCCTTAACGGGTACTACTTCCTAAAGGAAGTGACCTGTAGCCTGACAAATTGGCATGCAACTGCATACTTCAATTTGACAGCAGGCCCCGCGGCATGTTGGTTCTTGCCCGTTAGCAAAAAGTGCCGTGGGGGCCTGCTGTCAAATTGAAGTATGCAGTTGCATGCCAATTTGTCAGGCTACAGGTCACTTCCTTTAGGAAGTAGTACCCGTTAAGGCAGCTAGGTGGCTTTGTCATCATTATAAGATTGCTTTGTCCTATAGCGTATCCAAATAGTTTCTGACTAACAACATTAACGATCTTAATATGTTGGTTATTATTACAAGCCTCGTCTTCAATAACTACAGATTAAGACAAATACTTTTACGTACCATTTAGATTGTGTAATGCACCATGTAATTTTTATGAAATCAGTAGTTTAATAAGTAACATCCATGGATATTATAAACTATTTATTTGGATAATGGGCTTTATTGTGATAATGTCGCAATTTTTTGTTACAATCTTTGGATTTCTAACTTTCAAATTAATACTTCGACTTCATAAGTGTAATTTGGACATGGGCAAACGTGTAATGCAAAGAAATGTTGCACTGACACTTGTCACAACGAATGTGTAGTATTTGTCACAACAAAAAACTCATTTTTAGATACGGCATATTTAACGACAACGAATCGGAAATAAACCACATTTCACGCTCGGACACAGCAAATCTCTAAAACTCGGGATTGCATAAATTTGGATGAATTCGTGCCAAGGCTAGCTGCAATGGAATATTCTGTTGCTTCCGAATCGTTTAATTCGCCAGAAAATCAAGCACAAACCTGATGTGACAAGAAGTCTCGGTTTCAAACCATACGAACAAAAACATTTTGTCTCGCGAGCTCTTTGTTCGTCTGACCTAAATTCTTGAGAGTGCATTGGACAACTACCAAACTGTCTTTTCTGTACACAAGTCTTTTAACGCTTTGTAATAAAACACGGCGGATTCGACAATTCCAAAGCGTATCTCTTTATTTTGTGGCTAAATTTAAAGACGGTACTCGTAGGCCGGTAACAAAGAAAGCACGTCTGGATTTATTCAGGCGAATTTTGGCCAAATACTGTCACTTTCGTCAATCGACATCGAAAGTTGCGCATACTACTACGATATAAATGTTAATCGCGGCATACAAATTGGAATCGTAACCTACTTTTGGTTTCATTACGTTCTCGTTCAGCAATGAATGTTGTTTTGTAAGTTTCTAGCAGAGTGAGTTTCTCTGGTTTAAATCAGAATGTTAAAGGCGAAAATTACATTTGTTCGTTTAACAATATCGCAACTTTTGCTAGTCACATCTCAAAAAAGAGTACTACAGTTTCGACTTCACTTACTTACATATCTCTTGTAGCAATTGTGATGCGTTAGCTTCCAATCTTTCCAAGCAGAAGTCGCAAGGTTAGAATTAGCCTTGGAACTTTTTATCCCCACAAGTTAAGTAATTTGAAACGTATACAAATATAAATTATAAACCACAGTGACAAATTTAACACATTAAAATTTAGCTATCCACAAAAATTCTGCAGTAATTTAAGTGTTTGCAATTCTTCCACGTTTTGTGTCAGATAACTGTGGTTTTCGAGTATGAATGTGGCACACTAAATAATACATATATATTTTTTAACACATTTTTTCACGTATTCCCCTCAGAGTCTATGTACTTTCGTTCAAATTCACCTTTATGCATTTCTAGGAAGCTTAATCAAACATCCTGTCTTTTTTATAGGTACGTATTCTACAAATCTGTAACTTTTACGACAAATTCGGTCATTACTCATTATGATGCTATAGTTTTTATTAATAACAGAAATATATCAAATTCAAAAAAATGACCGATAATTTTAGGAACATAAACTACACCTAATCAGTAGTGAGGGTTACTTAAAAAGGTTCTCGAAATTTGTTGTTCATAAAATAGACTCTGTATCAACTTCAACTTTAAAGAAGTTTGTAATCTATTAGAAAACAAACACCGATAAGCAAGCAACAAAATTAAGAAATATAAAATGTTGTAAGAAGTTATATCTTCCCAAAAAGGATTTCTAAGTATATTATCAGCGCATCACTTCTAGTTTATGGCATTCTATTTTCATTATCTATCAAAATTTTTTGCATTTTTTAAAGAGATTTACTGTGTTCTATAGTTTTACATGTATGAACACTTCTCAAGGGTAGGATTTGAATTTTTGCTTGTTACTCTTGGAGATGGGTAATACCCTATGTTTCTAGGACGAATTAATCATGTAGAATTTGTCTCGTGGCTTTTAGTTTTATAAATAAAAAAGAGGGCAAACTAGAAGCTTTAGTTCTTTTACGTGTCTAAATGAAACTCTACCTATATAGACGTGTAACTTATACCGGGTTGGATATGAGCTATTTTTAATACGCATTTGAAGCTGCCTTACATTTTTTTATGATAAATTAGGTCTATTATTATCCCATAAGCACACCAGTACCAGTTTATGTGATTTTTTTTTTCAGAACTTGTCTTGTAGCTTTTAGCTTCATCAGTTAGAAAATGGATCGATCAAATTTTGTTTGTAGTTTTCTAAATTTAGTGTTTTCTCTATCGCGCGAAAAATGATTTCTGACTATCCTATCAACTTGTCAGTACTAGTTTATGGTATTCCTTCATCAGTTAGAAAGTGAACCAATCAAAATTTTTGTACTTTTCGGATTTGGAAGTTTTAGTGTGTTCTGTGCAACTTTATAGGTACGAGTATAAAAACTTTGTCATCGTTCAAAAAAGAATTTCAAATATCCTATCAGTATCACTATTTCTTCCCAAAATTGCTTTGGCACATTTCTAAATTTTAGTGTTTTGGTGTGTTTTATAAAGTTTTACAGTCACAAAAACTTCTTTACTGTGGAAACAACTTTTACTTGTTACTCTTTATTACGTATTGGGCAAATATGAAAGCAATTTCTAGGGCAAATTTGGTCAGTAAAGAAGGATTTCTGAGTAATCTTTTAGACTATCACTATTAGCTTATGTGATTCCATATCTTCCAATGATAGCTTGTGCTTATATTTTCTCACTTTATTAATTAGATATAAACGTAAGTGTTCAGTGTTTTATGAAGCTTTAGAGTAAATTTTAATTGTTACTCTTTGATACGCATTGCGCAAATTTAAAGCTAACTTGCATTTTTAGGGTAAATTTTGACAGTAAGAACTTCTATGTTTTATTAGATTCTATGTATTTCAAAAAATTGCTTGTGCTTATAGTTTCTCACTTCATCAATAAGATCTAAATTTAAGTGGGTGTTACGAGGCTTCACAGTTACAAAAATTTCTTTAGGGTTGGAGGAACTGTTAATTGTTATTCTTTGATAGGCACTGTACAAATTTTAAGCTACCTTGCATTTTTAGGGTAAATTTTGACTGTAAGAAGAACTTCTATCTTTTATGGGATTTGCAGCTATTCCAACGATTGCGTGTGCTTACAGTTTCTCACTTCATCAAAAAGATCTAAATTTAAGTGGGTGTTACGAGGCTTCACAGTTACAAAAATTTCTTTAGAGTTGGAGGAACTGTTAATTGTTACTCTTTGATTGGCACTGTACAAATTTCAAGCTACCTTGCATTTTTAGGGTAAATTTTGACTGTAAGACGAACTTCTTATCTTTTATGGGATTTGCAGCTATTCCAACGATTGCGTGTGCTTACAGTTTCTCACTTCATCAATAAGATCTAAATTTAAGTGGGTGTTACGAGGCTTCAAAGTTACAAAAATTTCTTTAGGGTTGGAGGAACTGTTAATTGTTATTCTTCGATAGGTATTGTACAAATTTGAAACCACCTTGAATTTTAGGGTAAATTTTGACAGTAAGAACTTCTAACTTTTAATGGATTTCATGTATTCCAAAAATTGCTTGTGCTTATAATTTCTCACTTCATCAATCAGATCTAAATTTAATTGTGTTTTACGAAAACTCCTTTGGGGTTGGAAAACTTTTAACTGTTGCTCTTTAATACGCATCGTACAAATTTGAAGCTACCTTGAATTTCAGGGTAAGTTTTGACAGTAAGAACTTCTATCTTTTATTGAATTCCATGTATTCCAAAGATTGCTTGTGCTTATAGTTTCTCACTTCATCAATCAGATCGAAATTTAAGTGTGTTTTATGAAAACTTCTTAGGGTTGGAGGGACTCTTTGATACGCACTGTACAAATTGAACTTTCATTGTAAATTTTGACAGTAAGAACTTATATTTTCTTGGATTCCATATATTCCAAAGATTGCTTCGCCTTATAGTTTCTAACTTCATCGATCAGGTCTAAATTTAAGTGTTTCAGTGCGTTTCATGAACCTTTACGATTACTAAAACTTCCATTGGGGCCGGAGAAACGTTTCGAGGTAGATTCCTAGCCATCCCTTCACCCAGAAAGTATAGAAAAAAAAGTACTCACCTTCTAGTTTCATGCCGACTTCGAGGCACTTCTGAAACCGGCAGTACGGACACCTCTTCCTCTGCGTCTTGTCGATGTGACAACTCCTCTCGGCGACGCACGTGTACACCTTCTTGTTCTGCACGGTCCTTTTGAAGAAGCCCTTGCACGACTCGCACGTGAGCAACCCGTAATGGTACCCGGAAACCTTATCGCCGCACACGGGACACAGCTCGTCGATGCCGTACTTGGTGTCGGGGATGTCGCCCGACGTGGCCGGGCCGGTGATCTGGTAGTTGGGGCCCATCTCCGCCGCCGCCAGAGCGCCACCACCCCCTGGGGAAAAGAGATACGAGGCGTCCAGGTTACTCATGCCGTGCGTTATCATCATGTTCTGGTGGTGGTAGGGCATGCCCATGCTCTGCTGACAGCTAGACGCGTACGGACCGTTGTCCAGGGGCGGCGAGCCGTACTGGGGCGGCATGGGGCTGGGGGCCTGGCCGCCCCCGGCCGGGGAGTCCCCCGGGTTGAACGGGGACATGTTCAGCGACAACAACGTTTGGTGGTTCTCCATGTCGAGGATCATTTCACGTCATGGCATGCATATCGTCAACAGTGAGCAACGTCATGATAGCACACAAACAGGGGGCACACAGAATAGGGGTGGTAATCCAAAAGAAAAAAAATAAAGTAATCCAAGGCACAACAGGATGCACACACACGCACTACGAGAAAAAAATGGGTCGGGACAGGCAACAAACTACTTGACCAAGACGGAGGAGATAGAGACACGCACACTCAGAGAGATACCGAGACATGGACTGACCAGAGAGCTGGGCGTGCGACCGGCAGCGCTACACAACGAAAAATGATTAGGGGCCCATGTAATAAGTGAAAGTGACTGGTGACCCACTTTCCAACGAAGCAGGTCTATGTTACCGCCGCCGTTGTGAAGTCATACACACATACACACTTACAACATCGCACGCGGGGCCGGTGGTGGGAGCGGAGAGTGGGGGGCGGTAGTGGGGATGGCCCACTGACCCAGATACGCGGCGCGCATCATGTGCGGGGCCGGCCTTTACCTGCCGCAACTCCCCTGCCGCCAACCCTTGCACTCTCGGGTGCATCCAGGCTGCTGCTGCATCTGGGACGGGAGATATCGATTGGAGATCAGGAACGATGACGATTTTCGGCCGGGATGCGAATGAATCGATAAAAATGTGACGGTTAAGTGTTTTCGGCTTAGAACCAGAGGAAATATGCTCATTTTTCTTCTCTACCCTTAACAAAAAATCCAAGTTTTCACCTTTACTGGGCAATACCGGGTGAAATTTTTTTTAGCTGAAACCATATTATACAGGATGTTTCACGAATGACCCTGACGAAATTAAAAATGCAACCCAAAATACATAGGAAGAGGTTCAATTAATCCTTGGTAACCGAGAAGCCCGGACCTTACTCCTTTGGATTTTTTCTGTGGGGAATGGTAAAACAGCAAGTACACCAATTGAAAGTGTAGAACATTTATAAAATGAAATACGTGATGCATGTAGATCCATCACTCCAGAAATGTTAATGCATGTTAAAAGATCGTTTTGGGCACGAATTCAAGCTTGTGAAAACAGCGGAGGGCAACATTTTGAGCATTTATTACATTAATATTATTGAATAAACATTTTTCAAAAATAAAATTTGTTTTACGATACCGAATTTACTTAAAGCTAATGATTGAAGTTTAAGCTAAAATTTACGAATTTATACAGCTCTCTACGTCTTATACATGTTAAAACAATGAACAATTATTATCAATGTTACCTCTGCAAATGTATTTTGGGTTGCATTTTTAATTTCGTCAGGATCATTATCATTCGTGAAACATCCTGTATCTTTTTCAGTATATAGAAGCCTCCCTAAACACAAAATCACAAAACTTTTTCTGCGGAAATGCATCATTTTCATTTGCCGACTTTAGAAAACTGAGATCAGTTGTTTACATTCTTGACACTTTTCTAAACATAAACATACAAAAAAACTTCTTGTGAAAATGTCATTTTCATTTTTTTATAAACTCCAAATTCCTTTATTTTTTTTAAGGCTTTTAATGCCGCCTCATCGTCGAATCAACGGTTACAAAAGAGGCATAAATCTATATAGATTTAAATTTTACAATTAACTTGCAATAAAACATTGTCGTTTTGCCGCTATTAATTTTTCAATATCATTGCCACCTGAACGCTGAACTTTTTTAAAAAAAGACTATTGTCAGAGATGTAGGTTTAAAATTTGCTTGAGAATTTAGTGTTATTTCTAAAATTTCTGATAAATTTATGTAAAATATCAACGTTGTTATTAATTTCGAAAGTGTGGGCAGTATTTAAAAGATGGTTTTCAAACAGAGAATAATTTTGAGCCTATCGCCAATATCTTAAATGTTCTTTGATTCTTGGTTCAAAATATCTAAAGGATCTGCTTATACATACACAATTACAGTCTTAGTACACTCCACATGCATCCATTATTAGTACTATATAACCTTTATTATTAAATACAGCTTTTGCCAAAGTTAAAGTAGGTTTAAAGGTAATTAATATATTTTCTTTATTTAACTTTTTTGATTCTCTTACTAATGTTACCGACATTAAAAATTGAAAAGTATTTTTTATTAGATTGCGAAACATAATTTTTTTAACATTTATTACATAATTTTTGCTGTTGGTTTTATTATATTTAGCTCGTTATTAAATTGAATGTGATTTAAGGGTACTCTTATCAATCTATTTAAATTACTATATATAAAACAGCCATTTTATGTTGCCATGGATGCAAAGACCTACTGTGTATAGATTCATGTAGCAGTTGGTTTTCGAAATATATTAAACTCAATTTTATAATATTAACCTCCTCTAAAACATTTAATTTGTTCTCACTTTCAGTTTCTAAACCAAACTGAATATTACATTTATTAGCATTCAGGTGGTTAACAAACCTGCTGATTTTTATTCCTTAGCATATCATGCTATTTACATTTTTAGTAGGTCTATTGTTTTTATAAGCAAAAAACTTAAAGCCCCAAGCTTTCTACAATTACGATCTTATAAATTACATGTTTTATCAGACCTGCATGTACAACTGTGGTTGAAGTTAAGAAATTTTATAATGGTGCTTAAGAATGCATTTTGACTCTTTTTAGTATCTTATCGCCTCGCTTTTTTTCTATATAAAAGACTGTAAAACAAACACTAGCGTCTCAAAATGGGTAGTCAGAAATGTTTGTATTGACCACTACACTAGACAAAATAGTCACTTTTTAATAAGTATGAAGTTTAAAAATTTACCTAGTAATCATAAAATACCAAATAGACAACGCGGTTATTACTTAGTTTTGTTCTCTTTGAATGTTCAAGTAAAAATAATGGAATAAATAAGAAATAAAACCTAAATATCAGGTGAATAAATGAAATAAACTTGGAAAATTGTATTAGGCTTAAAGTAACATATGTGATTATTAAAACAAAAAGAAATCATAAAAAAGTACTATAAACTTTTTTTAAGTAATTCAACACTCACGCTTGGCCTCAAATAAAACAGTTTATTAAAGTCTGTTTATTGAAGGCTGTTTAGCTCTGAGTTCCTAATTTAATTCTTCTTGAACTCTTTTTTGATTCGTGCTCGTGTTGAACCAAGTCAAACTTGTTTCATACGTAACTTTTTATTCTTATTGTACTATACTATTGATTTAAAAGAATTCTTGTATTTTTTTGTAAAATGAACAATTAGTGGACAAATAGTTTATTTATAATCCCTTGGGGTGGAAATTTAATCGAACTGTAATTCTATCTATATATATATATATATATATATATATATATATATATATATATATATATATATATATATATATATATATATATATATATTAAGTGGATGTCACTTTCACATTTTATGATGGTTATTTTATTATTATTTATTAACTTCACTCAACGGAATAGTATATTAAGAAACTAATTTCATAAAGTGCCATTTTACAAAACTCAACTTCGGCTTATGCTTTACGAAAGGAATTTTTACACATTTTTTTTTCTATTGTGAATGTGAGTAATTTAATAAAAATAAAAAATTTAGGGAAATTTAACCTGACATGTCTAAGTTGGTTAAATGTCAATTTTAACAAGATCCATGACAGTTACGACATTACGAGGTAGCAAACAAAAAAAATAGTTTCAAATGGCTCTATTATGAAACGCAAAATAGAAAAAGAACTATTTTACAATAAAACGTTCGAACTTAATGTATCTGCAACGGTCTCGAGATATTAAAAGAATGAAATGGCTTGTAACTTTGTTTAAACTTTTTTTAATTCGAATAACAAATATTCTGGGTACACTTTTTAAGTAGTTTTTAACTCATACTCCCATTTTATTCCAAAAAAGTACTTTAAAGATTTCTGAAGACATGACAAATCTTTAGCATTTTTTATTTGCAAGAATCAGATACGTATCCTTTTCAAGAAGGCAGATACACTATCTTCTTTATAACCGTCAAATAAATTTTATCAGAATATTGTCAAAGGTGAGAAACAAAACTTTCAATAAATATGACTTCAAGAAATCCAACTATTCACCAGCAAAAAAGCCGTTCCAATAATCCCAACAGCTAAACGCAACGGTAGAACCACATTTTTTATTGCCGAGGCCTACTTGTTCCCCGAGATTTTTATTATTGGCCCATTTTATGGCCCACTTTGTCGGTCCTTCCCGTAGGGACGTCTCGGTCCACAATAAAATGATTAAATCTTAAATCTCGACCGGAATGACAGTAGCGACTCTCTTTCTGATTGCTTTATTGCCATCTATAAGAACGCGGTGGAAAGTCGCCTTCTGGGACGTTTCGGACAAATTATAGCACCAGAGGTGATAAGGACGAGACGTTTTGCGAATTTATGGCTTTTAGGGTTGCAAGCTTCGAAAAGAGATGTTACACTGTACAAGAGATGGTTCTAGAAATTCATTCCTGTAAGTCTAGAAATTGTTTGCGAAAATGTCTATAATCACCTAACACGGTCAGTTAAAATGTCTTTGACTACATCAATAATGATGGATTTAAAAAACTTGAGCATGTGTGAGTAAAACAACCTGAGCATGTTTCAATAATGAAACTCAATACGTGATACCTGCGGGACACTAAATGGAATTACCAGAGTGATGGATTTAAAAGATGCAAGTTTTTCCCTTGTGACGGCAAGACTTTTACAGATTTATGTTTTTCTCACCTAAATTATAAATAAGTAAGACAAAAGCCTTCATCTAGAGATCCAAAAACTGTTGCTGGAGCTGGAAATAATATTGTCAAAAGCGACGACTTTATGGGATATTAAATCAGCATCTCGTCTATGCCAATCTGGAAACTTGTAATTAAATTTCAATCAGTGAAGATATAGTAAAACCTTACATTTCGTGGCATCTAAACCAACAAAGTATATTTCATGCAATTTTCATCACAAGTAGAAGTAAGCAAGACCTTCCATTCCTCCAACTTCAGATGCTAACTCGCCTCCCCCCACTCCAAATTTAGGCGAAAATGACTTAAAAATGCAAAAATGATTTTTATCTAGAAGAGTAAGTAATCAAAGTATCAATAATTTTCGGCTAATTTGGCGTAGAATGACTCTTCGGTTCTTATTAAAATACAGGGTAAAAAATAAATGTAGCAAGGTTGTGAGTTACTTTTGGTAGATATTTTCATGAAGGCTAATAGTCGCAGCTCCTAAAAAAATCTATTCATCTGTCCTACCTTTTTGAAGAGTTTGAAATTAACTAAATTAATCACCCCATCTATATATGTTGTAGATATAATTCAAACTTACGGTTCCCGAAATGTTTCACAAAGTTTTTGAAAATCTAACAGGTTTTGTTTACTGTGAATCAGAAAAGCATCAATTTAACAAATCAAAGTAATTAGAAAAAATACAAGGAGAAGTAAAAATAAACATTTTAGTTTAAACGTTGCTCAAAATTCGGTCAATTTTGTTCCAATCAATTTTGTCGGGAACACTTTCTAGCAATCCTGGTAAGGCATTATTTAAGAATTACAAATTTCTACTTCAGCTCAAATGATTTTACTGTCTACTTACGCTAATAATAAAAATATCGTGCCATGTACGGCTTTACATTATCATACAAGGGCTGTTCTCTTTTCCCTGAGCCTAGTAAGCCATGATATTTTTGCAACAAATGATTTTGAGTTCAACTGATCCTTTCGCCAATAAGTGATGTAAATGAACAAAGAGAAGATATTTTCAAGAATGGTTCCCGCAGATTCTAAAATGCATTGACTATGGAACAGAATACTTTGAACAAATTATAAATGAATAATTTTTTTGTAAATAAACTGTGTTGTACTTTAGTAGGCTCAGAGGAAAGAGAACCGCCCTCACCCGAAAAGTATAGTTTTATCGGTAAAGAGAATATCAAAGATAGAATACGGTTCCAAATTCAGCTTATTTAAAAAAAATGTTTGTGTGTGTAAAATACCCTACGTTCAATTGGATGTAATTAACGTAATATGGAGGACATTTCGGAGTATTCAGTATTTTTCGTACTAAGTAAAAGTAACTGAAAGGAAGTGACCTACACCTGGGACAGTGGCATGTATGTGCATATGTGAACCGACATACCTATACAATCAACTGAAGATGGGAAGATTTCGCCCTTTTTAAAGCTTGTCATTACAGTTTAGATGTAATACAAACATCACATTACAATGCATTACATTAAACAACGAATGTAGGATATTAAAACACGTAGGTTTTTTTGGTCTACTACCTACGTAAGAGCCAAAACATGATATGAGCTGTATTTTAGAATACAAGGCAAGAAATGTGTGTTGAGAAGTGTTTATAACAAAATTGACAGAATTTAAAAATTTTTGAAGCTTTATTGAAAGGCTCAAAAAGATAGCAATGAACATTTTCTAAAAATGGAGACTAGAGTAAATCAAATCTTGTGTGATTTTTGGTTTCGTTTTAAAGATAACGAAGTGCATCCGTCTTCTAAGGAAGGAATGCTCATTATCATAAGTTTCATTCTATCCAAACTTCCTAACACAAAGAAATTTTAAAAGTTTTGTTAAAAGTTAAGCCAAGTCTTCTTCATTTCTTTACAAATTTTCCAAAACTATTCTGAAGCATTTGACCAGACTTGGCCTTCCAGAGTTAACGGCATTTTTGGGCGGACAACTCCTCGTCACCAAGGAACAGTTCGAGCAGACTGTCAAAATGTACATGACCGAGTTGGTGGCGCAGTTTCTTAAGAAGGGCATCTAAAACATGTGCCAACTTTTAATAATACAATTTTTGTATCTAAAACGATCCTATTCTTCTAACCCAACGGGGGCTGAAAGAAAACAGTTCTAGTACCATGCACTGGGTCGATATCGAGTCAACTAAAATACAGCGATATCGCTAAAGGAACGCATGGGTCGTTGGAAAAATCCCCTATTTGTTTACCCATCACATCACAACGGGCATGTGGTAGCCCGTCGCGAGAGCAGCAGATAAAACGAGGTTGCTCGCGGATTCCCACGTGTTTCCGACGTAGTCGGGACCATCTCAAGAGGGAAAACTGGGTGACCCACTTCGCCAGCGAATTCGCTCGACCTATTTAGGTGCCGGCCTCCCTCTTCTGCTCCGGATACGGGCTCCTGCGTTGGCGAGAGATGTAAATGCGGTTATTGTCTTGTTTTTCCCGTTTTCGACATCCCGTCATTTAGATACGGCTTTGTTTTCCCGCTGGTAATCCGCTTTAGGGACAATTTGAATTTGCGCATCGGGGATGATGGCATTGTGCTGCATCTAAACAAGAGGAAATTGAAGTGGCGCTAGATTAAGGTATACGCGGCAAACATTGTTGCTTTCAGAGCCCGCATATGTAAATCGTATTCGTACGACAGAAAAAAAGGAGTTTGACGGGTATAAACATAGATTTTGTTGTGAAGAAGGTACATGGTGAAATTATCGAAGCTTGAAAATTCTGTTGAAGCCCTACCGTGTGTAAATAATGCCAGGTAAAGTTAAAGTATGGATTAGATGTTGCTCAAACCATTTCAAGATGCTGGACAAAATCATGCGTAAATAAATTGCATGTCTATGCTGTGCTGTCTGCACCTCAACCAACTGCAGATAGATCTATTTCGCTGTCACTACAGCTCATCAGTGCAGTTTAGGTCTAGTGCAGACAGCACGGCATAAAACTGGTTTTGCCTATATACCAAAGCAATGGTATGATGTAAGTAAGAATTTAGATGGCAATGCCATCTGTCAGTGATACACTGACATGATGACAAAGCCACCTAGGTGCCTTAACGGGCACTACTTCCTACAGGACAAATTGGCATGCAACTGCATACTTCAATTTGACAGCAGGCCCCCACGGCACTTTTTGCTAGCGGGCAAGATCCAACATAGAAATAGATCTATCTGCAGTTGGTTGAGGTGCAGACAGCACAGCATAGACATGCATTTTAATTAACCCGTTAAGGCAGCTAGGTGGCTTTGTCATCATGTCAGTATAACACTGAGAGATGGCATTGTCATCTAAATTCTTACTTTCATACGAAAATAGTAAAACTGACCTCACTTTTCAGTATTATAATTATATCTAAGTACAATGCAAGTCTTCTGAACTTCAATACACTTTAATTTTATAAGGTGACCGATTTCGAGGATAAATGTTGCCTCATCATCCGAGCAAGGACTACTAAAATAAAGATATATACATATCCACATACAAATAAATTTACAATTAATGGAAATTACAAAAAACTTTGATTTCTGATACTTCCAATTAAAAAACAAAAGACAATTAATGAGCGATGTTGGTTTGCAATTTGTATGTGAGTGTTATTTTCATCAGAGCATTTGTTGGATCTGATTAACTCTCAAATGCTTAATGAATTTAATAATTTTGCTCAATACGTAAAATTTCAACATTGCTATTCATTTCGGAATTGTGACCTGTCCTGTACGCCATTATTCATCAATCTCAGTTGCCATTCTTATAGATTTTTTTACGTAGAATCAAATAACGTAACTAGATTTCTGATATTACAAATACTTTTTGAGACATACACCAAACTTGAGTGTTGCTTATGAGAATATTTTTTGTGGTTTGTAAAACTATATAGCTATCTGTATTTATCTTGATAAGTAAAAAAGTTGCAGCCACTTAATAAAATAAATACTGAAACAATGGCCGATGCCAGATTTTAGAATATAGAAAGATTATATGTATAAGCTGAAGAAGTATATCTAGAAAAGTATGCGGTGTAATTATTAATTAGCTAGTGTTTTCATACTTTTGTTTTGATCTGTTTAAGGTTAAGGAGGCAACCCCATAGAACTTATTATAGATTAAAAAATAATTTACTATCTTACGGAACATTTGTATAAACCTGATCGAAAGTTTATGAAAAAGAAAATCGCGAAAATGGTACGACAAATTTCTAAAACTGATAGAGACAAACCCGAAAACATTTGTTAGAGAAAGAGAATTATAATAGATATGGTATAGATAACTGATAGATTGAAGCTAAAATACAGGGTATATACAGTTAGAGGTGATAATTAACTGTTAGCCACGTGAATATCTGGTCTCAGTATGTTGGCAATGTTTGGTCGGGACACATGTAGGACATGGATTTGTCTGAAGGCGGTTTTGTTTGGACCTCCAGGTTATCAGTATACGGGAGCAAGCCTGGATTGGATGCTGGCCCGGTCGGCTGCAACCAGGGGTGTGGACGGAAGCAAGGCAGTACATTTGCAGAATGATGTCTAGAGTAAATACTTTGCTATGAAGGAGACAGGGATTAGCCAGTTCTTAGTTTTTGGAGTCTATGTTATGAGTTGACTCTTTAGAAGGATTAGATAGGTATATTTGGTTACGATATAATAATGGGGCTAACTTAGGTTGACATGTTGCAGTGGACCCTTATCCATGTTTTTAATTATCACGCCCAGGCCAGATTTTCACGAGTAATTCTCAGGATAGGAGCTGGTAAGTGATGAGCTCCAATAGTTGCTTGTTTATCCTAATAATTTAATGTCCTGTCATAATTTGATTGATTTTTATTCTGTACGTTTCTGTTTACAGTCAGTCGGTTCAAGAGAGAGCGGTAACCATACAGTGTACAGAGTACAAGCTTTAGCTACCAAAAGCAACACCTAAAAGTTGATTTTTCGCGCCGTACCATATTTGCAACAAAAGGCGCCCGCGAATCGTCAACAACCATCACGTATTCTGCGGCACCTCCATCGTGACATTTAATAAACGATATCGCGTTGGACGAAAGCGAAATTTTCCAAGTCGCGAGACGGTGTGCACTTTCTCGCGAACAAAAGTGAATCTGGACATGTGGGCCGGTCGCGATTTCGAAGAGCCCGTCCTGGTTCGCGATGGCAACCTGTTAGGAGGTGATGTCATAATAGCCGAAGAGCGTGCGTGCCTGCCGACCGGTTGCGTAACCACCAGCCTGGTTGCGTTGCATGACACCATTCCCATATAGTGGTTGCGGCTGGAGAGAGGAGAAGGAGTAAGGCTTGCCTCGGACGGACATCAAGAAGCTGAGGATCATGAAGACTACGACGAAGAAAGATTACGAGTATATTTTTTATATCATATAACGACTTACAAAATACAGGGTCGCTACAAAGCATGGAACCAGCAGGATATTTCAGGTTCGGTTCGACCGATTTTTCTGAAAGATGTGCATGGGCCTATGGGTAATTAAAATGCATTTTCAGGAATTTTTTCAACTCCGTGTCAGTTCTCGTTTCCGAGATATGGGCGCAAGTTGCATTTTTTAATGAGAATGGGGGGTCAAAGGACACATCATCGAAATGGAGATAACAAACTTGGGTCTTGCAAAAAACTTCGGGATAAAAACCATGTACGTTATCTCAAAGTAAGAACAAAAACTCCAGGTGTCTCCATTGTCCTCGTGACTGGTGATAATTTTCATTCGCTTTGTTATTTGCAATGATCGCATCCAAATTTTGATGATGATTGGTTATGGAGATAGAAGGCGAAATTATTCGGAAGTAGTTGCACTCTACAATGCAATTCATGAAGATCGTGAACCAATTGCCAGACCAACAGTTATTAAAACACTGCAATATTTTGACGAAGCTGGCGGTGATAAAAATCGTCAAAAACCAGGACGTCCAAAGGTTGCAACGAGTGGGGAAGAAGAAAGAAAAAAGAAGAGAAAGAGCACATGACAGTGACGTAGGCACTGAAGAAGAAAAACGTCAATGGGGATAAAGCAATAATGGAGAAAAGACATCGCAGGTGTGAATGTTCATTTCGTAGCTAACGCCATCGAATATTTTTGAACAATTTTTTTAAGGGCGTTATACAGCACAAATCAATAAATTCAGAAATCTACATAGGTACCTCTTTAAATTTCTGATAGACAGAACTACCGGTACTGGTCATAACAAATTCACATTCGTCAGTACCCCAGAAAAGTGGACATGTGGGGTGGTATAGTGGGTGACAAGATTCTGGGTCCGTATCTTTTTCGAGAAAAACTAGAAATGCATCAAAAAGTCAAGGAAAGCAAATGGACTATAAATAACATAAAACTGATGGTCTATTTACGTGAAAAGGCGAAAAACAGGTTAATTGATCAAGCTCGTCAAAGTCCAGGATTCTCTTTCAGAAGCATTAAGAATAATTATAGGGTCCATCAGGATTTAATACTAGGCGCTTTTGTGTTTTAAATTTATGCCGATCAGTTTGCTTTATGTATTAAATTTTGTAGAAAGCAAAGATGGGCTGATGATCTTGAAGCAATTAAACAGCACCGTCTATTATTATACCCCAAGTAAATTTACGGCTTTTAAAAAACATTGGCAGATGTAATAGCAATTGCTCAAGAAAGATATGTTTTATGGAGGACGTATTACCCAGTTAATTTCTTAACTTATCGTACTTAAAACGCTCACAATTAGATATTCTTACGATTGTTCCACTTATAGCAGACGCTCAGTCCAGTGTCAGCTTTACCCAAGCCGCTTAGGAACGACGAAAACAACCGAACGCTAAGCAACTAGTCGAGCCTGTTATTGCTGGCGCCTGCGCATAGTGTAGCAGGTCTACGGAATAAGCCCAAGTGCAGTGTGTTTGTGGGTCAATGAAGATGAGAAGAAAATAGAGTGGCCTGCACATGACACTTGCTATTACGATTAATCAGTGTGTATACTGTTCACTAGACGTACTGGTTTGAGCGTAAAGCGCGCTGGCATACTAGAAAATAGGTGCAATGGCTTATTGTAGCCTATGTCAGCAGATAAAATTGTGTAGACGTTTTGGAAAACACAACTGGATCGATTATTGCTGAAATGCGCCAAGTTAAAGTTTTGCTAATTTGGAAGACAGTATAAAGATTCAGTTAAAGAAGCACATTACACGGATAAGTTGTATCAATATCTAGACACCAAATATAATGTCAAAAACATGTATAATTATGTTATGAAAAATGCATCAAATACAGCTATTTCATAAAAATGTTTAATGTGCACTACCAACAGTATTTTGGAAGAACTCAGTAGAACTGACAGTTATTATATGTTCTATTCACAATTTGAAAACAAACTGAGCATTTTACTGCATCTATAAAGGCACAGTTAACGAAAGTTCAGGCGAAATGACTCATTTTTATACGACTAGATACAAAATCATGTCCCAGAATCAACAACTGAGCTCAAATCAAAACAAGAAGAATAATCATGGTCCATCAGTACACCGCAATCCTGACAATATCAGGTTTATTTATTGAATAAATTTACTGCGAAAACCTACGCTGTTAACCAATAAAGGCAAAATCTTCCATCAAAAATTAGTAGTAGAAAAGGAGCAAAGATTTCTATTATTTAGTGTAAAATTAGATCGTGTTTTATTAAAAATTTATGTTTCTTAAACAATGGCATGCCACATTTAGAATTAACAACTAAACAATGATAACCAATGTATCAAAAACTTTTCAAAATTTACTTCATCAATTTGTAACTAAAGAGTGGAATAAATAACCTTTAGACAGACAAACAATGACTCAATAAAATAAGGTTTGCGAAAGCAGAAGCAAACATGTTAGTCATGTATTCACAACAAATTAGGAAGAACGCATACTTGATCGAACATAGCCGTCTGTCTGGAGAATAAGTACAATTACTAAGATTGTGATTCACACGAAATTACGTGCTGGTGTAAAAGACAATGTGAAATTAAACAAACACAAAGAATTATCAACAAGCAATACTAATTTCCTAAATTATTATAAAAAAGAACAAACTTATGCCTTTCGTTTGGTATTTCTCGAAGATATATTGAGGCCTAAACTCCCAAACATATGTCCTAAAATGAACCGTTTGACAGCCATTTTTGAAGGTGTTACAGTTAATGAGCCACAGTGTCAAAAGAAAATCAAAGTAGCCTGTGCAAACCGTTTTGCTAAGGTGTCAGATATGTAATTTGCAATTGTTAATTAAATAGAACTGACTACACTTTGTTCATGTACGGTTTTTGTCGTGCTACCGACAATACAGACGATTTTTTTCGGTGAAATTTGCGTAACTAAGACCAATGCAACAAAATTTTATTTACTGTCGAATGAGGTTTCAACAAATAAACGCAAATTTCATTTAAATAATTACAAAGGGTTCATTTTAGGTTAAATGTTTGTTAGGGCTTTCTGATCCAGAATGACCTCAGGAACAGGTACAGGTACACTGAAATGTTTTTCAAGCTTTTGATATTTCAAGAGGTTACAACTGAAGTTCTGTTTAATGTGTATTTCAATCTGATTCGCAATAAAACCTTCTGCGAGCGGTTCGATATTCACAAAGAAATTTTCTGTTTACTCGCCGTGCATGATCCTCATCAGACCAACTATCGCACAATTGCCCAAGCTCGGCGATCAAGCAACCAGCAAACCGAGAGAGCTATGTGTGTCAAGGACCGTTCAATTTGTAGTTTTTGGAGAGACGTTGTGTAACGCAAGTAACAGGTCTATTATGCTTGCATTTATTTCTTGCTTTTGGAATTTACTACGAAGCTGCTTTTTACTGGGTAACTGGGTTAACGATGTTTTCATATACTTTACCGGCGGTGGTTCGCTTTATTAGTTATTAATTTTTATACCGACGTTACTTGCACAGTTAACCGGTTCTGTGATAATGCGGACGGCTTCTGGTTCTTTGTGTTAATGGAGTTTTGTCGTAATAGCATCGAGTCCCGCGGTTTATGGAGTATGTGGAGTATGTTGTAAGAACTCATTGAGAAAGTTGGAGAATTCTGGTCTGTACATCATCAGTCAGGATGACATACAACAGAATTAAGACCTAATCGTTAAGAAAACTGCTGCAAATTCGGGACGTTCTGGCTATATATACCTTCAAGCATAGTGTCTGTCTTGGGTACTATCACTGACTCCGCTCCACAAAGCAGGTAGTTATGAATGCTGCATGGATGCTCGAGATCAAAACTAAAATACGAAACAAATTCCTCAAATAAATTAAAATGCATCTGCACCGCAACCAACTGCAGATACATCTATTTCGCTATCATTATAACTCATCAGTGCAGTTTAGGTCTAGTGCAGACAGCACGGCATAGAACTGCTTTTGCCTATATACCAAAGGCTTGGTATGATGTAAGTAAGAATTTAGATGACAATGCTATCTGTCAGCATTATACTGACATGATGACAAAGCCACCTTAGCTGCCTTATACCAAGCCTTTGGTATATAGGCAAAACCAGTTCTATGCCGTGCTGTCTGCACTAGACCTAAACTGCACTGATGAGCTATAATGCTAGCGAAATAGATCTATCTGCAGTTTTAATGTATGTCGGTTCTTGCCCGCTAGCAAAAAGTGCCGTGGGGCCTGCTGTCAAATTGAAGTATGCAGTTGCATGCCAATTTGTCAGACTACAGGTCACTTTCTTTAGGAAGTAGTACCCGTTAAGGCAGCTAGGTGGCTTTGTCATCATGTCAGTGTAATGCTGACAGATGGCACTGACATTTAAATTTTTCCTCAAATAAATATTTCCACAACATCCATGTCCAAAATTATCCGATTCTTCTCTGAACAGTAATAGCGGCACAGGGTAATAAAACAGGACCTTTCTTGTCGATCCACTGCTCTGAGTAATTATCATCCAGCCAACGTCTTACTCCGTCCTGCTGGAAATGTAGTAGAGCCTCATCTAACCCCTGTTCACCGTTTTAAACAATTTGAATTTGAACCCCTGAACTATCCGTTGTTGTATGGTTTCCTGTGACATTTCGTCTCCTCTTCTTATTAACCACTGGCCCAGATTCTTGAAATTTAGCAAAAAGATTTAGAATGTGTTTATTATCGACGTAAAATGGTTATCGACAATGATAGCGAATATCATGTTGACCACTCATATGGTAGTAACGAACACTCGACTTTAAAGCAACGTAATATGAGCAATTTTTTTGTGGTCGCTAAACTAGTTTTAGTCTGAATTTTGATGAATGAACATCAGATCGTAATAATATTGTGAGCACTGTAACAGATGGAATAAGTGMTGGTTAAAGTTAGACAACTACTTAATGTATAACAACAATTTGCCACATATTTATATTTTACTAAATTGCATATTAATAGGTAGCATCTTATCCATAAAACAGCTGTGACAGCTTATATGTTCGAAAAAATGGATCGTAAGGTGTATTTTTAATATTAAAAATGTGAATATTTAAAGGGACCGCCAAAACGTGAACATATTGGCCGTGACGTCAGGTGTCTTGTAAATGGCCGCTTTTTAGATCTGGGGTCAGCGCGTCACGAGTCAGCCTCAGCCCGTCAGCTTATCAGTTTGTTGTTTGCGTTCATTTTGTGACAAGCGAATTAAAATGCGCCAAGAAAAAGTTAAATACTTATGAATTATGACTTCTGAAGGCATATTCATTGTTATGGAATTTGAGTACAGCGACAAGTGGTTCAACGCGGCGGAGATGAGAAACGTAAAAGCAACAGCATAAGAGAACTTTTTATCTAATTAACGTAGCATTGATAATTTTATCACAGGGGGGTGTTGGAAACCTTGACCTTTATTTTAGAGCTGAGAATAAATATAAATTGCCATTTATTTTCGGGGCTCTTGCGGCTCGTTTCCGGTCTGGCTAACAGTCGAGTATATGGGGAACAACGTCGTTCTTTATTATAACATTTCTCTCTATCAACTATCAACGAATATAATTTTTTATATCCTTTTCCTATAACAAAATGGAAACTGAATGGTAAACACTTATAACCCCAAAAAGAATAATAAAACATTAAGATGATCTTCACAATAAAAAAAAAAAAACTTTGCGATTTCGGCATATCATGTCTAGGGGCCTTAAACAACTTCTTCATACGTTGATAATCTCGATGAACGGTTACAAAAATTTTGTTAGCTATCCTGACTGAAGTACCTTTATAACCATCTACAAAACAAAACTTGTTTTGTTTTTAATACATAATAGATGCTTGTAAAATTACACAAATCACTTTTTGGTGCGACCCTTACACCGCCCTTTCAATAAACACCACACAAAAGCTTTTCCAATACAGGAATGATACTACACCATTAAACAGCACGCTCCTCGGTAGTGTTTACATGACACTTGACGTCACGAGTTGAATAACCTTGGTTAGAAGCGTTTTGGCGGTGACTCTTAAGATTCGAATTTCATACCTGAAATTCTCTACCTACAGATATTTTTTTGTTTTTTTTAACATGGCGTACGATATATATGCAAAAAACCATTGCTTCTAAGATCATGTGATTACAAAGCTATATCAAAATTCATAAGGAAGTTAGTGAGAAGATTATATTATGCATATGATCCACGGAATTTCTAGAAGATGCCGGCGCAGAGGTTTTAGATTGGACTGCAAGATACCTACCGTTGAAAGAACTCTACGGGATGGCACCGGCAAAACACTTCCAGACTTGGACCAAATAAGTGATTTAATTTCGAACGTGTGAGAAATCATCAAATCACCTGCAATTATTTAATTGTTTCATCAGCAAAGCAACCGAAATCATTCACAAATATCAACCAGGTGTGTCGCTTTTACAACACCATACAACCAGTCGTTCGGGCGACCCAAATTCTGTCCAGCGTTACCGAAACACAGATTAGATTTATTACCAATTAAACGTTTTATTGGGCACTCGATCTGTCACCATTACAAAACGGAATTATGTCAAAAGTACGCTTTTTATAGGCCGTTGAGGAAAAAAAAAAGGATTTAACGACTGCGTTTTATAGCTGGCGTTTTGCATAACAAAAAAATTATAATGCCACCGACAAAGCGAGGCGGAAACTTGAATGTGATAATTTGTGGATCGATCAAGGAAAGCGAATTCTTTTCCGCCGTTTATGAGGTGGTTGCGTAAGAATAGAAACAGAATAAAATTATTGTGAAAAACAACGAATCTTTCCCTGAAAATTCATAAAGAAGAACACTAAAACAATGAAAGTTGTCTTGCATCAAAAATTTGATGCCATTAATTTTAACCATTTGAATCTGTTACTACACTAACATTTGGGCATACTAAATAGTCCTTTCTTGTCTGCCAGACAAATGTATACCACAGTTTACGGACAACTTTGATGGGTAGTTCATATGTACTTATTCACAAGATTTTGGAAGCATTAGTCATCTTTTTACTGCCAACGTCATGTCTTACTCATCATTTTAATCATGAAAACAATACACCAAGCATCGCAATATTTAATCTCTTCTTTCGTTTTACTATTTGGGGTACCCAATTTGGGACCACTATTGCTTTTAATATTTACCAGCGGTCTCCCAAAAGTGCTGTATACTACTATACTATTGCCAGCAGTGATGACATTTCTGTTATTATCATTATCTAAGCTTAGAACTTTAATGAATTGGAAAGCAAATCAAAGGGCAGCCGCACCTAATAAACAAGGTTTTTATTATCATAATTTTCTGCTTGTGCAAAGACTACTTTACCACGCAGAGTTTTTCTGTCTGTAGTTCCTTTGCATCTAATGAAAATTGTAGTTTTAATGGATAAGAATGAGATCAGAAGTAGTTTCCACCACAGATAGAATGTTTCGAATCAACCGTACCTAAAGAATAGTACTGTCAAGACAAATAGGGAACTAGGTACTGACAGGCATACGTTGATGTCGTGAAAAACATTAATGAATCAAGATATCAACACACATCCGTTACAAAAGCTAGCGAAGTCGGTTTTGCTTGCGTGATGACCTTTCCAACTCTCGCGCAAGTTAGACGTGGTTAGTTAGGCAGTAACTATTCAATCGTCGTTTGTCCAATCCTCCTTACGCAAATAGAACAATTTTGCACAATTACGCAGCAAGCTATCATGCTGCATGCGGTGCAGTGTCTCTTCGAAAATTATGCATCTCGACTATTTTTTTACAAGCTTTCTTGACACGCGAAAAAACCGTCTACTAGCATATACATAGCACTGAGGGAGCGCACAGCCATTTATTGTAATCCGTATCAGAAGAATGGACCGTTTAGAATGTAGGACAGTTGATAAGACGAGTATAATGGCATACACAAACAAGCTATAATTACCCGTAACGAGACAGATATGCTATTAAATTATGTGTGGTAAGCAGTATGGCAGGAACTGAGCATTCCGTGGTTTTCAGGAATAGAAGTCGGGAATGGGATTGTTTTGAAAACGATTGTTTCGGGATTGGTCCGAATGCGAAAAAATTTTGGTTTGTCCAGGAGAAACTCGAAAACTTTTTTTTGTCCTGATTTCTTTATGTAGCCCTTGGTACGTACACACGCAATGCCCGTACTTTATATATCTTTGTTTAAAGCTTCGTTCCACGTGTCTGCCCCCAATTTTTAGGTCGTACCTGCATGCAATGCACCGAAATGCAGCCTCTGATACCGTTCGTTGCGCCACCGTAAATAGAAAGTTGACGAGAGGTAATTTTGGGATGTTCGAGAGAGCACCGGACGGAAGAAGGGCCTCCGTTTTGAAACGAAGCGTGGGAGAATACAGGACGACAGTCCGCCGTGGAAAATTGTGGTTTAATTAGTTCGCAACCGAGGGTTGCTCCGTGGCCTACATCTTAATATTGCATGAATAAAGAAGAGAGGAGCGAAATGGAGCACGAATGAAAAAGTTTATTTCGTTCGGATTCAGTGAGGGTATGGGAGACTTATAGCTGGTGCATTTAAATGAAGGATGTGCTGAAATCAATTCAAGTATTTGGGGTTTCATGAAACTTAGAAATGCGCAACTACCTACAAGAAAAATAATAATAAATAAAGTACAAACTTAGTTCAATATGAAAAATAAACAAACCAAAAACATAAACAACTGTAGTACCATGCTTTGACTATAATTACAAGCTAATGACTTAACCTATACATCATTTGTTTTTTGAAACTTTCTACTGAGCATATTTTAGTAAACAAATCAAGGTGTTCATTATTAAATTTTATAGCATTATAAGTAAAAGACCGCGTGTATAAGGAGATTCGGAAGCTAGGCATTGACAAATGGTGGACATATCTAAGAGATAAATCAGTGCAATGCAAGCTGCGACGACTATGAAACTTATCACTCAAGTATTTTGGCGAAGAGAATCGAAAGACACGAAACAAGAAAGTTGCAAGGTGGCAATGAAAAAGTTGATCAATTTTTAACCATTTAAGTTGCTGTATGTAGTTACTGATATGAACATACTTCTTTAGTCCAAATATGAATCTGCAGCAGTTATTCTGCACCTTCTGAAGCCTGTATTTATTACGGCATCAAGACAAGGAAAATATACCGTAAAACAATAAAGTAAGTGAGGGATTACCAGAGATTCGCATAATTTTTTTCTAAGTTTAAAGTTGAGAATAAGATGATTAGAGTACAAGAGCTTTAAAGCAACATAACATTTTTTAATAACAGAAGACACGTGATTCTTAAATCGAAGGTCATTATCTATACTTAAACCAAGACTTTTGATCCTTTCATATACAGGCAGTTGATGGTCCACATGTACATTAATATCATCCTTCACAAAACATTTTTGTGACGATTTCGACGCGACGTATACTACAAAACACTTATTGCTGTTCAACTTTAAGTTAATGTTACTAGAAGATACACTAATGTTGCCTAGGTCCTCATTCATATCTAAGCATGCCCTCTCTATGTTCTGTGGGTTGAAATGGTGTAAAAGGTAAGTATCGTCAGCGTATGCCACGGAAGTTCAAAATTTGGGCTTCAAGTGTAAATCAGCGGTGTAAATTAAAAACAGAATAGAATAGTTTATTTAAATACAATTCGATTATGAGATATAAGTAATGATAACAGTCCATAATGGCATAATTTCCAAAACGCTTGACGGAAGTCAAGGAATCCTGCAGAGCATTATGTATTTTTCAATTGCTGTCTGTACTGAATTAATTATTTTATGACATTGTTGTAATGTTTCTAATAAAGTGTAAATTTTTTGAAATCAATGAAATCACTGTATTCTTGTAAGGAGTTAATATTTAGTAAGATCTACAAAAACTATAAGCACAGTCCTGAAAATTTTTGCTCCCCCTTTTAAAACTCCAAATACGTCATTTAACCAGCGTAAAGCATATCAGTACGGCAAATCCTAAAATTAAATAACTAACACCACTATATCACGGAAGGCTTTGGCGGAAACCACTTTCCTTTATCTCGTCCAGCCATTCGAAAATAATTTCTTGACGACATTTTAGCTGCTGTTATCATGACCTACTTAAACCGCTTATTTTTAACCGTGCAGTAAGTGAGAATTTCTTTCCCGGGTGATTTATGTGGTAGTTTCGTGACGACAACCCAACATGAAGCTGACGATTCTGGTTCTTTAGCATCGATTAACCAAAATTAGCAATTAACCTAACAATAGAGATCATAATAAGGTATTTGCATGTCATAATTAATAAAACTGAGCTCCGAAAAATGCATGTCTTTTAAGACCTATCTACAAAATACAGGATCTGGCCAAGCAAAATGTTAGGCAAAGTATTCTTTTATATAGTAAGGTAATCGACTTTTATACTAGAGTATTCCAAGAATGAACGATTTTTTTAAAGCAGACTTTCCTAAAATCTATAATACAGCGTCATGTTAGTTGCTGTTCCTGGTAATTAATTTCAAATGTTTCCGAATCAATAATCAAAATAACTTTCAAAGTTATTTAAAACGTAGAAAATTCATTATACAGGCAAACAAACAGCTCAGATAATTGACTTACCAATAAGGTAATGTTCTAATTTTCTCAAAATAAAGAAATAGCAATAAAAGCCCCTAAAAGGGGGGGGGGGGGCTTCAATTAAAAAAATTCGTCATGAGTATTAAAATATTCAATCTTGCTGGCCACTTTATAGTTGCTCTTAATTTAAAAATCTGTGTCTCGAATGTGGTATATACCATATACCTAGAGCTTAAAAAATATAAAAAATTAAAATATTAAAATTAACATATTTTTTTCTGATATACATACGATCAGTGTGTAACGAATATCCATAACGCCTACAAGTGAAATATAAGAACTACATATGTATTATTAAGACACTTTGGATTGCCTTCGAAAATAAATAATATTTCATTGTTATCGTGTCAAAACATTGCGCTGCTTTTAGTATAATCATATATCTTAAGAGGGGCGTTTACCTAGAGCGAATCGGGTCATTTTAAGCACCTACCGTTTTACATTTTACCGAGTTATTCGAAACTTTTTCGAAGTGAAATTTCGACATGGCAATGACAAAAGACGTAGCTACAACGTAGAGTTCGAGTTTTTTCTGAATTTGGTACGATAATGTAAATATTTGTTGTAATATTTTGCTTAAAAATGCGTATTTTTGGCAAGCTATTTCTCGAAAACTAAGGCACATAAACGAAAAATTCGAACTCCACGTTGTAGCTACATATTTCTTTGTACACTACCAAAAACATGAGCACGATAAATGAGTAAAAGCGTTCAAAAAATCTAAAACCGCAAACCCTTTCGCACGAGTCCGTCACGAGAGCGGAATTCCAATGCCCATCCCCACCAGGTCCGTCGCGTGGTATCCAGCGAACACTGAGGCTAAGATACAAACCTGTCGGGAATGATCGAGCGGTATACGATCTATTCCGATATGACTGGATTTCTAAGAATGTATGTCTAATTACACGTGTCAAGTTTAATGTTAAAAGCTCTTTCACATTAATTTACTCTCTGCTGAAGTAATGGGGAGGCGGAAGGAAAATTATTATAAAAGTTCCTCCAGAAATCATAGTCGACATGCAATTAGAATGAAATGTTATATAGTTCATATTTACAGAAATAAATGAGTTATTCCATATTTTGAATAACCTGGTATAACATTATAGTAAGTTACTAATATCATGCTTACTTTTTTATGCACACCCTACTACAGTCAGCAATTTTGCGAATATTAGTTTAGCCCGTCTGTTGCTCGTACGATCTTTGCGTGATTTCAACCTACCGGCTACCCTCTTACGTCCCATGTCCCGCTGGTAATATGGGTTGCATAGTTTACATTTCTGCCCGATCGCTCCAAGTAAATGCCCCTCTTAAGAGGTAAACATTGCGCAAAGATCGTACGAGCAACAGACGGGCTAAACTAATATTCGGAAAATTGCTGACTGTAGGGTGTGCATAAAAAAGTAAGCATGATATTAGTAACTTACTATGATATTATACCAGGTTATTCAAAATATGGAATAACCCATTTATTTCTGTAAATATGAACTATATAACATTTCATTCTAACTGCATGATTTCTGTAGGAACTTTTATAACAATAGTCCTTCCGCCTCCCCATTGCTTCGGCAGACAGTAAATTAATGTGAAAGAGCTTTTAACATTAAACTTGTCCCATGTAATTACTAATTAGACATACAATCTTAGAAATCCGGTCATATCGGAATAGATCGTATACCGCTCGATCATTCCCGACAGGATTGTATCTTAGCCTCACTGTTCAGTGGATACCACGCGACGGACCTGGTGGGGATGGGCATTTGCATTTTGCTCTCGTGACGGACTCGTGCGAAAGGGTTTGCGGTTTTAGATTTTTTTAATGTTTTTACTCATTTATCGTGCTCATGTTTTTGGTAGTGTACAAAGAAATATGTAGCTACAACGTGGAGTTCGAATTTTTCGTTTATGTGCCTTAGTTTTCGAGAAATAGCTCTCAAAAAATACGCATTTTTAAGCACAATATAACAACAAATATTTACATTACTGTACCAAATTCAGAAAAAACTCGAACTCTACGTTGTAGCTACATCTTTTGTCATTGCCATGTCGAAATTTCACTTCGAAAAAGTTTCGAATAACTCGGTAAAATGTAAAACGGTAGGTGCTTAAAATGACCAGATTCGCTCTAGGTAAACGCCCCTCTTAATTAAAAAAAAAATAATTTTATGAAATAATTAAAGCCCTTTACAAGATTGAACTTGATCTACCATATATTTTTAAGCATCATGCGTATATTTTGCAATTTAATTAGGTACGTACATCAAGGTATGCCCTATAAGATTTTGTTCTCTACGAGGTCCTAAAATGATTAATGAAAAGAAAATCGTAGGTTGCTATGGAAAGAAACATTTGTTTGATACCTTATCTTGTCTAACAATTGGGTCATCATTATGGATGACGAAAAGTACTTCACCTTTTGTAACCCTGCGCTTAGTGAAATACAAAGGCACTTTTTATTTAATTTAAATTTGATTTTTTACTTATAAAACAGTAATTTACCATATTACATTACAATGCTGTAATTAAATAAGTGGTGTTTATGGCATGCATTTGGCCATGTGTCTTAGAGCACTCTTTTTACAGCTACAATGAATTTTTATTGCGTCA
The DNA here is from genome assembly GCA_025024175.1 of Rhyzopertha dominica. Lineage (NCBI taxonomy): Eukaryota > Metazoa > Arthropoda > Insecta > Coleoptera > Bostrichidae > Rhyzopertha > Rhyzopertha dominica. Next base: position 4,935,383 of record QCXZ01000003.1, on the reverse strand, counting down.
ACAAATCCAGGCACAGTGTTTTGTGTATGGCAAGGTTCTTCTGAGATTTTTTGCTTCTGTAAGATTAAATAAGTCAGACGATTGTACTATTAGTGAGGTGCAGTTTTAATATTACAGTATTGAAAATGTCTCACTGGTTTTACAAGCAAATAAAGATGATCTACAAAGGTGATCTTGAGCTAGTAATGGTGAACTCAGCTATTGAAAAATAACAGCTTCAATTGTTATAACTTGCTCAGTTCTTGTAGATTATTTGAAATTCGAGGGGTTTGTCAACAAAATACTATACACTAAGCAATCTTATTTTCCCCCGCGGAAGTACTTTCCATGTATATGACATGAATTTGTCTTAAAAGCAAAAGGTACTCCCATTTAGCGAACTAATTCCTCCATTAGTGAGTACACAACTTGCAAGAATGGGTCAGAAGGTGGTCCTAAAGGTACAAGAGGGACATATTCAATGGTGACATAAATAAGCCTAACTGCGAAGCTAACATCATGCCTGAAAGAGCTACCTGGAACCCATTAGCCCGTAAAATAATAAATAAGGTAGTTACTTTAAACATCGACAAAACAAATCATAAAACGAACAATCGACTTCACCTGCCCGTTCCTTACCAACGCAGGTGATTTACGGCGGAGTTTACCTGTTTACAAGCGCTCACGGTAGGAGCAATAGACGAAGTCATTTTCGCCATTGTCGCTTTTATTGTACGCCATCGTTCTGTTTGTAAACATTCGATCTCGTGAATCGTACAGGTAACCTACTTTGCTGTTTAGTAACGCTCTCCTTTCTTGGATTCAGCGTTGAATGGCTCGTTTGCAATCCCTGTGACAATATGGACGATCTTATACTGTCGAAGCGATTTACCCTAACGGGCGCATATAAATCTGTCCAGGTGGAGCTCAGTCGAGATAGAAAGTTTGAGATTTACGTTCGGACGTGTTTTAGCAATAATATCAGTGTAATGAAGACGATGCATGAACAATCTAGATTACCTAAGAGCAAAAATATTTCTATTAGCATTGCAAGCGGAGTGTACTTTCTAAAAATTTGTAGGTAGTTTCATACTGGGCTCATTTCATTTAAAATATTTTCAGGTATGGGCCACTTCGAACTTAAAAGTCTGATGCACATCCACGAAAAATAAACATCACAGAGGTGTAAGCTTCGCGCGAGGGTAGTTTATGAATTATTATCTCTCCGTGTATACCGACTTTTCCAAAGCGTCCGATAAAGTTCACTATGCCTCCCTTCTTATTAAATTGGAAAATTTCGGCGTGCATCGTAATCCGCTAAGGTGGCTAAAATCGTACTAATCTAATAACAGCCAACTTTTAACAATAAAAAAACTCAGTATCGTCTTCAGTACCTGTAACATCCGGTGTACCGCAGGGCTCTCATCTAAGTCCTCTGCTATATCTTATTTTTATTTATGATATTGGTAATTTTATTCAACACTCAAATTATCTACTGTACGCAGACGATATGAAAATTTACAAAAAAATAACTAACTTACATGATGCACTGTTTTTGCAAATTGATTTAAATAACTTAAACTTATACTGTACCAAAAATTATTTATATCTAAACGTACACAAGTGCTATCACATCACTTTCACGAGAAATAGGCTGTCGGTCCCCACTAAATATGCCATAAACAACCACACCCTCAACTGTATTAATAAAATAAAGGACCTGGGCGTCATTGTGGACAGCAAACTAAGGTTTGAATTGCACGTTGAAGAAATAATACAGCGCTCGCTCAGAAACTTGGGTTTTATTTTTAGAACCACAACTAAATTTACCAATATAAAACCATTGAAAATTCTCTATGATACCTTGGTGCGCAACCATCTAGAGTATGCCAGTGTCGTCTGGAATCCGATGTATTACAAATACATTAACCGAAGTGAACGCGTACAAAAAAATTTCATTGGTAAGCTTAATTATAAGRTTAACAGAGATCTCCACACCTTGATTTACGAATATAACTTAAAAAAGTACAATATGACAAGCTTAAGCAAGCGTCGCGAGAATTTTGATATTATCTTTCTGTACAAGGTAGTTAACTCGGTGTTGTCAACGTCTTTAATTAGTCACGTAAATATTAATACTCCTCTATACCCTCTTAGGACTAAGAGTACATTTCATGTTTACACTTGCAACACAAGTCACTGCCAAAATTCACCGTTATATCGTGTAATTTACACTTACAACTCGGCTTGTACACATCTCGATATTTTTTCACTATCATTAACATCCCTTAAAAAGGTCTTAGAAGAACCATAACTATAAGTGCTGTTAAACTGTTAAAAATAACATTACAGATGTAACTTATTCAATCACAACTCCTGTCACCACTAATTACTTTATTTAAATACACTAGCCAGTGCTTTCCTGTTTTTGGATTCTCTGAATCTGTTGGAAAGCCAATGTAATAAATAAATAAATAAATAAATAAACATGAAGCAAACACATAAGTAGAATGCAACTAATTTATTTTTTTCAAATAAATTCTAGTTTAAATCAACCAAATTGATTGCATGATAACAAATAACTTATTTAATCATTTTAATTGCAAAAACAAGAAAACTTCCAGAAACTCATTCACATTAACATAACTACATAAATTCGTGAAATTAATGATATTAAAATGGTTTAAAAGAATACATGAACGTTTACATTAATAATTTATACATACTATGCACTAAGGAAAATCTAAAAAAAAAAAACTAAAAAATAAGTATGAATAGTAGCGTATATTGAATATATTGTATTGTTATGTTACTAAGCGATAAGACCAAAACGTACGTATTACATTATTTTTGACCTAACCTAACGCGTTTATGTAGCGATAAGGCAATTAAATTGAGAAACCAGATGGTTCTCTGTTCTTTTTTTCCAGATTTAACGAGCCAGCTGGCTTCGATTAGTTTGAATGTGCAGTAGTACTGGCCTGAATACTGAATTGTAGAATGATTTTCACCAATACAGGACAAACAAGCATCTTATTAGCATTTTGGCATGCCAAGTACCCCAATAAACAAATTTTGGATTACAGACGAAAAAAAAACTAGTACCAACATTGCTATTAACTGTAAATTCTATCTAGTTTATTTATTTATGTTTCTATAACAAGTAAACCGCTTAAACACAGAGACTAATATAGAAAAATATCTTTTTGTTTCCATTTTATAACTCTAAACGTCGTTTCCTAACTGTGGGAATCCAGCGTTGTTTAACAATCGTTAATATTGTTGTTTACAAAACACACAATTGTATGCAGGCATTAACCAACTGTTTAATCTCCTAATTTATCTACGGAACTGACGCATACCGTCTTATCTGATGTTACGAAAATTTCGGTAATTAGCTTTTTTACTACTAAATATCTGCTTTTATTCCATGGGCATTAAGACTGCCATTAGGGAATTAGGTAACTGGCGCTTATGTAGGTCAATATCTGTCTTTACGAGCTGCCAAAATATGTTCAACTGTTTATTACGGTTTGTGTAATAATGAGAGTAGTTTGCTGAGATTATTAAACAAGCTCTGCTATCATTAACGTTTTTTAATGTTTTACCTTCAACTTCTTACTGTTTCCAATGCATTTTTATATTTCTTCTATTTTTCCCAAAATGCTCTCTTGCCTTAACTTATATCCCTCCATTATTCAAAATGTCAAAAATGCATTTACTACATGTACAATCAAATTCACAAATAATGAGACGGCCTAGTAGGGGCGTATGACGGAGTGCTTATTTTTTTATTCCTATATAAAACAACCACTGTTAGTTGCTGCGAGGCGGCGCTGGTTCAACTGGAGAACACCATTTCAAATTTATGGAGGGCCACGGTCCTGAAGCCAACTCATTGTGAGGCGATTTATTTTTGCACAAAGGGACCCCAACAAAATCTTATACGAATTGGACGAGTATAATACCTATAATTCTCAACCTTCGTTACACATATTTTCTAGCCATCGCTATAGATAACGCTTTACCAACTGGGTATTTGCTATGTATTTATATTTTATTAAATTGCATATTAATAGGTAGCATCTAATCCACAAAACAGCTGTGACAGCTTATAAATTCGAAAAAATGGATCGTAAGATGTATTTTTAATATTAATTTAATAGCAAAACGCGAACATATTGGCCGTGACGTCAGGTATCTTGTAAATGGCCGCTTGTTTACATCTGGGGTACGCGCGTCACGCGTCAGCCGCAGCCCGTCAATTTGTGTACAGCTACGAGCGGTTCAACCCGGCGATGAGGAACATAAAAGCAACAGCATAAGTGAACTTTTTATCAAATTAACGTAGCATTGATAATTTGATCACAGTGGATTGTTGGACACATAATATTTGTGAACATAAAAATGTAAGAATCAAAAATGTACCCTAAACTTGGCATTTATTTTAGAGGTCAGAATAAATATAAATTGCCATTTATTTCGGGGCTCWTGCGGCTCGTTTCCGGTCTGGCTAACAGTCGAATATATGGGGAACAACGTCGTTCTTTATTATAACATTTCCCTATCAACTTAAAACGCATATAATTTTTCATATCCTCTTTAAGCTATAACAAAATGGAAACTGAATGGTAAACACTTATAACCCCAAAAAGAATAATAAAACTTACAGTAAGAATTAATATGATCTTCACAACAGAAAAACAAACTTTGCGATTTCGACATATCACGTCTAGGGGCCTTAAACAACTTTTTCATACGTTGATAATCTCGAGGAACGGTTACAAAAATTTTGTTAGCGGTACTGACAGAAGTACTTTTATAACCATGTACAAAACAACACTTGTTTTGTTTTCCATACATAATAGATGCTTGTGAAACTACACAAATCACTTTTTGGTGCGACCTCTTACACCGTCCTTTCAATAAACCACACAAAATCTTTTCCAATACAAGAATAATACTACATCATTAAGCAACACGCTCCTCGGTAATGTTTACATGACACTTGACGTCACGAGTTGAATAACCTTGTATAGAAGCGTTTTGGCGGGGACTCCTAAGATTCGAATTTCAGACCTGAAATTCTCTACCTACAAATACTTTTTTGTTTTTTTTTTTAACAAGGCGTACGACATATATGCACGCCAAGATTCATTTCACGTAATTTTCAAAAAAAGTAATAATATCCAATTCACACCAAACAACCGGGCAGGCGGCAATGTACGAGTAGGTCTCTGTATTTACAAATCGTATCAATATACGATACGTCGTAGTTTGTAAAGCCACCGCTAGATGCCTCATTACCGATTTTCACAAAATGTGTGTACGTTAAAAACAAAAATCAAGTTTTGTCTAACTCTACAAAAATGTTAAGACATCTAAAACCGATTCACTTTATCATCTTATCGACTGGATCCTAGCAAGGGGAAGCTCTCTCAGGCTTTCCCCATGACACAACCACTTAAAATCCGCGTCGCTGTTCCCAACGGTGATCCCCGTTGGTCCCCAAACAATATAAGAACACGGCTTCCATCTTCCCATCCAGCCTTGACATGTTTATCTCGTTAGAAAAAAAAGTGAGATTTAAGTCAGAAATTGGCTACGGCGACGGGGAGAAGAGTATCGACATGTGGGTCGGTCGATCCGAAGGAGTCCGTAGCATGAGACGATGTGGAAGAGCGTCGAGGCGCTGGCCTACTTACCGACGCGGGTTTCCGGTGGTCTGACCCCGTAAACTTGGACGATGAGGGAGGGTGGCCTGATTTCCTATGTCAAACTGTCGATTCTCTAAATAGTTTTGTGGATTTGAGTTGGAAAGGTTACTGTCTCATTGTAGATTCTGGCATCTGAATTGTTAACGTTGAATTATTAAGGGATTAGTGCATTCAAGAACAAACAGCAAAGTGGGTGCTGACATTTTGTAGAGTTATTAAAAAATTGTTTTTGTTAGCCTTAAAAGATTCAGCCGATGCACTTCTAACTGGAAAGCTCTTAATTTTTCAGTTCTATCCTCAATATATAAAAAGTTTCGCATGGCTTCAAATTAAAATACAACTATCAAACATAACGTTTTGTAAATTTGGCTTAAGATAAAGGCACCCCCTTTTTCTTAAATATCAAAAACTTTTATTAAGAGGAGTTGTTTTAAATTTAATAATATACTTAAATATGAAATGTCATTCATCTACTTTTTACTATCTGGTTTCCTTATTTCATGGGTAAACCACGATAAAAATCATGAAAGGTGCACTATTTACTTATCATATTTAGCATATTCTGCTTCATTCACTATTTACAATGTCGATGGAGTCACTTTTCTTGTTAAAAGGTAAGTAATATTATTGCTACCTGTAATGTAAAAGTTGTTACAGCTATCTAGTACCTACTAAATATGTCAGTAATTACACTGCATTTACAGAAAATTTATAGTGCGGAGAAAAGAACATCTAATACAAACAAAAACATACTTTTATTGTCCTCCGAAGGACGTCCAATAACAATCTAGGATATCCATAAATAATTAGAAAAAATATCGGCTGTATAATTAAGATTTATTTACATTTGTAAATTTTTACTTCCACTTAAGTTAAATAATTCGTTTTCGGAAGGATCGCTGTCACTATAAAACAATAACAAATTGATACTCAAATTTACAAACCTTTTAACACAGAATATCTGGAATCTGCATGTCGAGAAATAAACGAAGATTTTTCCAAGTTATATGACAGGTTTGCGGTAAAAAACGTCACAATAAATGCAAGTCAAGTTCCTGTTACCGATGTTGCGAAAAATTTAGATGCGCATAATTTATTCGGTTCTTCGTTTTGGTACTAGAACCTTGCAATAAGATTATTTTTCGTTGGAGCAAATTTATCAGAATCGTGCACATCTGATAAGAGATATGAAGCAGATTTTAAGGAACAGTCTAGTAATTTCACATATTGACTACTGTGACTCTGTTTATGGTCCATGCCCGAGGGTTGCTGATAAAATCAGAATTCAAAGACTGCAGAATGTTAGTTAAGTAAGCTATGATATCACCTCACTCTTCACGAAGATACCATTGGACGATGCCTTAAGGGAGTTGAAGAAACGTCTACAGGAAGAAGACTTGGATGAAGAACTAGTCCAACTTGCGAATATCTGCTTGAAATCTACCTTCTTCAAGTTCCAGGAGGAATACTACGAGCAGACAGAAGGTGCTCCGATGGGGTCACCGCTTTCTCCGCTGATAGCTAACATTTACTTGGAAGCCTTCGAGACAACTGCATTGGCATCGGCACAACTTAAACCGAAGTGTTGGTTTAGATACGTGGACGACACTTTTACCGTCTGGCCACATGGAGAACAGAACATAAAGGAGTACCTGGACCATCTAAATAGTATCCATAGCGGCATACAATTCACGATGGAGATGGAGACCAATGGCGCCCTACCCTGGATGTGATGGTGACAAGGAAACAAGACGGCACAGTAGGACATCGGGTCTATAGGAAGCCAACCCACACGAATCGCTACCTGCATGCAGATTCACACCACCACCCCGCCCAAAAACAAGGAGTCATCAACACGCTGATACAGCGGGCGAAGCTAGTCAGCGAACCAGACCACCTAGAAGAGGAATTAGAACATCTACGCAGTGCACTACAGAAGAACGGATATCCTAAGGCACAGATTGAGAAGGCTATCAACAAGCAACCACGGAGGAAGGAACCAGAGGAGCACATCGCTGCGGCATACCTGCCCTACGTCAATGTATGTACAGATAAGATCGGACGGATGCTGGGAAGACATCATATAAACACCATCTTCACCGCCCCGAGAAAGATAGCTAACGCCTTTCCGAAATATCGTTCGACGCCTGAGGAGCTACAAACACAAGGTGTGTACAGCATCCCATGCAGCTGTGGGAAGGTTTACATCGGCCAAACCGGAAGGCACATCAGCACGAGAATCAAGGAGCACATGAGGGACACCAGAGACGGCAAGGTGATAGGTCGGCTGTAGCAGAACATAGAATGAAGACTGGCCACATCATCAAATTCGAGGAAGCACAAATGCTGAGACTGTACAAGGAAGCCATCGAAATCCAAAAGAACCCGCACAATTACAACCAAGACCGGGGCATCGAACTACCTGGAATCATCAAATTGGAGGAAGCACAAATGCTGAGACTGTACAAGGAAGCCATCGAAATCCAAAAGAACCCGCACAATTACAACCAAGACCGGGGCATCGAACTACCTGGAATCTGGAAACCGGTCATGCGTAACGACGCCCACGCGTCAATGACCCGGACGAGTATAAATACCCGAGCGGACTAGGACACTTCAGTTTGAGAGCTACTTCTGAGGAAGACACCGACATGAGTGTCGAAACGTCAAGGTCTAATGGCCAACGTGGGAACCAGCCCGGAAAACAACATGTCGACTGTAGAATGCTTGTGTTAGACTCATCTACGGCCTAAAAAAATTTGACAGGATGGTCGGGCTGGGTTGGCACAATTTTTTGCATGGTAAGCGTCGTTTTACGCATTTATATGTAACTATTTACCTCAGTATATTAAATACAGTCACACTTATCGTTTCTGTAAACAGTTAAAACAACATTTGTTTTGATAACCAAGTAAATCCGTCTTAAGAATTTGTGATATAGATTTTATGATAACGATTTTGTCTATATAATTTTTTACTCATTTTTTGTCTCCTTTTTGCTTTCTTACAGTTGTCTGACGTGTGCTTGGGTATCCATGATTTGGCTGCTAAATTCAATTTATTTTAGCTATTTTTTTCTCTCCATGCTCCATGCTCGGAAAATTATTTGTTTGATAAAGACAGAAAAGGCAGTGCAAAACAAACTTTCTTTTTCCGCAATAAAATCGTGCCTTCCAGTTTTCCAATCAACTCCTTCAAAAAAGAAACCCCAAAACTTCCTACAATCAACGACAGCTTCATTTAAACAGACCCCAAGGAATCACCTGCTTGATACAGGTCCCTGTAACCTTCCGAAACAGCTTCCTTCCCCAGACATCAATCCAAACTTCCAGAAATACTCTCCCGGAAGCTCCGGGACTGTAGCGCGACCTGATTACGTAAGTCAAAGTCCCACAGTCACGTGTATAGGAAATTGTGCCCGGGATTGGATGTCGTAGCGGGGCTAAACTCCTTAACGCGAATTTATCGTCTGAGGTGAATTCTGCTCACCACGACGGAATCAAAATTAATTTCGTTTTGTGGCAAGGGCGGTTTATAAGGGTTGTGCAGTGACAAACGTGTCAACGCTGATGAGGAAAGTTTGCGGCGAATTAAAGTTGGCGCGCAACCAAGAAGTAAACGTGATAGCAATTATTTTATCAGTTTATAAAACTCGTACGTCAAAGGGAAATGCCGAAACTCTTTGAAAACCTTTGAATTTAATTTGACAATGTATCTGTTGTACAGTAGCGTGAGTTTTTATTCCTCACTGGTTCAATAAAAATTTTATCAATGGAATAAATTTATAAACATTCTTTAATCACTACGTTCACCTCAGCAATGTACCTTTGCTTTTGTACATAAAAGTTAGAATTAGGTGTTTATGGAAACCGATTTTGCATCAATGTATTCGTTTCGTAGATTTTAGGTTTAGTTAGTCGGTCAGTTCGTTGTTTAAAAAAAAACGCGTTACTGCTTCAAAGTGAAAAGTTGTTCATCCTAAATATAGTAAACCCCAGTAGAATTAGTTCATAGAATCATAAAATATTTACATTTAGTCTATGTTTACTGTTCATTAAGTTATCACTCCCTTACATTGTTTTATGAAAACATTCATTGCTGCATTATACCTGACAAAGATTTTCACTACGTTGAAACATTAACTTGTTTAATCTGTTCACCGTAACGTCTACGTTCACGACCACAACTTACCACTGCAGATGCCTGCCACAGTAGTAGGCGAAACATCTGGAGAACTTCGAAAATATGATATATTTTCCTTCAAATTATGTGCAAAGATCAAAAGCTTGCTTGATAGGCTCAGGGATAAGGACGTTACTGAAAGTAAGTTGCTGCTCAAATTGTCACAATAAAGAAATTGCTCACTGTTTTACAGATGGCAAACAGTTAATCATGTTATTGTTCAATTTCAGAAGCGCTAACTCAAAATATTAAATATTCTCACAGTTGACATAAAAAAATGTTTACACTTGACAACCTATATTATTGCTCACTAAACCGCCTTTTAGGTACTAAATTAGGAGATTTTTATTTGCTGAATTTACTGGTTCTGTTAAACATAAGTTTATATAATTTACGGACTGTCCACGTGCAGTACTGCTTTGGGTTTTCCATTGTTATTTAGTCCCGACTAACAAATTTTCCAAAAAGAAACATCAGTGGAGAAACAAATATTAAGTATACAATTAAAGATTTCCTGCTCTATGTAAGTAAGAGCAACTGCAAGCAGTGGAGCACACAGATTCCTACAAACAAATATTCTGCAATTCACTCATTTGTTTTATGTAATGGAATTGACATTAAAAATATAAGCGATATATGTGTATATTTCGACAGTACTAGACATATATTTTCAACTTTATTACGCGTAGTAGATGTTTTTTTCAAATCAATCAATGTTTAACCTCAATTTTTGCTTCAAAGTGTGAAACGTTATGGAATTCTATCGAACATAATTTTTCTTATTAAGAGGCACTAAATCGTTTCCGATAGTTCAAATATTATCCGAAAATTTAAAAGACATTTAACAAGAAAGAAACGCTTAAATAAAAATATATATCAGTTCATATAAATAAATAAAATGACAAAGTGTAGATTTCTTAGGATTCCTGGATACCTACAACAAAATTAAGGGTAAGACTGTTGATATTTGAGACACATTTCCATCTCATTTTAACAATATTAAACTTATTTCGTTTTTAAGTGGCTATACATTCAATTATTTCTATCGTGTAAAATCAAAAATTCATTGCAACTGATATAGTAAAATTTTTGCAAAAGAAAGGGTTGTCACCAAAAGAAATTCATGAAGATATGGTGGGTGTATTAGGTAAGAGTGCTCCTTCTCGCCAAGTGGTAAAAAATTTGTCTCGAGTATTTACATTGGAAAGACAAACGTGTGAACATGCAAAGTGTACCGGACGACCAGTAACTGTCACTATTCAGGAAAATGTTCATCGTGTACATGACATGGTAATGACAGATAGGCGAATGATTGACCATTCGTCGGATAGCTGAAATTGCAGACTTCATATAGCACAATAGAAAAAATATTAACAGATATTTTAGGTCTTAAAAAGTTATCTGCACGCTGGGTCCCTAGAATGTTGACGCCTGATCAGAAACGTTCGAAAGATCTGCATTCTGAAGCCAGTCTGGCAAAGTTTTCAGCAGACCCGGATGAGTTTCTCTCGATTTGTAACTGTTGATGAAACATGGGTCCACCACTTTGACCCAGAGTCGAAACAACAGAGTATGGAGTGCCCTCTTCTGGTAAAATCATGGCCACAATTTTTTGGGATGTGGAAGGATTTTGAATAGTTAATTTTTTGGAACGTGGACACACAATAACAGGTTTTTTTACTAATTTCAAAATTGCACGAGCGCATCAAAGGAGAAATATGGGGAAATTGAGGTAAGGCATTTTGTTCCATCAAGACAACGCTCCTGTACACAAAAGCCATATTGCAATGACTGCTATTCACGACGCAGCGATTACTTCTTATTGCCGAAATTGAAAAAATATCTACGTGGGACCAGATATGACGATAATTATCAAGTGATGATAGCAGTAAACGACTCGTTAGGGGGCCAACCACAAGAATTCTTTTCTAGAGGAATCAGAGCATTGGAACATCGTTGGACCAAATGCATCGAAGTTCAAAGAGACTATGTCGAAAAATAAATATATAACTATTTTCATGGTTTGTGTCTTTCTATGTCAGGGACCGTGATTAATGATCTTCGCTCGTACATTTAGCAAGTGAAGGTGTTTACAAAATTACTTGTTCTTGCGGTAAGTGTTACATAGGTCAGACTAGATGAGAAGTAGGTGCATATTTTAAAAAAACAAATGTGTGCCATAGGCAGCAACAGATATTAAAATCTTCAGTAGCAGAACATTTGTATTTAACTAAACACATGACTGACTTTGATAAAATTTTAAATAAAGATAAATACCGATAACTTTCATAGAGATAACGGAAATTGGAATATTTGGAAGGCTATTGGTAGTTTCCTTTTATCCAGTAGTTCGTGTATATCTTAGAATCGATTTAGGCATGTCAGGTTTGCATGTTATTCCTGTTACGTCTGGCTTCCATGGTGACTTGTTTGTGTACTTTCAGAAATTTTTATTTGAACTTGTATCAAACAATTTTTGGAGGTCTTCTTCTTTGCCAAAGATTGCAGACTAATAATTTGTTATCAGTCTGATAGTGACAGCGCAAAACTTTCAAATTATTCGAAATGTATGACTTCTTTCAATAACCTTTCCAACAATCGCCTACACCGCGATAAGAAAACTCCACGTAACACCCAAACCCATTAGTTTTCTCTAAGTGATTTTTTACCATTATGAAACACGCTTTTACATAAAATTAACGGTACCCCGAACACCTAACTGCGTGCTTACACAGCCCCAAAAACGATCAGCGACCGACACAATACTTTTGATCGACCAGCAGTTTCAATTAGCCGGCAAAAAAGGCCAATCAGGAAGAGGAAATTTCGAAGAAAACAATTAACGCGCTGCGAACACCGTTACAATAAATTCCACTATAACAAGCAGTCACGGTCGTAGCTAATGACAATCATGAACATTTCGTTGGGCTTCGGATCCGTACGCACGCACCTTGGATTAGGTACAGTCGGGGCCTTCAGACGGGAACATCTGCTGTTTTGGTTTTGTTGCTGCCTGCTTCGGTGATTTTTGACGGTTCAGGGGGTTCCACAAAAACGGTTTGGTCTCAGCATAAATTACTGCAGAATCGGAGGAATTTTCTTGTTTTTTGTCAAGATTCTTCGACTACAACGACAAAAGGAGGCCACAAGTTTGAAAATTTTATTGTGGTATAACTTGCTCGATACAAATAATGCAAAATATGTTACATAGTCCTCCATTTCATCGGTCACTCGCATGACGTCATGAGGAGAGTACAATTTGATGACTTACAAGTTGCAATATGACGATAAGGAGTCTGTATTTCATAAACTTCGAGTAATTATGACGACTAGAACACTCGGGATATTTTAACGTTGCTTGGTACATCAAAGGCAAGTATGCAGACAAGGCGAAATCATTTGGATTCGAAATTTCTTCATATTTTGGGGGAAGATCCAGCTAATACTCCATCATGAGGCTAACACCACATAGTGGAAGATACACTTACAGGAAACTTCCAAATCCAACTACGATAATTAGAGAATAATATAATTTCAGCGTTCCAATCAGGTTTTCAGAAAAATCAAAGTACTACCACGGTACTGTTGAAAGTCCTGGACGATATAATAAGAGAGCGTGATAAGGGCAACTGCACGGCTCTCGTTTTACTTGATTTCTCTAAAGCGTTTGACACAATCGATCATGAGCTAATGTGTGCCAAATTGTCTTACTTTGGACTTGATGCAATCGCATGCAGATTTTTCGTGTCTTACTTCAAAGACCGCTTCCAAGTAGTTCGAGGTAATGGCCTTCTTTTGGATAAAGTGCCAGTTACAAGTGGTGTGCCCCAAGGGTCAGTACTGGGACCCCTTCTATATTTAATCTATACTTCCGATATATTTAGCCGTGTTAGATTTTCTAATATTCTAGGATATGCTGATGACACCCAACTGTACCTATCCTTTAAGATGTGCGACACAACTACCGCATGCGAGCAGCTTAATTGCGATCTCGACTCCATCTCTAAATACAGCATAGACCACAATTTTAAACTAAATGCTGATAAATGTAAGGTCATATGCTTTGCGCCTGCTGTAATATCTCAGTTGGTTAAATCACAAATGAGTATAGCTATTGAAGGTGTATCCATCGATATATGTTCTGAAGTTAAGAACCTTGGTTTAATCTTCGACGAAGACCTCCGCTTTGACACCCACGTCTCTTTACTCATTAGAAAATGTTATTTTGTTCTCAGACTGCTATACAGTAACATGGAAATAATTAACTTCAAAACTCGCAAAAAGCTTACAGAAACCTTAGTCCTGTCGTTGCTTAACTATGGTCTAGTAATTTTCTTTCCATGTTTAAACTCAAGAACACAAAATCAGATTCAGATGATCCAGAACAGTTGTTGTCGCTTTATATACAGTCTAAGAAAGTTTGATCATGTTTCTGCCAAGATCAATGAACTTAAATGGCTGAAAATGTCTAATGTCTACCGCTTACAGTTGCTTTCTCTGGTGCATAGAGTACTGCTTACAGATTTTCCGTCGTATCTAAGAGAAAAATTGAAATTTAGAAGTAGTGTTCACCAGCTTGGGTTGCGCTTCACCTCCTCGTCACTCGATATGCCTAAATATTGTACGTCATTATTTTCCAGGTCATTTACGTATAACGCTGTAACATTACATAACCGCTTTTGTAAGGACTTAGTGCGTTTCAATATCAGCAGCTTCCGTAAGGTTATCAAGAATATACTTGTTGAGCTGCAATAGTTTTTACGTTTATCATTGATAGGTTCTCTTTTTTTCTGTTATCTTACCTTTAAGTTTACTCATTTCTGTACACGGGTTAAGTAGAATAGTTATGCTAGACTTCGCCTGTGTATATGATTACTCAATAAAGACCTATTATTATTATTATTATAATCATGTTAAAATAGGGTATGCTCTGGAAAATTAAAACAATAAACAGAGCAAAGTACTCCATAATTCGCATTGGTTCAACAAAAAAAAATGTGAACAAAACAAACAAAGAACTATCCGTTAAAAAAACTGAAAATTTCGAGTTGTAAATGATACGTGCACATGGAATACACTCAACGAAACAACTATCTAGGTTATGCTGTTTTCATCTCCAGTTGATTGTTTAACAAAGCTAGCTACAGAAGAATCGTGTTTTTCCATTGCTTCCAGAGATTTTAAAACCGGCTTTAAAATTCCTTGAAAACCCTCATGTACAAAATACACTGCAATTGTTACATAACAATTTATAAACCCCCATTATTTAAGTTTGTCTTTATTTGACTTTGTAAAAAACCATTCTTGGGTGCCGTGGTATGGTACGAAATTTTACAATTATCCCGTTTTAATATGTCACTTAATTTATGTGATAACGTACAAAGAAGCAGTACATATCCCAGCACTTACTCGGAGCTGTCTTTTGCATTGTCTGTAAAAGAAACTGTGGAAAATTGTTTTTATATTACTCTTCTTTTAGTGGTTACTAAAATCTTATCAATTACTAATATTTTCGCTGAATTTGTCCATATGTTCGATCTGAAAGCTGATATTTGGTTAATTGTTGTAGGATGTTGGATTTAGTGAAATGTTAACCAACCTGTGTATCAAACAATTGAAGAAGTGGAGATAACGAGATATTGGTTGAAATAAATCTTTATGAATGAAAATGCCAATATCTAATAGCGCTTTCTATCAGCAAAACAATATATGAATTATATACTATGCAACCTTATTAGGTAAAGTTTATTTAGTTTCGCTTGGTATAAAAGCACTTTTTCAAGGATGCACCTTAAACGTTTTTACATTTTTGATCAGTTGTGAATTTTATTCAACCAAACTAGATATAGAATAAAATGCATTATTATATAATATCGAAATGATAAAAAAAGGAGTTATATGTAGTTTTTCTGTAATTATATCAGACTAATAAGCATGAGACACCTAAATGCTTTAAGCATCGAGGCAAAATAATTAAAATAATCATCTGTCAATAAACGTATGTCCTTTAATTTCGTCAGGGACATAAAAAGAACTGCTCAATGGAAAAGACAGATTCATTGTTTTTACAGTACCTAACAGGCCATCTCGTTTTCAGATATATCCTTACTGTAATACACCATTTTAGAGGACTTACAGGGTTAATTCGATTTTTTAAAGAAATTTGAAGATTGTACTTATTGAAAATAATTCCGCAGAACATGTCTTGGCAGATTATTCTTCTTTGGCCATAACTTTGAAAACTTCACTGCACAAATTGCAGTTAGTCCGGAAATAAAAAAATTACAGAGTACTGTAATAATACTTTCCCGGTATGTATTGTGTAAAATTTTATTTCTTACTGTCCATAACTTTGAACAAAAATCAGAATTCCTATTTAAAATGTCGATTGGGCCTTAGCAGTCATTTAGACATAAACTGGTTGATTTTGAGAAACACAAATGCAAGAAGTAAAAATAATCACAACAATAATGATAATAACCAGGGTAACTTCTTACTCTTTTCATAAAAAAAGCAGTTCAAGCGAGATTTTGGACACGAGCGCAAAAGTTGTATGGAAACTTATTCTTGCCAAGTTTTTGCAAAGATACGTTATGGTTTATTTGGTGACAGAGTCAATAAAGAAGACACGGCCCACTTTGATCTTGTGAGAAAGTTTTTCGCGACGTTTCCTTAAACTGCTAGACTGTGGTCCAAGTATGTTTTAAAAAAGCAATTTGGCCACAAGAGGCAACTAGGAAGTAGTACTTACTCTAAAAGTAATCGCATTGATAGGGTACGTGTACGATGTAGAAGAAGACAAAAACACGTTATATGGATGCCGACTATGATTGATAGTAACGCACGAATCAAATCTATACCTGACTGACTTTAGACAAGGCAAGAGCATAAACCAAAGACTTGATTCTAAACTGTTAAAAAAGGGAGCGAAACATGTGGCGATGTAGCATCGTTAAAGACCAATAAAGACTGCTAGGCTTCAATAAATATTACTAATTGTATTGTTAATATTAATGTTCAGAATATTAAAATATGGGATAATTATAATGTGGATAACACCATGCCGTATAACGGCAATTAACTGTATTATCCATAATTTTTTAATATAAATATTAAAATAAGTATTTTAGTTACGCGCTTATTATTAAAGCTTTCATTTTTTTATTTTTCATTACACTGAAATTTCCACACAAGTGAAGCGCTTGTGAGAGAACGTCATTTTCCGAATTGTTGGCGCAAATTCGATATCCAAAGACATTTTCTCGACATCTAGCAAACAATAAAACACCCCACTGACGCACAAAATCGAGTTCGACAAACGCCCATTGACATTTATGCACTTCTCCGTGGCATATCAATTCCGTCCTGCATTTTCCCATTTCCGTCGCGAGGAGGGCTTTTCCAGCGCCGCACGTTTTACCTTGGTTCCCCGGGGGGTTCCGTCCGCCTACGTCGCATTCGCACCCCACCCCCTCTGGCGGTTGGGCTTTCGCAAAACAAGGCGTAATTGAAAACTGATTTATTTATTTTTTTTTTCGTTTGTTGGTTTAGAGCAAGGACAATCAAGCGGCGTGACTGATTGCAATGCATGACACAATTTTACCGCTGCTGGAGTGGTGGAAAAAATCTGGACGGGACGTGCGGTACCGGCGCTTTCACCGTTTTTTTTGCGTGTTTTTTTTGTATGTTTAGGGTGGTTATAATCTTCCATTTCGCGACACAATTATATTTACAATCAACGTATCCAATTACTACAACGAAATCCTTTGACAACCTGCTACAAATCAAAGCAAGTATAGTAATGCAACTCTCTTACTGTCTTTACAACCCTGCAATACTATTTACCTTTCATTTACAGGCGCAGTTGGAACGGCACGCGACCCCTCATCAATCAAACCCTCTCTTTGTGATTTTGCGAATTTCCAGTGCCGGCTTTAAGCTGTTTTAAAACTCGTTTTTTGTTTGTGTAGTGTATATTATTCTAAGTAGTTTTTAATCACTTGGTTAATAAGAGGTTTTACATCGATCGTTTTTATTTACGTCTCAAAATGAATTGTACGTAGTTTTAGATGAGTAGCAACATTGTTTTGCACAAGCAAAGTATATTTAGTTATAATGAAATTTGTAATCTAACTAGATAACATGCATGCACATCTGAGCATTT
Source organism: Rhyzopertha dominica (assembly GCA_025024175.1). Taxonomy (NCBI): domain Eukaryota; kingdom Metazoa; phylum Arthropoda; class Insecta; order Coleoptera; family Bostrichidae; genus Rhyzopertha; species Rhyzopertha dominica. The sequence continues at coordinate 4,917,341 of QCXZ01000003.1, read as the reverse complement.
TTACTTCCACATCCAACGAATGGGAAGTATTGTATCTCGAAAAAAATTTTCAAAAATTTTTATTTGCTCATTCGCTTTAAAATGAACGAAAACGCAAAAAAACAAAATTTGAGCAAAAAGAAATTTCTTGTCTGTGTGTCTGTGGTATTGTTTGTGGACACCATAACTTCCGAAAGACTTAATATATGAACTTGAAATTTGGCAGACGCATAAATCTCACCTACCCAAAGCGACCTATTGTTTGTAGGTTAAGTAGGGTATCGGGAAGGGGGCGAAATTGGGGGGTAACTGCCTTTTTTGCAATTTTTTTTTTCGTTTTAGTATGTAATTAGTAGTATAACTGCGAGTATTATTCGTTCTTATAAATTTTCGGTGCAGCAAACTGTTTAGAAGATATTAGCAAAAAAGCGTCACTTAAAGAAAACGGGATTTTCCTAAATATCTCCGCATATATTTAATATATTCAAAAAATGAAGATACCATCAGATAGGAAATAAAATTTCTCACAAAAAGTGTCTTAAAAAATTATTCAAAATTTTGATATTTTCGAAATATTTCCAAAAAACCTATTTTGGACCCTGCTCGTATGATTTTTTTTAAATTTTGGTATTATATAGAAAATCAAATTTCTGAACAGAAAGCACTCTTTCTTTTCGAGTTATTTGCAAAAAACGATTTTAAAATTTATATATTTTTGCTAATATCATGAGGACTGGTCGTCTTAGAAAAAATGTGTAGAGAGGAAAAATGCTCAAAACCTGATTACTAAACGTATAGTATAAGAAATAAAAACGTAAATGTCATTTTAACAATTGGATGTGGAAGTATTGATTCAATTTGCTAGCTTTAATATTTAGAATATAGAATATTTCTAGAAATCCCGGAGGTATTAGAAAGCGCTAACGCTGTGATGAAATTAGGAGATGCTTGGAAACTACCGAACAAACTTTGCTTCAGATTTGTGTGCCGGCATGAAATAAATCAAATATTTAGGAAGAAGTGAAAGCAGATCGGAATTATAGGTCAAAGTAATAAATGATAAATGTATAACAGAAGGGTTTCAGAACTCCAGCTAATGATTCAGAAAGGAAAGAACGCTACAAAAGAATACCGGCACAAATAAACAACCAATCGATTTACAAGTAAATTAAAAACATACCAGCTTCTCTCCTTCTAAACTTATGCTAAACCCGGCTACAGAAATTCAGAATGGTGAAGTATAGAAAAACAAGTTGCTCTTTCTAAAATGTATAAAATTCAGGAATTCAAAACTAGTGAAATGGCAACCGCAATGAATGCGTGCATGCAGCATTATAAATTACATATGACGCATGTTTGTGGCTAAGTGAACAACAATGTAATAGCTACCGACAAAATTTAACAAATTTCCTTGGTAATTTCAATAAAATCTCGACTGTAGAAAAGTTTTGATGAATATTTTATTTATATTATTTGCAAAATACTTAATAACAATAGAATATAATAACTAATATTTCCGTGTTCAAAAGACTATGAGTTTTCATCAAAATAATGAACTTGAAAAAGCAGGCAGCTTGTTTGGTAAATTTTCCAATAAACACTGAGAAAGTACAGTGCAGTAGGAAATAAAAACACATATAAATAAAATACGTGAATAAATTAACATAAACAGCAAACGATTTATAATATATGAAATGCGAGTAAAAAAAATCTGCCGCCAAGAACTCGTGTAAGTACAATCTTTTTTCGTTTTATATTATTTACCTAACCTTTTCGAATTTATGAGTACTCTATATGAGTTTTAAACTTCACTGGCCATCTTCAGTTCAATTTACAAAATATTAGAAAACTGTATGAAAAATATTGCTGTGATATCGTCAAAATGAAATCAGGAATTAAGGGAAGGCTTTATCACGATAAGCACAAAAATAATTGTTTAAAAAAAGATACAAACAAGTAAGTTTAGGAGTTCGTAATTAATTTACTGGTTGTAATCATATACGTAATTTTGTAGGTGTACGTCCTTGTTAGAGATTTTCAAAAACAATTTGAAAGCCTATCAACAAAAGGAAGAGAAGATACTTGACCAGAAAGAAGTGGAAAAAAGAGAGATTTACTTGCTAATGAAGATTGTTGTTCCATTATAATGTTGGTAGTTAAGGGCGCCTATACGTGTGACGCTAATATTGAAAATAAAGTATCTGTAACAGTTGTCAATATTATTAAGACGAAATATAATAAACCACGTTCTTTTGTTGTGATTAGTGACAGAAAAAATAATTTTAATTGCTTAGTGATATATCGAAAATGGAAGATTTACCAAAAATGCGTAGGTTTAGTAGCAAGACAAATCAAGGATGTCAACCTACACATAGGAAATTTTCGGAAAATATCGGCAACACTATTCACGAATGCTTCTGCTGATATCCCGACCCTTAAAGAACACGGGAGAATGGCGTTCCCCATTCACTGAGTTTTGTAGGAAATCACCGACCAATAAATCAAGATAGCGAAAAAATTATATATTTGCGGTGATACTAGCACCAGCATGAAAACTGAATCCGAAACGTCTGCGAAAAAAGACTACTCTGTTTTTTTTAAATAAGTTATTGTAATTTTAACATTTAAATTTATGAGTAGTATTGCTAATGTATATTAGCGTTACAAATAAAATTTCATTGAATATTCGGCTAAAGTGTTATTAACAAAATAAGCGAACGAAAAATTTTTCACCCACTGCTTTCGCTAGTCTGTTGCTTTGTATATAGCTTGAAATAACTAAACAAACGTTTTAACTTTTCGTATCTGAGTAAAAAACAGTAATTTTTCAATAATAGAATTGAACGATACTCATTTGTTTCTTGATGTTAAAAACTCAATACGTAGACACCTTTTTATAGAGATACGCTTGAACAAGTTTAAAGGGATATTCGGCCCTTTAGGTACTTATTTTTAAATTATTTTTCAATATAAATATCGATATAGATCAATCCTTTTGTAAAGCTTAGGAAAACATGTTAAAAGTTGAGTTTTTTTTAAATTGAAATTAGTAAAACCAAATGCTATATAGTTCAATAGGTTACTTTTTCTAATAAAACAAAAATTTTATTCTTTATTCATGGTGGAGGGAATTATATTAAAAGAACTATTATGTATCTAGAGGTGTGATATCTGGCGACCTGGATGGGCACTCATGGTCACCTTCCATTCAACCCTTCTGTTTGTAAATATTGTGTCCAAATATTTACGGAAAGTCTTTGAAAATCTATTGGGGACATCACCTTTTACAGAACAAGAATTAGTTCTTCGGTGTCTTATCGGAAACAATTGAAAATAACTGCACTCTGAGAATAGATAGGAGACATTTGGACAGCAAACTAATTTGGTCGCTATGTAAAACTTGACATGAACTTCAAAAACAGTCAGTTATCTGAAAGTCATCAAACGATATTCGCGAAGAAACCCGCATTAACATCGAACATCAAGCAAGCCACGACGAACAGTAATGGAACCCACCCCACCACATGCACGCGGGGGTACGCACCCCACGAGCCGGGGGGGTCGTTCATTCACACCACATCAAACATACAACTCACGGTCTCCTGAAAAACCGCTGAAAAAATCCCAGCTCCCGCGTTAATGGCAACGCGGAGTCGATTAAAGAGGTCCTTGTGCAGCGCTCTCACTTTCCGCACGAGTGAGTGTGCTCGGCAGGCTGCCTATCCGGCGGACAAGTGTGTCAAGGACGCGCCGCACGCTGATTCGCCTTGCCCGAGCTCCGGGCCGGCGTTGCCGGTCTTACAAACGGAAAATTCGGGAGTTGAAAAATGATTTATCGAGAGGTCGGAGCTAATCGAAAAAAGCTTAAATATCGAGAACTGTTTAGTGCCGAATATTATTGATGCAAAGAAATTAAGATTGACATGTTCTATTACACACAGGGTGTCCCAAATTTTTAGAGATATTGATTTTTTCTTTATTTCAGATTATAACTGAGCAGTACTCTCCAAATCTGGAAATACGTGTCCTTTCTGTTTGAACAAAAATCTGACTTACATATAACCATGTAAAGCTCACTATTATGTCTGTTATAATTTCTGAATCATATAAGTACATAAAAATAAGAGTATATTAAGTATCAAGGACAATCACGAGAGTTTATTGATCGACAACAAACAATACTGGATGAGATTTGTAGGACCATTATACGAATATGGTCATCAAAGACAATCCCACATTTCTCTGGTCTTACATCAATATGAAGCGAAAAACATCTTTCATTCCAGGGCAGATGGTGTACGGTGATGAAAATCTGTTGTCCCAACAAGATATTGTAGATTCTTTTGCTAAACATTTTAGTTCTGTGTTTGTACGAGATGTGTTGACGATGTGCTGGACATTGGTGTGTGTGGCGCAATTTCTGGCAGTGTGTTGTGTAGTTTCAGGATCTGCGAGAGTGATGTTCAAGTATCCGCGAAAAGAGTGAAGCCAAACTTTACGATGGGACCAGATGGCGTTCCAGCATTTATTGTGAGGGACTGCGCACGATGTCTCTCCGAACCTTTGTGTTATCTATTTAATTTAATTATTAGTAAGGCAAAATTCCCCTGTGCATGTAAAACTTCAAAAGTTATTCCTATATTTAAGTCTGAAGAACGCAATAATGTCAAAAATTACAGGCCCATAGCGCTTATCTCTAATTTTGCAAAACTGTTTGAATCTCTTCTCGCAATTAACTTCGTTAGTGATGTTGATCCTCAGATTAGCGTAGCACAACACGGATTTGTCAAAAACCGATCAACTGCAACTAACTTGTGTGAATTTGTGCAATACGTATCTGATGCTTTGAATGCAAAATTGCAGGTAGATGTCGTGTACACAGACTTGACTAAAGCCTTCGATGTAGTCAACCACAGAATTTTACTTCTTAAATTATCCCTCGCTTCTGCGCTGTCTGACCGCCGGCAGTATGTTGAATATAATGGTTACAAATCGAGGCCTTATGTAACATACAGTGGAGTAACCCAAGGGTCTAATCTCGGACCAGTTCTTTTTATTGTATATATAAATGACATTTTATCAAGTTTTAATTGTCGTGTTTTTGCGTATGTAGACGATCTCAAAATTGTAAAAACTATTTCGTGCAGATCAGATTGCAATTTATTGCAAGATGATCTGGATAAATTTACTGCAATGTGCGCAGAAGTTAAGCTAAGTATAAATGAAACAAAATGTAAGCTGTTAAGATTTTCTAGAATACCGAATGTTTTGTTTAATGACTATAAATTGAACGGCACGAAAATTGAGTGTGTTACACAATTTAGAGATCTGCGTGTAGTAATGGATTCCCATCTATCTTTTGTGCCTCATATCGATTATATTTCTATCCACGCGGCCAAGATGTTGAGTTTTATCATTAGAAACAGTCGTGGATTTAAAAATATAGAATCTTTAAAAATACTGTACTATGCATACGTTCATTCCAAGCTTGAGTATTTATTGCCCAGTTGTTTGGGACCCTCATTACAATATCCATATTATGTGTCTGGAGCGTATTCAGCGTAGATATTGCAAATTTCTTTACATGGTTAGGCATGGGGCCTACCCAGTGAGGCATTATCGGAACGCCGATTTATTGTGCGAGATGAATTTAAATTCGCTGAAAGTTAGAAGAATTTTAGCATGTACCGTTTTCCTCTATAAAGTACTGCATGGATCTGTAGACTCCAGTGATTTGCTAAGTAGAATAGACTTTCGTGTACCTCGTCAGAACAGTCGATGTGCTATCACATTTAATATTAGAGTTTGCCGTACGAATCAACACTATTTTTCACCACTCAATAATTTGAGCCGTAATTACAATACCTCAACCTTAGAGATAGATAGGGTATATTACATTTTGTTCAAGAGTGTAAAAAGCTGTTGTCTGTATACTGTTATTTTTAGATATATTATAGTCTACTAATTTTGCAAAGTATCTGTATGATGTAATATTTTGTAATAGTTTATGTCTTGTGTATTATATTTGCTGATCGATATTGCGCTAAACTTGTGTTGTCTTAGTTAAATTTTTTCGAAATTATTTTTATATTTATAATTATGTAGTACAATTCGCAATGTATCCTTTTTAGGCCTTTGGTCTGTTGGGTAATAAAGGTATTATTATTATTATTAATATGGGGTGTATAAACAAAAAATCCGTACGTATCTTTTTATGCTCCTTTTACTAAAACATAATAGGCTGTGAAAACCTGTCATTACGGTTTGAAGGTGAGACATTTCTCGTGTCAGTTTGAGCTATTTCAAAACTCACATAATTTCTTGAAGTAGAAGGAATCAGTTGAAGGAAAGTGATTGACGTCGAGTAATTGACGAATTTTACATTTACATTTTGTGGAATGGGGATCCCACGATAAACAGCGTATGATATTATTAGAAGAGTATGCAAAGGAAAATCGCTGGATAGAGCGCAAAGATGTGGAAGAAAACGTCAAAAAATTATTGAAAAGCTGTTAGTAAAGCCAGACAGTCATTAAGAAAACTGGATGGAAAATTTGAAAAAAATCACATACATAGGTGAGAAATATTCTTAAAGCAAAAAACCTTACTCTTAGAAAACGAAAACTGCACCCAAACATAGCCAAAAGCAGTTACAAGAGCAAAGAAGCAAAGAAGAACTGCGACAATTCACCCAACTCATTTCAAACCTTCTATCGATAATTTAACAAACAATAATGATAGTCTGCTTTTCCTATTATTATTCGGAATTGTAATAATTGTGCGGTTCATTTTAATATAAATAATATATCGCGTCGTTGTCATTATTTAATAGGTATTTCTTCACAAAAAAATAATATAATTTACTTGCCGTTTAGTCCTGTTAAAACCAGAACACTATAAAACTAAGTATGGTAAGCAATCGAAAATAGTATGGCCGTACAAAATAATATACTTAACGTCCAAAAAAATATTCCCTCTCTCTATACCAAGCTCCAAATTGAAATACTTTTTAATGTTTAATTTAACTACTTCCCAAATAAAATTAACTGCACATTTTGCAAATCGATTAAAAATCCGTTATTTTTGAAAAATATCGTCTTAAAGGTCATTGAAAATGAAGGATATTGACTGAATACCACTTATTCATTGGCTCCGTCGTTAAATCATATGTTGAGAGTACAACACACAAGATTGGTTGATTTTTGGACGAACTACTTAAATCCACTGTTGAATTCGTAACTTTGGCAACGTTGGCTGCTTAGCGCAATGAGACGATCGCGTGTGGCACATAGTAATTAAAACATGCCGTGAAATAGTAAAGTTGTTTTTTTGCCGATGTGGAATTACGTGTATCTAAGACATGCAGACTAGGCGGGTTATTTTTTTATAATAATAATTCAATGCAATAATACAAAATAAAAAAGTATGACCAAACATACATTAATATAATATTATACACATAGAATTTATACAGAGCATGGAATAGAATAATTGTGGAATATTAAAATGGAAAAGAAAGTTATTTCAATTATTACTACTATAAACAAAATAATTTTTCGCAAAGCATTTTCGTTGAACATTCTCTAAAGTCTTTCAATGATATTCATGTAAAGAGGATACCAAAAAAGACAAGAAACGTAAGTCATTGAAATCTGTAGATGACCTCTTTACGAAACCAAGAATTTTGTTTGCTTTGTTTACAATTCTATCTGCAAGTAGATTGCCAAAAGACAAGCTTAATGACATTTTCAAAGATCAAAAATAAAATAGGTGTTATGTGTGAACCCTGAGGAACACTACAAAAAGAATTTACAACCATTGTGTGGTAAAGTTCAACTGACTGTTTACAACCTACAAGATAAGTTCACAGCCCAACTAAACGGTGGATCAATATATCTGTTGCTGGATTCTCAAATGGTATGGTGTAAATAATTAACAAAATTGATAAATTTGTAGAAGTGTTGTTCCGTAATAATAAATTGATTATACGCATGAAAAATCTTCTGCAATAAAATATAATTTTAGAATGACTGATGATATGCAAATACCTCTGTAATCTTGATATCCTGATTACACAATTTATGAAGTGATGTTAAATACGATTGCTAAAGGCACGCAAAGAACTAAAGGACAATTAAAAAATGACGGAATTCCATCAGGACTACATGAAGTTTCCAAATGTATTATGAAAAACATAATTACTTATCTAATAGTAATATTAATTGACATAGAGGCAGAATAAGAACAGAACTTATTAATGAAAAGGCTAATTTTGTAGTCTAGTATGTATTTACAAAAGAAGTTTATCTAAAAGCTAAGGATAGTAACTTTATTTTATTATTATTTTAAGACTATATGTAATGAAACAGTAATTAGTGTTGGTTTTACAATGGTCACAAATTGCTGCTACAAATGCTAAACTAGACAATATTTTCAGCAGGGCAATGCCTCATTTTTAGTTTTTTCCCTACTAATTGTTCATTGCGAATCTAACTAATTTATCCCGTAATCTTTCCCGGAGATATGTGTTTAAGAGAGCAAATATCCTCAGCGCGGCTTGAGCTTAGGATTTTAAATTCTGGTCAATCTTTTAACGAGACACAATCAAAGTTGACCTCAAGACATCAAAAGTAATAGTTATTACAGAAAATCCTGTAGCACTGGATAAATAATACTCTCTTGCTTTCAGATCTTTTTTCTGTTTATTAGCCACCCAGTGCGTGACAAATTTACCAAATCGATTCTCCTAGCACCCTAAAAAGTCGCACTAAATCACCTGTCAATTTTATTTTGACTGGCCATAGACAGGTACGGAGCGTCACGCTGTTCGTGTTGGCACACATTTCGAATTTTTGTGTCAACAGGTAAGTATAGAATAATGGGTCGGACACGGCGATGACAGATTTATTAAGGCCGTACCTTCCGAAAGGTTTTCCGAGAATAATTCTTTACACCTGCGCGTGTCCTAGATCCTCATGTTTGGATGAAGAGAATGGGTAATGTAGCTATTTATTGTAGTTATTTTTTACGACTGCAATGACGCTGTCAAAATAGATAGAAAAGATGAATTGTAGGCAATACTATCCCTTTGGTGAAAATTATTTGTACTTGTACTTTGTTTTGTTATTTGGGACACTTTTTTTAACATACCTATATTATATTTGTGGGTAGTGACCTACTTAAATATGGGTCATGCAGAATTCTCCCACACCGTTTGTTGGCAGATTTATGTAGCCTGAAATTGAATTCATAACAAGGCTTTCCGTATCTCCAGGACATACAAAAATCCCTCATTTCAACACCCGTCTTTTTGAATCTCAGTTATTACTGTCAGTTGGCTGGAATTTTGATATTCTGTATTCTGTGTTTATATTCTAGGGCGCAATTTCAAATCAATATTTTTAACTATACAGAATATGTCACAAAAGTGTGAAATCGTAAAAATACACATTTCTATGACCCTATATTACGGTATTGCTGTCATTATTAAAATTACCTTAATTTGTGTTTGACGCGGTTACGTCATTTTCTTGCATTCCTTTTTGAATTCTAAGGTTATTTTGTATAACATACCATATCTCTAAAATGTACAGTTTTCGAGAAAATAAGCGCTAAAGCAAAAAATCGTCCTTTGCAGCGCTCCCCGCCATTTTAAATATCTTCCAATATGAGACACCTAGAAGACTGCGGTTTGAGCGCCGGGTATGTTAAGAAAATGGCCTATTGGTTTATTACTTTTAAATTGGGTATTTGCCATATATTTATATTTTATTAAATTGCATATTAATAGGTAGCATCTAATCCACAAAACAGCTGTGACAGCTTATAAATTTGAAAAATTGATCGTAAGGTGTATTTTTAATATTAAAAATGTGAATATTTAAAGGGACCGTCAAAACGCGAACATTGACCGTGACGTCAGGTGTCTTGTACATGGCCGCTTATTTACATCTGGGGTCAGCGCGTCACGCGTCAGCCTCAGCCCGTCAATTTATTAGTTTGTTGTTGTAAATATAAATTGGCATTTATTTTCAGGGCTCTTGCGGCTCGTTTCCGGTCTGGCTAACAGTCGAGTACATGGGGAACAACGTCGTTCTTTATTATAACATTTCCTTTTATCAACTTAAAACGCATATAATTTTTCATATCCTCTTCAAGCTATAACAAAATGGAAACTGAATGGTAAACACTTATAACCCCAAAAAGAATAATAAAATTTACACTAAGAATTAAGATGATCTTAGCAACAGAAAAACAAACTTTGCGATTTCGGCATATCACGTCTAGGGGCCTTAAACAACTTTTTCATACGTTGATAATCTCGAGGAACGGTTACAAAAAATTTGTTAGCTGTACTGACTGAAGTACTCTTATAACCATGTACAAAACAGCACTTGTTTTGTTTTCCATACATAACAGATGCTTGTAAAACTACACAAATCACTTTTTGGTGCGACCTCTTACACCGTCCTTTCAATAAACATCACACAACAGCTTTTCCAATACAAGACTGTTACTACACCATTAAACAGCACGCTCCTCGGTAATGTTTACATGACACTTGACGTCACGAGTTGAATAACCTTGGACAGAAGCGTTTTGGCAGTGACTCCCAAGATTCGAATTTCAGACCTGAAATTCTCTACCTACAAATATTTTTTGTGTTGTTTCTAACATGGCATATGATATATATGCACTTCAAGATTCATTTTACGTAATTTTCAAAAAAATGTGATAATACCCAATTGAAAGTAACTTTTTTACACCATCGGATGCAAAATTAAATACTCTTTAATTTGATATCAGGTTTTCACTATCTATTACTAACAGTTTTGTAACAATTTGCATTTTTCTGATTTTTTAGATTAAAATCGCTTATATCAGGTACGCCTTGACAAGACCTGGGAGGCGGCAAAATGTCAACGCTGGCCCTTGGTGAGTTTTAGCACAGTTTATTCAAATATAGGGTTTCCATATGCCGCCTTATTGTAACTGCTGCCAAGCTACAATATGCACGGCGATAGTAGTGAAGGTTGCAGATCAATGTCACCCCACAGCTCCAAAACGTGAGTGTGTATTCTCAATATATTCTGTAGTATATTGTGGGATAATTAACTTTAAGGTTGCAGAAGCTCACATTACGGAGCCAGCGCCGATATTTTGCCGCCTCCCAGGTCTTGTCAAGGCGTACCTGATTTAAGGGATTTTAATCTAAAAAATCAGAAAAACACAAATTGTTGCAAAACTGTTAGTAATAAATAGTGAGAACCTTATATCAAATTAAATAATTTAAATTTGCATCCGATGGTGTAAAAAAAGTTGCATGTTCCATTTTAAAAAATTGACTTATCGCAGTTTGAAATATTTCATATGGCAACTGATGTATTACTTTAAATTTAAAAGTAATAAACCTGCTTGAAGACGCAAATGATAGGCCATTTTCTTAACTTACGCGGCGCGCAAACTTTAGTCTTCTAGGTGTCTCATATTGGAAGATATTTAAAATGGCGGCGAGCGCTGCAAACGACAATTTTTTGCTTTAGCACTTATTTTCTCGAAAACTGTACATTACAGAGGTATGGTATGTTATACAAAATAACCTTAGAATTCAACAAGGAATGCAAAAATATAAAAGTATATGGGGTGTTCTATTTAAAATAAGGAAGTTGGTATGCGTTTCCGGTATAACCGGAAATGAACTGGATCACTTTTATATAAAAAAGTTTTTCATATTTTCAATAGTTGTGGAGTTATAGAAGAAATACGTTCACTTGGCCCACCCTGTATAGTATTCATAGAAGAATGAGGAATTTCAATTGCTGACTTTTGCTTATATCAATGTGTTTGTGTGTGTACTTTACTCTTTACTGACAATTTTTAAGATATACTTCTCATTTGCATTACCAACATTAAAACTAATCCAGCGAATAAAAAAAACAACTTTTTGGCAGCAATCACTTGTACTAATCGTACACCACCTTGCACCATCAAATTGAAAGCTAGCAGTACTCCGTGCATGTCGTACTGAATCATATATCAAAAATGCTACACTCTGACAGTTACATGTCATGTCAAAATCTCAAGTGTAACAACCATCAGCACTTCCTTCTACATCATGAAAAACAGACGCCCAAGAAGATCTAACAATGGTAAAATTACTCTTTGCGTCATCCTTGGCACGACAGTACTATTTCATCTATGCCCCGTTTTGATGAAGCCCTATCTATCTCTTACACAACCAGAAATGGAGTCGGATGACCAGTTTCAAGAGGCGTATAAAGCTATGATGTTACAAGAAGCAAAAAGGAATACAGAAACTATGATTGTAGACTGATCACAATGTTGATGATACCGTAGGCCGTTCACTACAAGTGTATAATGATGAAACTTGACAGTTTTTATATTGCCTCCGATTAACTAGTCTAGCAATAACTAATTTTCGATCTATTTAATTAACTGCGTGAAAATAATCAGCAGTTCAGGAAAAACGTTTAAGATCTATTACCTTATGTCTAATGTATCATAAAAATTTTAAACACATGTCCAAAGAAGTGTTTTCTTTCCCACCGTAAGGCAGTGAACACTACCAAAAATGGATAATCTACAATTTGACTCGAAAACTTCACATCGATTTTTTCAGAAGGCGATTTAAATAGGAATATTGTAGGTCAAGATTCCGCAACTGGTGTAATATTAAATGTAAATTCAACTGAACCACTTTTAAGTTAGCAACTATTCCATGTAAATTTCTGAACTACTAAAAACATTTGTCTAAATCGGACAGTAACACGTGAGTCGTGACGAGATATTGCTAAAAGTTGAACAAAATAATTTATCCTTTGCAAATGAATGAAAGATTACAGGTTCTCTAAATTTTATAAATCTAAAGAAACACTATAACATTGCCTGATAGCTAGTTTAAAACATTTTACATTATTCCAGATAGTACACAGTATGTGCCCTACAAATGATGTCAAATGTTCAAAATCAGTTTTCCTTAAAACAAATAAATAATAACATACTTTTATTTGATGAAATTCAAATAATGCCGTTTTTCAATTGTAAGGCTGGAAACAACGTGTTACTTTTAATAATACATCCGTTGCGTGTGCTTATTCTAGTAACTAAGTGTTAATTACAAATCTAAAGAAGTTATTTGTATTTCTCCGGTTTGAAAAATTAATCATATTTAAAGTATTTAATATTGCAAAATTAAGGGAGAAACAGGCACCAGGTTAATCAAGCCAAACTTTCGGAATATTCTATTCTTCCTCAGGGCGCTAAAAAATATACAATTTGCAAGGATGCATTGTAAGAACGTGACAGTCAAACCTACATTAGGATGAGGTTAAAATGTAAATTAACATGTTTCGTTAGTTGGAGAACCATTCGATAAATAAAAAAAAAGAAAGATAACTGACTGACCACCCACTGACATCAAATCAAAGCCAAAGCTACCAGAAAATTTTTACGATTATTTACTGGTATGAATAAGATACATTTTCTATATGTGACCTCGTATTAGTGCTTTAATTTTTTTATTAATATGAACCATTTCTAAAAACCATCTTTTCTAACACTTCTGGATTACTCCTGAGGCAAGCTTTTGTTTTATTTCTGCCTACATTCAAAGGACGACTTGAAATTGACATTTTGTAAATAAAATTACTAACGTTATAGACTCTAGCTGTGATGATCTCCTTTTTAAAGATTTTAGGTAACTATGTCGACATCAGAAAGCACTTTAGGTATGTTAATATTGCTAGGTTGGAGACTAAATTTAGGACCTATTACTAAGAAGTTTAAAACCTCAATTGATATCTGTCAATTAGTCAAGTTTTTTATCCAGGTATCTTTTATCTTATCCTTTGAAATATAGTTATCAAGCTGTTTTCCTAGGAAGCAAATCGTCTTCCTACAAACAATTAAGTATTATATGTCCTCACTCTGTTTTATTTATTTGATTCAGGGCACATTCTTAAATGTACCAGAAATAATATGCTTTTAATCGCGACAGCATAAGTGAACTTTTTATCAAATTAACGTAGCATTGATAATTTGATCACAGTGGGTTGTTGGAAACATACTATTTGTAAACATAAAAATGTAAGAATAAAAAATGTACCCTAAACTTGACATTTATTTTAGAGGTCAGAATAAATATAAATTGCCAATTATTTTCGGGGCTCTTGCGGCTCATTTCCGGTCCGGCTAACAGTTGAACATATGGGGAACAACGTCGTTCTTTATTATAACATTTCTATCAATTTAAAATGCATATAGTTTTTCATATCCTCTTCAAGCTATAACAAAATGGAAACTGCATGGTAAACACATATAACCCCAAAAAGAATAATAAAACTTACAGTAAGAATTAAGATGATCTTCACAACACAAAAACAAACTTTGCGATTTCGAAATATCACGTCTAGGGGCCTTAAACAACTTTTTCATACGTTGATAATCTCGATGAACTGTTACAAAAATTTTGTTAGCTGTACTGACTGAAGTACTTTTATAACCATGTACAAAACAACACTTGTTTTGTTTTCCATACATAGTAGATGCTTGTAAAACTACACAAATCACTTTTTGGTGCGACCTCTTACACCGTCCATTCAATAAACATCACACAACAGCAATACAAGAATGATACTACACCATTAAACAGCACGCTCCTCGGTAATGTTTACATGACACTTGACGTCACAAGTTGAATAACCTTGGATAGAAGCGTTTTGGCGGTGACTCCTAAGATTCGAATTTCAGACCTGAAATTCTCCAACTACAAATATTCTTTTGTTTTTTTTTAACATGGCGTACGATATATAGGCACTTCAAGATTCATTTTACCTAATTTTCAAAAAAAAGTGATAATACCCAATTATATGAGAGGTAGGGACATTTGTATCTGTTTCGAGTATCTATCTCTGTTTGCTTTATAATCAACTGTTGGTTTCTAGAAGTTTTGAATTAAATTAATCTGCTAATTTTATATGGAACTGCCCCTAATGTAAAACGGCTCTGTCGATTTAGAGGGCTTTTGAACTATGTATACCTTGTACATTGCTCAATAAATAGTATTATTATTATTATTAGTAAAACGAAAAAAAATAGTCCCTCCATTACGAAGAAAAACAGCCCGTTTCATTTTACACAAAACAAATCCCAGCCCTTTTCGCACATCCATCCTGTTGGTAAACACTCCCCATACATGTGTAAAGCCTCCGCGCAAAATTACGAAAGGCACTACAGTTGAGCCACTCGGGGCCCTTTGAGCAACAGGTAGGGCTTTGTCGGATCTCTTGTAGCGAAGGGGAGAGCAGAATACGCTGCGAAATGACCCCCTCCGGTTCTAACCCTTTCAAGCTTGTTAATGGGACTAACCACCCCATTCACTCAGCCAAAACATTGCGCGTCTTTGTCTCTCGAGTCCCATTCAAAGCTGTGAAAAGCTGACATGGGAGTTAATAACGATTTTTCGCTTCTGTATACGGTAAATTGCTTATCTCGTCTGTGCGTAAATATTTGCCGGTGTACTTATTGAGTTCTTTGGTATTTATCTGGGAGTATGCGTGTAAACAACGGACGAGTGGTATTATGAAGTCGAAGGTGTATACTTCGTTATAATCGGTTATATATGCGCTATGGTTCCTGTCACTATATTTATTAAAAGTCAAAATGTATTCAAATGATGAAAAAACAGATATGATTATCATTTATGGTGAATGCAAGAAAAATGCTTCCGCTGCTGCCCGTTCATACAGACAACGTTTTCCAAATAGAAGAGCTCCTGCCGGTAAATTTTCAAGAGACTTGAATTAACTTTAAGGACAAACTGGCCGCCACTGAAAAAGTCAAGAGAAAGAACAGCAACAGGCCCTGAGTATTGGAAATGATTGACGAAAGTCCTCATATTAGTCAAAGGGTAGTCTCAAGAGCAACCGGTATTAGTCTGTCTTCAGTAAACCGAATAATTAAAGGCAATCAATTTCATCCGTATCACTTGCAATTGATTCAGGCCTTCAAGGAGACAGATTATCCTAAAAGACTGGCTTTTTGTAACTTTTTTCGGGAACACCAAAATTTGAATGTGAGATTTTATGACAACATTTGCTTCTCAGATGAAGCAAGATTTTCTAATAATGGTGGAGTTAACAGACATAACCTGCATTATTATGTGCACGAAAATCCACGTTGGCTTCGAGAAGGACATTTTCAAACTATCTACTCGACGAATGTCTGGTGCGGATTTAATAATGGGGAAACAAATTGTTGGGCCTTATTTTTTCGCGATTGTTTAAACGGCAATACTTATCTAAATTTTTTAAGACATATTTTACCGGTACTTCTCCAAAATGTAAATTTACAAGTAAGACAAGATCTATGGTTCCAACAAGATGGGGCACCTGCGCATTATCATAGAATAGTGCGAAATCATCTTGATTTGGTTTTGCCTAACCGATGGATAGGAAGGGGTTCAATTAATCCTTGGCCCCCGAGAAGCCCGGACCTTACTCCTTTGGATGTTTTTCTGTGGGGAATCGTAAAAGAGCAAGTATACCAAACACCAATGGAAAGTGTAGAACATTTAGAAAATAAAATACGTGATGAATGTAATGCATGTTAAAAGATCGTTTTGGGCACGCATTTAAGCTTGTAAAAACAACGGAGGGCAACATTTTAAGCATTTATTACATTAATGTTATTGAATAAACATTTTTCAAAAATAAAATTTGTTTTACAATACCGAATTTACTTAAAGCAAATGATTTATATAAAAAGTTTATGTCAAAATTTACGATGAACAATTATAAATGTTATCTCTGGAAATGTATTTTGTATTGCATTTTTAATTTCGTCAGGGTCATTATCATTCGTGAAATATCCTTTATGAATCGTGCTAAATTATCCGACATTATTATTATTTACAATAAAACAACCCAGTGACATGAATACAAGAGAAGAAAATACGAGTATTAACACAAATTGTAATATGGTTTCTTGAACATTTCGGGCAACCAACAGCAAAGTTATTGGTAATTGTATTTTATTCCTTCAGATTTATACTCACGGCGCGGCGTCTTGAAAGGTGAGCAAAAAAATCATCAAGATTATAATTCGTTATATGTTCCCGTTTCATGTGAAATTAGATTTTCTTAATTTGCTAACTAATGTAATACTACTTCTCTACAACTCTTATTGTATTTGAAATACAAGTTTATATAACCACTATTGTTACTATTTGAAAGTTACATAGTTAAATACTTGACAATTACAAATATTTGTTTTATCCGTTTGATGTGAACGATTCGTCAGTTTACGTGGAACTGAAGCAAAAAGAGTGCGAAATATTATACAGTGTGAGCCATTCTCGATGCTATAGGGTACCTCAGTTATTATTAGAGGGACCCTGTTCTACTTTTTTTATAAGAGTCCCGTAGCGACCGTGGTTTTTATATTATTTTTTTTAAATATGGTTAAGCTTGAGCAAAGTTTTGTAAGGGTTTGAAAGAGTATAAGAGAAAGAAGAAGTTTGGTCGAAGGTGCAGGACTGTCTGTCAAATACAAAAATAATGGTAGAGGATTTCTCGGTTTTGCTTTTAAACAATACGCTGTACTCTAGGGCTTCTTTTATAAAAACTGCTCACCAGTCATCTATGGATGGTTTTACGGACTACGGCGTAAGTTATTACGGTCAGTAAATACAGAGCGTTTAATATACCCATTGGAGAACTCCAGCGAAAAAAAGTCCAGTGAAATAAAATGCAGGTTTCCTGTTCCAATCCAGTTTCACGACGTTGTTATTACAGCTTGTCACAAAGTTAACTAGAAAGGGTTAACTCTTTCCATAGAGAATTGGATCATTAGGATTGTTTTCTTACAATCCCCGACTAGTGCTTTTTTGACTCTTTAACATTTTCACCAAAGACTCTCAAAGGGGTGTCTACAATGTGAACAGTGCAGAGTGAAAGAAAACAAAGATGGTTTTGTCTGGGCAAACGGCTGCAAAAAATTATTAATTCCCCTTCCAATATTTTTTACGACAAGATGCTGAAATGTTTATTATTTTTATATTCAGTTCTCATTTCAGTCTGTATAGAATCTAAATCCGGCACAAAACGAGTCTTCCACTTCGAGATTCAAATAAAGACCGCTCCCCTTGTTTACTACGTTTTTAAAAAATTCCCGTACGTCTTGACCTCTTTATAAAAATACAGCCGCGCAACCTTAATTGCATCGGAAAGTGAAGACATTATTTAGGCCGTCGGAATTAACACGCCTGAAGATATGCCGTCAACTAGCCAGCTTGATTTACAATGTACTCGATGCACTCGGCTGATCACCATCAACTTACACGGCACAATTTCCGGTGTGCGTACTCCGTACAATAAAAATTGAGTGTAATTATGGGAACGTCTCGGTGTTACGACGATGCGGGGAGAATTTTTTAAGTTTCTGTTTCCACCGAGCAAATTCGGGGAAGCGATGAGGAGAAGTCGTTGTTTCTTTGTTTTAATGTGTCAAAATTGAGCTAAATAATAAATATTAAATTTCATGGTCGAAGAGATTCTTTGGGCATCTTAATAATAACTTAAATAAAATTGAAAGTAATTGCTACTCATGCACTTTATGGAGAGGTTAACAAAAACTGTTGTTTAAATATCACAAAACTTGAAGGCTGAAAAAAGTCACAAATTGGGCATTCCACCAACAATTAGATGACGTTTGTTCATTGGTGACCGAATTGGTAAAAAAAGGCAGAATACCATTAAAGGATGAATCCGTCATCGGATTTTATTACGGTTTACACAGATTTAAAGTCGGGATTCAGAACAATGTTGGACCGTTCTTTCTACACTTCACATAAAGTCAAATGTTAACAGCTCTCAATCAAATGCTCCAAGTGATCTCACCAGACAGTATGCTCAAATAATTCAAGAGGAAGTAATACAAACGCCTTACAGAAGCAAGGAAAGACGTTGTTCACTATACCAGCTTCTTACTGAAAACCTTAAGTCTCCATATGATATCAATCAAAGAAAAAACTTGTCAAATTTTGAAAAACATAAAACTGAATATAACTTATTTGAATTTATTAAGTTTTACTATCCGCAAACTGAGACGAAGTTCAAATAAATCATAAATAAAAGAAACAATACTGAAACTTTAAATCAGGCAATTTTTCTATCTTTGACAAATATACAAGAGTAATTCTGACACTGTTTGCTAGGGTTTGAATAGTTTTACAGAATAATCTCATTCGTCATCGTATAAGCATAGTAGTGTTTGATGTATGACTACTAAAAGGTACACATTTTCTCAGTACAACCAGAATGTAATCCGACTTCCTCGATTTTATTAAATAAGAAAAATTGTTCATAATAAAAAATCTTTTACAATATTCGCTAAACTATATGTTTCTTGAATGCCAAATTATTTCACAGATGCGTCTGAGTTAATTTTGTGTCGAAAATAGTTCATTTTGAACATTTAATAAAATAACACTCGAATTTTTCACAGTTATTAATAGAAAACACAATGTGTATATTTACATCACCTCTTTCTAATAAAAATTTGCGGGGTGCAATTCAATTAATTCAATACCTAAGCTATGACCGTATTTGCAATTATTTGATCATCTAAAATTTTGTTTAATTATTTCTAGTATACATAGGTATGTGACTAAATTATGTACCTTAGTACTTTGACGACTTACCTATATAATATGCAGTAGTAGTAGAACGCGTAGAAGGGATATAAATATATTTCTGCCTGATTTTGGGCTTAAATTAACAACGGTTTTGTAGCATGAATAATAGAAGTAATTATTGTAAAATAGGTACTAGTTAGCAGCTTTCGGTTTTTACATATGTCCTGTAGTCGATAAATTCACAAATGTTGCGTTAAAAAAATCGACATTCAGGTAAACAAAATGCAAAATGTCTTCATTATCCTAGTATAGAAAAAGCCACGAAACAAAGCTTTAAATTGATCTGTGAGAGCACACAAAAAACACTAAAAGTTGTGATTTCTTAAAATTTAGAAGGAAATAAGATACCAATCTTGAAGTACTAAGAATGAGGTTGTTAAAATCGATTTCGTGAATAAAGTAAATATAAAAGATAAAAGAACTATAAGGAACATGCTCAGAAATCGATAACAATAGTTATTTATGGAATATTTAAACATAATTCAACTAAAGGGAGAATAAATACAAAACTTGTAACCATAATTATGAAAGAAAGGCATTTTGAGCCAATTAATAAAGTTATTTCACATAACATTAATCTGATAAACAACTACGTTCATTAAATCAGGATTTTTGTACTTTTTAAATTTATGTACTTCTTCTAAATAACTAAAAAGTTACAATTTTAAACAAATTTGACTAAGCATTTTGTGTATTATTCATTCTATATCGCTGTTGGATGAAAAGCCATTAGATTGTTATAGCAGTATCAGAAAATATACTTGTAGACCGCAGGAAAACGAAAGCCAAGTATTATTCAATACTCATAGCAAAACCACACTTAGAAACAACTTTAAATAAGYAACATTTATAAAGGTAACAAATCAGAGAGGGCTAATTTAACAATGTTGCCCTTTATGAGAGAGATGATAAATGGGTTTAACATCTATTGCTAAATAGCAGATATTCAAGGATGAGTTTACAGGATTCCGAAGACGAATGCGAAAACTAATCATATGGCTAGTAAATTAGCGAAATCTAAGTAGCTAATTCGGGAAATTTTAGAGGGGATGAAATTCACATGTCGACCACCAAACGTTGTTGTAAAAAATAAGCAGAGCTCACCCTTCGTTGTAAACTGTGGAAAAATGCACTCACCGTCGCCATCGCCTCCTCCTGCAACAAAAAAGAAAATATATTAGCGAAGTAGTACAAACTGACTGTCATAGATAATGGGTAAAGAGTTCAAAGTTCCATGTCATTTATAATTAATATAAAAAATGTCTCCGGATTAGGCTTTCATTTTATTCATTAATTGCAAAGCAAAATTAATTTTTGGTGTATTTTGAAACGATCAAAAATAGTAGATTTTCCTCTCGATTTTGGACTTAAACGTAAAATCCTAAATCAAAAGAAATATTAAATTTTCTTTCAATCGAACCAGAATAGTAAGGTTTTAATTGTAAATTTACTTGTCTCAAGACACGTATAAATAAACACCAAAATGTTCACGGAGTGACCAAATACCAAACTGTCCGATCAAAGTTTCGATTGTCCACGTTTCATTTTTAAGTATGAATTAAGAACGTCCAGCTCAACAATTAGTTCGAGTTGCGCACGCGACAAACCCACCGTTTTGTAAATAACGACCCTGACACACTTTTCCACATTCTCTCGCAGCAATTTTGAACACGTAACTCAAATCTGACGTTAGTGGAGTCATCATGTAGAGTGCAACACAGCTATCTATATGCGGTTTCAATTTCGAACTAGAAACTCGAAATTCGATAGAGAATCTTTTTTTTCCAGAAATGTTTTAATGTCTAGAATACTTCTAAAGATACCAAAATTTTCTTACAATTTTAGGAAGTGGCATTCTATCACAGTGCAGATTTCTTGACATTAAATTTGGAATTCTAATAATTACATCTTGGTTAATATGTAGAAGCTAGAAAAGGCTTCTTCAAAGAAAGCGAGCTTTGTCAATATATTAACATTTACGAAATGTTGGAGAAATAAAAAGACTGTACCAAATTTTCTTAACTTTGAGACACTCATAAACACACATGCACAAGTCAAACAAATGTATATTTCAAACTAAATTTGCTTTAATTTGACAACGTATACAAGATACACAACTTGCTTTTGTAGATGAAATCATAAGAACAACATTTCAAATTTTGAAGACGTAATAAAGTTTACACAAAAACTATACAAGTATCACTTTCATAAGGTCAAGGTACAAAACATACTTAAATTTAAGAAATGTAGAACCATTAAACACAATAAGAGACCACACAAAATATTTAAAAACAATAACGCAACTGTGAAAAAAAGTCTCACTGATGCTGCTGTTAATATTTAAGCTCTAACGCCACCGCCAATTTATCAAAAAGTGGAGATAATGTCATCTGTGAAATTTGTATAAGATTGCTACAGAAGAATCAAGCGAATACATAATCACTCAAAAGAACAGACTGTGTCAAGGATTTAGGAGTCTATTTCGATACCAAACTTAACTTTAGGAGTCACATTCAAAAAATTTGTTCTAACGCGTACAGGAATCTGGGTTTTGTTATCAGGAATTCTTCGGGTTTCTCATTGCCCAGTCTAAAGTCTCTTTTTTGTTCTCTAGTTCGTTCAGGACTTGAGTGTGCCTGTGTGATATGGTCACCCCATTATTTCTGTGACATTAAGCTCATTGAAGGTATACAGGGTGATTTTTTGAAAACTTCACACCTTAAATAACTTTAAATAGAGGAAAAATTTAAAATTTTGCAAAAACAGGTAAACTTTTGTTTTCAGGGGGACAACTTTTGAGATAAGTTTTTAATGGATAGCGCTTACCCTCTTAGCGGGGTAGATACCCCTTCAAAAATTTTAAATGAAACTACCCATCTTACGATACATCATTTAAAAGCTTATTACACAAGGAGTCTTGCCATGTAATTAGTTTTACTATTTTTTACCCATTGACGGGGTAGTGGGTCAAAAAGTGCATTGTAGCAAGTGGCTTATAAAATGGAATATTTTGGACTTTTTTAAACAAAATTTATTGTCTTGCAGTTACAATAAAAATTGTCCTTACTTAAGCCTAAAAAACTTGTTAAAAAATAATTGTTACACCTAAGCAAAATGCCAAAAATACTTAAAATTTTATTTCGACATTACTTGATATTGCAACTCGACAGTTTATACTGAATTGGCTAAATAATTATCTACTTTGTGTTTCCAATTTTTTGTTTCAACTTTTTGGCTACTTCTTTGGCACGACCATCTTTTTGTTCACATTCCTTTTTATAAATCGCGTGAAATTTTAAAGTGAGAGTCCAAGTGATAATGGTTTATTCAACTGCCGAAAGGGTAGAAATAATTTTTATTTACGGTGCTGAGCATAGCTGTGCTCGTGCGTCAGCAAAGGTGTTTAACGAACGGCACCCCGATAAAAATGTTGACGCTAGGTACCTTCTCGATCTCGTGCAGAAATTTCAAGGCACTGGATCTGTAGTAAACAAAAAAAGGGCAGGGAATAGAGTCGTTGATGAAATGGCCCAACTTGAAGTACTTGGTCATTTTGCAATGGATCCAACTAGCTCTTTGCGTAACATTTCTACAGCCACTGGACTTTCTTATTCATGTGTAAGGAAAGTTACACAACTGCACAAATTCCATCCCTATAAGATGAAAACTCTCCAGGAACTCGGCGAAGATGACTTCGATAGAAGACTGCAATTTTGCGAAATTATAACAGAATAGATTATAGTAAATCCAAATCTAATAAAAAATATCTGCTTCAGTAATGAATGCACATTTTTTTTGGACGGCTCTGTAAATAAGCATAACGTCAGGTACTGGAGTGACGAAAATCCTTATATTTTTCGAGAAGGTCATACACAAGTTCCTCAGAAGCTAAACGTCTGGGCTGGAATAGTTGGCAACGCAATTGTAGGTCCAATTTTCATTGAGGGGACGCTAAATGGGGGAATGTATTTAGAATTACTTGATAACGTTATTGATCCTTTAATCACAGAGCAATTAGAAAACCAACGTGACCCTGAAGGAAATCCAATGTTGGATGAATACGAATTGTTTTACCAACATGATGGAGCCCCACCGCATTACGCCATMAATGTGCGAAATTGGTTAAATCATAGATTTCCTCTTCACTGGATTGGTAGGCGTGGAACAATTGAATGGCCGCCACGATCACCCGATTTGACTGCTTTAGATTTCTTTCTATGGGGTCATTTAAAATCTGTGGTTTACAAAACACAACCTACTAGCCTGGACGATCTGCGAGAAAGAATTATTAACGAGTGCAGGAGGATTCCACCTGAAACTTTCCGAAAAGTGCAGCAGGAGTTCGAGAACCGTCTGTATTATTGTATGAAAAGAGGTGGTGCACATTTTGAGAATCTATTGTAACACAGTGTCACACTGTTTTTGGAGTTACAAATAAATAATTTTACTTTTTCATGGTCATGGACTTTCTAAAAAATTACATGATAAATACTTTAATGTTAATAATAATGTTAAAAGAAAATTTTCAGTATTCTGGGAGTTTTTTTTAAGTGTCATATTTTTTACAAGTTGTTTGTTTAAATTTTGGGTTCTCGTAAGGACAAATTTTATTTCCGCTCTAAAATAAAATACATTTTGTTGAAGAGTCCAAAATATTCAATTTAATAAGCAACCTGTTTCGTAGGCACTATTAATCTATTACCCGTCAATAAGTTAAACGTGGTAAAACTAATTACATGGCCAGACTTTGTGAAATAAGCTTTCAAATGATGTATCACAAGATGGATAGTTCCATTTAAATATTTTAAAGGGGTGTCTACCCTGCTCAGAGTGTAAGCGCTATCCATTAAAAACTTATCTCAAAAGTTGTCCCCCTGCAAACAAAAGTTTACCTGTTTTTGCAAATTTTTAAATTTTTGCTATATTTAAAGTTATTTAAGGTGTGAAGTTTTCAAAAAATCACCCTGTATAGAAAAAATTTTTGCGTTACTGTGCCTTCCGGTTGGGTATCGTTGGTGAGAGAATCGAGGGTGTATCTGTGATGGGTCTTGTAGGGCTTCCGACACTCCAGAGCCGTAGAGTTATTGCTGACATTTGTTTTCTCTGCAGGTTGATATTGGGATATGTTGACTGCCCTTATTTGCTGGGTAAGCTTGAGTTTTCAACATACAACCGAACACGGCCGACTCAAATGTTTCATATCAGACATTGTAGTACTAACTGCCAATTCTATGCGCCATTGCAGAGATTACCCCGGGCTTTCAATGCTTACCTTTGTGGGGACTTGATTTCTCTGGACCCTTTATCTCACTCGCTGTGCACAACTAAAAGTAGACTGCGCACTCTTGTGTAGCAAACAATTAATTAGACTGTCTATTTACCCGATCTTGTATTTTTTCCTGCTCAGTAATTATGTTCCTATATGTTTTTTACAGATACCACACACCATTTATATTATTGTTATTTGATGCTATTTGCCAGTTATGTATATATATTAGGGTATATTAGTTGCTTATCGAATGTGTATAAAGCTATTATTTAAATGTTATACCTTTGTATAATGGCGCCCAATGGGTGAGACAAACTAATCTAAACTGAACTATAGTGTATAACTGTCTAATTACCTAATCTATTTTACTATCTTTTTTGCTCAATATTTGTGTGCCTCTTGTGATATTATAAATGCCACTATCATTTTGATTGTTGTATATTATTAGCATGTTCTTTATATTAGGGTTTATTTGTTATTTATTGTTTGTGTTGAAGCCATTATATTTTGATTCCAGCTTTGGAAAATGGTGATCCGTAAATAAATAAAATCTATCTAATTACACGACATTAATTCGCTATTTACAGGAAAAAAGTTGGAAAAGAATTGATTGAATCTAATGTGCCAAATTCCAGAAGCTTATTTATTCACATTTAAATTATACACAAACGCAATTTGGGGACCAAGTGTATTGAAGCTGAAGTTGTTTGAAACAAGCCGCATAATACTGCGTAGCAACTGTTCTCGATCATTGTGTCGTTTGAAGAAAACACGTCCATAATAATAGCTAATCTTATCACTCACTGCGGCGCGTCATACTATTTGTAACAATACATATCATTCCGGTTAATTATGTTATTATAATGACCTACAGCAATATTTTTCACCGTACACTGATTTCATTGGCTGTAGCTAATAATAGGACTTACTACGAGGCCACTACTACATACTACAATTTTATCGGCCGCACACTATTCTGACCTTGCTGCTAAGCTTAGTAACCTACGCCTTATCGATGATACCAAAGATGATTGTTATTACCTTAATTGGAGCTAATTGGATCTATTTGGCCGCAGTATGTTATTCACCCACAACACGCACAAAATTATACGTTTATAGAATCTATCAACCGCAATTATAAACAACGAACACACTCCCGTCGAGTTCAAGCGAAGTACTGGTCAAAGATGCGCAAATACAAGACAGAGGTAGCAAAAACAATGTGTATCTTGCAACAAAAAAGGATCAAATACGGCCGAACGGGCAGTTTTTATCGCAGCGTTTTTTTGCCAATCCACTTGGACTCGCACACAATGTCAGTGGCACCCAAACGTTTATGAACGGATAATCTGAAATTTCATTGCAGAGGCGGTAAATAATTTGTCGGCTGATTATTCATAAATGGCAAATGGCTTAAAATACGTTCCCGTTTGCTGCGAGATACAATTGTTATCCCGTAGTCTCATGCGCGAATAACTTTTTACGTAAATCATAAATGCAGTACAAGGTATTTACTATACAGGGCATTCCACGACTAACTTTCATTAGAAGAATATCGGGAATCAATTGAAGCAACTCTCGTAAGTTATATTGAGGTCTATTGTTAAAAGTTTAGGAAATATTTGCGATTTTATATTATTTTGATGGGTTTAGACACTTAAGCAGGCAGCTGTTTTTATGTTAAAGGGACAACAGAAAGATTCTGTGCTATTGTATAGTTACTTGTCACTAACAAACTAAAATTTGAAGTACATCGGTATATTAGAAAAGTTTTTCCTTTTTCCTAACTCTTGCTCATATAATTAGTCCAAATGTCACGCTCTGGATATTCGAATGAAGATTTTTTTAAATTTGATTATTACATGCGGTGAATATGATATAATTTTATTATTTAACTTTTTGTAGGTGAATTCTATCTTGTGTAATAAATTATATTATATAATTCTGAAGCTTCAAATGGGACACCTTTTTCATTCAGATGTTGAAGAAAAGTTTTGCTGGTGGAAAATTCTTTACCTTTACACATTTGATAAATAATTTTCTCAATGAGATTTGTCAGGTCCGTTTTTCTTCGGAAATATGGACTATTTTGCTAATAGTAGTATCTTGCCTACCAGTAAGTCTTGCTATCTAATATGGTTTTATACAAATTTCTTATTATTTCTTTAGCTTCTTGTGGAAGGTGTAATCACCGATTTTTTCCTCTAGATTTAGATGCTGGTAAAGGTTCTACATAAAAAATATATCAGGCACAAACAGCATGTGGCCTTTACAACTTGTAAAACTACCACCTTTCGGTTTAGTTTCCTGTAAGGCAAATATATTTATTTCATGATTTTGAATAATCATTACTGCATTTTTAATACCTTTCTAACTTGTTTATTATTACAGCCTGTTTTTTTCACTTTCTTTTTTTTACAAATACATGCCTAATGACATTTAAAAAAAACAATCACATATATCTTTAGTTTTGGAGTTTTTTTCTCAATAAAGGTACAGTTTCTCGACTTCATGCTTTTAAATAATTATAAATAAAAAAATTTATCCCTGCAAAATTTTAGTTGCCCATTCTGGAATCAAAACCTGGCTAGGTGCGTGGCTGCATATAGTTTTATTGGAACCAGAATCCACTAAGAAGAACTAATACATATAAGTAGTATTTACTACTCGCCCTCTAGATATCAATAATAATAATGTAAAATTTCTAGCCGTTTTAAAAGTTGTATTTCTTCTTAGAAGTCTTGCCAATGACGTATCCAATGAAGTGCTACTTACTGCCTATTTTGCACTTTTTCATAGTATTATGTCTTACGGGACGATGTGAAACACAAATTTCAAGAACTAGGTATTTTAACTCTTCCGTCTTTATATATTTATCATTGTTTAATGTATATTAAAAACAATACTTCATCATTATAACCCTAGATCAGAATATCATAATCATGACATCAGAAATCGAAACAAGTTAAATATAGAATTTAATAGAATAAAAAAAAACAGAAATTCCCAAAATTACGGGCTTGTTTTTCAACTCTATCACCAGAAGCTTTTCTTTTACAAAAAGCCTTCTACAGCATAAATGACTTCATGCTCAGTCAAAATGTATTGTAGTTTTGCCTAAGTATATGTTATATCCATAAATAATAAATAAATCTATAATTCTGGAGAAAAAAGCTTATTTACAGTACCGTCTGGCGTTTTCGCGCAAATCCTCATTGTGTGCCGAACTTAAAAACTTAGGTATCAACTTTAAGGATAATAAATTTAATATTCCTCAACACTTGAAATCGCCGGATGCTTACAATGCGTTCCTGTTAAATATTCCGGCCACAAATTTCAATCCTGACCAGTCGTTATTAGACCGGTATCTAAATTCTAATTCAATAAACCTAAACTTTGACTTTGTGTTCACCACCGACGAGGAAGTATCTAAAATTTTAATGTCGATTAAGACCCGTGCACCTGGTCATGATAATATTTCCATTATTTTTTTGTTATATGCTTTGCCAGTACTTTTGCCATACATAACTCATATTGTCAATTGCTGTATTGGTCTTAATTGTGTACCTGAATTGTGGAAAATGTCCATCGTGATACCGATAGCTAAGATAAGCAAACCAGAGGAGTTCAAAGATCTTAGGCCGATAAGTATCCTCCCTGTGCTTTCTAAAGTTCTAGAAAAAGTGCTTGCCTTACAGTTAGTTGCCTACGTTAATAGGTTTGATTTACTTCCCACTACTCAATCAGGCTTTAGGAAGCTGTGGGACAGCACTATTAAATATTACAGACAATATTATAACAGCTCTTGATTCTGGTAAATTATGTTTATTGGTTCTCCTTGACTACTCCAGAGCCTTTGACACTCTGAACTATGATCTACTGTTGGCTAGATTACATCATTTGGGCTTAAGTCAGGATGCTGTGCGTATGTTCAAGAGCTACTTCACACACAGAACTCAAACGGTAAAATTCGACGACGATTATTCAATACCATCCGCCGTGTCCTGCGGAGTTCCGCAAGGATCAATTTTGGGACCGTTGCTGTTTACCCTATACACTTCTGTTATTATTGTTATTATCTATTTCTTTTGATAAAAATTGCATTACTGAACTAATTGATAAGGTTTCTGCAGATCTAGATCACCTATATAATGTCTCACTGGCACATTCACTCACTATTAATCCGTCTAAATCTAAGATGATGCTATTTGGGTTCTCACCTGCCTCTCCTACTTATAACAACATGGTTTCCAACTTTGATATGACTGTGCAGGGTCAGAAAATTGATATAGTAAGTAGTGCAAAAAATCTGGGACTTGTTCTCGACAATATGCCACGGTTCAAACAGCATATCAGCCTTTTGATCGGTAGAGCCTTCTGTAACTTAAAGATAATTTACAATATCCGTAATTTCTGGAATATTCAGCAAAAAATTCATTTATGTGATATTCTATTCTTGTCTCTTTCTAACTTTGCTGATTCAGTTTATGGCCCGTGTTTGGATAGTGCTGACCGTAGAAGGATACAGGTGGTGCAGAACTCGTGTCTGAGATTAATCTGTGGAATCAGACGAAGACAACATATCACACACAAGTTGAGTTCAATACCATGGCTGAGCATGACGGCAAGAAGAAAACTCCATTCTGCGTGTTTATTACACAAGATCATTCTGTATAAGACTCCGGAATATCTTTACAATAAAATAAAATACCGAACGGATGTGCACAACATCGGCATACGCAGGAGGGATGCACTTTCGCTGCCTTTACACAGACACAACTTCTTCCAACGTTCTTTCTCGTACAATATCTGTAAACTATATAACTCAATTCCTTTAAATTTAAAATCTAAATCTGGTTATGCCTTCAAAACTGCTTACAAAAAGATCCTACTCTCTACTTCTCCAGTCCGATAAAAAATCTCCGTTTCCTACAGTGAGTTACACCTTTAGTTACCTGGTTCTATACCTATTTTTTTATATCGTTGCAAAGTAATACTCTCTGTCACACTCTTGTTGCATTCTTTTTCATTTCTCTTTTTTTTTTCGTCACTCTATGGCCTTTATTTATACTATTAGCTTATAACTCGGTTGAGTGAAAGAGCAGATGCCACTTTTCTAGGGTTGTGGTCAACTGTACTCCGCCGTTTCGTTGGTGCCGACACATCTGGAGCAGGTTGCATATTTTTTTTATGTATATGTTATCATGGTGGCATCACGAATAAAGACATTTATTATTATTATTATTATTATCCTATATGAGTAACTTTCACAGTACATCTTCAATGCCCGATCAGTTGTTCTATAATGAGTCACATCTATCATCTCCAGAGCAAATTGTTAACTCCTTTGCCTCATACTTTCAATTTAAGTTTGCAACCCCTGACCTTTCAAATACTACAAGTTATAATGTTGCGGACAATGCTCGTTTTTTAAACGTTTTGAGTTTGACATCACTTACCCAAGATGAAGTTCTTTTGGCAATAAGAAAAACTCAAGTAAGTTTACCAAAGGCCCAGATGGTATTCCTTCGTTTATCGTTCGTGATTGTGCGACTGCATTTGTCGTGCCTTTATGCATCTTATTTAATTTGTGCTTGAACACTAATACTTTTCCTAATACATGGAAAGTAACAAGACTTTGTCCGGTTTTTAAAAAAGGGGATAAGACATTAGTTGAAAACTATCGCCCAATAGCAATTATGTCAAATTTTGCTAAGGTCTTCGAAATTGCGTTGCATAGACACTTGGAATATCACGTACGACCGCTGCTGTCAGACTGTCAACATGGTTTTACTTCCGGTAGATCGACTGCTACAAATTTAGCGTGTATTTCAAATTTCATATCTGAGCGTCTTGATTGTGGGATGCAGGTCGATGCAATCTATACGGATTTTTCGAGTGCTTATGATCGTCTCGATCATACTATACTCATACGTAAATTGTCTACAACTGGATTGTCTCCGTCACTTTTGCAGTTTTTCTCGTCCTACTTAGTGGGTCGGCGGCAGTACGTCGGGTACCGCGGACATGTGTCTCCTGCTTTCTATGTTACCTCAGGTGTCCCTCAGGGCTCCGTTTTGGGACCTTTGCTTTTCATCATATATGTCAATGATATTTCGATAGGACTGAAATGTCATAGTTTACTGTATGCCGACGATTTAAAGCTGTTTGCCTCTCTTCAGTCTCTTAATGATGCACATAATCTTCAAAACGATCTCGAAAGTATTGAAAATTGGTGCCTGGTCAATAAGTTACCGCTGAATATACAAAAATGTTTTGCATGTTCATATTACAGGGTCCATAATCCAATAATTTTCGACTACATTATAGGCGAGAACAAGCTATCCCGACGCGATACCATAAAAAACCTTGGAGTTATCTTTGACAGGAACTTGAGTTTTGTCCCCCATGTAACTGACTGTATTGCGCGCTCATATAGAATGTTAGGCTTCATTATTAGACATGTAAAAAATTTTACGGATGTTGCTGCGCTGAAGCTTTTGTATTTTGCGTATGTACGCTCAAAATTAGAGTATTGCTCCGTCGTATGGGCTCCAGGATATGGCACCTACATCGATAATTTAGAAAGTGTACAAAGACGTTTTCTTAAATTCTTGTCTCTTACTTGTAATGGTGTCTATCCAGCTGTCGGTTACCGTAACGATCTATTGTTAAAAAAAGCAGGTGAATTGTACATCCTTACTTGTGCAATTGTACTTCAGAGTTCCGCGACCAGCTAGTCGTAATATCGATTGTTTTTWTTTACCTTACGCTCATACAAATTTACTTAAGTTTTCTCCTGTGTACGTTATGTGCAGTAACTATAATTCTGTCTGTAATTTACTTGACATTTTCTCCTGTAGTGTTCGTGAAATCGAGAATTGTGTATGCCCTCCTTATGTGTAATATCTTATTATTATTGTTCTTTCCCTCACCTGTAATTGGCTTCGGCTGTTTGGTGATGTATCCAAATAAATAAATAAATAAATAAATAAATAAATAAATAAATAAATTATTATTAAAAGTATTATGTATACTTGGCAGAAAAAAAGTGGAATTGAGAGGACGTAATGGAGCATTGTTCGTGTGCTGACTTATTACCTGGAAGCATTCCTCATATAGTATTAAAAAGCTATACTTACGTATAGATATCAGAAACATATTCAACATATGCTGAAGTTTTTGGCAGAGCAGAAAAATAAAGAGTTGGATACAAGCAAATATTTCTTTTCATAGCAACATGTGACAGGCATTTTCCAATAATAGGAAGAATGCAATGTTTATGTGTAAAAAAAAATCTCCAATCGGGGTAGTCTGATGCAATGAAATGCGTCACTGTAGTGGATTAATGTGCGTATTATAATGCTCCCTTCTTATAAGGGAAGTAGATTCTTTCCTTTAACGTAATCTGAATAGCAGTGGTGAAATAACAGAAAAGCATTTAAAGAAAAACCACTTTATTACATTAAAGTCAAGCAACTAAAAAAATAATACGCGTCGAAAACGTTCGAACGAAAATCCGTTTATTCCTGCCCGTAAAAGAAAATAATTAGTTTGTTCACTTATCTGTTCGTTGCAAGCTCGCTCACACGAAGAACTTTCCAAGGTTGCTGTATAACGCAGCTGGCTGGGATGACGCAATAGCGGCAGGTGTATCGCCTCCGCTCGTCACAAGTCCGCGTGCACGGCGATCTCTTAACTCCAGGAAGAAATCTCCACCAGGAGATTTATCCTTGCTGATAATGACGACGGTGGAAGCTTTCCAACTTTGGGTGAAGCCAACACCACAAAACACAAGCTTGTCTTCCTTTCTAGCCCTTCAGGCAGCTAGAAACACCACCAGCGAGCACTTCGGCGTACCGACCAGCATTCTTCGCCGCACACCGCCTACTCAACTAAAAACTAACATGGTTGCCAGGCGTACACTTTTGTCCGGCTTACGCACTGTTTGATTACACCACCCCCCTAGGAAATGGCGCAAATATATACAAGAGATTTGAGTCATTTTCTACCGCTAACCACCTAAAACTATAGCTGGTCCATTGATTTTATCGGCTGGTGGTATGGTCGCAGGTTTACCACGTTTTGTTTATTCAATTTTCGACCATCCTTGTCGCAAATCAAGTAAGCATTCGGTCCAACCTTACTATGCACATAGTAGGGACCGTTGAACAAAAGGAAAAGCTTCTTTACTTCGGATTGCTCGGCTGAGGACAAGTTATGATTCCGAACCAACACTGGATCACCCTCCTTGAAAATAGT
Source organism: Rhyzopertha dominica (assembly GCA_025024175.1). NCBI lineage: Eukaryota > Metazoa > Arthropoda > Insecta > Coleoptera > Bostrichidae > Rhyzopertha > Rhyzopertha dominica. The sequence goes on along the minus strand of QCXZ01000003.1, from coordinate 4,884,117 downwards.
CGGTTTTAAAGTTTTATCCCTAAAAGCGCGTCTGCGTTCGGCTTTACTTAATAAAGATTTCCTAGCCAAAACCCATACATCTTCCCGGTTTACTTCCGCGATCTGGTTTTCGGGGTAGCAAATTAACTTGGTAACCCTGTTAGGTTCAACTTTCCCGAAATGCAAATAATTAGGTGCAAAACCTGTGCTGTCGTGAACGGAATTGTTTATACAAAATTCTACCTCTGGCAGCATGGTAGCCCATTTTTTATGCTGTTGGTGGCACCACGTCCGTAATAATCGCCCAATTTCGCGGTTAACGCGTTCCGTCGCGTTACCCTGGGGGAAATACACCGACGTATTTTTTACCTTGATTCCCTCTTTACTTAACCCGTCTCGCCAAACCTTCGACACGAACTGAGACCCGTTGTCGCTCAGTATTGCCTGAGGCTTGCCCAACTCTTGAACATATTTGGTCAGTATTTTATTTAACAGCACTCGAGCAGAAGCCTTCTTTATTGCATATAGCCTAACCAATTTTGTAAATAGATCTACAACAACAAACAGGTAAGTAGCAGATGACAACGATCTAGGTAACGGCCCCATCAGATCGACCGACACCAATTCTCCCGGTTTATTTGGTATTACTGCGTGAGTTTCGCCCCTACATACATTAAACACTTTTGCCTTCTGACAGACATCGCAAGAACTTACAATTCTCCTTATATCCCGCCGCATGTTAGGCCAAAAGAAGGTTTGCTTCATTCGATCATAGATCTTCCGAGGACCATAATGACCCATGTCCACGTGTTGCTGCAACACCAAATCTACCACTTGATTCCTTGGTACACACAACTTATATCCCGGGTTTGCGTCCGTACCCCTCCTAAAAAGTACTGACTCATGAAGTGCATACCACTGCACGATCTTGTCAGAGCATTCCGATCCCATCCTGTGTTCCAACAAGTTAATTATCTTTTCGGTCCATACATCACTCCTTTGATCACCCCCCAACCTTTTAAAATTCTCCTTAACTTGTTTATATTCCTCACTTAAACGTATAGCAGATAAACAAACAGAACCACCTTCTTCTGGTTTCTGAAGTGTCTCCTTAGAACAGCTTCTAGACAAAAAATCTGCTAACAGATTATCCTTGCCCTTACAATGCTCAATGGTCACATCAAATTCTTGAATGGCCATTACCCATCGATATAATCGACCACTCTTAATGTTGGTAGTCATTATAAATGATAGGGCCTTATGATCAGTAACCACTACCACTTCTCTACCCAACAAAATAGTTCTCCACAGCTGCAGAGCGTACACAACTGCAAGCCCCTCCTTCTCCGTGACACTGTACGACAGCTCCGCTCCCCGCAATACTCTACTACAAAAAGCTATAAATCTCCTTTCCCCAGTCTGATCATCCCTCTGGAACAAGCAACCTCCTATGGCATAATCCGATGCATCGGTTTGAACATAGAATCTACGTGCCCAGTTTGGATGCGAAGCTACCTCAGCACCCAAATATGCTTCCTTTATTGCATCAAATGCTGCTTGCTCTTCACCTTTCCACTTCCACTTACATCCCTTTCTTAACAATCTCACCAGTGGTTGTGAAAGTCCCGCAAGGTCCTTGCAGAATCTCCTATCATAATTTACGGCTCCTAGGAATCCCCTTAACTCCTTAATACTTTTTGGTCTTTCATATTTAACTAGCGCCTCGATTCTTTTGGGATCTAATTTCACCCCTTCGGCAGTCAAGACATGCCCTACAAATGGAACTTCTGTCCTTAAAAACAATGATTTCCGCAGCTTAACCGTCATGCCTGCTTCGCGCAATCTTTGTAGTAATTCTTCTAGATGTTGCATGTGCTCGTCAAAATCCTTCGAGAACACTAAGAGATCATCTACGTAGGCAGTAGTAAATGAAGCTACCCTAGGCCCCAATACTTGTGTTAACCCTCTTATAAAGCTGGCGACTGATGTCGAGTAACCAAAGGGAAGCCTGCAGAATTGATACACCTTATTCCCATACAAAAACCCTGTATATTTACGGMGATCTCTTCTAATAGGTATCTGCCAGTAAGCACTGGTTAAGTCGAGAGTACTCAACACCTGGCCTCGTTGAAATGTCATAAACAATTCATTTGGGTTGGGTGGTCTTACATGATCCTTCGCCATTCTTCTATTAAGAAATCTTGCATCAACACAAATACGAACTGATCCATCTTTCTTTTTCACAGTTACGAGAGGCGAAATGTACTCAGTTCTTGCCTCCTCTATTATCTTCCAATCTAACATTTCCTGTATCTGTCTCTGTACTTCCTCGCGATGCACTAGTGGTATCGGGTACGGCTTAATGAAAAACGGCGATTCATCAGTCATCACTATTTCATGTTCGTATCCCTGCATTTCTCCTGGACATTCCGAGAATATGTCCTTAAACTCTAACAACAATTTACGTAATTGTTCCTTCATCCCATTGTCTCCTTCTATTTTCTGTACTGCCCTATCAAAATCTTCCTCCTTGTACTGATGCTTCATGAATCCTTCAACAAAATTTATAGTGATATTATGTTTCTCATTCACACCACTGAGCAATTTAATTTCACTTATTTCACCAGCAAAACTACACTGCATCACCATCCGTTGAAAATCTATTTTCACGTCATATTTGTGCATAAAATCACACCCAATAATCACATCCCTGGTTAGTTTAGGCACCACCACACAATTCACTTCCACAATCCTATGACTCAATTTAACAGGTATCATAGCTTGTTCCACAATTCTTTGTTTGTCACTGCCTATGGCTCCGCCTACTACTATACCTATCACTGGTAATCTTGGCAGCACCATTCCATTCTGTTCCAGCTGTCTTAAAAATTTCTCAGATACAGCGGAAACCTGTGCTCCTGAGTCTACCAAAACTTCAATGATCCTCTGCCCTATTTCTGCTTTTATGGTTGGCGACCATAACACTGTTTCTTTTAATCCTTCTTCTTCTACGTCTCTCAATACTTCCTCCGTTTCTGTGAAAGTCGTTATTATACTAATCTCCCTTCTTTCCTGTTGTTGCTGTCCATTTGATTCATTTAATCTTTCTATATTTCTTACAGGTTCACGTCCTGTGGGTCTATACTTTCCTCTTCTTTCTTGTTGTTGACTACTCCTATCCTCTGTAGCGCTGAATGTCTCATCGATTCTTTTTAGATATGCCTCTATTTCTTCTAAGGTCTTGTATCCTCCTGTTACAATTCCTCGTTGGATCTCTGGCGGAAAATGTTTCGTCAAGAACTCCATCAATCTACCCTCTTCTAATCCCTCGGACAAATAGGTGGCTTGGCTGGCCATTTTTAACAGATAGTCTGCCCTACTTCCCACTGTATACTTTCCATACTTTATTTCGCAGAACAAATCACGCTCCTGTTCGACCCCCCAATAACGATCGGTGAACTTCCTGCTAAATACCTCAAAATTCGTAAAGGAATCTTGTTTTGCCGTTACCCAATCGACAGCCGAACCCCTTAAGCACTCTACTGCCAAACCTACTTTCGCATTTTCAGGCACCCCGGCCTCTAAAAACAATTTTTCTAATTTTTTTAAAAAGAACTTGGGATGCATATTTCCATTCGGTCTAAAAAACAAATTTGTACCCCCCAATTCTTTCCAAAGCATAATATATGATTTTGAACGCTCTAACCCCCCTTGACTCGACGTCACACCTGTCCTCATCTCATCTACCTGTTCACTACCAGTGACATTGGACTGATTCGACGGTACCGAATTGGCTAACTGCGCCATACACACCTGCATCTGTGCCATACTATCGGCTAACCGACACAAAACCGATTCTAAGTTAGATGGTTCGCGGTTTACACTATCATTGCTTTCTGCCATCTTGGGTTCTTGTCTTTTCCTACCTCTAGGCATTAACTTCTTCTTTACAAAACAATTCAACAATCAAACATGCAATATCTATATACTCAATCTGATAATTGAACAATGTACAGCTAGCTATCATGCAAGTATCGTGCCCACCGATTGGGCGCCAAATATAATGCTCCCTTCTTATAAGGGAAGTAGATTCTTTCCTTTAACGTAATCTGAATAGCAGTGGTGAAATAACAGAAAAGCATTTAAAGAAAAACCACTTTATTACATTAAAGTCAAGCAACTAAAAAAATAATACGCGTCGAAAACGTTCGAACGAAAATCCGTTTATTCCTGCCCGTAAAAGAAAATAATTAGTTTGTTCACTTATCTGTTCGTTGCAAGCTCGCTCACACGAAGAACTTTCCAAGGTTGCTGTATAACGCAGCTGGCTGGGATGACGCAATAGCGGCAGGTGTATCGCCTCCGCTCGTCACAAGTCCGCGTGCACGGCGATCTCTTAACTCCAGGAAGAAATCTCCACCAGGAGATTTATCCTTGCTGATAATGACGACGGTGGAAGCTTTCCAACTTTGGGTGAAGCCAACACCACAAAACACAAGCTTGTCTTCCTTTCTAGCCCTTCAGGCAGCTAGAAACACCACCAGCGAGCACTTCGGCGTACCGACCAGCATTCTTCGCCGCACACCGCCTACTCAACTAAAAACTAACATGGTTGCCAGGCGTACACTTTTGTCCGGCTTACGCACTGTTTGATTACAGTATATAAAAATTAAGACACTGCGCGAAAAAACCCTTGCCGAAATTCACGGTGAGTTACAAGAAGCTTGCCAGGAGTCGTGTGTAGATAGTTCAACAATAACTTGATGGAGTAAGCGTTGGACTAGTGTTAAAGACGACCATAAAAGTTGGAGACCTCATACTGCTACAATAATGGAAGAAGACCGCATGGACAAACAAGCAATAGACAAATATCAAAAGGCACATGTCTTCTTTATAGAAAATTTAAATGGATGATTCCTAAAGTGTAGACAAGATATGAAAGAGAGCGGCGTATTCCTCTTGCACGATTACGCTTGATCACATAAAGCAGTGTCAGTCGAAGGAGTTTGCGTGAACTGCTACGAAATTCTTCCACGTCCATCGTGCAGCCCTGACATGAGATTTCGTTCTATTCCTCCAGTGGAAAGGAGAATTTCGGGAAGTCCGATTTATTGACTTTTGAAGGATAAAAGCCCTGCAACAGCATATGCGTTACAACTGCTAAAACATCTTGACAAAAACGGCGTATTTAACGACACTACAGTACTGCCGAAACGATGGCAACATGTTCTGGAAATGCAACGAGATTATATCGAACGACATTATTGCAATTTTTAAAAACGTGCGTTTCGTTTGCTAGCTGTTTTGCATGCAGGAATTTTGACATGACCCTGGTATGTATATTAGCTTTTTTGCCCCTTCAACCAAAATACATGTACACAACTGACAACGGACTTTCGTTTTCGGTGATATTTGACGTCACCCACGACAGTCGCGCCTCTCGTTCTGATTGTGGGGTTTGTCCCAGATAAGCCGATCATGTCGTCCCTGATGGGTGTCCGCATGGGTATGCCGGCGCCTATGTGGGTCTAGTGCACTGGGTATGTAGGACGGAGGACAGGCCACCTCGTTCTGCTCCTAATCTGATTTCGCTCTCAAAACTCGCTTTCGCGACCTTGGACGCGTTAAATTTAGCAAATCGACGAGAAAGCGGCGAAAGAAAGTGAAACCGAAAAGGCGGCCAATCAGATGTGGGCTGTGCGAGTTAATAAATCGCCGTTGCGAAATTGGTGAAATTGTGTTGAGAAATAAGGTTTTGATTTCGGAATGGGCACTGAAGTTTTGCAGGGGGTACAGTTTTTTATTTAAAAACTATTTAACAGTACAAAGTAGAAAATCTGTAAATTTATTAATAAAAACAAACTCCACAATTTTGTAATTGTAATGCCAGGCTGATTTTCATTAAGTATTTTTGGTAAAAAGGAAAGTGAAAAAAAAAGATGGCTGGAATAATAAACAGCTAAAAGTGGGGACATGGAATGTTAGATGTGTATACAAAGAATGGGGCTATTCATCAATGGTTATGCAAAATTATGAAACAAATATATCGGCCTTGCAGGAAACTAAACTGAAAAGTGATAGTATTACAGATCATTGGATAGTTACAGATTTAGGTTATAACAATTAATATTTTCGTTGATATTTAACGTTAAGGGTGCAATGTGTCATCAATTAACATCGCTGTTCTTCATTATAGTTGATTGCCTCCTTGTAAACGTATTTTATGCCCAGCAGCCTTTATTTTTATCGGKCGAAAAATACTTKACTTTCGATCGCACATGCAGAGGTGAACAGTKACTTGAAATGTTCGTCTAATTTGGCATATCGGCTTAGCCGGAGTAATTCGAGTGATCCGAATTTTAAATAAGTGCTCGATTTTTGATTAGTGTGAATACATTTTGATTCTTTTGGAGCGCTTATCTAACCGCTTTGCGGGATTATATCACCTCGCGACTACATGTGCATAGCTTTCCACCAACTACCCTCGATCATCCGGTAAAGAAAATGTAGGCCTTCTGTTGCGTCGTTTGCGTCTGTCTGGTATTCTTTGTTTATAAGTAGGCCTTTTCTTTCAACCGCCGTTTTACTWGCATACGGATTATGAGGCGATTGCATCACCTTGACAAATTGAGCAGTTTCTTTTGGATATTTCTTCGCCGTGGTCATACATTGTTTCCGCAGGAGATTGTTGGGGTTCATACATCACTACTGGAGGAAATTGTGGCTGGATGTATGCCTCTGGTCTTGGCTGATGTGAAATCAAGTCGTAGGGAAGACGCATACAAGGGTACCACCAGGGCTTCCTGCTAGATTAAGTGATAAGTGCGTACAGTATAAGATATTTACCGCAGAAAAGTACATAATACATTTGTGCCGGCTAGCAGTCATTTTGTTATTCCTTATCGCTCTTTTTCGCCGGTGCTAGTGCTGGACAAGTTTATATTCCGTACATTTTGCGTCGTACACGAAATAATCTTGCTCACTACAACACGACTGATAGCTATCAACTAATTTTGTATGGTATGTTAACGATCGTAGTTTCTTTGAAATTATCTTCTCTTAAGTATTGCTACTTTAATATTTTTCTTGTTTGAGTTTATTTACTACATTAACTTTGTGTAGCCTTAATTTACAGTCTTGCTATACTTATTCGTACAATCATTTATCTTTTTTTGGAGTGATATTGCACTTAATATTGGTTAATCAAATACGTAAAGAATTTAACCATAATTGAATGATTAGCGGTTCTTAATTGTTGAACGTTGTTTTAGAATTAATTTGAAGTGTATTTATGTTGTGGAAGGGAGCGATTGCGCAATCTAACCTAAGTTTGGTCTTTATATTGAATTATTATTGAATATCAATTCTAGAGATAACTACATTTTATTCTGGTTTCGAATTAGAATTTATTACCACTCATTATATTGCATTTCTTTTGCTATGAATTTATTTTAATAAACAAAGAGTTCTAGGTATTCAGGTTTTTCTTTTCGTTAGTGCATTGTAATTTCAGTGATCAAAACATTATTATTATTTGCCTTCAATTTTGCTTCGTGACAGTCTGAAGCAAATAATACGTTGAGTGCAGGGTAGGACTGTCTGGCGCCAATTTAAACACAATTTTTTTAAGGCAAGTTCGTATTTATTTTCTATTTGTTTACTCACCCCCTAACTCCTCTGAGTTAGCGGACGCACTCTTATTCTTGTTACCAATCAGGTAAGTGTTTTGATTATTTGGTTTACTAGTGTCGTTTAGAAACGTAACAAGGTGCACCATTTTCGCATGCAAGCCTCGAAAAGGGTTGAAGTGTACATTGGTGTAGAGTAGGTAAATTAATGAGTGGCCCCTGGGAATAACATATAAAAAATTCGCCTTTCCTTAACACAAGTAAAATGTATCTCTAGCCCATGTTCACTAAATGATTAATTAATTGAGACTGGCTTTGAAAAACCAGAGGCTTGATCTAGATTTTGACCGATTTTTCTATAAAAATCAGGCAAGAGATACAAAGACGGCAAAGTGTTACATTGGTCAAACTAAAAGAAAAGTAGTAATATGCACCTTCACCCAAACCTAATGTGACATCTGAAGAAATGAAGGCTTTTAAGGATTTGAATAGAAGTCCATTATAGTTACTAGAGCAGGTAAAGGTTCATCCACAGTAATTTTCGACAGAACAGATTGTGAGACTAAAGTTAGAGCATTATTAGATGAAGAAATATATAAAAAATTATCCTGAGATTCTACATTCTAAAATTACTAATGATTTTACCAAAACTTCAAATCCTGCGAATTTGGAAAAGTCTTTTTTAACTGTTTCAGATAGCAAGGTTACAGATTGGCTAATGTGCTTTTGTGGTAACTATTTAAAACCTTATGTAGGAAACCAGTAGTTTCATCAAAATTTCCAACCAAAATGTTGGTATAGATATGTGGATGATACTTTTCTTATTTGGCCCCACAATAAAGAAGAGTTAGGTAGGTTTCTAAGTCATGTGAACAGTCAAAATCCTGCCATAAGATTTACTATGGAATTAGAAAGCAATGGTAGTTTACCTTTCTTGGATATTCAAATTTACAGAGTAAACACTGGATATTTAGGACACAAGGTTTACAGAAAACCAACACACATACCGATATTTACATGCCACATCTCACCACCCTCTCAACAAGAATACTTTCGATAAATATCAATAAATTGTATTGTATTTCACATAATAAATTGTATACAAACTAAGTTGGTTATATTTCATACATTTTATGTTGTTAAAAATAAATAATGATTTTAGTTGGCGTTAAAAAAAATGTATATCTTGATGACTTTCCCTACAAGAAAGCTGAAATTAGTACACTATGCCTAACTTTCATTTTTATTGTATAGCCCCTTCAAAATTTAATAACCTTTCCGCTTTTGCCACGTCACTTCCGCCTGGACGGCCCTGCATTTCAAAAACAACGGCCTAATTTCCATCTGGAGACGTCATAGGCCAATTATCGACGCCGGTAAACAAGCACGTGTAATTCAGCGCGAAGGAGCGTTAATAAGAATGTACAGGAGAAAAAATAGGTCAATGCAGTCCATTAATAAGTTTTTCTCGCGGCCCGATTCAAAAATACCATGCATGCAAATTTTATGCGCATAATGTGAGCGTAATCGCGTTTGTTCTGGTTGGAAGTTTTAGCTTGTGAAACTGAAGTTGGAGTTGTAAGGTACCTAACATGTAGCTGACTAGAAAACGTCATAAAAATTTTGACCTTTGATAAACAACACGACACAGTTGATGGTTTTTGCCCCTGGAATAATTCTTGTTCAAAAATTTAATATCACGATGGTGGTAAAAACTCTAAAAACATCTTGAAGAGATGAGAGAAGCAGACATCTAAGAACTTGCAATACTCTATAGGTTTTTCAGAAATATTTTCATCAGTGTCGCTAAGTTTCCTATAAAAATTTTCTTCTTTTATAACATGATGCACACAGTTAGACCAACTATTTGCTATGATTTTAGCTACCTGTTCTTGGATAGTTTGTGTATATTATATGCTGTATAATTGAGATATTACTTTTGCATTTTTCATAATACTATCATTCCATGTTTAACGTGACACAACTCTCAATAAGTGGCTTAAAAACACGAAACCCAAAGATGGTATGTTTATGTTCTATCCTCATTACATAAATTACAGCATCGATTACTCAGTACCACTTAATGGATATCAACCAATTAATAAATTAATTTCATCCGAGATGCAATTCCATTCGTGGCCGGCTGCCATAATCGTGATATCATACGTTGCGCAATTTTTCCACCAAAAGCAAAAGTGGTGTCAGTGGCAGTGGGTCAGTGTGTCAATGAATCGTACTGTTTCTCTCGATACAGGCCTGCACCGAATTTAGTAAATGTTACGGTGTGCCCACTTCTCAGCTCTATCTGGCCTACATTTTTTTGCGATGGCCTGCCTTCAACGACCTGGAGCACGCCCACAGCCCTGTCGTGTTTTGGTCGTTGCGTAATATGCCCCGTTCGTGATGGTATTGCCATTTTCGTTTACACGTTCGCAGATATTGAAACTGATAGTGGAAAGAAAGTGGTGTTATGTCACCTGCTTGGAGTTATTCGATTGGGAAGGTGTTTGACGTAGAAAATGTCAGGATTCTGCGACATCTTTTTGATACGTCATTTAACCAGAAATAAAGCCGATTGTCATAATACTCTCAAAGGTTTCTTTGATTTTTCTTTTTAATGAAATTTGAGTTTTTTTTTAATAAGGCATGTGTAAATAAGGTTTTGTGCTTTGCATGTGGATTAGAGCATTTTACAAAATATGCCATAATTTATTGTTACTCCATCGTTTGGAATGTTTTCTCGTAGAAAATTTTTTGTACAATTTACCGAGGTAAATAAAAAGAAAAAACTTAAGTATATTTATATAACTTTGATTATGAATAACGGTCGCAACTTGTTGAATGTTCAAGCTTCAGAAATTTTTCCAATATGCCATGTAATTCTTCGTCTTCCTGCGTCTGGTAGTTTGAATTAACAAGAAATAGATAACTGATCGTACAATACTGAAATACAGCTTAAAATTGTACGTTTAAATTCAACACAACAAGAAATAACGGAAATGTAGACAGTGTCAATATGTCGCCGTCAAAAATCACAGCCTTTTCCATCACAGCAACAATCTAGTTTTTATATAGTTAATTATTCAAAATCCCTTCCGAAAGTACGTATGTATAAATATTACTAAGTTTTTGTGTGTCTGACTTTTTATTAATAGTATTTGTATGTTTGTTAATTTGATACATTTCCAAAATTAATCTCTTTCTTGTAATTTTTTCTTTTTCCAAAATTTTAATTTCTTGACAATTGATCGAATGTTGATTTTGAATTGCATGTTCTGCTAGAGAACAACGATCTCTTTTATTAGTTTTGATGTCCCTTTGGTGCGGAATTTTGTCTTTAAGTTTACTAAAAATGTCTGAACATTTCTTAATGTTTTTTTATGGATATGTTAATAATCTGTTCAGATTTGAAAGTTCTGATGACTTTAGTTACTAAACCTGTTATATTTGGAAGAGATCCGAAACGGGGAATTCCTTCTATGTTATTTATTGAAGAATCTATGATCTCTTACTGCCCCACATTTTCTTGGTTATTTGTATTACCGTTTGTTACAGAGAAAATAATTTTATTTAATAGAATCTTTGGATATGAGTTTTCCAATAACATAATTTAGAGGTTTTTTAATTTTTATTTACTAAACTTGGATGTGAAATTTTTAGAATTCTACGTTTCATTTGTTTAACAAAATTTGTTTTTATTCTAACTTAATGATTTGATAGAAAATTTAGATACCTGCCGGAAGAAGTCTAGAATTAAAATGTTATTTTGTCTTATGACCCTGGTGTCTAGAAATGGCACACTGTTATTAACCTCCCTTTCAATTGTGAATTTAATAGTTTCATCAAAAGAGCCAAAAATTGTTAAAATTTCTTCCATGCCGTCCCTTGGAATTATCAGTAGCAAATCGTCCACAAATTTTTTGATGAAAAATAAATTTTAAGATACTTTCGGTATGCAGGTATCAAGTAGATGAACCATTATGTACTGCGCTAATATTTTATTTATTTATTTTTATTTTTTTTTATTTATTTATTATCATTACATCCACAAAGCAGTGCACCAACGCACTGATCCAGTGGAATACATTACATAGCTGTGCGTTCTAACAATAACTACATCTGCAACAGTTGTAAAAGTTTGCCAATTTACATAGATATGTCAACAAAAGAAGAATCACATTGCAATAGTTCAAACATTATTTCATTTATATTACAGTGTTATAAACCATTGTGCCTAACTAATCTCTTAAGTCTACTTACAAACTGCTGCCTTGTCCGTGCATTTTTAACATATAGCGGTAATTTATTATACATTTTATCCCATTACATATAGGTGATTCCTGACAGGAAGTTGTTCGACGCAAATAATCCCTAATAATGCCTGTATCTCTTAAATTTACGCAATGATGATCAAATGTGTATTTCAATTGTGTGTTACTTTTTACATATCTTTTTAAGATAAAATGTATTATTTTTGCTTGTTCAATTTTTTTCATTTTCTGTATATTGAAAAATTTACTATATTCGTACACATGCTGAGTGGAGGTTAAATAGCTCATTTTATACAAATATTTAATAGTTTTATTTTGTACTGTCTGTATTTTATCCAACAGATACTGAGGTGCATTACTCCAGCATACAATCAAATATCGAATGTGAGGTTCAACCAAGCCATGATACAGTACTTTGCGTTGCTGTACCGGAATCATATAGGATGATCTCTTAATGGCACTAGATACAGATGCTAGTTTAGCTATTATGCTAAAAATATGTTTACTCCAATTCATTTTATCATCTATATGGAAACTATCTTTTATATAATAGGCGTTATTGATATCGCACGCTTTGGTTATAAAAGAAGTAAATGTCATTATTTGAAAAGCCCAGCAACTAATTACCTCCAAAAACAAATATTTATGCTTACGTCTAAACATGGCCACCACAAAGAGTTACTTTATCCCACCACTAAGATCGACATCATTTGTTAAGTGGGTCAATACCAACACGTCGGTCGAATTTTGTTAATACATTTCACGTGTGTCTAGATTAAATATTAAATGCGTAATCCCAAGATACTTGAGCAAGTAGGTTACAGAACGACCGAGCTTATGTAGAATTTCGCGTCGATGTACCACAATCACTGACGTGCATGAGTAATTTGTTCCAATTAGGACGCTCCCATAGAGAGCACACCTGGTGTGGTGATGCATTATGAAATCGTGAACAATGCAACAAAAAAAGCCATTTTAACTGTTTGGATGGTTGAGATTCTGCAAAAATGGTTCAGAATCATCCTCGGTATTGTTGTCTTTTGTCATCGCTAAGAATCTGTTTCTCTAACCCGATAGAGGTATATTCATCGTCATACCTGGTCCCACGTAGATATTCCTTCAATTTAAGAAATAAGAAGTAATCGCTGGGAGTTAGGTCTGGTAAATACGCAAGGTGTTCGTGCAATTCAAATCCTGCGTCGTGAATAGCATTCATTGCTTCTGTGTACAACAGCGTTGCCCTGGTGTAACAAACAATCAACCATTAAAATTCCGTTCGCATCCCAGAAAATTGTGGCCATAATTTTACCAGCAGAAGGCACAACTCGAAATTTGTGTGGTGGAGGAGAAATTCTGTGACGCTACTCCATGCTCTGTTATTTTGACTCTGGGTCAAAGTGGCGGAACCAAGTTTCATCAACAGTTACAAATCGAGAGAGAAGCTCATCCGGGTCTGCTGAAAACTTTGCTAGACTGGCTTCAGAATGCAGGACTCTCGAACGTTTCTGATCAGGCGTCAACATTCTAGGGACCCAGCCATTACCATGGCATGTACATGATTAACATTTTCCTGAATAGTGACAGTTACTGGTCGTCCGGCACCCTTTGCATGTTCACACGTTTGTCTTCCCAATTTAAATTCTCGAGGCACAATTTTTACCACTTGGTCAGAAGGAGCACTCTCACCTCATACATCCACCATAACTTCACGAATTTCTTTTGGCGACAACGTTTTCTTTTGCAAATATTTTATAACTGCGCGTATCTCAGATTTTTTCATTGTTGAAAATTATTCAACGCGTAAATTCTAAATTGCTTTAACAAACAACGAATGACAAGATTGGTATTGAACAAGTGTCACAACAAATAAATATACTTTTAATATGTCAAAGAATTTCACTGTCAGTCAACGCCTACTACATCAGGGACTGTAAATAATGATCTCCCCTCGTACAACAGAACAACTCTGGAGTTTCTAAAGACACAATGTCTTTAGATAGTTTGAGTATAGACATAAAGTTTTACGGCTACCTCCGTATCACCGTATATTTCAGCCAATTGAAATGATTTGGCACGAACTTGAGCGTGGATCGACCTTGTTTGGCTGTTTTGTTTTCTTTGTTTCTTTATAAAGACGTGTTTTTTTTTATTTTTAAACCACAGGATTTTAAAGCATAGCAAAGGCCCCTCCCATATGTACGCCTCAATGCTAAAGAATCAAATGCTTTCTCGCCACACACAAAAAAGTGCATATGGTTCTATTAAAAAAAATTCGTTGATGATGATTTTAATCGTCTCAAAATAAAGCTTTTTAAATTATTTTTTAACGTCTTTTAACCCTTATTCTGGATTTCACGCGTTACTACATTGAAATATTCAGTAGAGGATAAAAGTGGTGTACGAAAAAGCTTGTATCAAGGACCGCCCGCTACTGGTATGTGTTCTTCAGTAATATGAGCAAATAAACAAAGTGTCGTAATCAAAATCATAATAACTTTGAAGAAAGAGAACTGACATTTCAATCCCATCTCTTTCCAAGGAAAATTTAAATTGAAATTCCAGAGACAAAAACGTTGGTAAAAGATCACTGATCAAGGTTCTAAGGATACAATTCCCAAAATAGCTATTTTTTAATCTTAAATGTGTGCTTCACGAAACAGCTCTAAATGAATTCAGTCCAAAAACGGTTGTTATGGGCATTTAAAAATAGATACCAGTTAAAATAAGAACGTTTGTCACAAAAAGATGCATTGAAAGTAAAATTTATATTTTCAGTTATTTGTTTGCTAACAAAATTCCACCTCGTCTGGCGAAACTTGTGAATGATGGCCTATAAGTTCATTTGTTTTTTTCTTCAATGATGTATGCCATAAGTAAGAATTTAGATGGCAGTGCCAGCTGTCAGCATTACACTGCCATGATGACAAAGCCACCTAGCTGCTTTAACGGGTACTACTTCCTAAAAAAAGTGACCTGGCAAGCAACTGCATACTTCAATTTGTCAGGCTACAGGTCACTTCCTTTAGGAAGTAATACCCGTTAAGGCAGCTAGGTGGCTTTTTCATTATGTCATTGCCATCTAAATTCTTACTTACATCATACCATTGCTTTGGTATAAAGGCAAAAGCAGTTCTATGCCGTGTTGTCTACACTAGACCTAAACTGCACGGATGAGCTGTAATGACAGCGAAATAGATCTATCTGTAGTTGGTTGAGGTGTAGACAGCACAGCATAGACATGCGTTTTGGTGTATGCCATATTTAACGTGAACAGGCTGGCATTTTTCAAAAATCAATTTAAAAAAATAACGATTAAATTCGTGGCAAACAAGAAACAATAAAACTGACCGGTATCTGATTAAATTCAAATTTAACCAATTACGATGCAAACGCAGTGCCATCGCCAACACCTCGATTTATCATAGTAACACCCTGATAACGGCCTGGCATGGGTCAACGAGATAATCTGCCCTAACGACCTTTGCATTGATAATTGCAGTGCGGCATGCATTTAACACACTGACCCACTACATGTAAACGAAACCTATTTTCTCGTATTTGCTTCATTGCAATCAGACATGCGAAGCTAATTGCTCTGGGCCGTTTTTAAACCGGTTTGCCCTAAATCGCAGAACTGGGTTGAAATGAATGATTGGTTGGTGGAAACTCTTTGCGAAATGAAAGTGATCCAGCTAGATTATTGTGGCAGCGAATTTGTATTTTGCGCTAAAAATAAGCCCTAAACTATTCAAAAGTACTGGCGCTAACATCCAAACATTCAGAAGAAGTGCATCATTTTTTTTCGTTTGATGACCTAGTATCACAGGTCGTTATAAAATTAATGCCATAAAATGAATGCGCACATATATTTTTTATACACAGTTCACAATTCTTAAACAAATCATGCAATGTTAATGCATTATTTATAAAATCTGCATAATTTATAAAATAAATAATTACGAGCTTATATCATGAAATTAATAGCGATTATTCTGTTCAGTTTGATATCTTCTTAACCTAGCACAGTACTAAAGATAATGCTTCATCAGAACACAAGAATTTACTGTGAACATTGTAAACTTTCTCGCCCAAATTATCACTTTGTCTGATACATGAGTTATAGTTTCTACTGAAATATATGCATCAGTATACATTATGGATAAAGTAGGACCAAGAATAGAACCTTGTGGAGCACTTTTATTCACGCAAAGCGTTCACAACCATATTATTTATATTACAAAATTTTTAAAAGGAAGACCACATTAATCAAAAATATCAAAACGAGCATTCATCTTACAAATCTAGCACCATGTAGACAAATAAAAGCGTATGATTTTATAACGTTCGCTATTGGTCAGTTTCAACTGTCAGACTTTCATCTAACTTCCTGTCAAATAATAAAGAACGTAAACATATTACAGAAAATATTCTCTAGTATCTATAAAGCTGTACCCTAAATTAAAATCGTGATAGATACGTGGGAAGAAAGTCATAATCAGCTACCTCGAGATGGGCATCCATAACCCATTCCATTATTACTGAAGAGTACTGAAAGTGATGAACCTAAAATTTATATTTCTGGCCGAATCTTCATAGATTGGTTCAATGATCCCACTATATTGTACCTTTAGTAATTACTAGGTAATACAGTTAATAAATCATTACGAAAATTGTTTATATGTAAATGACTAAAGTTTAAAGGTAACGCTTGGTATACTTCTATAAGTAACTCAATAAGTATGACGTATAAAAATATATACAGGATGTTTCACGAATGATAATGACCCTGACGAAATTAAAAATGCAACCCAAAATACATCCTCATAGCCAATGTTGTTATTTTACATAATGGTATTATATTAAAAATAAATTGGGAATCCATGACGGCTATGCGCTATGGTTCCTGTCACTGTATTTATTAAAAGTCAAAATGTATTCAAATGATGAAAAAACAGATATGATTTTGATTTATGGTGAATGCAAGATAAATGCTTCCGCTACAACGTTTTCCAAATAGAAGAGCTCGTGCCGATACAATTTTCAAGAGACTTGAATTAACTTTAAGGACAAACTGGCCACCACTGAAAAAGTCAAGAGAAAGAACAGCAACAGGCCCTGGCAACGAAATTAGAGTATTAGTCAAAGGGTAGTCTCAAAAGCAACCGGTATTAGTCTGTCATCAGTACACCGAATAATTAAAGGCAATCAATTTCATCCGTATCACTTGCAATTGGTTCAGGCCTTAAAGGAGACAGATTATCCTAAAAGACTGGCTTTTTGTAACTTTTTTTGGAAACACCAAAATTTGAATGTGAAATCTTATGATAACATTTGCTTCTCAGATGAAGCGAGATTTTGTAATAAAGGTGGAGTTAACAAACATAACATGTTATTATTATGCGCAAGAAAATCCACGTTGGATTCGAGAAGGACATTTTCAAAGTATCTACTCGACGAATGTCTGGTGCGGAATATTGGGGAATCAAATTGCTGGGCCTTATTTTTTCGCGATAGTTTAAAGGGCAATACTTATCTAAATTTTTTAAGAAACACCTGACCGGTACTTCTCCAAAATGTAAATTTACAAGTAAGACAAGATCTATGGTTCCAACAAGATGGGGCACCTGCGCATCATAGAATAGTGCGAAATCATCTTGATTTGGTTTAGCCTAACCGATGGATAGGAAGAGGTTCAATTAATCCTTGGCCACCGAGAAGCCCGGACCTTACTCCTTTGGATTTTTTTCTGTGGGGAATGCTAAAAGAGCAAGTATACCAAACAGCATTTGAAAGTGTAGAACATTTAGAAAATAAAATACGTGATGATGTAGATCCATCACTCCAAAAATGTTAATGTTAAAAGATCGTTTTGAGCACGAATTCAAGCTTGTGAAAACAGCGCAGGGCGACATTTTTAGCATTTATTATTGAATAAACATTTTCCAAAAATAAAATTTGTTTTACAATACCGAATTTACTTAAATTTACGAATTTATACCGCTCTATAGGTTTTATATTTTTTTAAGACGATGAACAATTATCAATGTTACCTCTGCAAATGTATTTTGGGTTGCATTTATAATTTCGTCAGGGTCATTATCATTCGTGAAACATCCTGTATTTTTCAACTGTAATTTTTTTCGTCTAGCTTTACGATGTTGATAAGTTAGAAATTAATATATGGGTGTGTAAACAAAAAATCCATACGTATCTTTTTATTTTTTCTTTATTAAAACAGAATAGGCTGTGAAAACCTGTCATTAAGCTATCATGTTTGAGACATTTCTCGTGTCAGTTTGAGCTATTTCAAAACTCACATAATTTCTTGAAGTAAAATGAACGAACCAGTTGATTGAAAGTGATCGATATCGAGTAGGTAATTAGCGAATTTTACATGGAACATATTTTACAAGGAAATGTTTCACTGTAATAGTATATTAAKAAACTAGTTTCATAAGGCGCCATTTTGTTGCACGCATCCAAKGATTATAAAACGCGTCTTCTACACAAGAAAATGTGAGAAACTTCATATAAATTAAAAATTGAGGGAAATTTAACCTGCCACGCTTAAGTATGATATTATTAGAAGAGTATGAGAAATAAAATCGAAAATTAAATAGAAAATTTAAAATATCACATTCATATTTAAAAAATATTCTTAAAGCAAAAAACGTGAGTCTTAGAAAACGGAAATCTACACCCAAATATGGCCAAAAGCAGTTAAAGAGCAAAGAAGTAAACTACGAAAATTGCGTGAAACTCATACGAAACCTAACGATAATTTGTTATCATCGATAATGAGTCATTGCATTTGTACGAATTTTTTGTTTACACACCTTATTTGCTAAATGGTGTGTTCCAGCTTTTTTCAAAATCTGAGTGAACTAATGAATGTTAAGAGGCCATTTTGTACAGGTTGTTCAGTATTTATTGATTATCGCCTCCTCATTTAAAAAAGGTCTGAATAAACATTTTATTGTTAACTGCCCACGTTGGGCGCCAGACCTCGCGACCACAAAAAATCGCGTCGAGCGACCGCCATTTTCCATATGTAAATTCGTCCAGCCTTTATGATTCAATACTTACGCACCGGCATCCTTGACACGCTAATACATAAACTTAAGTAGTATCATTGCCAGTGGGTCAGTGTGCCAGCATAATACTCTCGTTAGCACACTTTAAAAAGTCGACATGATAAGAATTACTTTCGTTTTCGAACGGCAGACCTCGAACGGTCGTGACGAGAATCGGTGACGATTATAATGCTGAATGGGTGGCAGATGAATTTCGGATTGCGCTAGTTAGATAAGATTCTCTAGGGTAATCGAATTGGGGCGTGAGATGTGTCCAAAATCGGGGAACTGGGTCCCGATAGGAATATCGGGGAGCTAGACTTCCAGCAGGCGCCAAATATTCCGCGAAAATCATGCTCCCTGAACTTTCCAATAAAAGAAAGATAAAGTCAATATTTTGTAAACGTTTATGACAGTAAACTGCAACAGAATTCCAAAATCACAAAGAAAACGAACGTTTTTTTTTTCAATGAACCAGAATAATTGAATTATTCAAGTCTTTAATACATGAACATTAAGTCTTGGTTTAGTATTCGTCAGCATGAGCCCGCAAGGCAACAAGCTGAGCACTCATTTTACTAAACAAGCCTTTGGAGTAGAAGTAGAAGAATTGACAAAATGGGGATTGGACAAAGTGACATGATCTGATTAAATCTTACTTAATTGATAGGAAGTACCATGTAGCTTATAACGGGCATTGTTCGCGCTTTTATCAGGCCAATTCAGGGATTCCTCAAGGCTCCAACTTGGGCCTGCTACTCTTCCTATTATGCATAAATGATCTATGTGAAATGATCAAATCCAAGAGATTGTGTTTTGCTGACGACCTCAAGATCTTTGGTACAATAAGTTAGTTACAAGATTGTATGATACTACAAAATCAAATTAAGGAAATACAATTATGGTGTGCGCAACTGAATGCTGATAAATGCAAAGTTGTGAGCTACACTAGAAAGCAAAACATAATAAAATATTTGCACAAGATTGAAGAAAATGACTTGAAGTGCTGCTGTACCACAGTTGACTGTGCGATGAAATCATACGGTTTTATCATAAGGAACTGTAGAAGCACAATCATTGAAAACATTGTAGTACCGCTATGTGCGCACAAAACTTCACTATGGAAGCATGATTTGGAATCCAATCTATGAAAATCATAAAAAATCTATTGAGAAAGTACAGAGGAAGTTTGTAAAATTTGTATATGGTATATTCCTTGAACGGGGAACACAAAATATTATATTAAATGAAAGAGCCGACCTAACTAGCCTTAAACATAGGGGCCTTGGAACATCACTGTTATTTTTGTACAAACTTCTACATGGAGAAATTGATTGTGAGGAAATTCTGAGAAACATCAATTTCAATATACTACAGGTAGGTCTACGTTATTTTTACGATATAAAATAGCAAAATCAAACAGGTTGTTAAAGCCTGCAATACATGTATTTTTTTAACAGAATTTATGACGTATATATTGCATGCTGCCAAAAATGTGTTTGCTGCAAATTAATTAGGATACCCTGTAAATGATGAAAACTGGTGGAAATAAAATGCTATTATTATTATTACAAATACAAGACGCGATAATAGAAAGAAACGACAACTGATCTGGTACGGACACGTCAGGTGAATGGGACAAGAATGGTTACCACGTCTGGTGGTAAAATACCATCCACCGAATAGAAGGAAATAGGAATAGAAGAAGCCATGACAAGAGACCTGCGAGAAAACGAATACCTTAACAGAAAACTATGACGAACGAGATGGTCCAAATTATTCACCAAAAAACTAGAAACGAAGGGCACAACTCCGCGGATAACTTTCCAAATAATTCGATTCGTTACACGTGCATTTATTTATCACGTGCGCCACCATCTCGTTACTTTTTGCGACAATTGGGTCACACCGACAACACATCCATTGCATCCACGCTTAAAAACATGACGTCTGCGACCTTGGCACAGATGCGCTTTTTTTAAAGTCTGTACAAGATTCCCTCTCAACAGACGACATACTGACCTACTGATAGTGACATAAAACTTTTGCTTTTGCACACACACTCTCAATTACACGTTGAGAGAGATCTGAGTTGTTTTCGTTGGATGCTGGCGGCCTCCGGATTAATTTTAAACGACAAGGGGCATGCGGCGGATAGCCTTGCAATGATGATGCTTTCCTACAGTACCATTAACAGTATTTTACAGAAATGGTGGATTGAAATCATTCTATATCATGTCATCGAAAATGAAAGAAATGTATCACAAAATCTAAATTAAATATCACACCACTCAAGGTTAACACAATGCGAGTTAATGTAGGCTGATATTCAGCTAAAACATCATTGAAGACATCAAGCAAGTCCTGGAAAACAAAACCTAGAGATATAGAGAGCAACTTTTAGTCCAAAATGTAGTATCGGAATAATTATTCAGGCAACTAGTATTAAAAGCTTTTCGTTCCGCAAATGCGGAAGGATATTAAGGCACATGAAGAATGAAGAATTTATAATACTAGTTATAGCTATACCAGGTGGCACTATAATGGGTCAAAAATTTGCAGTTCTGATTCTGATTCATCAAGACGATAAAGAGAAAGTACCCATACTTTTGAAAGAAAGTGGCAAAATGTGGCGTCCTTGGGAATGTGAATGTGAAGAAGACATCTAAGAAGTCAGAAATGACGAACCTGATGAAATCTGGGATGAAGAACTAATTTTAGAAGATGCTGAAGGTATGTAAAATTTTACCAAGATTCTCCCCATAATTTGCTTTTAAAAATTAAGTATTTTTTTCTATATTCAAATAAAATCAAACGCTTAAGTAATCAATTGAAAATTTAAATAATTTATCTAAATAGTGTGACGGTTGGCTCAAGCGATGGAGAACACTATTTATTCCAAAAATTCCAAGATAAACAGATGAAAATAAACCCATTGTCTGTATGGACGAGACTTGGTATGACTCGCATGACATCAGTGCCATGCCTATTAAAAACACCTCCCTACAGAGGAAAGCGACTAATTATTTTAAACGCTTGTAGAGCAACAAGATGGGTTCCGAGTACTTTGTTAATTTGACATGACATGAACCATATAGTGTTCGAAGAATGGGTTGAGAAACAATTTTTACCAAATTTGGAGGACAACTCGATTATTGTTATTGATAATTCATCGAGAAGAGAAGAAAATCCCGAAAGAATGTACGCAGAAAAAAGACTTGCCTTTTCCCGAGGAAGCGACATAAGAATAATTAACAAAAGCCACCGTATTAAAAATTCAGCATTTCAGTTGTGACCATTTTGCTTTTTTTATGCCAACTAGCATATTAGTTGAACATCTTAGATAATAAAGGTTCTAATGACACTAGAAATGGCCAAGGTTCTATTAAAAAAAAACATTTTATGAGTCATATCTTCTTCATACTAAAAGACTGTTTTGTTTTAATCATTTAAAAAATAAATCACCTTATAAATGTGAAGTTACCTGCTTGGTGTATTTTTTGCGGATTTTTGCAAATAAACTGTATTTTCAATTCTATGCGATATTTTACCAACACTCGGTATTCCAATTTCTATTACGGAATCACTTTTTAGGTATTAACCACTGTATTACAGAATTTTTCACCGATGACATTAAGTATACATATATTAATGATCAAAGATTTGTTGACTGTAACTATTTTAAATATGCGTAATGTTGTATTTCTTTTCTACTGTATTTTTCTAATTCTAATTTCTAATCTTTTTAATTATGACAAAGTACAAAGATAAATAAAGTATTCTTTTCTTCTGTATTAAATTTATATACCTTAAGGACAGCCTCGAATAAAATTCGGAAATCTTAGATAGCTAGAAGTGGTAGAAGTAGAGTTATATATTTGTACATAACGTTTTATCATAAAAAAATAATGAAGATTAGCATCGACGAAACGTTGTTGACAAATGGTTAGAAAATCCATAGCATCCTAGATGACGTAAGCCACATTCTGTAAGAAAATCATGTCGATCTGCAATTGGAACAAAATATTCTTAAAGTTTGTACGAAAAATCAGTGGCATTGCCAGAAAATGTGGTACAACTAAAAGCATGGCAGAAAGAGTCAAAAAACGTGCTGGCTTGAAAACGTATATAGAAAAGCAGGAGAAAATTATTAAAACCCGAGCTCGAAAAGCTATAAAATTTCATTAGGGAAACACGCCCTTGATTGGTATTGGACGACGAAACATACGTAAAAGCACATTTCACGAATCAACCAGGTTCACAATATTATATTGCTTTTAAAGGAGAGATTCTTCCCAAGTCTGAAACGACTATTAGTGTAGAAAAATTTGGCAAAACGTATCTTGTATGGCAAGCAATCTGTGAATGCGGGCATCGTACTCGGTGCTTTGTTACCACAGGAACAATTAAAGCAGAAAGAATGTTTGAAGTAACGCCTTCTTTCTTTTCTAAGGAAGCAGGAAGTGCCCACATTATTTTGGACAGATTTATGTGCTGCTCATTATGCAAAAAATGTTAAAACAATTATTAATGGAAAAACAAATAAATTTTGTAGAGAAAGAAGTAAATCCACCTAATGTGCCATAGAGTCGGCGAATTGAATGTTCAAAATTTTTGAATTTTAAACGAGAAAAGCCTTATTCTAACCATGGCATGTAAATTACAAGTGACCTTTTTGGTTACAAAGTTAAAAGGCAAAAAAAAGGTAAGTACATACATCTGAAACAAGTATTAGGGGTTGCTTTTTCAACGGTAGCTAAATATCAACAAATTATTTGCTGAATGCCTTTTTTAAAGAAGAAAATACCTACGTAATTTCGTGTGTGTCATTTGTTTGGTATTTCAGCAAAAAAAATTAGAAATGTTTTTTTGGGGTTGTATCTTCACACAGGGAGTGTTCAGATGAGACTTAATTTTTTTTCTCCGCAATTATTTATTTACACCACGTAGAACCTACTTAAAGTAGCAGCAGATGCCGGTATCCAAATATAACAGCAAGACCTCGACTCCCCGAGCATTTTATCAAATTACCGGCAGATTACGGCGTTCCGATAATTACTTCATCCATATTCGGCATCGTTTGGGCCCGATGCGGCCCTGAGGTTTATTATKTCGGCACTCATTGTGAAATAATGAAAATAAAAGTGATGCCAATGTCATTGGGTAAGTGTGTCAGTGGGACAGACATGCGCGCACCGCCKGTCTTATTTCCAACTCGATGYCGCGGCGGTGGGGCGGCAACATGGGAAACCGTTGCGKCACCCGCRCGAAATTGTGATAGAWAACGTAAGTAGGTTATCGCACAATGGGCGTCRTTGTTTGTTTTGTTTGGAGACACTCGAGATTGGGCGAATGCGCTCTCGAGATGTTTTGAGGTCCCGAGTTGTTTGGTCGGAATTTTCGCAGGAAATCGTGATTTTTAGGGATGAAATCTGAAATTATCGAGAACATGCTTGAACTGATTGTGAAGAATCTCCTGTAACATTTCTATATACTATGTTGGGATATCTTCGCACGTCTTTTTTTAATTCCAAAACGGTACTTACTTAAAAACATGCCTCGTAATTTAAGTATTACAATAGTGTTTCAGAATTATTTCTTTCCATGTCAATACACAAATGCACTTTTCTAAGAAAATTACGATGAACTCTTGCTAATAGATCAATGTTCTGATTAATTGGTTCTCAATTCTCAACAGTTCTTAGTCGTAGTTCTTCAACATTATGAATCCGGATTTTATTCACATGAGATTTTAGATCTCTATAGGATTTAAATCAGGCGACCTTTCAGGGCTCTGTACACAACTGCCACGTCCAATCTATCTGTCGGGAAAAGCTTCATTAAGGTGCTCTCTCACATCAACATTAAAATGGGGTGGCGCTCCATCTTGAAGCAGCCACATGAAATTTTTATTTGAAGAGGTACTTCTTCCAATAGATTGGGTCTTCCAATCAGTGGGACCCAACTTGTACCATTCCAAAATTTGTTATGAGAAAAGTAGTTAACTTTTTCTTAGATAAAAGATGAAAGGTAGTTCAAAATTAGTATCGGAGGCTACAAAATCAGCTTAGTTAACAGTGGCTACCATAGTCGTGGATTCTTTTTCTGAGGAAGAAATGGAATATTATCATTTAGCATTCAAAAATTATGACCCCTAAAGAAGAGGAAGGTTTAAGAGATTACTTATGGTGCTAAATAGTGTCCCCCAAAACCATGTTGCATCACCCTAGATTTCATTTATTTATAAACACCTTTGAAGGACTACCCTGTGTAGTTAGGACATGTTATTAAAGTCAAGGGGATAATCTGTTAACTTATTGGTATTGTTCGCTGGAAAATATCATTTTGCTCCTTGTTATGTCAAGAAGTCAAGATAATGTAACCTCCAAATAAAAAGGGAAAATTGATATCATATCTCTAGGTACATCTTTGTGTAATGCAATACTTGTTAAAGATCTTGCGAAACTAACATACTTTCACAAGAACATATTTGGATGATTATTAGCAGTAAACAATTAAAGAGCATTTCGCAAGGCTAATGCATCTATTCACTTAAATTCAAGCATTTTATCGTGATGCATAGTACTCTTCAACGCAACTTTATTAACATTTGCGTATCCCTCCATTTACTATATTCCCATTGTAATCAGAATATGCATCGCAATGCTTTAAGTGCCTTCCATAATGTTACAACTAATATGTCCTGACAATCTTACGCCACCAACTCGTACCTCCAAAATTAAGACATTAAAACGTGGCTTTCGTCACTTTTTGACGGTGACATCACCTAAGTACTCATTATACAATGGCTGCATTCAAAGGATGGCGTTTTCACTTACAACGTACGTAGGTATTTTGAGGTCTCTGATGCAAGCTTTCTTACGAAAGTCTGCAGKCAAAAACAAAGCGACGAACAMTACGGCGCTTTTCCCATATTTTTCGTTAAGAACTAAATCATGTCGCGTCGATTTGCGCAACTCAAATCGGCAGGTTCGGCTATGTTGCCACATTGTTGGAAAAGTCAGTCTTTTATATACATAAAAAAATTCAATGATGTAGCTAAAATTTCAGAGTTATTTCGCAAAATAATTAATCGTAATAATTATTGGCAACATCCCTCAAATATTGCTAAAGCCTGAATACAGTGTGAATCTGTTATAACAAAGAAAACTAACGATATCGGTTACAAGGACGTGTTTGTACCGAATTTCAAACAAAACGGGAAATTATACGCGGAGGCGAATTAACCAAAAAAAGTCAATGGGTACGAAGAGACACAAAAACAATAAAAATATATCTGGTCACCATGCAGGTTTGCAAGCACGAATAAAAGAGCATAATTATTTAGCTGTCTATATTCCTGACATTTATTAAAGGGCCTCACTGGATGTGCATGCTCCAGCACGGATTTATTTCCTATTACAGTCATATGTATGTTGCGACTAAGGCTAATTCTTGATGGGTAAAATATTAAGCCATAGGGCGTCTGATAAGATTAATTATTTTTAAAGCTGATAATAGGAAAAAATAAAAACTGAATAGTTGTCATACTTTAAATGCGAGCTGTGGCATATAAGTCAAGTAATCGTGAAAAAACAATTGCGAATCATTTGTTTTTTTTCGAAACTGCTGCAATAACACAAATAGAAAAAATGATCAGATTAAAAAGAAATAACGATAAAGACTAAGTAGTAAAATTAGTCATTGAAATGCAAATACTGAACGATTACGAAAAACTAATTCAGTATAAAAGTTCACTTGTCCATTTTTACTTTCATTTTGATCAAACTGACATCACTGCTGTCCGCAGCCCGTCATTTGCATAACAATCAAGACAGTTTCGGCCGGTTATAACGGTAAAATCTCAGTTGGCGTCCTTGTAAAACAAAGGAGGCTTGCATAAATGCCTCGACAAACTGAGGGATAGGGGGCGATAATTAATGCAAAACAGAAGATCGGCCAAATATTTGGCGGAATATTGCAAAATTTGTAGTAAACACCGTAATCGCTTTCATGGCGAGTGCCGAAAATTGTTGCACAATGAGGAGGTTGCAAATTCGTCAGATTGGAAAGGCGAAGAGAAAATATTCGGCAATGGCTCGAATGCATTAGAGATCCAGTGATGTTTCACTTTCTTAAAATAGCAAGTTTTAAGGTTCAAAATAAGGTATTACTGGACATCACTTTTCGATTAAAAAAAACCGCTGCAAATTGAATCCAACATCCAATTGTAAAAACGATATTTACGTTTTTAATTGTTATACTATACGATTAGTAATCAGGTTTTGAGCATTTTTTCTTTCCACACATTTTTTTCTAAGACAAACAGTCCTTGTGATATTAGCAAGAATATATAAATTTTAAAATCGTTTTTTCCAAATAACTCGAAAATTATTAACTTAACAAAAAAATACAAGAGCGCTTTCTGAGCAGAAATTTGATTTTCTATATAATACCAAAATTAAAAAAAAATCGTACGAGCAGGGTCCAAAATAGGTTGTTTGGAAATATTTCGAAAATGTCAAAATTTTGGATCAATTTTCTAAGACACTTTTTGTGAGAAATTTTATTACCTATCAAATGGCATTTTCATTTTTTGAATATATTGAATATATTCGGAGATATTTAGGAAAAACCGTTTTCTTTAAGTGACGCTTTCTTGCTAATATACAGTTACTGCACCGAAAATTTATAAGAGCGAATAATGCTCGCAGTTATACTACTAATCACATACTATAACGAAAAAAATATAAAAAAATGAAAATTTGCAAAAAGGGTAGTTACCCCCCCAATTTCGCCCCCTTGCCGATATCTTACTTACCCAACAAACAATAGGTCGCTTTGGGTAGTTGAGATTTATACGTTTGCCAAATTTCAAGTTCATATATTAAGTCTTTCGAAAGTTATCGTGTCCACAAACAAAACCACAGACACTCACACAGACAAGAAATTTTTTTTGCTCAAATTTTGTTTTTTTTGCGTTTTCGGCCATTTTGAAGCCAATGAGTAAATAAAAATTTTTGAAAATTTTTTTCGCGGTACAATACTTCCCATCCGTTGGATGTGGAAGTAAAATTTATGTACTAATACATATACTTAAATAACATAATACGTACGTCATGATAAAACAACAAGAACACGACATTTGAGTATTAATTAATGACCGAATTAACATTCTTAATAACATCTAATTGACTGGTGAACTTAACTTAGGCAGTAGTTTTCTATAAAGTAATATCCCCATACATGAAGGACAGATTCTGTTTTATTTGCTTTACTTTTTGGACAAGCAATTCATTCTGATGACTTGCTATATGTTTATCAATATATTTGTGCATAGTATATATTTTTCTGTAATTTAGCGGTTTCAATTCCGTAACTATGTATATGTTTACATCGTTAATTACCTTTCAGTTATGTTCTTAAAACAAATTTAATTATTTACGGACCCTAAAAGTCAGGGTTGTCTTCCAGAATACACACGCATACTAACATGTTCACTAAATTATATCAAAAAACTTAAAAAATTAAAATACTTATCTCTGAATTCCCTATTTTTTCTAATTGGTATAAATTATTTTTAATAGAAGTATTAAACAATGATAGCGGCTTACGCCATGAATCTTCAAGGCGAGCTTTAAAGTAACTTTATGCTGAAAGCTAATCAATTGTCAATTTTAAAAGCAGTGGTTATTGTTTTACTAATTCACACATTCACGCACATTGCGTACGTACACCTAAATGCCTTGTATTTTTTCAATTCATTTGGGTCATTGCGTCTACAACTAATATAAAAAAGCCCTCAAAAATTTGTATCTTTTAAATAACATAATAAGGGCAAATTAAAAAATTACTATAGTAGTAAAAAGTTTGTTGCGTAAGGCAAGCAACCTAAACATAATATAAAGAAAGATTATAACTGCAAGCTGCAACATTTAAAGCAAAAAAAAAACAAGCACAGATGAGAAAATGAGCTGTACAACATTTACAAAAGAAGAGGTGGATCTTTAACTAGGAATAAATTTCTGCACTATTTCTGCACAAAAAATAAAATGCAAAAGCTCAGTTTAATAATAAAGATGCAGCACCTGTGCCTGATAAATGAGGGGTATAAAAATTGAGATGCAAAGGCTCTAACTCTGTATATGTTGGTAGAATATTTAGAAATTTTAGTATAAGAATAAAAGAGCATTTAAGATTTTGGCGACTGCAACAAAATTATTCATTATTCGCAAACCATTTTTTAGATACAGGGCACAGTTAGGAAATCAATAGTAATGTTGATATTTTACATATTCAACAAAAGAGCCATTAGACAATTCAGAAATAATTAGATTATACAAATGCCCTGATGAAATAACTCTAAATTCCCAAATAAATTTCGAACTGACATCGTTAATAAACAGTCTTTTTTTAAAGTTTAGCGTTCAGGTGACAATTAAAAATTTGTTTTTTTTTCGTATGTATATATGCTTTAGTTTTGTAGCCCAGTCCGATGATAAAGTACATTGAACCTCGAAACCCTTGACCGAATAAATAAAGAAATTTGGAGTAAAAAGAAATACTGTTTCAGTTACTGTAATTTTTATACTATTTTAAAAAATGCGTTGCATAATATCTAATTAATAATGGCTCTGTAGAAAACAAAAAATAAGTAGGAACAATTTACCTTGTTTGGTAATGCCATTCGCACTGAAGGGAAACAGTGATATAATAACACAAAAGTTTAAATGTATCCGTAGTGCAATTATCTTGTTTGCGTTTCCCCTTTCTAGTTACTTTACTCTCGTCGAATGGCCTGAATCCTGTAAGTTTGTAAAGTTCTGCAACGGCTAACACTGTAATAATAACTACTATCCTTCCTTTTCTCTTTTATTCCAAGCTTATATGATACTACATCCAAACTCCCAAATACCCATGAAATGCCATTAAACTGCGTGCATCCGTGCTCAATAACATTTTATCGTACGCGAAAATCGTCGTCCAAATAATGGTCCATAACTCGGGCGATTGAAGAGAGATTATAAAGTAAAAAATTCTGTATAACTGGGTCAGGGGCGGCGCAACAGTAAAAAAGACTGCCGTTTCCCTCGCTAATGGCAGTCCATATAAAAATTGAGGAGATAAAATTAAGTGGTAGGATCGCAGCAGCTTGGCTGCTTGCCCGATTTTAGAGATGGGATGGGATGTTTTTGACCGTTCGGTTAAATGATCTGTTTTATAGCTGATTCGATATAAAGCGAACCGGCTTCGGGGATTTTGGGAGGTACAAAATCGAGAGTTGTTCATTTATTTTTTTATCCATGCTTCCATTGCTTTGTATTGTCAATCCTATAGTAAATCTGTTCCATTTGTTCTCCATTTATTATTAAGCCTATCCTTTTGTTCTCCTTTCCCTATGACCATTGTGTTGTATATTGCTTGTATTTATAAATATTTTACGTTTTGCTAATCCTTCCTCTCATAAATCTATGTATTGAATTTCTCTTTGTTTTCTGCGCAGATGATTAGATCATCTAAAAATGCACATTCTACCAGCTTCACCACTTTTCCAAGTCGAAGAATGCTAAATACATCTCTGCCTATATTTTCAACCATTCAGATATGTTTTCGGAAAGATCGTTGTCACTATAAAATACTGGCAAAAATTATTAATCTGAAGTTTCGATTATGTCTATAATCAGAAAAACTCACCCCGTGTAACAGATTTTTTTATAAATTCATGGCAAAGAATATGTCGCATTTGCGTTCGGGCGAACAAATAATAAATTCAACTAATATTTTGCTTCCACGTCTGAGAAAAAGTATTCCGAAAACATTAATGATACTGGAACTACAAAACTTATATGTAAAAGATGTATGTATCATCATAATCAGTTATTTTACAAATTAATTAACAAGTAACGAAAACACTGAAACTCATTTCTCCGGGCTTTCTACTGCAGTCAAACAGCGTGAATGTTTATGTTTCGCTACGGCGAAAATAAATCCTTGCGTAATAAAATAAATGTGACAAGGTCGTTTCTGAATGGATTTCTAATTAAAGCACTTTAAAACAGCGTGGTACTACAGCGGAATCCCTGACTGCGATTAATAATCAGATTTATCACTGCCTGATTTCTACAAATGCCGAGATTCGCTCCTCTGTTTATTTATAGGTAGAGAAGGTCTTTCCACACTAATTTAAGAAACATAATAAATCAAGCATTATTAATAAGGGGCCGGAAGATCATTTGAAACCAATGAAACGCATTTTCAAAATGGATCTCCGGAAATAAATATATCTTTGGTGATGAACTTATTGGTTCATTCGTATATCCAACATCGTTTAAAATTTTTGAGTTGTCTATTTTTTTGACAAAACAAGTTGCCACGACTACTGGAAGAAGTTCCACTTCTAAGTGATGGTGCTGCTCAACATTTTGGTAGAAATGTCATAAAGTACCTGAATATAGTAACTACCTCCACTTCACTTTTATCTTTGACAGAGCACGATGCTGGGATTATTTAGTTATATTCTGTTTGTATATTGGTATATATTTAGTTTCTTTTATGTACTTAAAAATGCTTAAGGAAAACGGTATATTCTATCGAAGACTGATAAGAAAACGTTATTTGTGTAACAAAATATACCGTTTTTAATGTACAGGATGTCCCATTTTTGTTGTAATTGTAAGGTATCTCGCTAATTACTAATGCTAGAGGATTGTATGTAATTACTTTTTTGTTGTGAGTTGAGCTGTACCATCGACATTTTTATATCGTCTTTTGTTTTAAATATAACATTACTTGCTTTCAATATCTCGCAAAAGCTGCAAGGACATTTTTTTATAGATATTTTTAATCTGAATCCAGTGGCGTACTTAGAATTTTTTTAGGGAGTCACAAACTTGCATATTTTTCATGGAAACCATAGTTGGTTTTGCTATGGTTGATAAAAAACTATTTTTGTGATTGTGCTATAGTGTTTGTGTGTTTAAATGATAGTGTTGTAGGGGTTAAGTACGTTATTTTATATTGCATGCTAATTGTACAGTTTTTCTGTTTGTTGTTTTATGGAGGTGTATATTAGCTTAGTGGGGTAACTGTTACTTTTTAGCATTTTAATTAATTGTATTAGTTGGTGTATTGTATTGTTCAGGATAGTTAGTTTTTGTTTGTGCGGGTGGTTAGACTAATAATTTAGGAATCGTCCTGATGCCGTTGATTTTGAGTACCATTTTGTGATAATTATTTTATTCTTTTTAATCAGTATAAGGTCAATTAGTTAATTCCATTGTTCTTCTCTGTTTCTATGGTAAACTGTAATTTTGGGTGACAGCTATTAACTATATCTAAAATCTCATTCATTTTGTCTTTTGGTATTATTAAAAACAGATCATCTGCATATCTTCGATATAGATTTGTGTAATTTACTTTGTTTGTGACTGTTGATTCAATCTTTTCACTATTAAATGCGTTATGCTGCTTGAGATGGGGGATCCCATTGCTACTGCATTGTTATTGGTATGTCTGTGTAAAGTGAAATTACGTCCAGAGAAATCATTATGGGTTATTTGGAATATAAATAATGTAAATTTTGTTTTTAAATTCAAACAAATATTTAATACAAAATTGGTTTTTAGTTAATACTGTTTAAATATTTTGTTAGATCGTATGTTGGTGTTTGTAGGTATATTATTTGTTATAGGTCTAAAAGGAAAATTGGTTTTGTGCATCTTTGGCTGTCCGTAGATTTTTGGAAGTAATGAGTTATATACTATAAGCCTATATGCTGTTTTTTTCCAGTTTTGTTTCATTGTATTGCTTTTATGTTGTATGACGTTTGTAATGTCATTTTTTATTATATTGTATGTTCATTTGTCGATTAATAGATCCAGCATTTTTTGTTATTTGGCTGTTCTCCTTTATTTTGTTTTTGAAAGCTGTTAAAGTGTACGTTAGTTTGTAGCGTATTGTATTAGTATGTTCTGTTGGGAGGTGTTGTATTTGATTGATTGGAAGAAAATTACATGATTCAGATAATTTAAACACAGAAATCAATAACAATACTGCATTTTCTAACTATACCTATAAATTAATTTCGGTCCACGTATAGTATTATTTAATACAACCTCCTTATAACCAATATTCTATTAAGAGTTAACACATAAAAGGTAAAAAAAATTGACGCTGAGCATTTGACTACATATTTTGTGCCACGATTTCGTAAATTTTTATTTAACGTGAACCACGAAGAAAAATTGTACTGCTTCGGCTACAAAAACATGAATGCTGAACTGAAATAGATTTTTTTACTACACGTTCTGTACCCAAATTATACAATTCCAACGATTTTTACTTGAAGGCCCGCACCTCTTCCTTCCAGGCGTTGACCTTTCCTCCAAAAACCGCTATTCAAACATAATAACGGTACTTCAAAAGCCGAGGTGAAGTACGCCACTGGACATGCGTTCACAATTTCGGCAATTAGCACCTGACGGCTGCCGTTTGAGTTGTTTTTAATAGAAACTAGGCCAGGGTGACCAGCACCATGTGACCAAGTTGGGCCTTGTAGTCGCGTCGATGAGCTTATACCGGATCCAAAACGATGCACTATGTACTCAGTGCGATGTGCCAGAATTTTTTATTTATAAATTAATGTCGTTTGGATGCGTCGGGCAGAAATGACCTTGCAGGAAGAGAGTTAAGTATGCGTAAAGCCATTGCAAAGAAAAAGAGAAAATATTATATACCGCAAAACACTTACAAATCCTCTGGCAAAAAGATGTCTCCTTGTATATGTTGAGCTGGGTAAAATAAAAAAGTCTACCTCTCAAAGAAAACTACCGACCAAACTGAATAATACCATACTGTGCCGGATATCGGTATTTACATTCGTCGATAGTGGAACATTACACTTCATAGAATAAACATTTAGTATGCAGCCTTGACTCAAAAATGCATGAATATCTGCTGCTACGGGATGTTCGTAAACAATAAAGGGTGGCGCATAAAATGATAAAATACACCTTTGTGAATCGACAATGGACACAGCGGATCGGAACAATAGACAAAAAGGAGTACCATTCATACAAACAATTATCTGAAGCCTTGACGATTAGTGTAGAAGGTTCTTGTATAATGTGCTAATGAGGGCGGTAGAAATCAAAAGGTGGCTGATGTGTCGTAATTGTTTCTGATGCCCATAAACGCTTATTCAAATAAACAGTAGTGCACCCAATTTAGTAGTTTGTAACTTTATACCTAGTATTGTAGGGTGAACACAAAAATCAGGAAATACGTCAACCTTATTTTTAGAACGATCATTCTTTAGGAATTGACATTCTTTCTTCTTAATTTGTTGTTCAAATATGCCATCATCAGCAATTTTGTCAAAAAGTAACCTCTTTTTGGAATGGCCTTAAAATTTCATACTCGTACGTCTGCCATTTCATCAAGTACACAAGTTTATGTAAAATTGTTGTCTGCAACGAGGCCTCAAAGTTCTTTTTTAATTCCTACCATTTCGGAATGTTCACTTTTTTAATGTACAATCTGCGAGGGGACAGTATTGGACGATCAACGTGGCTGGTCCCTTCATATTGAATCCTTACGATCTAAACTATCATCCGCCTTATTTTTGTTGAGAAAATTAAAATATACAGTGAACTGACCCTATCATCTTTATATATTTTGCATCAATTAATGGGAATTCATAAAAACAATGATAATATTTTGCACAATTTATACTACAACTATGCCACGAGATTTGTGCACTTATTTGAGCATATAAATTTAGACTTGCTAAATCTCTTAAAAACTCCCATTAATATTGAATTATATAATGTCCTACCAAGTTGCATAAAAAATTGTAATGAAAATAAATCTTAAATGGTTCTTAAAATTCTTATTCAATAACAGAATATTCAATATTTTTCACTTAAATATTTTATGTATTATAACCATGTAACGCGCCGGATTTAAACGGTTCAGTGCCGTGTGTGAACGGGAGATGGCGTTAGGTGTGCGAACTGGAGATGTTGTTGAACTGGCAAGCGAGAGAGGGCGTTAGAGGCCGGGGGGAGACGCGACGGTGACGTGAACAAGGGGGCGGCGGGCTGAAAAAAGATCAGCAGCTGCATATGCAGCTTCCTGGTAAGAAGTTGCAGAAAAGTGAAGAGTACCTGTGTACCGAGTGGTTAAAAGTGATCAGAGCTGAGGGGAACTCATAATCCGAAAAACATCGGAGGATTCAACGTTTTGATTCCTTCGTCAAGGCCGGCGTCATCAACCATCCCCGCTCTCCTCGCGCACCGATACATGCACCTTTACGAACCACCAAGTAAATCCGTGGGACTGGCGAAAAGGGACTATTTAACAAGGTCAGATAGACATTTATATTCAATGACCTTGGTAATTATTTACTACAGCGTCCCATCACCTATCGAGCTCAAATTGTGCGTACCTCTAGAAAGTGGCCTCCTGAACATGAATATGAAATCCGTTTCTTGCGGTCGCGCCTAGTTTTCAAGAAATAAATATTTCAATTTGGAACTACTTTACGAGGCGGAGTGTTTTCTCTTATGCCGCGCAGTGCCGCATGCTCCTTAACGTCCGGTTGTCCTACGCGAGTGCATTTTCAAGCAGATTTAGAAGTTGTTTTTTTACTGAGCGATTTTTGAGGCATTTAGGCCGTGTGGCCGTGTTTTTGGCGACACTCGGTGTTCTTCGTATACTGTGATGAAGTGTCGCATACTCCTTATCGGCCGGACGTCCTACGCGTAGGACGACCAAACTTTAAGGAGCATGCGACACCGGGCGGCATACGGGACAACACTCCGCGTCGTAAAGTAGTTGCAAATTGAAATATTAATTTCTTGAAAACTAGCCGCGACCGCAAGAAATGGATTTCATATTCGTGTTCAGGAGGCCACTTTCTATGGGTACGCACAATTTGAACTCGATAGGTGATGGGACGCTATAGTAAATAATTACCATGACTTTTGGCATCAGTACTTTGTATTGCATCGCGTTTCGCGTATTCCATTGTGTTTCTTCTTTCTTTTTTTTGCATTGCATATTGTAATAGTGTTAAGTTAAAAGGCTGCTTTAATTTTTTTTCTCTGACGCACTCAATTTTCAATAAACCCTATCATGCTCTAAAAACAATGCCGTTTATTTAACAAAGAATACGGCAGATTACAACCATAATTGTACGTAGTACTTCTGTTCTGATTTACATGTTGTTTGCTGCATTTTTGTATTTTTTTATAAAATGTAATCAAATAAATCAATCTATCTATCTGGAAAGATTTCAAAATGAAAATAGGCATATCATCTGTTTGGAAGAAGGATAGTTGACACTCACTAACTAGAACGTATCAAAAGATGGAATGATTCCTGCATCATTTCTCTACCAGGAAACACCCCATCGAGGGAAGAAAACTTTATCACTACTTACGCAGGATCTTACAATGCATTTTTGTTATCAGGCAAAAATAAAAAAATGTATAAAGTTTGTATTTCTTCTAGTTCCCATTTGTTGATTTTAATTAATTTTGTTAATCTTTAGAAACGAAATGATTATTGGCCTTAATTAAATTACGCAGAAAAATATTCAGCTCACCGTATAAATCAGAAAAATCATATCATTCGATTTGCAAGCAAAGAATTGTTTCGAAATAGAGTCGCACTTCATGTGACTCCCAAAGAAGACACTTTCTACCCTCTACTTTTTACTCTACGTTCCTTACTCCCCTTTGCATTAAGAACACCATTGCTCTTACAATACTAATCGCACTTTAATAGCGCATTTCCCCCTGCTTCCGACCACCTCCTCATTTCCATTTATCTACTTAACCTAATTACCCATATTCGAGGCGTTCCAGAGAGCAACCCCTAATTTTATGCATTCGTGTCATTGCCACAGATTAACGATGCTGAATCGACCCGGGGCTCGTTTTGATAAATCTCGACGGGGCTATCGCTTCCGCAAATCACCACGAGAGCGCTGCACGACAGGTAAGTGGGCTACGTTGCCAGTGGTTCGCTAATGTTCGGTTTTATGTTAAAGAAAATGTGCAACAAGACGAGCAACTCATGCCCTAATTTTTTAATCGGACCATTCAACTGTAGCAAGGCTGTTACAGCTGATAGCAAAGCCACGAATTGTTGGTTTCCACGGTGATAAGTACTGACACATTCTGGAATGAACTGCACCTAAGAAATAATAATAATAAATACGTTAACTAGCTTACATACATTCTAATGAACTTTACATGAAGATGCCTCACTTCATGATTGTTAGTAAAAAATTATTGATGATTATTAATGAAAAATTAATCAATTGAAACATTATATAACAATTTATAACGTAATATAATGAAGTAGAAGCAGAGGAGAACACTAGTCTATTAAAGGAAGATACAATTGTCATCTAATGGAGAACACGTGCTTTAAAGTACAGTGAAGAGCAAGAAGAAGCCAGAAAGCCTTACCGAGGAAAATGCGTGAATCTTATTTTTCGTCTTACTTTACCCTAAATAGTACATATGTTTTCGAAAATAAGAATTACTTGTAAAAAAAGTGTCGAAGTGAATCGTGAGATTATTTATAAAAAAAAACATGCAAAATTTAGCAAGACTTAGGTGACAAGCAAAAAGTGTATTATGGACAGAATTTGTTCTTATGCATTAAAGCATTAATAATTAAACACACCTGCTCTTAAATCACGCGGAATGCTTTTGCTCTCACTTTTACAATTGTAATCTTTTATTCCAGGTTTTTCGTTGAAATACCCTGTCAGACAGGAAAGCACTCAAAACTATCCTACAGTCCGTATAAAAGGAATTGCATATGGATGAAATGATTGAAAGCAATCTCCGTAAAAAAAAATCTGAAGCAGCGTAGGGAAAAGTAGAACTAAGAGAAAAAACGACGAAAAACTGACTGAGGAAAATGAAGGAAAACAGCATTTAATATTTAAAAATAGTATCTGCAGTTGGCTCTTTTGTTTAAGCAATTAAATCAATAAGCGCGATAAATTTTTATGAGCAATGAAACCATTGTTGAATCTATCCCAGAAAGCTTTGATTTTGGCTTTAAGTTAAGTTTTTGTTTAATGACCAGTTGCTAGTTGACTGGATTTGTTAAGTAAAACAGGTGTTAAATAGATCAATTGATAATAACTGATACAGAAAACACAAGAATTACATTCAACAGAATGGTTGTCGATGGATTAAAATTATAGATAAGGTTATAGATTTTACAGTAGCTCTAAGCTCAGTTTATTTAGTCACTTTTATTACCGAGGTCAGGTTTAGATTGATTTTTAGTAATTGTTATTATTTTCGCGACTTATTCCTGTTAAATCTAGAACTAATGGCATGATTGTCGCGTTAGTGATTTCTGTTTTAAACCAAGTAAGCATTTTATTCAAAACCATGATAAAAGTGAAGCGTTTTATCCGAAATCGTGATTCTAGTGTAGCAAAGAACTTAAAATTAAAATGTAATAAGGAAAAGCTCATTACCTGGAAAACAGACAAGGCTAATATCATAGTAGTTTTTAGTTCGAATGAATACAATAGTACCATACTCAGATACACATATTATGAAAATCCCACCTTAATTTAAAAAAAAAGCAGGCAGTTCTTCGGATATTTGGGCAGAAAGCTTCTGGATGCAAAGTGGTTTCTTCTGCTACAACAAGTGCTTGTTAGAAATAATGGTGCTATCCGTTCGATAACTGAAAAGCAGAATATTTGATGTTCAGCAACTGACAAAGTAGAAGGAAGAAGGGTTAAGAAAATTTACTCTCTAGTTATGTCGCTTATCGTGTTCTGTTTCCTCTTGTTAATAAGCGCTATCAGCGTGAAGTTGGCATCGTAAAGCTGACTGTATAAGAGAAACGAAATAATCAAGCCTTGCAACCGCCAAAAACACTTACACAAAATTTAGAAGCGATTACCAAATTGAGTTTAATTGACAATTATGAAGAAACTTATAGATGGTTTCTATAAATGATTCATGCATCCAGGGCGCTTATGGAAATTGTCGATTCAATCAATTTGCCGCCTCTCAGGAAGGTGACGTATACTTATCATCGGTTAATTATTGAATTATTTGATATATTTTAATATGAGAAAACGCCTAGGAATGGTATCTCAACTAATTCTGTAGTGTTTTGTGGGATAATTGCAGAAAGCTCACATTTTGGAGCCGTGGTGTGACATTAATCTTCGAAGGTTGCTACTATCGCCGTGCATATTGTAGCTTGGCAGCAGTTACAAAGAGGCGGCACAAAGAATTCAGATATCAACTCCGCCCGCGTTGCATGAATCATTTATAGAAACCCTGTAGATCTGCTCAATTTGTTAAAAAAATTGCGCTCGCATAATATCTCTGAACAATGCTATTTTTAATTGTGGATTTCTTTGGACTTCAATTTTCGATTATTTGCTCCACTTTAATAAACAAAAATAATAACTTAATTGCAATTAATCTGGCAGCGCTGGAAAATGGACTGCACGTCAGGAAGAACAGGGTGCATGCCCCAGTGACCCACTTCCGCCACGTGTGACGTCCGCACCGACCCCGGCGGATTTCAGCCAGCCGCCCCCGGACTTCGGGGCTAGGAAAATCGCCCGAGCAGAAAAGACGATCATTATCTGACAAGAGCGAGTTTGTAACTGGAGACTGAAGGCTCATTTTGGTTGGCAACTCCGAGCACAAAACGTCGAGCGGCAATTTCGATAAGAGGTAAAATTAGAGAAAATAAGTCTGGTTCGCTGAAGAGTTAGCATATCATCTGAGTAATGGTTGATAGATGTAATTTTGGTCGACTTGGACGATGTTCGTAGCCATGAAATTAATACATTCCACAACGTTAATAAAAAACAGAATTCCAGAATAGTCGTTATCCCAACTTAAATTTTCACCCCTTAAAATTTCAGATTTTGTCTAAATTCACAAAAAAACTGCGTTCCTCTACCATTCAGAGACACCCCTTCGAAAAATTCAAATAACAAGAGGAGTCGAATGAGACATCATCACTTAAAGTTGCGTTCTTTGTCTATATGCAGTCATTTTTTTTCAAATCTGAATGTGCTTGATTTTCCGAACAATGGGCAATGTGGAGAAGTCTTATCGAATGCCCAGCTAGGGCGTCGGATGTAACCTCTTTATATTTTTTTGTGGGGTCACTCAAATTCTAAGGTTTTTGCTTCACCACCGCAATCTTCTCGGGTGTTTCGAGAAAGAATTGTTGCAGAATGCAATAGGAAATGTTGCAAAACTTTAGACGAGTTTTTGCAAATAGATTACACTACTGTATGAAACTTGGATATGGTCATTTTGAGCAGTAAAAAAATTGAATTGTTTTCTGTTGAAAAAAACGTACTTGTATAGATACTGAAAGGGGGTACAGGAGAACTCGGCACTAAGCGTAATCCCCTATAAAATAAAGAGGCCATCTTCAGGTAATTTTGAAGCAACCCTTCAGACATAAGTGAYCTGGTCACTAGCCATCCCCAGGCATAGATTTATGGCAGCCAGCGCTTAATTATCGTATTGCCGAAATATTACACAACCTGCACGGTGAAGAAACCAATCAAATTATTCTATGTATATAACGAATGGACCATATGTTAACGGTAGCTTCCTTGGGTCAAAATAAGACAAAATAAACCAATTTACCTTATAGCAAACGAAGTTGAAGGGCAACTACCCTACAAAATCGTTTTGAACAAATGTTTGCTGAATATTGCAAAGGAAATAGTAAAAAAGCTAAAATTACACCAGTTCAGTAAAAAATATAGAAAACTTTATTAACACATAAAAATGTTTTTTTTTTGTTTTAAATTTAGTTTCGTCAACTTTACTGCAGAGTTTGCTTGAAAGTAGTTATGAATGATTGCCAACAGTGATGCTTGATGGTGGATTAACTGGTCGGCTGCGKCATGGGAAAATAACCTGGCCACGCAAATGATTCCGATTTGTTTTGAGACAAGGAAGCTACCGT
This sequence comes from Rhyzopertha dominica, assembly GCA_025024175.1. NCBI lineage: Eukaryota > Metazoa > Arthropoda > Insecta > Coleoptera > Bostrichidae > Rhyzopertha > Rhyzopertha dominica. Next base: position 4,843,164 of record QCXZ01000003.1, on the reverse strand, counting down.
TAACCGGACACCTTGTATACCTACCTACGCAAATGAACATTTTATCATTTCGGTTGGCACTATACAGTAGGACAGATGTATGGAACAGAACCAGCGTGAACATGAAATGCTAGTTGTAAAAAATTATAAATTTAAAGTGCTGAAAAGTGAACGGATATTGTGGACCTGCAGTGATCAGAGAATAAAAATTTTATTTGTTTCAAATATGTTGTGCTTCGGATGGACATATCAATAACTTGCAGAGCTGAAGCGAAAGTTTATCAGGAAAAGATTGGCAGTTTTATGAGTACATTTTTATGTGCATTATTTACTACATTTACACAGGTTATTGTTTTTTTACTTATGTCTCAAACTTGAGTTTTTTTTCTACATAGAACGATATAAAAATTGAGTAATGATTTACTTAAAGAAATAAATGAGCTGTTTTAAAAACGAACTTTAATGCGATGTATGCAAGGCTTCAAAAATCAAAGATTCCTCACGATGACACACCTTTAATATAAGGTAAAGTAGAAAATTATTGTATATTATCAGTAAAGGTATTTAAAAGTGGTGCTCAGATGGGCTGTCTCAAAAGTGCCCAGTTCACCGGTCGTTCGCTCATGTCCAGTGCCGATTTGGCCCGTCTTAAACTGTAACTAAATTTCTAGGGGATTATTTGGTAACGAGTTGGCGTCCGTCCAATGAAAGTAGCTTCAAAATGATGTATCACTCGGCCCTTATTTAGTTTATATTTTCTCAATGCAGCTCATTATGTTAATGTTGCATTTCCTAAGCTGCTAGACTGATGCAGCATCTTAACATTTTTTTAATTAAGAAGCTTTCAATTTAAGACCGATCTATTAATTTGTAATCTTAATTCATGACGGCTACAATTATTATTAAGATACAATAGCTACTTATGCAACTCTTGTACAAATAAGTCACTCACCAGATTATCAATGAGTAGATTCTGCACTGCTATCAAGCACTTACCTGCAAAAAAAGAAAAAAAAATAGTACATATTCCAAAACTGTATTAAATATGTATAAATGTCTAAAAATATAACGATAAATACGGCTCATTAGAATAAATTATATAAAAAACACGTGTTACAACAGCTTATTGGGCATTGCAACACGCGTCAATGCGTCGTATCACAATGAGTGTGTTTGCAACACTTGTTATTTAATATACTATTATKGTATATAAATAAATTTTCAAACGTGACATTTTCGAAATTTAGGTAATTTTTAATTGCTGCAAAATACATTTTTATTGTTAATTTCATGTTGTTGCCGGAATCAAAGAACATTAGATATATAAAACGCTTTGGGCAACTGCTAGTACAATTTACAAGCCTAATAAACAAATTTAATAATGTTAATTTAAACATATACCTGTAGCATGGGGTCCATACCAGTTGCAAATGCGTACAATACTTTCTGGGTATTGTTAAGTAAATTTTAACACTTCTGCAAAAGGTTAGATATTTTTGTAAATAATTTATTACTAAGAATATTATTCTTTTATAATATTTGATTTTGCCGCTTACGAGGGATTTAGCAAATTTAATATTTTGCTGAAAACCATCAATCAAACAAAGCCCCGAGTTTGCTAAATGTTTGTAATTTTTTATGCAAAACGGCAATAAGCTTTGCAAATTCCTTTATTTAAGCGATTTCCGAATCTTGGAGGGCTTAGCAAAATGAGTTTAGTTATGTTGAAAACAAAATTTACCTATACAAAAAAGTGGGAATTATTATTAATTTATCGACTTGTTATGTCTATTTTCTATTTCCACTGTCTATATGGTGAAGTTTTGGCAAGCCATGGTAATTACTCAAAAAACACAAAGAAAAAGGGACAGTTGAATCGCCTTTTCAAAATGGAACAGAACCATATATAAGGAAGAGGAACATGATAAAGGACTTTGTCAGTAGATTAGTCGACCCTTCTTTTAAAAATGTTTACTGCAAGTAAGCTGAAATTTTAAATAACCAAATACAAGTTTTTTTAATTACGAAAGCGAATTTGAATGGTTTAATTAGATAAATTAATAATGTGAAGTTATAAAACATAAAGAAATGTGCAAATTTTTATAAGGGAATGAAGTTCCCAATCATGAGCACGTTTTCCTTGTCATGGCAAATAAAAAAAAAGGTACTATGACCACAATCATATTTTCGAGCACTACTATCTCATATATTAAATTTTTCGAACAGAAAATATTAATCTTATACAAAAAAAAAACTCAAACTGACGACCAATCTACATATTATACGAATTCCTCTACGTAGTGAAAACTCCTTACTGCAGTTGCTATTATTATACAAATCCCAAAATCCGCGTAACGTGCTGCGAAAACTCTATTATCCCTACAATGCTTTCCGCGAAACATCTAAATGGAAGCTCCTACATCACGCTTTTCCAGAGCATTGCCGAGAGATGATGACGCGCGGAATAATTTCTTCTCGACGCTATAAGCCGTTAATTAGTATTCAAGCAGCGCACTCTTTGTTAAAATGTTTTTATCTGTGGATGCTGGATCGGTTTCCGCATACGAAGCCCAAGGTGAACCGCCACGGGTTTTAGGTGAACGCTTGTACCACCTCGAATGAAGTGCGATAGAGAAATTGTTGCAATGGCGATGCGTGATTAAAGAACCGCTGTAAATTGAATCAATACTTCCACATCCAATTATCAAAATAACAATTACTTTTTTATTTCTTATACTATACGATTAGTAATCACGTTTTGAGCATTTTTTCTTTCTACACATTTTTTCTAAGACAAACAGTCCTCGTGACAGCAAAAATACAGAAATTTTTAAAATCTGCTTTTTCCAAATAACTCGAAAAGTATTAACTTAACAAAAAAATTACAAGAGTGCTTTCCGATCAGATTTCCTATATAATACCAAAATTTATATTAAAAAAATCGTACAAACAGGGACCAAAATAGGTTTTTTGGAAATATTTCGAAAAGGTCAAAACATTGTATAAATTTTCTAATACACTTTTTGTGACAAATTTCATTTCCTATCTGATAGTATTTTCATTTTTTGAATATAGTAAATATTACCGGAGATATTTAGGAAAAAACTGTTTTCTTTATGTGACGCTTTTTTGCTAATATCTTCTAAACAATTTGCTGCACCGAAAATTTATAAGGGCGAATAATACTCGCAGTTATACTACTAATCKCATACTAAAACGAAAAAAAAATTTGCAAAATTTCACCCCCTTCCCGATACCCTACTTACCCCAAAAACAATAGGTCGATTTGGGTAGTTGAGATCTATACGTTTGCCAAATTTCAAGGTTCATATATTAAGTCTTTTGAACCACAGACACACAGGCTAGAAATTTTTTTTTACGTTTTCGACCATTTAAAGCAAATGAGCAAATAAAAAATTTTGAAAATTTTTTTCGCGATACAATAATTCCCATCCGTTGGATGTGGAAGTAATTTACTTCGTGAGATGTAGAAAAAAAAATAACAACAAATCCAAATCTACAAAAGGTGCTGCACATAACTAGAACTGGGCGTATCGAAAGCATTCAAAAGTATCTGAAGTACCGAAAATATCAAATATATTGAAAATATCGAAGTAATTTAATAGTTTAAAAGTATGTGAAGCATGATAGGTATTGCAGCATCCAAAAAACTGGCGTCAACAGTAACGAAAATGATAAACAGTAAAAAATACAAAATTGGAAAAGTACGTATCAAAAAAAATAGCAGCTGAATAAATAACTTAAAGTATAAGAAGAATCGAAATTACTACAGTATTCAGCGGCACCGAAAGTGATAAATAATCTGCTTTATTTTGTAACCGGTTTGCTGAATACTTAGGTATGATCTTACTCGGATGGAAAATAGCGAGGAGATGTTTTATTATCACGTTCCAAAATAAATTCACGACCACATAAATACTGATGGAATTTCTTTTATACCAAATACGATAGCGTACGCTTTTCTTTCAATGTGACTCCATTATTTTATCGGGTCAAAAAGTGTTAACATGGGCGCTGTTTACACTATTCATTCCAATTCCAAGCAATTTCCTTTTTTAACAATTTATGCAATGGCTCTAAAATTGTAGATAAATTTGGCACAAATTTTCGATAATAATTAATTAGCTCCAACAGTGACTTAAGTTCTGTGACACTTTTTCAGCAGAAGTATTTACCCCATCTTTATCAATAACAAACCCTATATACTTAACTTGTTCTTGAAAAAATTACATTTTCCCAGCGATATTCTGAGACCTGCATCCTGCAATCACAGACTATGTTTTTGCTACAAATTAAAACTTGTATGTTTGACTCAGTTTTGTTTTATTTTTCCACTGAAAATTGTCAACAGCACACGTTATTTTGTGGATCTCTTAAAAACAGTACAATTGCAAAAAAAATGCAACGTAAAACATTACATATCCATCCTCATATTGTAAATGAAAGTCAGTATTGCACAAATCACCTAAAAAATGCGAATCACATTTATTATAAAAAAATCAATGAACTTCTTTCTATTCAAGTTGAATGCACTTCGTTTCTAAGACTTAAAACGCGAACATTCTGGTAACCCAGACAGAAAGTGTTTGCCCCTCTTTGTACATACAGACGTACGCTGGCAAATTACCCAGAATTGCAGTTTTTATAGCCCGTAATTGCAAGCTCAAAGGTTAATGTAACTCATAACAGCACGGCTACCACTTTCAATAATTTATAGCTCGTTGGAAGGCAAATATTTTACTGTAAGATGCACGAGGTCTAGCCCAGGTGTAAGGCAATGGTGATGAAACAAAGGAAGTGCAGAACGATGTTGCCAACTATTTTTAATATCTTTTAAACGAAAAAGACAGGTTTGCAGTCCTCGGTCAATAATCTTTAATCTGACAGGTTATGTCTGATTCTATAGTTTAATCTGAAAAGTATATAACAAAAAAATACATTGAAATTCATGAAATAAAGTAACACAAAAAACTATGAGAATCTAACTGCATTTTCTGAAGGAGTTCTTTCATTATTAATGAAAATTACCTGATCCAAAAAGAATATTCTTACATTAACTTTCGTGCAAGTATACAGAATATAGGTGCATTTATGTATTTCATTAAGATTAAGTATTAATTAAATTTTCAATATTGCGGATCAATGGATAATTAAAGCTTATGTACAGTTGTTTATCATCAGTAAATAGGTGTATTCTGCATCTGTTCCAACTTCTTTGAAATCTACAATTAAATAAGTAGGTAATTCTTCAACAAACTGAATTCAGTGTTAAAGTTGCTAAACACTTTATTTCAATCTAATTAAAAGCTCTAATTAAGCCCAGCAAAGTTAAAAATGTTAGCTTTATATGTTCGCATTTGAAATAATCTCATCCCTAACTGATAAAATAATAGGTTAGCTAATGTACTGTATCCCTTGAGAAATCCAGATTACGTAGAGTGTACACATAATCATTCAGTTCTTTATAAAATCCTGTATCTGACATTATAGCAGAAAATTAAATATTTATGTATTTTAAGTCGCTAAAATTATTGAGGAGAGATTTTTTCAATGTTGATGAGTTCGAAATATTAAAAGACAATGGTTGATTAGCAAAATAAAACAACAATTTCGAGAAAACCGTGTTGATAAACAATTTGGCCTCATATCTCATATCCTTTGTCTACATTATTAAAGCCATTAAGAAAAAGTCAATTCTGGAAAAATCTAAAAATAAGGTTGAGTATTCGAGGATTAAAAGTACGATGTATATGGGTCTAAAACATGATTCGTAAAATATATTTGATCACACTGTGTAACATCTTTTTCTTGCGTTTATAGGTAATCGAAAAAATAGAAAAACAGAAACTGACTATAAAAAACGTTTTTTTTATTAATTTCGCGCTGCGCAAAATTTGCAGAACGCTATCGAAAAAACAACAGATCTGGTGACACTGTTCCCGAGTTGAACGACTTTGGTGGGCATTTCAGTATACTTTGCACATCGAGTATGTTGCCTTGAAACCAAAAATAACATCGGTTGTAAAATGTACATTCGGAGAGACGTGTTGTACGCTTTTGTTTGATTTGTCAGCAAACGCGTGCCAAAATAACAACTATGTCGATGTAGTAAACAACGAAAAAAAAAACTGGACCGCCCCGGAAATGAAAAAAAATGTTTGCGAATGCTTGGCGTAGTTATTTATTGTATCGTCGGTTTATATGTTTATTATTGGGAATGTAAAGGTTTGTTAACGTCTATTATTAAAACAAGTTGTATAAAATTGTCAAAAATACAGCCGGCACTGTTCAGCAAATAAAGGAAGTATTGGCATTGACAGTAGTAAACTTCAAATTTTAAAAAGTCAGATAGCAAGCAATTAATTCTGTTTACAACCCAATTAAAATAATTGGTTATAGTGATGTAATATATCGTAGCTTAACGTCATGCTGTTGTTTCGTCAATGTCAACTAATCACAAATATTCGTTGGTATACGTCAAACCGCTAAAGAGAATACGTCTTCGGGACTGTATTTAGTATTCTGAGCATGAAATAAACATAATATAGACTTATGTAAAGGCTTTCGAGGCTCCATTGTAAAAATGTTATAAGCCCAATATGATCCTATGTAAAATAAAAAAAGAAAATGGTTCCAAAAAATTAGATGATTGAAAAAAATGAAGACTTGATTTAGGACATAAAAAAGCTTGAAGAATACCTGTAACTTCTGTCAATTCATTTGACATATGTAATAAATCACATCGACCATTAAACATGATTAACAATTCCGCTTCTACGTTGCATTTCCCACTAATTGCCATTACACAAGCGATATTAGTATTAAACTTGGCGGTCGTATCAAAAAACGAACTACGATTAAAATCGGTCGTTTTTATACGATCGTACGGCAGGAAAACACAAGCCCCAATTAATTACGTTGATTTCTTACGAGCATAGCGTTTCGACACAAAACTGGCAGAAGCATAAAAAATGAGCTTTCGGAACAGAAACGTCTCCCTTGCCACGCGCGTATCAATCACTTTCACAGCTCGCACGCTAGCCGATGCATTTTTCAGTCGGATTTCCCTTCTGAACCAAATTCAAAGGGAATTCTTTAATGTCCAGCCTGACCCAGATTCGACCGTAAATGATGAATCCGTTTATGTTCGGGCAGTTCATCAAATAAAACTTCGGTTTCGATATCTGTTGATTCCCCTGGCGCATTAGGAGAGTGGTTCTTTATTTTCATTCTCTTTTGTACACGATTGAACGCGAATCTTTCTTGCTCGCTTGTTGGGGAAGTGAATTGACCCAAATTGAAAATTATGGAAATGTCCTGAAATATTCAGATCTGAACACTATGCTGTAAAATGTAATTAAAACTTCTTAGGCTAACATTTTACCTTTCTTAAAACTAAAAAATTTTCTAGTAAAATAGATCGAGATTAATATATATAATTGATGCGCAAAACTAATCGTCCGTACAAAAATATATTGGAGAAGAACCAAAAGCTTACTAAATTCTAAAAGTGAAATGCTGGCTTGTATCCCTCCCAAGGTTTAGTTTTGTTTGAAAATCTATAATTCTACTGGTTTTTCAAAAAAAAGAACTCGCATTTTATGAAATTACCTATGGAGATGTTTACCTGCAGAATTAGAAGATGTTGCGCATTGATTTATAATGATTTTAGTGCTGCTTTTGATAAGTCACAAATTTGAGGACTGTGTGCGACTGATACGATAAATTTAAATTCCAGTTTCTGCAATCACTGAAAAGAACATAGCTTCACATGCAGAATTCTTCATTGTACTTTAGGGATTGGAATGATATCAATCAAAAATTGCATCATCGCCATGTTGTCGTTCGATCCACCGTAACTCAATATTTTGGCGACATTAATTTGGTACTTCAAATAGAGAAATGAAGGTTGTAAGCCAAGAAATATTTGCTAAGAAAACCTGTACCGACTCATAATTAATAAATATTTAATTCATAAGGTAAATTTGGGTGATTTACATATGTAGATACTAAAAATATGAGCAGGTGCTAAAACTTTTTTTTCATTTCAGGTAGAAATAATTGAAAATATCCCTAGCAATATAGGGGGAAAGGGTTATACAATATGACCACTCAGGACATCAAATATATGTACCTACACAAGGGGGGTAGTTAATTTGACCCTTCTAAATTCATTTAAAACTCAGTTTCGACCTGGCATCCCATTCAAGGGAGTAGCAGAACCTTCCTGGCGCCCCTGGGGGTCCCACGCGCGATCTGAGTTCAGATTCTTAAAAAGCAGATCAAATTACGTACCAAATTTCATTGACCTAGAACAATCTGTTTAGAACTGCCGATGATTTCAGTTTCAAGGGCGAAAGCTATTGTGCGTATTTTGAGCTAAAAAGGCCGATTATGCCGTCAGATTTGAGATTAGACGACAACTGAGGGCGTCAGGGCCGTATTTATATTAGGCCGTATTCTTTGGGCGCGAAAAAAATCCGTAAAAGAATAACGCGTCGAGATATGACGATGAGGTCTTCAGCAATCGTTAGAGCGACACGAATTCTATAAGTGTGTAGAATTTTAAGGATCATAAGACATCTGTCGGGCTAAAATTCACTATTTCCGGTTACTGTTATATATTTTCTGAACCAGCACATCGGAAGGTATCTGCCTGATTTTTTTGCAGATTTTGCAAAAAAATCTATATTTTTTGCGACCATATGTATGTACACATCCACCCACATCTATTACACCTCCTACAAAATCAAGACTTCACGCGAATCCACACTTATTTAGACAGAGAACCCCATGAATTACTTTTTACACATCCAGAGTTTCATAGACTTCACAGACTCCCTCTTTACTACTTTTTGCACATGTAAAATAATAATAGATCATAGACAAAGGTAATGCACAAACATTTTTTCGAAATATATGTCTAAGTATGCCAAAAAAGAGAAATCCTAAACGTACATAACATAATAAACAAATGTAAAGAAAAAGAATGTTTCAATAGTTCAAAAGAACTTTGTCTTCAAAGAATGTATATCTAAAAAATTCTCTATTTCGGTTCTCAGAAGATTTATATTTTTTATATTTTGCTATCTGCCCTTTTCAGACAAAAAGGTTGCGAGCTTTGTGAAATTACTGGAACATAAAAAATGAATATTTTATTTATTTCTTTGCTGTAATTTTCCGAACTACACTTCTTCGATTTAAATTTCCAATCCAGATACCAGCGGTCATCAGACTAGACTGTAATAGTTTTCAAGCATAATACTAGCACTATTATTTTTATCTTCATCCAATGACAAATTTTCGGTATCTTTGTCTTCTGCATAAGACAATTCCTTCTTCATCTTCACTTGTTTCCAAACTAGTTTCAAATTCAAGAGTATTTTCTGTCACCACAGCTTTACTAATCCTTCCAAGTTGTTTGACTGAATTAAAATTATTTCATTGTACAAGTTTCTAGGTACAACGATCTGAGAATCATTTGTTTCTTTTTCAGGAATAATGCGCACGTATCTTTTTATGTCAACACTTTTGTCTTTAGGGAGAGTAAAAAAATCAATAAGTTCATKAAATTTGCTCAAACCTTCCAGACCTTTGTRGTAACTGTTGCTGRTTTAAATGAATATTGTCAATGTTTGCTTTTTTCTTTAATATATTTGAAAGAATGTACATACGCTCTCCATTAAAGTACTATTTTTATTTGGCGCCCTGTAACTTATACCAAAAATACACCCATAGATGGTCATTAGAAATATGAGTAATTTTTAAACGGTTCAGTCTGCCACTGCTTCAATTTTCATTAAAAAGCCAGCAAACGTAAAATGCGAAGTGAAACGTATGGTTTTAGGTCAGGTTTTAGCAGTTGAGAGTTTTTTTTTGTGGGCTATGCACATGCGCGAATGCCCAAATTTACAAATCACATCCATCCACATCCAGACACATCCACTCAACAGATCCAAACACATCCAGGCCATATCTGAACAGTTGTACAAACACATCCTCGTATAGTTCACTTAATTGTTAATGAAATCGTACATAATTATCATCAGCATAAAGGTGATAATCTCAAAAAGACATAGAATCCGTCAAAACAGAGGTATATAGGTAATGAAATAGTAGTGGCCCGAGGATAGAGCCCTTCGGCACCCCACTCACTAGTATCGTCAAAATGAACGATCTGCACACCGTAATGTAACTCAAACACAAATCGAAAGTCCCTACAAATTGCAACTGTTAAAGAGTTAAGCGAAGACGAACCAAGGCGTCGATTGCAGTTTTGTAAAGAGTTATTGTTACGCTGTGACCACTTAGACAACAATAAGATCCATCCAAAATGATGATCAATGGCGTCATTATCAGTATTTTGCACGTCAGAGAGACATTTTACAAAACAAAACTAACCTGTCCAGTGATTTTTTTAGCACTAAAACAAGGAAGCTATAAATTTTGTTCCAAACTTTCCTCTCAAACGCGTTCCCTGCCCAATTTCACAACCGACGTGCATTCCGCACTCTATTTGGGCCCGAACTCATTGAAATTCTTTTGTTTCTCGTAGACCAGTCGTCTGGTGTAGACGCGTGATTAATCGGACGTCCCGGCGTCTATTTAAAACGGACGTCTTTGGACGCTGAACCTAGATGTAAAAGACGGCCGCACAAAGCGGCAGCGGCTTGTATCTTTTGATGGATGTACGGGGACACTTGCATTCCGCGAGCGAGGTATTTGCGGACAGGCCTGGCTTTTATTTCTGGTCCAGGGAACTTGGCAAAACAACCGAAGAACGAACCTTGAAGCGACTGCCCGCACCTCCTCCCTTTTCCTGGCGTTTTCAGGACGGAAAATGCATACGACTACACGCCGATGAAAAACAAGAGCGGCGACCGCCGTTTGTCACATGTCTTGCTGCGTTTGGGTAACGAATCTGTCACTTTTGAAAGTTGTAATAGGTTTTGGTTCAAAGAGCTTTAATTCATGGAAATGCACTGGCAAACTTTCTCTAAAATATTTACCTGTGAACCTATTTCATCTCTTCAAATCCATTATTGTGGTGTGTCAAAGTTAGAAACAATTATTTTCTTGTGGTGTGTCAACCAGTCGAGTTTCTTGTATTTTCCAGTATTTTTTGGTTGGTGCCTGTGATTAGTTGTATAATTTCTCAACAAAACAGTTTCTTTTGAGATTATACATTTTATTTGCGCTACGTAAGGTATGTTTTAAAATACCAACACTACACATTGAAATATTCTCGTAGCACTTACTTATAAAAATGTGGAGACCATGAAATGGGGTAGACGTTTCCCACCCACAAGGAGGTGAAGTTAACATAGAGGTTGTTGAAGATGTTTTTGACAATGTTGAAAATGATGTACGCGAAGAGTCAAATCAAAACGGAATCATAATCATTTGTCACCTGAACTAAACAAACACTTTTGCATGTTTATGAGTACTGGGGGAGAAAGTGGGACCATCGCAAGAACCAGTAGAATAACCAAAATATCCCAATCAACTGTGAGAAATATAACTGTAAATGGTATTCAGGACAGAAAAGTGCGAAAAGATGTTGATTCGTCGAGGGTTTTCAAATACCAGCTCTCGGCCCTTCCAATTTCCCATACATTTAGCTGGTTAATTATGTGTGTACACCTTAAAACTGTCTTATTTACAAAATTGTAATAGGTAAGTGTACTTCACAATTTTCATCCAGAACTCATATTTGACCCTTGCAAATCACTTTCTCTAGTAAGTCGTTGTCAAACGGTTTCCAAACTTAATCGATGCCATGTGCGTTTTGAAGCTGGAACTGCAACATTCTTGTTCTTACGAATCGTCGTCTTAGGGCGGATATAGCTTTAAAAGACTATCTTGGTCAGGATGTCATAACACGATTTCTGCTTAGTTCAGATCTTCCACCTTTTCCTATAAAGATTGTTCAACTAACTGCTGCTATATAGAATCACATCAGAATCTGTCATATATTCGGTGATAACTCTAAGTTTTGTACCAATTTTCTAAATTCACATTACATTTTAACAATTAATACTAAAAGTCCATCCGAACTCACGTTTATGAAAGCCACTTTATTTAATATAAGTTTTAAGAATCCAGTAAAAGCATTATCAGCACGAATTAAAACCCGGTATGTTGTTAAAAATGCAATTAAATATATTTCAGTTAATTTAAATGAAGCTTAATTTGGTTCAAATATTAAGTAGMCGGTTAATTTTTGAGAGCAATGCACTGGCAATCTAAGAAGGTTGGCTTGACGCATAATGCTGAGGCATTTGTCATTCTGAGTTTTAATAATGTTAGTTATCCATCGAGTCTCTTTCCCTGGGGAGTAAAAATTACTACAATTGTATCTTTAGCACCTATAGATATGAGCTCCCAGCTTAAGTTTCTAAAGCTTCTTGTGTGAGAAGTTGGAACTGTACTAAAAGCGCATCGGTTAATGCATTAGTCTTTGATATGTGTTAATTCTGAATCAGAAATCGTGTTCCTATGTTCCTGCTTGCCCCCCCCCCCCCCCCCATAGACTAAAAGCTGGGTACGCCCATGACGACGTATGATTTATGAGGCATACAAAAATAATTTTGTATTAACGATTGACGAATTGCACAAGCATATCAAAATTGAGTTAAAAATTAACTGCTGTAAGGAGAGTTAACGTAATTTTTTTTAGGAAAAATTAKGTTTCATTATAAGAAAAATAATAAACACAGGTGCTAATTTACGCAAGGTACGACGCGACGCACAGATGGCGCGACTACAGGAACAGGACAAKAGCATTGCTCTTTTCTTTATATTTAAAGTGTTATTCTATGGGCCAAATGTTATTACAGTAGCCTTTACATGTGAAGTCCACCGACACGATCAAGATACATAAAATGGTTGGTTGCTGCCAACAGGTAATGGTTTTTGGTTTCTTTTTCATATTTTAAGAATGACTTAAAAATATTCATTCCCAAACATTAGTATCAATAATTGGGTGTTTTCACATTTTTTAGAAATCATGCCATGTGTATATTTGGAGCACCCTTGTTACGTCCTAAAAATTTCAAAATTTTTCTAGCACCAGTTTTCGAAAAAAACCGTTCTGAAGTTCTAATATAAAAATTGACCACACAAACGCAGTGTCCCGGGATGGAGACGGTGTGACGTAGCACCCCATGTAAACAAAGAATATAGGTTATGTTACTTACGTGCCTTTGAGTGTGCCGTGTGAAACGAGTTGTTTTCTTGATTTTAACGGACTCCTCCTAACAACTGGGAGAATGTTTAAGCATGTACAAACCAGAAGCTAACAGCAGATGGTGCTTTGTGCCAGTGTTCAAATTTCAAATACATCCGTCAATAATCTCAACAAAATATTCGTAAGTGTACCCGGAGACTACGAACGCAAACGGAGATGGTTTAAAGCAGCCAGAAGGGGTATGACCAAGACAAAATCTACATTTTACTGTTGTGAGACTTGGAGTAACTGCATAATTTTTTGTACGAACTTTGTGTTCCGGGCATATCTTGGACTGCAGTATATATATAGGCCCCTCTCGCTTCACCTGAAAATAACCTATAGCTGCATCTCCGTGTTGCTCACGACCTGCGCTAGACAAAAGATGCATTTCGTTCAAAATATCAATGATCCATAATGTATTAAATTGCAGATTAAGCTGCTTTATTAATTACTTATACTGCTGCTTTAGCGCCTTTGATTTCGGCAGCATTAAAACGTGGGTCGCTCTTGATAAATTCGGTGACTATAAACATATCTACAGCCGGCAAATTGTTCGAAGCCGCTTTAACAAATCATTCCGACGACATATTGTTGAATTCACAAAAAAAACAAACGAGAACACTCTCAAACATAACCAATAACGCAAACGAAATACGGAAAGTAGCGGACGCTATCTTGTTTACATGGGGTGATACGTCACAGCCAGTCCTAGTCAATCTGAGCGTGTCTTAAAACTGTGTTGTTGCAACGTTGCGCACTGAGAAGTTGTAACCAATTTATCTTGGTTAAAAATTTTTTTGCAGCGTTATGGATACAGATACACACTTAATTAATTAAGTACTTTTTTTTAATGTATAAAAGTTTATATTTTATAACTAGTGAACACACCCAATTATGTTTGTACTCCAAGATTCATCAGCTGGCCATGAAATCAACCGGACAACCATTCGCATCGCACAAGCTGAGGATCTAAGGAAGTGAGGAACAATCCGGAACTACAACAGCCTTCGAAAAAACGTCATAGGTGAGTGAACCGCGGCCTCGCGTCAAACACCCGGTAGTCAGTATAGCGCTGCGGCTAATTCCTGACGATTTACGAACAATGCGATGGCTGGCGTTGAAGGCTCCATCCGGATTTAATAGACCCGGAGACCTTGCCAGGAAAGCAAATTGTAAATTGAATCGGAACGAGATATGCCTAAAAAGTCGGCCTTGAGTGCCGCGCCTGAAAAGAGAGTTGGAAAGTGGGCGCACAAAAACCGTTTATTTGAATCGTTGCTGGAGCTAATTTTCCAAGAGGGGGGAGATATTAACGTGTATGGGAGACAAAGAAGTCTATGAAAGGTGCGGTTAATTAAATCTCATCAAAAACATTAAATGTAGAAGCAAGTCTCGCAACGCAAAAAGGCGTGTGGAAATAGCCAAAAACTTAAATGTCTTAAAACATTTTTTATAGATTAATTTTGTAATCAAAACAATAACTCTCATTTTGCTAAGCTCTTGGAGGTCTGCAAATTATTTAAACTTTATTTAACTTTGCAAACTGCTGTTTGTTAGAATTTACCTACAAATATGCGCGGAACGCTTATTTTAATATGCAATATTTTTGAATTAATAATAAAATGTTTTGTTTTTGTTTACTCCTACCAAATATAACAAACACTTTGCAAATGCGACATCATATCCGGAAATAATATTGCACAAAGATATTGGCATTGACAAACTTTTGGGATGCACGCTAAAATAAAAAAAATATAATAACATTCATTTAAGCAGAAGTTAGATATAAGTTAGAGGCGAACAACAACATGAAATTGAGATAACATTAAAAAAATTAAAATCTGTAAAAAATATTCTAATAAAAATCGATAATATTATGTCGTGATAATCTTGTCGAACTGCTTGAAAAACTGTACGATCTGGGAACGCGAACAATCACAGATGGCCGAGTCCCTATTGTCTTATCTTCACTTTTGGTTATGCTCAATTAAACAGTGGTGAAAAATATATCTTATTTTTTTAACATTGTACCCGAGGGGGAAATCACCCACCCAAAATTGTACAAACTCATCCATTTTCTCAAACACATCCACACATCCATCCACATCCACCCATATCCATATATATCCAACCACACCCATTACACCTCCTACAAAATAAAGACTTATTCACTCTAATCCACACTTATTTAGACAGAGAACCCCAAGAATTACTTTTTACACATCCTGAGTTTCATAGTCTTTACAGACTCCCTCTTACTATTTTTTGCACACGTAAAATAATAATAGATCATAGACAAAGGAAATACACAAGCATTTTTTACAAAATATATGTCTAAGTATGCCAAAAAAAGAAATCCTAAACGTACATAACATAATAAAAAAATGTAAAGAAAAAGAATGTTTCAATAGTTCAAAAGCACTTTGTCTTCGAAGAATGTATATCTAAAAAATACTCTATTTCGGTTATCAGAAGATTTATATTTTTTATATTTTGCTGATCTGCCCCTTTTCAGACAAAAAGATTGCGAGCTTTGTGAAATTACTGGAACATAAAAAATGAATTTTTTATTTATTTCTTTGTTGTAATTTTCCGAAATACACTTCTTCGATTTAAATTTCCAACCCAGATACCAGCGGTCATCAAACTAAGCTGTAATAGTTTTCAAGCATAATACTAACACTATTATTTTCATCTTCATTCAATGACAAATTTTCGGTATCTTTGTCTTCTGCATAAAACAATTCCTTCTTCATCTTCAGTCGTTTCCAAACTAGTTTTCAAGAGTATTTTCTGTCACAACAGCTTTACCGATCCTTCCAAATTGTTTGAATGAATTAAGATTATTTCATTGTACAAGTTTGTAGGTACAACGATCTGAGGATCGCTTGTTTTTTTTCCAGGAATATTGCGCACGTATCTTTTTATGTCAACACTTTTGTCTTTAGGGAGAGTAAAAAAATCAATAAGTTCATAAAATTTGTTCAAGCATTCCAGACCTTTGTTGTAACTGTTGCTGTTAAGTGAATATGGTCAATGTTTTCTTTTTCCTTTAATATATTTGAAAGAATGTACATACGCTCTCCATTAAAGTACTATTTTTATTTGGCGCCCTGTAACTTATACCAAAAATACACCCATACATGGTCATTAGAAATTTGAGTAATTTTTACACGGTTCAGTCTGTCACTGCTTCAATTTTCATTAAAAAGGCAGCAAACGTAAAATGCGAAGTGAAACGCGTGGTTTTAGGTCAGGTTTTAGCAGTTGAGTTTTTTTGTGGGCTATGCATATGCACGCATGCCCAAATTTACAAATCACATCCACTCAACAGATCCAAACACATCCAGGCCACATCCGCGCAGTTGTACAAACACATCTACGGTGGTTACCCCCTCGACTGTACCAGTAATTAACTAATTATACCTATCAGCGATGTACTCGTACTATGTGCAGGAAATTTGCTCTCATAGTTTACAAAAACTTCTGACAATTTGTCAGTATTCATTATTTTGCTAAACAGGGATATTCATACTGATTTATAACAATTTACACTGCTATCGATCAGGCAATACTAACTCGGGTTTATGGGCTTTTAAGGATGGTGATTGCCAACTACCCCACTCGAAAAAAATTTGAAAATATAAATAACGAAGAAGGGTTGGTAAATATAGTATTACTATCGATTCAGTGTTCTTTGCATCGTGGCTAAAAAGCCAACGTGGCAAAACAATTTAAGTTGTTGATCACTGTAAATTCAGTGAATTTAATCGGGAACTGGCCCCTGGGGAAGTATACTTCTCCAACTCAAATGGTGAATTTTGACTTTACATTGTACATCTTGCTAACAATGCAGGATGAGACATACTTTGATTAGTTGGCAGTAAAGTGCAATGAATTTTAACCGAAGTGTTAGGCTCAAATTAAATCAATAAATATTGAATTAAAAATGGGCTGGACTATAACGAACGCGAAAATATCTTTTTTAACCTCTGTAGTATTAGTCCTTCCAGAGAAATTTTCCAATTCAACTAGCACACTTTAACATCTCCTACAATTTTTTTTGTGGGAAACAGGTATATCTAATAAATTATGCAAATAGAATGTTGTGAAGAACTGCAGCTAATATAGACATTTCTGCGATTCCTTCAGACAATTGCTGAACTGAAGAATGCAGATAACCATAAAAAGCTGCTGCAACTGCCAAATTCTCCTTTTTTTATTCCACTCCAATTAAGTGTGAACATGGAAAGTGACGTTATTAAGAATCGTCCCGTCTTAACTCCTTCGTCGTCTTCACGGTAACTGCCCATTTAGTGTCTGCAGGCGCATAAACGATAATTGCATTGAGCATTTCGAAGAAACACCGAACATTTGTCACTTTACAAGTGACGGTTATTTTTACGGTTCTTGTCCCTCGGGTGTGGTCCTCGAAACATTTGAGGATGATTTACGCAAGGAATCGCCCATGGAATGTCATACTAAGAGAGAATGTAAAAATGGAACAGGGCATTGAATTTCATTCAGTTTGGCAGAAATGAGTTAATTCAAACTTCCAATCAATTATTAATTACAGCACTAAAATACAATTTTGTTATAATTAATATAAATATCAAATCTCCGGTAGAAATTGTCCAGGCGGTTGCATACTGATCAGGCGTGTAACTGCGCCAGTGTTGGTCGATCCACCTTAGCAACACTATCATTTGCATAGATACTACTAAAGGAATTCCAAAATTAATCATTCACTCATGAATAACTATTTCGGCTTACGTCCGAATTTACGTAAAGAATTGCGCAAATACGTTAATCGCCTTCCCATAGGCTGATGCGTGCTTAAAATTGTCACGTGGATATTGCTGCGAATTCTAAGTCAGCTTAAAAATATATAAACAACAAAAAGTTATTAGTCTGACGTTTCGATTACGCCTGTGATCTTTGTCAAAGACGAAGAACCTCAAAATTCGTCTGACACAAGATCGAACAAAATACGTCTCAATTGTTGCGACATCTGGAGACCCTCAGGGATCAACTTTAGGCCCTATATTTTTTTATACTATTTTGTTGCTGCGTTGTTGTCGGCTGACGAGCTGAAAAAAAAGACAGCGAAACCGATCGCGGAGCCCCCAGCTTGCCAACCAAAACAGACGGCAGTTTATTATTACGCTTTAATAACCATTGTTCGTCAAGTTTGGAAGATATGAAGCCTTGCAGACGTGGTTTTTTACTCATTCCTCCACCTTGTGCGTGGGTCAAATAGATGGCACTATGCACGTTACTGCATTATTTTCAGTTTACACTGTTCGTATTGTCAATGTCATTACATATTAATATTTTGAAGTGTCAAAAACCCCTCTAATCCGATGATCTTAAGATGTTCTGCAATGTTGCTTCTTTCTCTGACTGTGCTCATCAAACAAACTCTTTCTTGACATTAACAAATGTATTTAGATCTATTATTCTTGCAAACTTTTTCTCACCTGTTATTATTACAGCCCTGTCAAGTCTATAAGATTCATATTAACCTGACTGAAGCTGACTGTCCTTCTGGACACAGTATATCATGAAAATGATTTAACTTTGTTCCTCCCCAAAAGCATAGAATTGTATTCAGTATTAAGTTTATATAGAACATTATATAGAATATACAGGGCAATTTTTTGAAAACTTCACACCTTAAATAACTTTAAATGTAGCAAAAATTTAAAAATTTTCAAAAACAGGTAAACTTTTGTTTGCAGGGGGCAACTGTTGAGATAAGTTTTTAATGGATAGCGCTTACTCTCTGAGCAGGGTAGACACCCCTTTAAAGATTTTAAATCTAAAAATTTTAAACTATCCATCTTGTGATACATCATTTGAAAGCTTATTTCACAAAGAGTCTGGCCATGTAATTAGTTTTACCACGTTTAACTTATTGACGGGGTAATAGATTAATAGTGCCTACGAAACAGGTTGCTTATTAAATTGAATATTTGGGACTCTTTTCAACAAAATGTATTTTATTTTAGAGCGGAAATAAAATTTGTCCTTACGAGAACCCAAAATTTAAACAAACAACTTGTAAAAAATATGACACTTAAAAAAAACTCCCAGAATACTGAAAATTTTCTTTTAACATTATTATTAACATTAAAGTATTTATCATGTAATTTTTTAGAAAGTCCTTGTCCACGAAAAAGAAAAATTATTTATTTGTAACTCCAAAAACAGTGTGAACAAAACCATAGAAATTCAAACCTTACAATAGATTCTCAAAATGTGCACCACCTCTTTCCATACAATAATACAGACGCTTCTCGAACTCCTGCTGCACTTTTCGGAAAGTTTCAGGTGGAATCCTCCTGCACTCGTTAATAATTCTTTCTCGCAGATCGTCCAGGCTAGTAGGTTGTGTTTTGTAAACCACAGATTTTAAATGACCCCATAGAAAGAAATCTAAAGCAGTCAAATCTGGTGATCGTGGCGGCCATTCAATTGTTCCACGCCTACCAATCCAGTGAAGAGGAAATCTATGATTTAACCAATTTCGCACATTAATGGCGTAATGCGGTGGGGCTCCATCATGTTGGTAAAACAATTCGTATTCATCTAACATTGGATTTCCTTCAGGGTCACGTTGGTTTTCTAATTGATCTGTGATTAAAGGATCAATAACGTTATCAAGTAATTCTAAATACATTCCCCCATTTAGCGTCCCATCAATGAAAATTGGACCTACAAATGCGTTGCCAAGTATTCCAGCCCAGACGTTCAGCTTCTGAGGAACTTGTGCATGACCTTCTCGAAAAATATAAGGATTTTCGTCACTCCAGTACCTGACGTTATGTTTATTTACAGAGCCGTTAAAAAAAAATGTGCATTCATCATTGAAGGAGATATTTTTTATTAGATTTGGATTTACTGTAATCTTTTCTGTCATAATTTCGCAAAATTGCAGTCTTCTATCGAAGTCATCTTCGCCGAGTTCCTGGAGAGTTTTCATCTTATAGGGATGGAATTTGTGCAGTTTTGTAACTTTCCTTACAGATGAATAAGAAAGTTCAGTGGCTGTAGAAATGTTACGCAAAGAGCTAGTTGGATCCATTGCAAAATGACCAAGTACTTCAAGTTGGGCCATTTCATCAACGACTCTATTCCCTGCCTTTTTTTTGTTTACTACAGATCCAGTGTCTTGAAATTTCTGCACGAGGTCGAGCTATGCTCAGCACCGTAAATAAAAATTATTTCTACCCTTTCGGCAGTTGAATAAACCATTATCACTTGGACTCTCACTTTAAAATTTCACGCGATTTATAAAAAGGAATGTGAACAAAAAGATGGTCGTGCCAAAGAAGTAGCCAAAAAGTTGAAACAAAAAATTTGAAACACAAAGTAGATAATTATTTAGCCAATTCAGTATAAACTGTCGAGTTGCAATATCAAGTAATGTCGAAAGAAAATTTTAAGTATTTTTGGCATTTTGCTTAGGCGTAACAATTATTTTTTAACAAGTTTTTTTTAGGCTTAACTAAGGACAATTTTTATTGTAACTGCAAGACAATAAATTTTGTTAAAAAAAGTCCAAAATATTCCATTTTATAGGCCACTTGCTACAATGCACTTTTTAACCCACTACCCCGTCAATGGGTAAAAAATAGTAAAACTAATTACATGGCAAGACTCCTTGTGTAATAAGCTTTTAAATGATGTATCGTAAGATGGGTAGTTTCATTTAAAATTTTTGAAGGGGTATCTACCCTGCTAAGAGGGTAAGCGCTATCCATTAAAAACTTATCTCAAAAGTTGTCTCCCTGCAAACAAAAGTTTACCTGTTTTTGCAAAATTTTAAATTTTTCCTTTATTTAAAGTTATTTAAGGTGTGAAGTTTTCAAAAAATCACCCTGTATATTTATATAGAACATTAATAAATATTTCATCATTCAATCAATTTGTTGCGTTTTGTTCGGTGTTTGAGAAGAGTGTAACTGTCGAAAGATCAAGATGAGTGCGAAAAATTTTCACGGATTTCAACGATTTTCAAAAAAAGTCCACTAAATTTGCAACTATGTTTTTTTCTGCAACAAAGTTGTTTTTCCAGCTACATTTATTTTTGCACAGGCGCCCCGACGCCGGCGAATCGAAAAATGAACAATCCAGGTCAGTCGAAAACATTGGCACACATTTTATTTAAAGCATGCGCGTGGGTCTGCAAGGCTGCGGACCGATGTAAATCTAACAAAATTTATGCAGCAGTAAAAGTCCCTTTCGCATACGACTGGCGTTATTTACATTGTAAACACAGCGGAAGTCTTCATCGACGCATGTCAAAACCGTTGGGGAGACAGACTAGTTAGCCAACATAACTAAAGTCGACGAGTGGACGGCTGTTATTGCTTTTAGGATTCACTTCTGAATCTGAATTAGCTTGCAAAAGATCATAGATTAGAGTATTTCCTTTAATATTTTTACACACAAATTTTTTACCAAATCTCGAAAGTAACGTAAATGTTGGCTAAAATTGCCAAAAACTCATCTAATTGTTGAACTTTTTTGTATTCATATTCTCTAAAACCTACGATTTTGTCCAAATTTGGAAAAAATCTGAAACAGGTCAATTTTAATTTAAAGGATTTAATTGAGGCATACAAAAATAATCTTTTATTGACAATTAAATTTTACACAATAAAATTAAAACTGAGCTGCAGTATGCAGTATGGAGAGTTTACGTAATTAAAAAAAATGAGTTAAAATTACAAAACGCCAAGTTCTTATGGAATCTCCTCGAATTTCGGAATGGCGAATTATATATTCCAAATTTCAAGAAAAAAAGTAGATACCACTACCACTGGTAGTATCATTAAAAAGGTTTAATGATTCTACATCTAAGGGCAAGATACAAACATGGCAACCCATTCAAAACATTAGTAATTCTTTGTTTGAATTACCCAAAATTGGGATTCATAATTGTATTTAGATTAAAACGGATTTATCAATTTGACTGCAAATGATTGCCTATTATTTGCGAAAATAAACCGTGAAAACCGTATTCTTCTAGTTATTTTCATTTCGAAAATGTTCAAATGAGGCAACACACTAAATATTATGTCAAATAACTCACGAACGGTGAGACTGAGGCCCAATGTAATATTAATAAACACATTTATTTTTACAACAAATTAAAAAATGCAATAATATACATTTAAAATAAAAAAAGTTGGTGTTCACTTCCAGTACAAGCTGAAGTTAGCCATCTTTGTAAATATTTCTAGTTTGTCAAGCATTTAATTCTGAATAACTTTCATTTGAACCATTTTTGTCAATTTTAACTTAGACGCTTTGCAAATCGCATAGTTATGCAAGCATTAAAACACATATGCTGTAAAAAATCTGCGCAACCTTTTTGATTACACAATTTGACATTGTATGCACACAAAATAAAAAAAATGCTTTATAAGAGTTGCTATTTTGCTAATAATTTAAACAAACCGACTTAGTATGCAAACAAGACACGTAATTTATCTGTTATTATATTTCTGTAGGCACCGAACAGGTCTATGAAAAAGGCCTAACTGTAAGAATACTGAGAGAAAATGGAAATATGAACATTGTTTACGAAATGGCGATCTACCTAAGTGATCAATGCAAAATCACAAAAAACACATAATTTTTGGGTGAATTAAAACAGTAAGAGACAAAAAAGATCATTACTGGTGAGGAATACAGAAGAATATGTTTGCAAAAATTCACGATAAGTATCAATCAATATGTATTTGTAGTGGTGAACTTAGAGGAGGCGTATTATGTTTAAATTATCGCTGAACATGTGGGAAAAAAATTAAGGTATGCATAAGAAATTGATAAGATGATTGATAAGTGTTGCTTAAAAACTAAGTGTAGTTCACAGGCGATACTGATCTCGAAAATAATTACCGTAAGAAGTTAGAATTTTTTTAAACTGTCACTCATATATTTCATTTGTAACTATTCGTTTTACATATTTTGGAGGTTTCTTCTCAGGAAGGAATCCCTCTTTMATTATCAAAATCAGCAACTTGTAATTTAATAAGTTCTCATGCATTTAAAATATGATCAAATTTGGACACTTCCTGCTTTACGCCGGATACTCTGTGAATCGACTCAGTGAATATGGCACTAATTATGGCGATATGAATTAACCTGATTACAGAACGTTACTCCCGAAGTTGGGTCCCTGATCTCTGTTCACAAAAAACTGCAACAAAAGGTTTTAAAACGACTGAATGCATTACGTGTAACAGAATTCATTTAATAAATGATGATAATACACTATTTTGTGCATATGTTCATCAATCGATACCTTTCATTTGTTTAAAATTAGACATTTCATTATTATCAATTAGTTTTAACTGTGAAATTTTTCGTGAAGTGCAGCTTAATAATTTTTTATTTAAAGGGATACCGTACAATATTTTCATATTGAAGGTTTAAACGTAAACTATTGAAGTCACTTTTTGAAATCACCTTTTATTATGTTATTTTCTGTTAAAATATACCTAAGTAAATACTTCTGTACTTACGAGACAAGTAAGACAGCTTCATTTTTGCAAGTTTTTGCAAGCAATAGGCCAATTCAATAACAAATCCTTAGAAAGCAGTAGGCCCGGCAGAAACAACAAATCGGCAATTTGTGTGTTCGAGAATGAGAAGGCTACCACAAAAGTGGTTCGTGAAAAAAGTCGAAACAAGAAGATGGCTGCTACATTTTTTGGAATTACTGGGCATGTGTCAACTGTAGCTTAAGAAGATCGCAGTACGGTTAATTCCGAATGGTATACTATAGTTTGCTTGCAACAAGTATTTCAGGCTGTAAGAGAAAAGCGACCAAAAGGAAGAATCATCCTTCATCATGACAATTGTCGAGCTCATACACCGAGTAGAACAAACGAATATTTAACTGCCCAAAATGCTGAATTATTGGGGCACTCGCCGTATAGTCCTGTTCTGGCACATAATGATTTTTTCTGTTCCCTAAGGCGAATGATAAATTGCGTGGTTTACGTTTTACAACAGCAAACTTGGGTAAATAATTCTAACTCCAGAAGACTGGAAAAAATGTTTTGATGAATGGTTCAAACGAATGCAGAAATGTATAGAGAAGAGTATTTGGAAAATAAATAAGTCTACTGGTTCCATTAAAAATGAGTTTTCTTTACTAGGCTCAAAAGAAAAAGAACCAGCCCTCGCATTTTATTCAAACTTCGCACAGAAGGGTTTTATAATACGAGCAAATCAGAATCTGTGCTAATTTTTAATATCGCAAGTACCTAGAGAGCGCTGTGTACACTCACTTTACAATCTTATTATTTTCCTTACTTTCTAGTGAATCAATATTTTTAGTATTAACTGACTAATTTTTCTGGATAGCGCTAATGGGACTATTTATTGGGAGTTGCAATTCCAGTTTGTGGTTGGGCCTTCATAAAAAATTTGTGAAAGTTCAATAACGGTACTTATATCTTTGCGTAAACTTTAAATAAGGTGCTACTGCCCCCATAATGAATGGAAATACTTCCGTCAATATATTTCTATAGACAGACGTAATTAATTTGTCACAACTTATCAGCAGCACACGTAATTAAACATCATAAACAGCGGCTGATAAGTTTTTATAAATATATGCGTACCCACGTGGTAGCGGGGGACATAACCTAAAACTTTCACGTCACCGAGGCAACGCATTGCCAACCGTTCACGTTACAAAAACGTGGGGAACATTACAATGAAACATTTAATGGATGTTAACAAAAAACAACCAATAAAATTGTCATATTAATGGAGAACAGTTAAACGCAAGTTGACCAGGCTGCTAGATCGAAAGCGCGCATGCGTACGGAACGTTCGATAAATAGTCTTGCACCTGCACTTGAACCTGACCTATAATAGAACATGCTGTCTAGGGGTAGCCTAGATAAACTAGAAATAGTAGTAGGTACACTAGGTCAAGGGGATCGTCCGTTATGCACTTCCGCCTCATGACCGGCAAAAGAACCGGTGTTTAGGGGAAGGGATGCAAACAGATGACCGTCGGAAGGGGTGACCAGCTCCGGCGTACGTAAGGTTAGGGTTGACATCCCCGGGAACGGGCGTAACCTACGTCAAGGCAGAGTTGCCGACTATGGCCCACTAACATCAATTTAGCATAGCTAACGAAAGCGTTTCCCTTTCTAAGCTATTTCACTTTCGTAGAGAAATTGTGTAACGAAAGAGAACGCAGCGCGATTTGAATTTACGTACGGCAGAAACAGGTTTGGGCTGCAGTCGGGCGCATAAACAAAAAACGAGCTAACTACCTATCTCGGATAACCTGCAAATAGCCGACTGACATTCTAGCAAAAGTTTACCTCCTGAGTTCGTAGGGAAAGGCACTTGCAAATCGACATTTTCCTCTACTGAAACTTCCGTTGCCACGTCCAGGTCGACTTCTGCTGAAACGAGGGCGGCTGTTGGTGTCCCGTTTTCGTTTTGGCTGGTAGATGCGGCAACAGAGCAGGGTACGCTTATGCTGGTCGCTTCTTCGTGCATTGTTTATCCGAATACGCACAAATCCCGCAATGATAACCGAATTTATGACGCGACAGAGCCCTCCGAAGCTCTGACCTTCGAACACGCGTCAAGGTCTCACAAATATCTATTTCTTTAAGCGGTACAAAAATCGAACGTTTGTATAAATGTAGGTCTGTAGGCCACTTCGCTTACACTTTGCATTCAGACAGACATGACTGGCGAGTCAACTGCGCAACCGACATCATAAACCTACAGGACCAGGTTCTAGAAACACCATTTCCCCAAAATCGCCCTCCGACAGTCCTGCTGCTTCCCATAATCGGCGATAATTGTTTTCATCCTGATAGGCGGCGATCCTAGACGTGGGTTTTTTGTTAAATTCGCGCCAGGCCGACTTTCACGTTCTAAGTAGGTCACAGGCCATAACTAATTCTCTCACTGCATTGCGATTGCATAACGCCGTTTAGCATTAGGACGAGAATGTGCCGTGGAGTGCATTGTTTTTTGGTGGGAATTAGATAAAAATAGAAGTTTGCTGTGGAATAAATGCAGTACGCAACTTGACCATGACTTTGATACGCATGAGCGAAGTCGGGCGGGAAAGGCGCTGGCGCGCGCCTCGTTTTCAAATGGGACGATTGATCTACTGAATTATAGATTATCAAAATAGGCTTCGTATGTATGTGCGGATACACGTGCCTACTGATAAAGCACGAAATTGGGTTACTTCTCTATATGTGATTGATTCTACCGTGGATAAGTTCAAAACGATGGCGCATAATTTGAAATCGCGTTAGGGGTGTACATTGAAAAGTAGCGCTTTCCAATCTACAAAATTGGTTACATGCAAACAATTTTAGTTGCTATAAGCACAAGCTAAGTACAGGCCAAAGACAAGCGACGAGCACTTCACAATTTAAATTCTGGAATGAACTTTGTTGCAAATGAGAAATGCTTTACAAATTCATACTTTTCGTTTGTAATCTAACAAACCTAAACAAAAATTGATGATTAGAAGTTTTCATTTTATCAGAATGTGTACCTGAAACTACTTACTACATCCAAAAATCATGAAACTGAATCATTTCTATTTTGTTAGCGAATTATAACGATTTTTTTGTGTATAAAATGTTTAAGTATTCAGAGTATTTAAAATTGAAGGAGATATATACAAGTTTAGTTGTATAAATTCTTCCAAATATTTTTCTCCAGTTTCCCTAATTTTCTTATTAGAAACTGATAAGTTTTGACTGGGTAGGTAACTGGTTTGCTCATAAATTGAAGACATCCTTGAAATTAGTTGAGACGTATCAACTACACCCTTATAGTGTTTTTTTAAATATGAAGTCTTAGCTTTTGAAATGAAAAGAAGAAGTAAAATAACTTTGTACTTTAAACAGTCAATGAGAATGGCGTAAAGCTGTTTAAAATGACTAAATTATTGGGCAAAAATCTAGAACTTGTACTCCAATAGGTATCTGTCTTTTTAAAATGGCGGAAATATTTACYGTATTGGCTATGGCAACTTGAGGCGACATCCACCTTGCTAAAGTGAAAATTTCAGTTAGGTGGTTAAATGGCTTTGTGGAATACTGTTTCATCTTTTTGCTGAAGGATGGTACTACAACCTAAATCTCAGTAAAGTCCCTAGATAGATAAAGTACCGCAATTGTCCGCCATTTTAGGGCAAAAGAATTAGCAAGAGGTAGGAGAGGGAACCAAACCAATCAAATTTAACATTAAAGATTATAAAACTGTCAGATATAATGTTCAGATGCATAAAAAGCAAAGTCAGTTACCTTGGTAATTGGTTCTGGTAAAGGTGGTTCCTGCTTCCTAGTTATTATAATATATATATACTTATTTGTTGTAGTTAGGATTTGAAATTGGTATTTTTTGAATTTTTAAATATATGCTACCATCGTTAGCATAATACTGCGTTATTATGGGCAAATAATAGATAAAATGTTTGCTGATGTGTGTAAGCTGCTTTTTTATTTAAAACACAAAAAGAAGCATCTAATCTTGCAAATTGTGTGGCTTTAGAAGCACAGCAAAGTCATATATCTAACAAAATGGCTTTCTAAAAACTAAAGAAATTCTCGTAGTAGGTAGTTGTCCAAAGGGTAACAAAAAGCATCCTTTTTCGTATGTAGTTAGTTTGATAAGCTGCTACTAGAGATCAGCCACATTGTTGAGATTATAAGGCGCTGCTAATTCAAGTCAACACAGTCACAAACACAAAATACAGAATGATACTAGGGTGAACTATCAGAAATTATATACATAGGTATGTCCCAACCTTTCGAGATTCAGTGATCTTATGAGGTTTTAATGATTACTATAATAACTGTAGTTTCTCAATACACAAGTGGTGAATTTCGAGTATCATTTTGAAATCGATAAAACCAAAATATATCTACTCGTATATAGGTATTCAAGGGCTTGTAAGACATTAAGAATTAAATTCCAAATTTTTATGAGCTCTGAATATTAAGTGGCTCTTTCAATTAATTTACATTTTGCCCGGTCTTGTTTATAATAAAAATATTTTAGAATGGTGAAAATATACTGATTTTTTTTGCTCTGAATTAAAGTAATTGAGCACTACAAAAATAGAAATGAAAAATATATTTTATTTTGCAAAATTAGAAAATCATAGTTTTAGAAACCTGAAACTTKAAGGATTAAGAATTAATTTGATTTTGGACAAATTAGTTAAAAAAGGGAGTTTCTAAAAAAAAAATGCTACATTACAAAGCTAGAAGCTATATGAGTTTGTGAKGAMGCAAGTTGAACATTTAGGAGCAAAAACCACAATATTTTTCATTTATAACTCAAAAATCGAGCATCCTGCACAAAATTGTCCTTCAAAAATGATATAGCACATGAGGGCCAATAAGTATCTTACACATTTTGTCAAAGATATACAATTTTTACCAGCTTGACTGAAGAGTAGTTTGTGTTTAATGTCTGTAACTGAAAAGCTTCAAATAGGTGTTTGAACATGAACTATAACTATTCAGCGAAAATTATAAAAATTACTTATTTTTGATGATCAATTAAACCTATGAAACAAATTTGATGTGCTCTTTAATTTCGGAAAGAGTACAATTTTCTGGAGGATGCACCATATTCAAATTATAAGAGTTATGTTTGTGTTATTTTCTGTTTCTTTTTTGTCACAAACTCTCTATGCAGACTTAGATGCTCTACAACCTTCAATATCTGCCTTTTTTAATTCAGAGGCAGTGTTTCCAAGTCGTAAGATATTTCCCGTTTCTTGGGATATTTGAGTTTAAGAAGAAATCTTATTTGTTACAAAAATACATAAATGTTGGTAAAATTATCAATCTTTATATTTTCAATTTTGAAAATAATACAATTTTTTGTAGGACGCACCATTTTCTAATGATAAACAAAGAACTGATGMAAGTGTCAAAATTTTTTAAGCAAAAAKATATAGTAGTGTTTGATATGCAAGATATATATTTCTTTMTTTTTCCTGAAAAAATACATTATTCGACAGTAACATACAATGTATACAAATGTTTTCAGTATKCTAATAAACCTTCACATTCGGTGATTTAAAATAAATTCCTCCCTTGGAGAAAAATCCTTAAATATGATGGACAATAAATCCACAATGACATAGTTTTCAAAATTGAAAATCACCTGGAAAAAAGGACAAAATTTTCTGTTTTCACACTTTAAAAAAATAATGGTAAAAAAAGGCACCCTCCCACTCTATCACTTGCTCATCTGCTTCGCCTGTTCAAGAACACTTCTCGAAATGATTATCCTTTGAATCTGTGCCGTTCCTTCATAAATCTGGTAAATTTTCGCGTCCCTCATAAGTTTCTCCACGGGATATTCAGTGTTGAAGCCGTTTCCTCCGAAAATTTGTACCGCGTCGGTAGCGCACTTGTTGGCAACGTCAGCCGCCAAGCACTTGGCTATCGAGGCCGCGCAGCTGTTCCTCTGGCCGTTGTCCACTTGCCAGGCCGACCTCATCCAGGCCAGGCGTGACGTTTCCACCCCTATCGCCATGTCCGCGAGCATGAAGGCGACCGCCTGGTGGTTGGCTATGTGGGTGCCGAACGCTTTGCGTTCGKGCGAATYTTTGGTGGCTTCGTCGAGACAACGCTGGGCTAGACCCACAGCGCCCGCTGCAACCTGTAYATATATTGTGTTGGGAATCCATTCTTTTTATTTTGACACTATTATTACTTGTATTACTTAATTAAGTATGTACCATAACTTTAACAGACGATTCTCCAAGTTATTTTAAGACAAAAATTCATATAAACATGGGTCCTCAAATGCTTCGTTTTCAAAATATTCAAGAGACAAAAAAGTTGTATTTTGAGTTAAAAAAATATAAAAGTTTTAAAAAAGTGAGTGGAGTTGTCAAAAATCTTGATTAAGGGCTCTCCGGGATGCCACTGGACTTACTAAATTTAATCAAATCAGGGCCAAAAGAGCCCCTTAACACTAGTATTAACAGTGTCAAATTTCATCAAAATTAGGTAAATAATATTTACGATATTTACGAAAATATATTTTTTTTAAGTTTAACACTCCGTATTATGAAAACGAAGCAATTGATGACCCATGTTTAACACATGATTCTCTGAGTTATTTTAAGACAGAAATTTCATATAACGTTATGGTAAAGACTTAATTAACACCCTGTATAGACAAGAATTTCTGTTGTTGTGTAAAACTTTACTGGACTGTACTTAGTTTGTAGCTTTAATTATTTCTTATTTACTTCTAGTGCATCCAAATACAGTAAATAATGAAATATAATAAGAATAATAAAATCTAATCTTAATTTCACAGCAAATACATACAGGAGGCCTAGTCTTGTCAAAAGTTCCCATGGCAATTTTAAACCCAGCACCTTCACCTATGAGGACATTCTCTTTCGGCACCCTCACATCTTCAAAAGTGATTCCCCTAGTATCGGAAGCTCTTTGACCCATGTTCAATTCCTGCAGGAGAAACATAGACATATATTCTCACATATAATACTGAAAGCCTAATATTCACCTTCCTGCCAGGCGTCAAACCTGGTGTCTCCCTCTCAACAATAAACCCTGTAAATGCCTTGCTCGCTGGTGCCTTGGGATCAGGATTGGTGCGAGCTAAAACGAAATACCTGCAAGAGAATTACAGGTGAGCATCAGCGCCACTGGGGAAAATACCCTGCTTACCAGTTCGCCACACCACCGTTTGTGATCCACATTTTTTGGCCGTTGAGGATGTACTCATCTCCCTTTTTCTCTGCTTTTGTTTTTACTCCATTTACATCGGATCCTGCACCAGGTTCAGTAACGCAGTAAGCCTGAAACGGTTTAAAGTCTGCTATTGAGTGTGTTAAATGTACCTATCAAGTGCCTAAAAATTATAGTATGGTAGAAACTGCTGAGGAACTAAAGCTAAGACTTCAAACTACTGCTATTTGGTAGCTTGCTCATGCTCACACTCAGAGTAGTGAATTTTTATTTATTGAAATACTACAATTAATGAGCACATTAATGTATGTGTTTAATGTATTTATTTTTTGCTTTCCTGTATGCACAGAGACATTTTGATAACTGATTGTTTTGCCTTCACTAAATTCTATTAGCATATCTGTCTTTTTTTGGCATTTTCCAACACTTTCATTCATAGATATTTGAAAACTCTGTGAAGTTTTTTTTTTCAAAGGGGCTAGTGTCAAGATTATCATGGAAGCAAAGGAGGGGTCAATGAAAAAAAATTCTAGATCAGCCAATTGTGGTATTTTTTGAGGTAATTCACTACTGCTCTTGAAGAGATCAACAATAATTAGTTGATGTACTTCATTTGTAAGTGTACAGTTTTGTGATAGTCATTAAAATTTTTTATTGTTGTTTGTTGATAATAATCTAAATGATATTATTAATTAAAAGAATAGTTGTGAAACTAGGCCTGGAAGTACTAGATAATACCAATACATAATACATAGATAGTTACAATAAACAATAGTAATAACATGCAGAGCGAATTATTCTCTTAGAAAAAAATTGGTCCAACTTTCTGAAAATTTTATAATGTACATATATTTGTGCCTTTTTTAATAAAAAATTCAAATTATTAAGAAGCTACTAAGGTCAAAATAATACATGTGTGATACAAACACAGCATAACATTAAATAAACATATGATTTTAGATAATGTATTATTACAGATCATCGAGCTCAGTGAGTGTAAAGTCCAATTTGTACGATACTATTACAATAATCATTTAATCTCACACACTTGTTCAGCCCATTCAATGCCATTTTATTGTAGGGATTAAAGTGCGTAAATTATAAGAATCTTTACTACACCATAAACACAATCAATATACTTTACAACTTGAAAATATTTCGACACTTACCGCTACTAGAGGTTCCTCTATCAACCGTCCCAAGTATTTCTTTTTCTGTTCGGGATTCCCAGCGATCAACACAGMAGTTTGCTAGATAAAAAACAATTGAACTTGACATTTACGTAAGTTTTCCAATGTAAACATACCCCAAGCCCACTGGCCTCCATTGCCGTCATAATACCAGTACAACCATATGCCAACTCTTCGGCAATAAGACACCCGTCGAAGACGGATGCCCCCATTCCACCGCATTCTACCGGGATGTGTCCGTTCATCAAACCGAGCGACCACGCTTTCTTAACGATGTCCCAAGGGT
This sequence comes from Rhyzopertha dominica, assembly GCA_025024175.1. Taxonomy (NCBI): domain Eukaryota; kingdom Metazoa; phylum Arthropoda; class Insecta; order Coleoptera; family Bostrichidae; genus Rhyzopertha; species Rhyzopertha dominica. Next base: position 4,810,692 of record QCXZ01000003.1, on the reverse strand, counting down.
ATTTCCCGGTACGGTCATACTCAGCAGCCACGGGTATGATTTCTTCACGGGCAAACTTACGAGCCAACTCTTGGAACTCTCTTTGGGTATCGTTGAGAGCTGGAACATCAAGAATGCCATGAAATTAAGTTTTTGGTTCCCTTAAAAGCTTTACCAAAGCTGTAGCCATTCGGTGGGGCTTCTCCGCTAGCATTCAGCTTTGCTGTGGTCGAGATGCTCCTCAACCCAAATTTTAAGGTTAACTGTCTGACCTGGAATTGAAACAAATGAAGGATGCCCACTTGGATGTATTGAACTTACCTGTTGCAAACACGACATTTTTAAGATATTCACAGCCCAACAGAAAGCAGAAAACTGAACTGGTAAAGTAAAATTAGGATGATTTCGAACGAGCGCCAATGACGAACGCTGTAGGCTGGGAGGAATATGYACTTTMAACGTGAGCTTTGCAATTTGTACTGATTTTTTTCCTACGGAATCGCCGTCRTTTGAAATACATTCGTAAACAGAATGGAGACCTGTGAAATCGTAATTAATTTAAATAAAGTCGTTACCTACAACTGACTATGTTAAGGCATTTTAGATACAATAAATAAAATGTATTAGGTATATAATTGAAGTTTTTATTTAAACCTGAAAACTTGTAAACAAACTGAAAAAATAACTGCAGGCAGGTATTTGCCGTGACGTCATCAGTTATCAACAACAGGAAAGACTACTCAAGTGGGCGTGTTGTACTTTGATACCTGCATGACAATAAAACATGTTTTCCACAGTCAGTGACCTAACTAGGATCAGCATTTTACTAAAAAAAGAAATCGTAGTTTTAAAAACGTTAAAAAACATATAGGTACCATTTTGGTAGTGGTCGATATGCAAATTTAGAGATGTAAGTAGGTACCTACACAGATATTGTAAAATAATTATTAAAACTCTTGCTTATTTCCTCTTCAACCTTTCTGATTTCTACCCCTCTAATTCTATAAGTTTTTATTTTTGGTTTTGGGAATGTGGCAGGCTCCACTTAGTTCCATTCTATATGTGTTGGAAATAACGAAAATCTGTTAGATTAGTTGTTAGTAAATTACAAGAAATTAATACACTACATAAACTRTTCATGAAAATTACTCGCTATAATAAATCTGTGGTAAATGTGCTAGATGCCACTCTTTATGGAATAGGACAGTGGGATAAGTACAGTAGTATGTATGAGTTACGAAGAACCAGATTTAAGCATTAGCTGGACATTTAGAACTGTGGAAGTAACAAATATACTTAAAGACGGACTTATTGTAAGCTACTGTAGAAAGGGATGTAGAATGCAGTAACCATAATAAAAAGGCATTTAAAATTTTATTTTATCTTATTTATCTATTAAAAAAAAATTGTTTTCCAAGTAGGTTCTGAATAACTTCTCAAAAGTCCCCGAAGTGGCAGAATAAGGATAGCATTGGGCAACATTGTAAAGGGCTCAAAGGAATTTTTTGATATCTCGATTTTCATTGACTATGATAAAAATGCATCAGACCAAAAAGAAAGGTATGGAAATCCTCTATAAAAAAGAAACATAGGTCTTTTTCATACATACAAAATCTTGTTCCATAGTTTTCATACTTCCAAAAACAATTTTTTTTTAAGAGAACAGTTGCGTCTAGAAAAAACCCTTCCATAGCTTTCTTTTTGGCCTAATGTATTGTTGTTGCAGACTTAATGAAAACGGGATATCTCGAACAATTCGTTTTGGAGCACGATTTTAGTCTTTTACAGTATTGTCAAACTTAACCCTTACACTCCCACTTCAACGACTCTTGAGACCTTATTCAGGGCATAATAATATTAGTTAATTTATTCAAAACAAGAAAAAAAATTAAATATATATTTTTATAAATCTTATAAATTAAAACATCCATTAGCTAAATTAATATCGCCTAAACTGCTTCTTGAACTTCTCGTAATGGTAATCATCCGTAGCTTTTTCATCTTTCTTTTTCGCTTTATGGTCTAACCCTTCAGCTTCACTGCCTTCCACTTTTGTTTTCTTCTTGGGTATTTCCGACCCGTCGATATTAACTGCAACAACCAAATCAATCACGAGCAGATAAATATCCCATAAAACTTACACCTGTTGTGCTGCACGAAATTAACGGCCATATTCGATGGCACGAAGGGCGAAGGTCCGTCTTTCTTATTGCGACTTTCCCAAAGCAACCTCAGCTTCGCCTCTTCTGTTGCTTCGATGTTTTTTATCTTCGCTTCGATACCCAGATCGACTTCGGGTATACCGCTCAACATCTGATTTMACAACATCTCTTCTGATCGCTTTGTGGAAGATTCTCGCAGATGACTGGGAACTGCCTGTAACGCCGCTTCCTCTGGACTWCAGTAAGAGGAAGATTTGGTGTCGGGAGAGTTTGGCTCCCCATCTTCTTTTTTCCCTTTCCGTTTAGACAATTGCTCCTCTATATACTTCATCATCTCTTCATCTTCATCTCTTTTGTTTGTTTCCACAGAAAATTGCGTTCCGATTCCGGTATCATATGCATCGTCAACCTGTTTAACTTTGCCGCTGCGCAGGGCTTGCATGTTTACCATACCACCGGTTTTCACCTTGAACGGATCCTTCTACAAGTAATACATGTCAAGAACAGCCCAGAAACGTGAGTAAAACATACAGAGACCACTTCCTCTTCAATCGTAACCTTCTTTCCCAACGCTAATCCAACTAAACTGACACCGTGTGGCCTCTTACGCAGATTTTGCAATTCTTTCATTTCCTCTAGCTTTGATCTATGCAGAAAAGCACCCAGTTGCGTTTACAGGCATTCGTCTTTTCTACATTACCTTACAGTGTGCTTTCGGTGTCTTCTTCGTCTTCATCATCTGAGTTCTTTCTCTGTCGCAATGGTCGCTTGAATTTTTTTGGCTTAAAACTAACATTGTTTTCTTCTGGCTCTGTTTTAGCAGTTGCTGGTGAGGAATCGTCCTCTGTTTTAATCGCATGTGATAAATTTTCAGACATTTTCGCACTTGTATAAGGTTTATGTACAAAACTTGTAAACTTAACCTCAAGAGCAGAAGCAAACGTCAACATTGTTGGTCGATAATACAGTATGCATTTGCAAGTGATAAATAAAGTTTGCAGATTACAGATGGTACGACAGCGACCTGTGCGTCTATTTTGATTTTATGTTAATGTTGTAAAAAATAATGTAACAATAAAGGACGCAAACAATATTTAACGGTAATCTTACAATGTCAATCAAAATTTGCAAATTATATAACGAGTACCAACCGATAAAATCTGTCACTGTATCAATTTTTCCCACCATAAATCCGCGTGTTTACAATTTGCTTGTATCCTGCTTTTAGTATTTTGGTTAATTATAAATTAAAAAAACGACTTTTGCTAAAGTTGTATAATTGTTACTTATAGCGTTATCGTTTAATTCCAATAAGGTAGGGAGTTTCCCTTAAATATGTTATACATTGATATTGGCAATAGCGCAGGGGATTCCCAAGAAATTAATTAAAAAATATGGTATTTGAGGAGAATCTAGGTCAATACGTATACAACACAAATTCGAATTTTTGCTTAAAGCTCGATTTGCAATTATTAACATAGGTAATAAATTTTATATCAGGATTTTGGCTGTTCAAATGATTTAGAAACCTATTTACGTTTATGTAATAAATAAATAAAAGTTTATAAAAAAACTGCTCCAAATCGCATATAAAGCCTGCACATTCAATCCGTCGATTTGAAAACGGCATGTATAAAACATTGTGAGCTGGCTGTAACATATATGTTAAAAAAAGCGCAAACTGTAAAGCTGTTGATTTTAAAGTTATTGCTTTATCGTGTGTGCCGCATCATGTATGCATTAGTGTAAAGGATAATTAGCTACATATATAAATTTGAAATTATATATATGTCTAAACCAATTTATAGAGTTAGAAACGTTTATCTCCTCTATAGTTGCTGCTTCACGATGTTTTTAACTAAATGCGAGTACAAACACTCTAATCATTTACAACACGCTTTATCTTTCTCCTTGTCATAAAGTAATCAATTGTTCAACTGCTGCTAAATAACTTTATATTTATTAGCTGTGCAGTCGTCAGGTTTGAATGCTACAAGCATGTCGCTGTCCTTACAGAAGGTAGGTATATTGTTTATCATCACCGATTGTCGTTATGTGATTATTAATTGATGAAGTTCGTTTAGATTGGGAGCAAAAATGCCCTCCCCGCGATAAGGGCGTTAGCAAATGTTATCTTTCAAACGAAAAGAACAGAGAGTTCGTCGCCCCCGCAAAATGGATACAATTTTGGTAATTATGTGTAGTAATAGTTAATTTATCTTAAAATTAAGTAGCTGGTGTCGCATTAGTCGGTGTTCATAGAAACATGATAGATAAATATGTATTCCACAAGTCTATAAAAGTGATTTTTGAAATATATTGCAAAACGAGCGTTGCTCGTGACAATATACAATAATAAAGTTACAATGCTCATACTGGAGGTGTTAAAACGCAACTCCAATAAGCAATACGAGTGCTTGGTACACTTAGTACGTGTTTTACTAAAAGTGGCTTCAACAATCTAATCATTCGTAGACCCAATAATATGGAAGAATTCCAAAGGATTCAGGTTTGAGGAACTGCTAGGTCCTCAGCAGCCTAATTTTTGGTCTATCGGATCAAAATTCCCTATAAATGTTACAACAGCTATGAGAAAACGATAAAACATTTATAACAATCATAATAACATGATTTTTGCAGCTCTAAACGATACTCAAAGAGAATTTCAAGACGTAGCCAGGAAATTCGCCAGAGAGGAAGTAATACCAGTTGCCGCCCAGTATGACAAAACTGGGGAATATCCTTGGCCCCTTTTTAAGAAAGCGTGGAGTTTGGGCTTGATTAACGGACATATACCTGCCTATTTAGGTATAATACATGTGTAAAAGAACAAAAGACGTTGTTACAACAAAATTGTTAAAGGTGGATTAGAGCAAGGCGTTTTTGATGGTTGTCTCGTAGAAGAGGAAGTGTCCTATGCTTGTACAGGGATATCTACAGCGATATTTGGAACGAATCTAGGGGTAAACGTTATTTTCTTCTTTAGTCATTTTTTTCCTTCTTCAGTTATCTTTGGAGTTCTTCGTTGCTTTAAAATTAACTTCATTCAGACAAGCATTAAACTGCACTAAATATCTACAATTCCTTTCAGCAAGCTCCCATAATCAGTTATGGTAATAAAGAGCAGCATAAGAAATACCTGGGAAGACTCTTAGAGGAACCTCTTGTTGCTGTAAGTTGTTAATATATGAAATAAGTAGTTCATTTATTGCTTTATTGCAATGTTTTCAACTTAATGTATAGATAAGACATAACATCGAAGACAAGTATCAAGGTCTATTGGCCCTGACATTTAGGTACTTCATGTAGTGGCGTACTTAGCAACAAATTCACTGCCCTCATTTAGTAAACTGTTTTTTATTTGACTCTTTTTCTCTTGCTTATATCTTGAACAAAAACGTACACTCGTAAAGGTTTTGTCCTAACAAAGAAGGTCAAGCTTTTTCGTACTGGAAAAAATGTCCCTCGAAAAATGTAATGTACAGTAATGTTTCATTAGAAGACAATCAGTAAGGTTACCATTATCTATTATTTAATAGGTTAAATACGTCATCGACTTGGAGTATAGAAGTGAATGGAACTCCGACCGTAAATTTTATATGAAAGTTGTTTTGTACCGTATTCAAAATAATTTTCAGCACATCGTAATTTCTAAAATATATCTTCACAGCAAATTAAATTTCATTCACACACGGCAGAATTTCGGTACCAGAAAAATACTCACTGCATCTATACCTAGGCACAGAACGTCGCTTTTTACAAGGTCCTTTTCTTATGTCGCTTGTAAGGTTGTAAACTTAGTTTATAGACTTATACAAGCATACACGTTGTTTAATTTTAAGAAACGATTGAAGTTGTTGCTTTTCAATGATGAGATTCAAGTGACCTTTTCTGACTAATTACTGCTCTCTCCTTCTCTCTTTTTTGGTGTTGTTATAGAATGTATTTCGTAGTTCTTTATTTCACTTAATGTTTATTGACCCGCTTACGCCTATACATTATTTAATTTCTTAACCTTTAAAACTTACTTTCTGTTAGTTATTGAGTGTGGATTCTGTATTTAGAAATATGCATATAATTTTTATCTTTGTTTATCTTGCGCATGACTTTATTTGTTATTATTTTTCATTTATTTGGTTGCATGGAAGATCACTTACCACACCATTGTGGATAAGTGAATGCAAGKCATTTCGCTGAAGTACAATTAATTGCCTATGTTTTGTAATAATTTTATTTTTATTTGCAGCGAATAAATTATTATTATTATTATTATTATATGTATTCCAAGGGCATTTCGTCGATTATATTCATCGAGGGTTGCTTCTTTAAGGGAGGGAAATATTGTTTGAAAAATTCTGTGATGAGTGTTTTATTTCTACTTGGTTACATGTTGCTGTTAAAAACGATTAAAAATCCGACCTTTATTTCTACAGTTTCTATAAGGAATCTTGCAATTGAACTGTGCAATGCTACCAACCATGTTGTAATAATAAATAAAAATCAATAACCATGATAAGATCTCAAGCATGCAGTACTATAATACTTCATATTCTCCAGTATCGTAAAATACGAAAATCATAAATCAAGTTCAAATAATGTCACACGTTTTATTACATGATAGGTACTCTCATGAAGAGCATATTTTTGAATTTCAATCCGCTTTATTAAATTATTTATTTGCAGGCCTATTGTGTAACGGAACCTGTAGCTGGGTCAGATGTTGCTGGGACCAAAACCAAAGCAGAAAAGAAAGGTGACGAATGGATCATAAATGGAGAAAAGATGTGGATTACAGAGGGAGGAGTCGCCAATTGGTAAGCTTTAAATGTAAGATGGTGGGAATGGGGTTGTAGCCCTTAACAGCAAAWCGTTAACATGACATACGGAGGCCTGGACCCAGTGAAGTAAGATGCTAAGATTAAAAAATATTTGCGATGTCTTAATGCCTTATTCTTATCCGTAAAGGTTTTTCAAATATCGCTTGAAGCGTCTGGAGGAGGAGGCATTTGACCATTGTGTGCTTGATAGCTGCTGTTYGACATGTGTTCGTTTTGTTTACGTTTAACGCGTCTTTATTTTATGTTTTCATGAAGTTTCACATTCTGCAATAAAAAATTAAAGGCTCTTTAGCGTCTTATTTAGAACCTTTATAGGCCTAAATTCTCCTTCAGGTACTTCGTCCTGGCAAGAACCGACCCCGATCCGAAAGCGCCAGCAGGAAAAGCGTTCACCGGATTCATAGTTGACAGGGACACCCCCGGGATCACGCCTGGAAGAAAGGTAGGGTTTATTACGATGTCGAGTTTCATTGCGCCGACTGAAAATATGAATGTGATTCAAGGAGCAAAACATGGGACAAAGGGCTTCAGACACTAGGGGTATTAAGTTCGAAGACGTGAGGGTGCCGAAAGAAAACGTTCTGCTTGGAGAAGGCGCCGGTTTCAAGATTGCCATGGGAACGTTCGATAAGACCAGGCCTCCTGTGCGTATGTTTTGCAGAGTTAATATTGATTTCAATTTATTACGTTAACCTAATTAACTTTTTTGTTTTTTGTATTAAATTAAAAAAAAGTTGAGTTGGATAGTATGCTAGAAAAAAGCAAAACAAACATAACAAGTGAGAAATACGTAAATGAGGGATTAATAAAAACTGGAAGGGGAAGAGGTATTGAGTGTAATAGTAGTTTAGAAAAGATGCTTTTTATGAACTATACGAAAAAAAATTGTTCAGGTTGGGACAAACAAAATTTTTTTTCTTTGCAAATTGTTTTAATGCCGACTTTTCGCAGCACTGTTTTGCTGCTTTTACAAGGTTGTAAAAGTCAATAAGAAAAAATGTCGCTATCACATACGAATAGTAGATTACAAATTATAAATCTTACCTCTAAAAAAACTTCACACATTAGACTAGATTGTGTTCCAGTTGGTATGAGAACTAGAGAGAGAGACGATAGAAATCCTTTAAGCCTTGTATAAGAACAATAAAAAATAAAGTAAAAATGCATAACTTAAAATTGGAGGAGCTGCAAGAACTACTGCTGCAAATTATTTACTAACATACAAGGAAGAGCTAAAGAATATAAATATGGAAAACGCTCAGAAAACAAAAACTATGGTTACTGCAAATATAAGGACTAGAAGGAAGAGTACTGGAACAGGCAGAACATTATAGGTAAGCACCTAGAGGTGGTCATTGAAAAAAATGGAAGAACAGAGAGAGAAACGGGAGAATATAAAAGACAGGAAGAATGTACAATATGCTAAAAAACTCAATTCTGGAGAAAGAGAAATATCCAAGGAAGTGAAGATCGAAGTGTACTAAAAAGCGATACATTTGGTCTTTAGCGGAGAGGCATGGAAATGAGATTTTTAAGGAAGATAGAGAGACTCTTAAAGAGAGACAAACTTAGAATGAAGCAGTAATGGAAAACTAAAAGTAAAGAAATATATATGTGGAGGTAGTGGGACAGAGGCATTTAGTATAGAGATATACGAAAGAATGGAAAAATAAAAAACGAAACCCAAGAGATAATAAGAGCAACTGAGACAAACTGCATAAGAGAGAGGAATAGAAAAGAAGAACAAACATAGAGATGCATTAGAAAAGATAAAACTCACTGGTAATTAAAAATTAAGTATAGCAAATCGTAGAAGGATGTACATATTAAATTAAAAATAAAAACAACTGCCTGGATTCTCTCTGTGAAGTAGCTCCTGAATCAATGCCAAATGTTATCTCAAACACTGCAAGTTTAGAGTTTTATTTAAAGTTTTTCTGAAATCACTCATTCGAATGTGGAAGGCTGCTTTAATTTAAAATATGGTATACGGTAATCTGCGTTTTCGTCATACCCATATAATAGAATATCTTTTAATTCATCATGGGATATTTCGTATAAATAAGTATATAGAACAGAGATTTTATTTTAAACTGATGCTCCTGCATAGGTGATCTTTTTCGTAACTCTCGAGATTGCCGAACTTATTCGCAAATCTTTCAAATTATTGGAAAAGACAGAAAAAAATTTGGAAAAAATATATAGTGACGTTTTAATTTTATTATCAGGTTGCCTGTCAAGCAACTGGTTTGGCCCAACGCTGCCTAGATGAAGCCACCAAATACTCCCTCGAGCGCAAAGCTTTTGGTGTTCCCATCGCCCAGCACCAGGCCGTCGCATTTATGCTGGCTGACATGGGAATAGGCATCGAAACATCAAGGCTGATGTGGAGGAAGGCTGCATGGGAAGCGGACAACGGCATTAGAAACACCTACAGCGCTTCCATAGCTAAGTGTCACGCAGGAGATGTCGCTAACAAGTGCGCAACGGATGCAGTCCAGATCTTTGGTGGAGCCGGCTTCAACCAGGACTACCCGGTGGAGAAACTGATGAGGGACGCGAAGATATTCCAGATTTACGAGGGCACGGCGCAGATACAGAGGATAATCATTTCGAGAGCTATTTTGGGGGCACAGACGTAACGTGATGATAAATTGTGGTAATAATGCGGAAGAATTTGAAAAGTGAACGCGTACTTGATGCTGCGTTATATTTTGGAATTTATTTCAATAAAGTATTACCTAATAAATATACAAAAATCTAAATTCTGAACGTATCATCACTTTCGGCATCTGATTGACCACTTTTCCCTTTAGKAAGTAGAATATTATCTACTAGGGTGAATGTAGTAGCCAATTTGTTTATGGAAAATTTTGAACATGTAGCGATAAACAGTTTTCAATTTAAACCAAAATGTTGGTATAGGTACGTAGATGACACTTTATTTATTTGGCCCCACGGTATAGAAGAGTTGGGTAGGTTTCTAAATCATTTGAACAGTCAAAATCCCGACATAAAATTTACTATGGAATTAGAAAGCAATGGTAGTTTACCTTTCTAGGATATCAAAATTTACGGAACAAACACTGGACAGTTAGGACACAAGGTTTACAGAAAACCAACACATACAGATATTTACATGCCACATCTCACCACCCTCCTTCTCAAAAGAATAGTCTTATAAGGACGTTATTTGTTAGAGCACAAAGGATATCAGACGAAAGTTCTTTACAAAAAGAATATATCATCTTAAATCAGCGCTAGTGGAGAAATGGTTATAGCAGTAAGAATATTTGATCAGGTTTTAATAAAAGTGCTCATCCAAATCAAGTAAATTCTCAGACAGGACAAAGTAAATTGAAGTTGAGTTTGCCTTATGTACAAGGCCTTTCGCAAAAATTAAAGAGGATGCTTAGAAAACACGATATTTTAGTTGTTGATAGTACATATAATAATTTAGATAAAATTTTAAGTTCTACCAAAGATAAAGTACATTTAGAGAGTGAAAGTGTTTACATAATTACTTGTTCTTGCGGCAAGTGTTACATAGGTCAAACTAAAATAAAAGAAGATACCCGTTTGAAAGAACACATACGTGCTACTAGGCTGCAACAGATAGATAAATCTTCCGTAGCTGAACACTCATATTTGACTAAACACATGATTGATTTTGATAAAACAAAAATTTTACATAAGGAAAAATATTATCACAGACGTCTAATAGAAGAAGCTGTAGAAATTTGTAGGAATACTAATAACTTTAATAGGGATTGTGGAAATTATGAGTTAAGTGACATTTAGAAGGCTATTTTGTAGTTATCTTTTATTAGTAGTTCGTGTATATCTAGTAGGTAGGTAGTTCCTTTTTCATCGTTAGGTTCTTTTTTATCAGGTTGGCACGTTGTTTCTATGACGTCTCGCTTCTTCGGTGATTTGTTTATTTCTTTTCAAAATTTTGTTTGAACTTGTGTCAGGCAAATTTTGAGGTTCTTCGTCTTTGACAAAGATTACAGGTGTAATAGAAACGTCAGACTAACTTTTTGTCAGTTGTTTCAAGAGACAGCGATAAATATTATCTTAGAATATTGTCTATTTCTTTACCCATTTCTTGTCTAAATTCAAAGTTAGTACGATGTTGGTACATTTTAAGTATAAATATAGGTAATTATAATTTTTCACTTTGAAAGTTGAGTGCGCTTTGCAACTTCGGTACCAGTGGTCCGATACCTAAGTATAGTTGACTATCGATCGCTAGTATCACAAGAACATTTATAATTTTTGGAAAGTAGAAAAGTCGATTCCACCATACCAATAGCGTAGCTACGAGTAGTTGAATAGATGACAAGGATCTGCTAAGCCACAGCTTCCGGCATATTGGAAGACAGATATCTACTTATCTATAATTTGTTCCTGGTATAAGTTTTCATAGTCGGAGTATGATGTTCTCAATTTACAATTATCTATGCAAACGTTAGCGTTTTAGCTATTTTAAATTCACTTAACTGAGGATATATCACATTACATATACACAAAAAAATATAATTMGCTTAATGCTTTGGAGCTATAGAGCCGAGTATTATTATAGTGGGTATCGATACGCAGTATCTATACTTTTTGCAGTATTACCCAGCACTAATGCAACTGCGACAATTTTAAGAAAAAATTTACGTTGCAGAAGGAGAAAAGTTTTTCACGGCAAAGAACTGATTTTTGACATTGAACTACAAGAAACAGAATGACAAACTTTCGCCTAATTAAAAAAGCAATGGTATGATGTTAGCGGAAAAGTAGATGACAACGCAATCTGTTGGCAATAAACTGACATGATGACAAAACATGTTATAGCGAACTACTTTCCAAAAGAAGTTACCTTTCTAGTAAAAAAGTAAATTGGGTACATTGATCATATTTAAGTATTAAACTGAGCTGTTTGTGTAATGACAAGAACTTTATTGTGATTTGGCTTTACCCAAAAACAACCCATATTTTCTAGCTTTAGTCAAGAATTTAGATCTAAAATATAGGTCCTGAATCAAACTTAACCTAGTTGGAATATTTGGAAACAACCATGAGATTCAATAACAAACCTTGGGTGAGTTTGAAAATTGTGAGACATTGTGGAAAATTCCACAACTTACATATTATAAAAACTCCTGATTATAGTTTAAATACGACAAGGAATCTACTTCTTATAAGAAAGTATTTGTAATACCAGTCTCGCAGTTCTCAAATGAACTGTTGTTTGGTCAAGATGACATTTGGAATTGTTACCGCATAAAGAGAATCAGTAACTATTGTAAAATGCAGACGAATAATAACACGAAATATAGTAAGAACTACTGCGATAAATAATAAGGTTACACCAAAATGTAGATAATGTTAGGAAAGATAACTGTGATATTATTCCACGTTTTAATGAAAATATTAGTATAGGAAATAAAGAAGACTGGAATTTTACGATAAAACTTCGTTACTAGATGAGATTAAAGAAAATGAACAAGTAATACCTCATAAAAAGGTAATATCTTGTTAGATATACTTGTGTACAAATGATTTTTAAATATTTAGTAAGCAAAGCACAAAAACAAAGGATTCGGGCAATGACTAAACAAAAGGAAAAGGTAGATTTGGCCGCCCAAAACGAAGATAAAGAGAGTTGAAATACAACTAAATGAAATCAATAAAATACGAGCAAAATAATATATAGGGATTTACACTAAAATGGTACAAAAAAGTAATTGTACAATACAAGAGCAATTATTTTTTTGCAAACCAAATATTTCCTTTTCGACTGAAAGTCAATCTTGATAACAAAACCGTTGCTCTAATCTAACTTGTCGGTACATTTTTATTTTAAATCCACCTAAAACTTCGATTAATTGCATGTAAGCAGATCGCTTTCTAATTAACAAGCATAGTTTGCTCAAAAAAAAATTCCAACTAACTTTAAATCTACCCCCGGAACGTAGGAATGCCGGCACATAAATTAAAAATCCAGCGTCTCGGTATATCCGCAGTTGCCTGGACTTAAGAAACATGCAAAAAGTTCCGTAAGAAGCAGCTGCAAATTCCAGCTTGTTTACGGCGAGACATGATAAAAAAGGTACAAAAAATATTTAGCGTTTGCCTGAAACAACCCAGCAATGCTTTAAAATATGCATTTGTAGCTCAAGGGGGGCAGCGAAAAGATGGTGAATTATCTATAGTCCCCGTTATTAATTTAAAGGATTTGCACAAATGATACTTCATTTTTTGAAACTTATAAACTACATCTTTGCAGCATCGACTTTTGTGTGCTGGAGTTTTTCACATAAGAACATAGGAGAAAATTATACTTTGTAGCTGGGTATTAAACGAAATGCATTCGTCGATCTACAGAAATCAGTCGGTAGGGAACGAAAACGCAAAAGTACAAACACTCCAAGTAAACATTCGCACGACGCCTTTTGTCTTTTCCATTCAAGGCATTTATTCAGGGGCAGCGAAACAGTTTTATTCGGTATCGATTTCTAATTAGCATGGTAGTATGTATATCCACGATAAGGGAAATGTGAGCTCAGTTAGCATAGTTCTGTTCCTTTTGTTCGCAGTGGCAATTACAGTTGCGGATATTAATCTTGTTTTGCAGATCGTCCGCGGGCAAAACTAATAGGTGGGGGGAGGGTGGTGGGTAATAGTGATATCTACCAGTGAGCACAAATATATGCAATTAGTTCATTGATGTGTGAAGTATACAAAGGCTTCTGGCACAACTCACAGAGTTAGGAATCAACTGCAATGTGGATTTAATTATCTCTGATGAACAGGGCATTAGAAAGTCCCTGTTTGTTATTAAAATTTTTAGTAGATTATCAACCACAGTTATTGTGTTTGCTAAAAGTTTTCAAGAAAATCCTCCCTAAGAGACAGTAACATTTTATTTTCATTTCATTTATTATTTCACAGCTGCAACAGATTGCAGCGCTACTGTTTTAGTTTATGCGTGTAGAGAACCAGAGATAATCATATTTTTGGGATCGTACGAAACATACTGTATACTAAAAATATTTTTACCTGATTGAACAGTTTACTGCGAATGAATTTTTCTCTGCCTTTGATATCTATGCCATCTTATACCACACGCAGTAAGGTTGCCTTATACGCTATATTAGTGCTGACGTAATGACGGCCATTTTTTTGCGGTACGTCAATGTCCTGGATCCTGGCAAACCGAGTTGTCATAACGTGCGTAACGGACCTCAGTGTTAGGTGCAATTTTGTGACTTTAAAAGAATATTTAGATGTGGTACTGTGCTTATTTAAGTAGCTTACACTCCTTCGTTTTGCTTCACAAGTATTACAAACCGAAATTACATTTAGTTTAGATTCCTCACGGTATCGCGAAAATTTGCCCACATTGGCAACGCGACGCAGCTCAAAAAATGTAAACAAATATTACTTGTAATGCCGCTAGAGCACTGGCTATTATATGTGTTTCTCGCTTTCGTCAGCATGCTAACCTTTTACGTCATCTCCGTGGCGGAATATCGAGGCATTTGAAACGGATATTGAAAAATCCATACTTTCGCATTTTTTCTCGGCAAAGAATAACCGAAACAAATCGAAAAAAAATGTTTTTGTGCTTCATTTTTTATGTACATTTTCAATGTAAAATAAAAAAAATTGTGGGACGACCCCATTGCTATACAATTATTACATTATTTATTATTTTACAAGTTAACAAATAATTGATTAATGACAAAATGCTATTACACTTTCTGATCAGATCCATAACATATAAATGATATAAATAAAAATATAAAGAATGCATCTTCAACAATTGCTTCTATGTCATTTATTTTGCTGTCAACCTAGGAATTCTCACGCGTCAGCATTTCTATTTACTCCACTCGTAGAGCTACAGAATTTCTTCTTGTCGTTTTAATATAAATATAAGATGAGAGAGGTAAATAGCAATTTAGACGCAGATGAAATAAGTGTGGCTTTTTGTTAAATTTAATACATAAAATTATATGACAGTATGACTTAGCTGAAATGCAATATGCAGTAATAAATAAATGCATTGAACAAGTTAGTAGAAGCCTTTCAAGACAACAAAGATTTGACAACGTTAACCACGACATCCCACTAACCAAATCATATTATTACGGGTTCCATTTTGAATTCGTCTTTCAGAAAATGCAATTAAAACATGGTCTTAAACAGTATGATTGTAACAGTTCAGCTTGGATGGTTAAATTCATTTTTTGCAAGCGCGTGATTTGGATACATAAAATCGGTTAAGATTTTGTTCGCCGGTTTCAAAGTTTCTTCCATATTTTTGTTTCAGTTATGTTTAAGTATCTTTTTTCTTATTCATTATTTAGAAGTTTTCTTAAATTCCGCAAACAATTCTTACTAGCAGAATGTGAAGAAGACTAACCATCTAAGATTTCTATCCCATCGGAAAACTCTTTGTCTTCATTAAATATGTGTTCTTTTATAGCTTTTTTTGTTCTATTTCATCTATACACAAACATCTTAGAGTAACACTTTAGAGTAATTTTTGCAAAGTGCGACAGTCCCCAGCGGAAGTGAACATGCTCAGCTAAAGTGCATTTTTCTTGTTATCACATAAAAAAACTTATCTGAAACCAGAAATTATAAATTTCCGTCAATTATTAAAGAGATCTTTATCTGTTCCGAAGGTATGCACTTTTCCCACACGAATTCGTACATCCAGTCAACAAACCTAAGTCTAAGTGCAATAGTTTGAAATGATCGATGCTTATCACGAAAAACTAAATAGATCACAGCCCAATCAATTTAAATATGAGATTACCAGCACATGTTTATGCCGCATTTTCTACAATGAGCGACACAGTCAAGTACCTAAATCTTGAAAGCATTCCGCTATAAATGACACCACAACGCTTTTTTCTACTCAAGTGTAAATTATCGGGCATGAGATCACTTAATGGGTCTAATTCTGGAGCGACAGCGGGTTCAGTCCGAATTCGACAATAGAGGGTGTCCAGTGTACTTTGGATTGATGTGTTTGACTAAGTGATTTCCGCAAAAATGAGGCACTGCTGTAGGTTTACTTGAAACTGGGTAAGAATTTATCATGGACGCTGAAGTAAACAAAACACTTACTCCTTTTGCTAGTTAAAAAAACAAGATGATAATTGTATACATTGTTTTCTCGCGGCACAAATACGAGCATTAACTTATTTGAGTAACATAAGATGTTATGAGCTAAAATTGCAACTACTGCATGAATACTGATGACCTAAGGTTTCCCCCATATGAGTGAAAATTTATTTGTCTGGCAACCCTTCAAAAATAAATACTTAGTAACTGATCGAAATTCTTTTTTATCAAAATTTAGCTTATTTTTAAACAAGCAGTTTATAAAAATTAACTGATGGTAATTAACTTTTTTATAAGCTTCAGAACTAAACAAAAGGCATCTTGATCTTCCACTAAGCATAAATTTCAACGGACATCTGGCTTTTGGATGACACTTACATTCAGATTATTATATATATTTAGTCAAAGATCTTCCTTATTTTAGCCGCAATCACTACCATATTTATAAACGATTCAACTTTAGAAGTTCTTGCAGACTAAATTCATAACGATTAACCACAAATAAAAAACTATTAACTGGCTTTTTCTGATTATGCTATATCGTGGAAAGCTCATATAGATCCCTTAGTATCCAAGCCTTCCACAAAATTGTTTACGCCTTACAAGAAACATTAATGATGGCATATCATGCGTAGTCTTCAGTTTAGTTTCGAATGCAAT
Organism: Rhyzopertha dominica; assembly: GCA_025024175.1. Lineage (NCBI taxonomy): Eukaryota > Metazoa > Arthropoda > Insecta > Coleoptera > Bostrichidae > Rhyzopertha > Rhyzopertha dominica. Next base: position 4,793,921 of record QCXZ01000003.1, on the reverse strand, counting down.
ACTAATTGGAGAACCTCTTCTCATATTAAGATAGTAACTAAAGTCTAAAAAAGTGCATTCGAATCAAATCAGGGATTGGTTTTCATGATAAATGCCGTTACTTTTCTTAGAAGCTGCTACTTTTGTGCCTAAAACGAGAAATAATATCAATGTTCTGTTAGAGAACAGTATCTAACGTAGACCTAAACGACGCTGTAGATTAGTATAAAAATCTGAACTATTTATGAAATTTTTTTTGCAGAGTTGCCTAAGCTATAAATAATTGTTTTCAACCCTTAAAAGTGGCAAATGTCACGGATTGCATTGCTAAACAATTGTATATTTAAACTATTGACCGTTCTAATCACACTCTTTCATTTATTCAGTTAAATTATGATTTGCTTTATCAAAGGCACAATATTATTCAAAGCCAAGGTTTTCCTTAACAGAAATTACCACGAAATTGCATTACAAAAAGTGGGCCACATATTTATCTTGTTGTGTAGACACTATACAATTATTACTAAACGCTAAAAAGAAAACACTTGAACCGATAAGTTAGTCTGGCCTCAGACATTTCCTTCATACTGATATTTGAGATTTGGACTGTTTTTCCTTTTTAACAAATTATGTCATTGACAAGAATAGTACTTAGAAAAGTTATTGTTTTCCTAATGCTAAATACATTTGTTTTACGAAAGCTTTAGAGCAAAAAAACAGTTTCTAGCGTTAAAATAACAATTCATACTGGAGTTATCAGTAATGTAACATTCAGAAAAGCTAATATGAAATTTCTTTCAACTTGAACAACAAAAGTAACAAAAAATTAAAAATTTGTTGCGTGTTTATAAAACAACGTAATAATGCTTGAACGCTGCAGTGTACTCATTCACCATTTGCTCCTTGCTACATCTTAAATTTGATAAACCAAGATTAATGAAAGAGTTGACCGTATTGCTTGTTTGTATGCTTTTATCATCTAATTAAAGAAAGTAAGAAAAAACTTCAGTCACATGTATTGAAGTGCTAGATAGCAAATATAAATAAAAAATCTTGCACGTAAATGCCAAGATATTCCCAGCCGCAAAGCTGAGAGCATTGTTGTAAAGGATTATGCAGCATATTTCTGATTGATACCACGCTTAACGATCTAATTATTAAAACTAGCGCCAAAATTGATTTAATTTGTACACGAATTATTAAATTATTTGTGGAATATTTGTTAATACTTGATTAAAAAACGAGATTGGCCTGTCTAGACAACCAAATAGTACACTAACTATTACTACTGTCAAATTCTCATAAAACAAGGATTAACAGTTTTCCACGATATCTCAAATCTATTGCGTATTCCCGATCATTTGTTTACTTTTTGGGGATTACAAGACTGTTTCGTAAGGTCCAGTATCGTCGTTTCAGATTACTCTCTCATCGCAAATTAATCGGATTCCTGGAACACAAAAGGATTTTTTTTGATTAATGCCAAGATGAACACAGAGCTGTTTCTCTTATTATGCTGTCTGGTGATGGCGATGTCGCGTCCGTTGGATCTTTGGTCGGTCGTTGAAGACGTACCGGAAGAAGGTAAGCTTGGTTGAGATGAGGGCTTTAGATTATGGAGTCGGAGTCATCCGATGACTCGGTGATGAGCGCGTGCAATACGCGATGATTCAAATGATGGAATTGATAAAAAGGATTTCGATTGCGTGAGTAAGTGAAGGTAAATGAAGGCCCGTATTAGGATCATTTTTTACAATCTGTGTTTGTCAAGTATTGCCTTAAATTTTACGAAATGGATAAATCTCCTACAGAAGGAATATCTACATGCGCCTACTGAATTTTCCAAAATAAAACAGTAGAACGCTATAAATATTTGCTAAATTGTTCAGGCATACCAATCAGGCCGTTAGTAAACTATATATCAGCATCTGTGTATAAAATAGCAAAAGAAATAACAGGAATTTTAAAGGAACATATACCGCCACAATATAAATTTGCTGTAAGAAACAGACACGAACTCATAACATATCTTAAAGACCCACCCATTATAACAAACGCAGCAATTATATCATTTCATATCACAAATTTATATACAAAAGTACGTATCAACGAAACGATAGATATAATACCCCATAACTTAAAACAAAAACAAATAAAACATTCAGCCAACATATAATAAAAATAAGTAAAACTACATTAGGACAAAACTATTTCTTTTGCACTTTTTTGGTACTACAGCTAACTCCTCTTTTATACAGACATGTTAACGCCTATTCGTGGAGATTAATTAGGAGACAATTTTTGCTCTTTTTTATGTTATGTATGTTGTTTTTACCACTTATCACTAGCAAAGTGAGAATACACTTGTTTGTTAGTAGCGTTTTTATTATTTTTCATGTAAATAATTAAATAAAGCGTTACCTTAGTGGAAAATAGATGACAATGCACTAAAACATCATACCTATCAATTAAGAATAACAATCTTTGCCATTTTACGCCACGAAAATAGTTCTCTTTAGATACAGATTCCAAATTTCACTGGTAGCTGGCGGTAGCCTACAGATGTATGATGTTGACATTGCTTCTTATTGGAAGGTTGATTTATTAATTCATTATTTTTAATTTAAAACAGTTTATTTGCTATCCTCCTACTGAAAATGCTGCAATGCTATTTATGTTGACAAAACGGTACCTATTCCTTTTCATAAGTAAGGGTATAAATATTAGATTTATATGTTTTTGTTTTATTTTCTTTTATTCACAGTGAGGACATGACAAATTAGTATTTCATATATGCTGTTAACATGCTCTGAACAATTTACAAGGACTAGGTTAGGTGATCTATTTTTTAAACTTAGGTCGCTTATAGTATACAAACAGATAAATCTGTGGTAGTACATGAGTCTCTTAGTTGTTATATTACGGTAGGTATGGTTACAAATGGCAATTTTATACTTGACGTTAAACTGAATGGCTGCTGTTTTTAGTTTTATTACTTGTAATATAACCTAACGTTTACCCAGTATAAAAGAAATTGTATCACCTTTTCGTTAAGCTTGTGCAACAGTAAAAAAAGAATAAAAATTAACGATAATAACAAAAATATAATAATACAACGAACGCATTGGCCTGAAGCTATAGAGACTTAATAAAAGTAGCCAATGTTTTGAAGTAGATCGATCTTTGAATATACATTGAGAATTTTAATATTCATATTCGAGAACAGAAATATTTTTGCAGACTAAATTACGAGATTCAGACAAAGTGCAACGTAAATGATTTTGGAAAGTTAAAGAAACTGTTTTTATCGGGTTTTTTTTTAAACGGATACCTTAGGGAATAAAACTGTCTTCTATCGTTGTAGCTGTTATTCCTACTCACCATGATATAAAAGAGCTTCTTAGAACATCCTAGTGTTCTTACAAATTTTCACGAGAAAATATCTTTAGTTGGGAAATAAACGTTTACACAATGTGACTGCAACATTTATCTCAGATGATCCTCGCAGTTCCTAGAAGTAACAGTATCGAGTGGAAATCGTAAACTGATATTGAATCGCTATAAGAGTGTTACTTCCTGTTTTAATTATATCTGAGTGGGTCACGGGCGCCTTGTACTGTGCCGCTGAATGATTATCAAAAAATGACAATTAATCATTTAGCTAAAATAACACTTTTAACTCAAGTAAGGCACAAATAATTTTTACTTAGGTGTTTTCAGTTTTAAATTAAAAACGCTTGACAGGTACACTTTTTGCGTAGGTAACAGGTATTAAAGAATTATTCAAAAATCTGTGTATATTCGATAATTCAATAATATTATCATATCCAAATGTTACACATACATTTCGAAAGTTTCTATACTGACTTATTTAGAAAGGTCAAGTTAAACTTCAATCATTGCTGGCTAATTAGATATACATATATGGTTAGCCACAATTACTTGCTTTATTTTTCTAATTATTAAAGTTTTAGAAAAAAGTCCTTAATAAATGCTAATAATTTTTTTATTTCTTAGCAAACCTTTTAATTTTTCATTTCCAGTGCAGCGTTTTTTAATGGCAACTGAGTTTTTTATCTCTGAAATAACCTGGTGTTTTTTTTGTATGATTTGATAACAAGATTTGTGTAAAAAAGCGTGTTTTCAGATAAACGATAAAAAGTTATGTATGTGTCAATACTGGTTTTTATTCATTAAATGATAATTCTACAAAAAATTAAGTGGCCTCTGCTTTTTCATACCAGTTTGAAGTAACTTTCAAGAAGTTACCACATTAATTAATTAACGACAGTTTCATTATAATTTACAAATAAGGTAAAACTGAACGAATGTAATGATGGTTGGCCATGAAGACCGGCAGAATTAAAATCTATTGTGTCCAATCTATAGTGTCTAAGTTAGAATAAGATTTTCCAGCGCTATTAAAAAGACTACTCGAGAAAATATACAAAAGCGAACAAAATTTTTGTTTCGGAGTGAGGGCAATGAAGAAAGCTAAACTAGGGTCTTAAACGAACTGTTTTAAACTTTTTGGAAAATGAGAGATTTCCTAGCAAACACCAGCAAACAAGGCGAAAAAAAAGTCGACTTTCCTGCTTGAAGAAGTATAACTGCGGAAGATCTATGACTACAGTTGTTAATGAAGCAAGCAAAAACAGGAAGAAAGAAAAAGGAAAAATGACGAATCAAGTGAAGAATCTTTGCATGAAACAACAGGCTCATTTAACGAAGAAGAAGTAGGCAATATGAATTGCATTTAGAACACCGAAAAAGCAAATCCTGCCTATCAAAAAGGTGATTTGATGTTGTTAAATATGAAACATGTTAGTACCCAGAAATAGTGTCAAAAGTAATAAACGATGGTTCCAAAGTTAAGGCATTGTATTATATCAAAAATGGAAAATTTAAATGGACTACTCACACAGATGAAACAAAATATAGATGGAAAAACATCATGGCAAAAATTAAGTTACCAAATAATTGTAATTTTTGTTAAAATTATTTGTTTGATATTCCTGAAATAGAGAAGTGGTTACTACAGTGAATGTGATTTCTAATTAACAATATCTTTAAATCAAAGAGGAATAATAGAAGTTTATATTTTTGTGGTGTTATACAGCATTAATAAGAAATAAAGGTTTACCTTACAAAATGGTCAGAAATACACTGTTTACGTTATTTGAATGTTCGAAAGAAATGCTCAAGTAAGCAATTCCACAAACAATTGAAATAAATAATACAAATCTGTTCCAAGTAAGAAGTTGCTCAAGTAATTGCAATCAAATATTTTGACACTCGATTATGTATTTGTTTGTTTAGTTAAAATACTTAGAACTCGCGGTTGTTTTTGTTTTGCTTTAAAACATAGAATTTCGGTGAATGCGCGCAAAATCTATATACCGAAAATATCCCTTATAAAAACCACTCCGACAGGAAAGTATTTGGACTACTTAGTAATCTTTTAATATCCCATTTTAAACAAGACACTCTGGCAAAAATTTCCATCTTTAATTTTAATGCACCAAATTACGCGATAACAAAAAAAACGATGAACTCTCCTCCTATTAAATTTACAGTATTCGTGCTAAATCTCAGCTCGTGTCTATCATGCGTGGCTTAAGATTACAAGGGGATTTTTGACAAGCCATTTCTCACATTTTGTCGCACTTAATCCTAGTAGACATGAGATATAAAAGTTAAAGCGACTGCCGACTAAGTCATTTGTGCAGGTCCTAGTGGTTTGAAGTGATGCATTTCGAGATGCGCTTCTGTGCATTCAGTATCTTTTGTGTGTTAGTGATAGGGGTTGCGGCTTTCGATCTTGAGAGCGTTTTGGAGAATGTGCCCATTGAAGGTAACCGGAATTATTGTATATTAATATCGCGAGGAAACCTAAACTATATTAGTTGTGATTGCATTATATTTCGTCAAGATAATTTAAGACAGTATAATGTATAATGTATGTTAGACTTATCCAGATGTTTTTATCCATTTATTTCAGATAGAGCGGACTTTTTGAGATACCACTTGGAGAGAGGATACAGTTTAAAACATTCCGAACGAGAGTTGCAGGTCTCGAAGGACATTGTAAGTTGTATGATGTAAACTAAAGTAAGCAATGAAAAGTTCCCTTTCTGTATAAGAGCATAAAAGTTAAGGATGTCCTATATGAGCCAAGGATAAATTTCTCTTACATTCATCTTGGCAAATACAATGTAATTTAGATACATAAAAGTTAGTTAAGTTGCCTTCAAATTTGATCCCGGGACGTATGTAATCAATTACTTTCTCTAAATTCAAATTGGCAACAAAAAACGTTAAAAGGAAATTACAAATTTTTTATATGTTGTTGAATATACAAGTGCAGACTCGTAATAGTTCGGCCAGCTGGTATTTTCAGTTACATGTTTTAAAAAGTTCTAATACCAACACAAATTATTACAATTATTACAAATTATTGCAAAACTGTTTAAACTGTATTAAAACAAACCTTGAATTTACAAAAGTGAATAATTTTATTTCATTTATATTTCGGGACGTAAGATAGCTGCTTCACACTCAGTTCTGCGTTCAAAAAAAAACAAAACTGACTCATCAAATAAAATTACCGGAGCAGATGAGAAAGCTTTACGTAAAATAATCAAAATAAAGCGACGGTGGCTAAAGAACTAACAGTACTATGGAGGGCTTGTCTTGTAAAGGATGTTTCATTACGCACAAGAAAGAGAAGTATAAAAAATAGGATACAAATTTTATAAGGTATACTATTACCTACGCTTATAATTCAATTTAATTTTTTGACACAATTATAGAAGAAGAACGAAATAAAATGGGCGCGAGTCGAAAAAATAAAATAAATTAAAAAAGGCTGAATATCTCAGTAGGCAGGAGTTATTTCAAATAAATCAAAAAAATAATTGGTTTGCTAAAAGTTCAGTAAGGTACTTGGAGCTTTCACGGAATAATATAGACCATGTCAATGCCTATTTCTGAAGCGATTCCTGCCCAAACAATAACAGACCCACTAAATGAAGGCGTTAATTAATAAAATCGGAAGCACATCTTTCTCTAAGTCTCTGCTTCAGTCGTCACCATTGCATGCCATACGAAACTTACAGAAAATGTAAATTCTTAAAGCAAATCACACTAGTTAGAAAATGTAATGATATAAGTCAAATAAAAAATATGACAGATACTATGGACGCATATGTAACTATGGGTATCAGAGCTTTGGTATAAATGTATTAAATAATTTTTCTGTTCCATCTGCAGGCTCGTAGTTTTTGCAGATTTACTGGTTTCAGGATAAGGCTTGAAAGTCATCCTGATGGATTACTTTTGAAGCCCAATTTGAAAACTAAGGTTACTAATGTGACGAAAATAACTGAATAATAATAATAATAATAATAATAATAATAATAATAATATATCATTTATTGCTTTTACTATACAAAAAAGAAAATAAAGAGCGAAGTTCAGATGGACGCAAAGCTGTGTCCCCTGCTCTTCCACTCAACCACCTCAAAATAATAATCAGAATAATCTAGTTGAATATGACTACATAATAAGCATAGAAAATTAATAACTACATTAATCAAGAGCGAATTTGTACCCCAGTTCCCAGAACAATTACCCAAAACAATTATTTATCAGATGAATAGATGTCAGAGACACACCCCCCCCCCACGGCACCAAAATTAATCAGTGAAAAACTCCCGCAGATGTCTTTGAAATTTCTCAGGTTCAAGAGTTTTTAAGTAATTAGGAAGAGAATTGTAAACTACAAATTTGCACTAAAAACGATCTCTCAAACAACGATTAGTTATGAAACGCGGGACTCAGCTTACCCCTGAACCTGACCTTAATGTTATGAACGTCACTACGAAAAGTTATTTTATTATAAAGGTAGGGTGGAGTCCGAAGGTAAACTACCTTATGATACAAGCAAGACACTCGCCGCAAAAATCTCTTATCCATGTTCAACCAGCCAGCATCCACTAACTTATGCGATATATGTTGACGTCTCCCTATCCCATAAACGAACCTGAGGCATGCATTCTGTATTCTCTGTATCTTCGCCTTAGTGGCTACATCAAGACATGAAAAAAAATAATAGCAAAAAACCATCAAATTTGCTATCATTGTTGGCAGGAAAAATATAACATTACTCTCAATACTTCCACACGATAAGATGGGGAACGTTGTTGAACGTTGAAAACTGATAATAATTTTTAGAAGTGTACAGCCTAACTATATAAAGAAACAGCAAAGCGCTTGTCGCATATTGTTATATTTTATATATATAGATTACTACCAAATATGCTCTTTGTCTTAGTAGTACGGTCTTTGTGGTTACCATTACCTAAAATCATGTAATCAAATTCAGCATTTTACATAATCATGGACCCATTCTGTTTCAGATCAGTGCGTTTTCGATCGATCTCTACGACTACATGTTGGAACACCATCAAGTAACCGACGAAGATATTCTAGAATTGCTGAGGGACGTGATTTGCTTTGATGATGGCACATGTGTAGATATAGGAGATGTTGGGGTGCACCCGTACACTTCAATTTAAGTCTTAGCTACACAAGATAAATGCTGTTGCACAGGAACAGTACAAAAGTTACATCAATCTGTTGAATAATACTTATTCGTCATTATTAAAGAGTTATTTCCAAACGTTCTAGTTTGTAAATATCAAGGCTGTTGTAAAATAAAGCATGAAAATGTTGTTTTCCAATTAAAACAAGAAAAATGATCCAATTAGTAACCAAGCTACGTGCCAGTAGTTTGTAGGTGATTTTGTTCAACCAAACCAGAGATAAAACGTGAACAAGTGCATGCGTCAAGCAGTTTTCAACAATCGAGGAGAGCTTGTCGTTTTGTTTTTCGTGTGCTATTTTTGTAGATTCTGGATTAGAGGTATTAGTATTCTATGTTTGTAACAGCTTAGTGTTGATAAAGGGATAAGTCCGGCCAAGGTTTGAAGAGCGTTCAGAAGCAAATATTGACATCCATCATGATAAATCAATCAAAGAGGAGGTATTAAAAACATTAGATAGATATCTATCTTTGCTAGTTGCCCAGCGTTGTGRTGGTTGTCAGATTGATAGCCTATTAAATTTGCTGGTTGGATAGCAATAAAGTATGTATATGCACTCAAACATGTAATTTGTCCCGAATATAAGGAAAAATAAAGTCTATTTATAGTATTGTAGTAAGGTTGAAACAGCATGTGATCTATAAAAAAGGAAAAATATTTGGTGACGTCATATCTTCTTCATAGTAACAGAGTGTTTAAGTTTTATGCATTATTTCATCAACGTTCTATATGAGTAAATGCAAATGCCAAGGTCTTGCAGAAGTTGTAAAAAAGCATCTAAATAGAATGATTTTAAACGGAGTGAGGATAGTCAGTTTTAGCGATACAGGTTCATATTACAAAAACTAACAAGTATCAAGCTTTTATTGCAACAAGTACCAAATATAATAAGATAAAAATTTGTATCTTGTAGACATCAAGGTGACGATATATTTACTGCAGTGGTACACTACTCCAAAGGATACCATTTATAGCGTTTCTAAAATAATATTTTGTAGAATCTACAGGTATTGGACATCAGGGTCTTTAAAGCAATGATGCTTTAGCAAGTTTACTTCAGAGGTAACATTGAGGCAGAAATTAACCTGCTTGCCAGAAATAGTCATTGATAAGTGGCTAAAAAGACAACTTTTGCAAAGTATCAAATCAAATTCATCCATTCTACAGTTATAACAATAGTCGGTGGTATTTTCGACGACACTACTTTGGTCCAGAAGCTACAAATGTGGTTCCAGCATGATGATGCTCGAGTTCATTTTTCAATTGATGTGAGCAAGCATTCACATCAAACTATTGCACGTAGATGGGTAGGAAGAGTACCTGTATTCTGGTCTGCAAGATCGCCTGATTTAAACCCTCTAGATTTCATTTTCTAGAGATACTGTAAATAATTTTAATAAACTGCAGCTAATCAGACGATTTTAGAAGTAGTTCAAATATCCTCTACACAAAAGTTTCGTCCCTGCTTGGAACTTTCGACATTTTATGTAACTTCATTTTTTTGCTCTAAAAGCTGCTTTAGTTTCTCTGAACATAATAAACAAGTAATAAATAGTTGCAAAAAAGTTTCAAAAAAGAAATGACACATGTATTACTTCTTAAAATATTTACGTAGTTGACTATTTTACGCCTGTCATAGAGAGGAATGCATTTCTAAAAGAACTAGAACTATTTAATTACTTCACTTTATTTTCTTAGTCCTTCTTCCGTAAGGGATAAAACTCGCCTTGATAAATTATAGCGCCATGCTATGTCCGCAGGAAATAATACAAATTAATTAAGCCGAGCCGAAGCAGAGGCCAAGTAAAACAAACGCTAATCTGGCGCCACAAAGCCATCTCTGATGAAGCAATGAAACTGTTGAGGCGGCGAATGACATCTCCAGCTGTTGTTTTGGGATCAAAAGTTGGCAAGTGATAAATCCCCAGATACAAAGGGTAGGTATCAAATGGATTCGACAGATCATGGCTTGAGATAAGCAGAGCGATTGTTGATAACGACGGCGGCATTTCTTTTGTTAATAAAACGACATAAAAAGTTGTTTCGGACTTTTAATAATTATCATTAATAGATGTCAGCTGTTGTAATGATAATGTAATGTTATGGTTTGATTTTTAGTATTTTAGATGACACTTTCCCTAAGTAAAAATATAAGTATAATAAACTTCTGTAAGACGAAAATATGTTTTGCAAACGGTAAACAAAAATTTGTGTATTTAGATATCACGGTAATCAGCATGTCGCTACTGTCAAAGTTATGTCACAATACTGCGATGAAAGAAAATTGTATTACATCTATAGTATGTAATTGAGGAACATGAAAATACTGCTTTGCAAAAAGTCTTTTTCTGGAAAATGTAAATTTATATAAATCTACCCAAATTGAAAAGCTTTGACAACAATATTTGATCTGTATGTTAAACATTAGTTGCTAGCCAAAAGTAACACCCAATACTATAGCATCTAACACATTAGTCAAAATAATAAAAATAGTAGTCAAACAGCAAATTTGGATATGTTCAGAGATAGGCGATTACTAGTGCACCATTCAAAAATTATAAGCAAATCAAACTGCAGAAATTGGCAGTTCTTACTACTAATGAGTGTGGTATCATTAATAAATAGCAAAAACAACAAAGAACCAAGATTCGGTAACGTAAAGTTACTGAAACGGACTTGTTGCGCTCAACAGAAACGGACGTGAAAAGAAATCAGAAATCAATATATTATAGTCATCCTGATCGAATGCCTTTCTGAAGTTACTATAAATAACATCCATATAGCCTCTGTTGTTCAGAGACTCATTGAGATAAACTAGTAATAGTTGATCTTTTTAAAACAAGGTCATGCTGAAACTAAAAAATACTGTTTTTATTTTAATTGTTCCACATATATATTTCTAAACAATATGGTCTGAAAAGTTTTTGCAAAGTTACATAAGATGAAATTGGGTTTGTAGTTTTCTATACGTGTTGCAGAACCTTTTTGAGGACGCGACACATTATGTAAACATGTTTCCAAACGCTAGAAAATATTGAACATTTAAAAATTAGGTGGAATAAAAAACAAGGAGGATATAAATACCGGTATACAATCGCTCAGAATAAAACTGCGAACTCCATCTAGTCCAGTAGTGAACGTATTTTTCGCCCTTTTCAATCCTGTATATATATATATATATATATATATATATATATATATATATATATATATATATATATAACCTTTTGTAATATAATTTGCACACAATCTACCGAAATTTATAATGGCTGACCTAGTCTTTCTTACAATTTTAGTGCTTATTTACGTGTTGCAGCTTCAGCTTCAGCTCTTACTGTTACGATTTTATAATTCCTTTTTATGGTAAATAAACCCTGCAAGGACTTTAAATTAATATACGGGTCCCAGCTCATAACTGACGTGCTCGAGAAAACGGATGCACATCACATGTTTTATGAACGGCAAATTTCATTCCCCTCTGATTTAAAAATTTCTAGGTCGCTGCTGTCAGGAAATTCCCGCCTATTAAACTTTCAAAGCTCCTCTTTCGTTCTCAATTTTGTTTCGTTTAAGCCTCCTGGATAGACGCTATTTAAAAATGCAGCATTGAGCGGACTTGCTGCAGCTTTGCAGTGATTCTTTGCATGCTTAAGGATATCACTGCGGTTAAATAAGGGGAGTCGTAAATAAATAAATACAACGATTAACCTTTGTTTGCTCGGAAGGATCAATAAGTTGGTTAGTCTACGAGGTCAAATCTTCATATACTCAAGTAATAGCATTAGTTTAAGTGTTTTTCAATTTAGCTTACAACTGATAAGTAAGATTTTTTGAGGCTGCTTAAAAAATAATGTGGTTTGTCGTTAACCCTTCTCCTTTTAAGAACCACGGAGAGTGAAAGTAAGCACAAAAAATAAAGATAATTTTGGAATGTGGGACATATGCTGCGTAGTAATAGCTATAGATATAATAGTAGTTATTAAATAGTGAGTTGAAGGCTTACTCCTAAATAAGAAATAAATGTAGTGCCTATAAGAAGATGACGAGTTTCTACCTCAACCCTGCAATCAAGGAAAACATTTTASTTGACCATCCGACACCTGGAAATCTAAAGAAAAATTGTTATCTGGCGTAAAGAAAAGTGAAATAGGCAATAGAAATAAAAAAACGAAGAAATTATAGTCTTATCTTATGTAATCTGTAATCTGTGGGACAGATTTTCTTAGTGGGATCAATATCTCTTCGCAAAGCTACTAAAATAGATTTCATCACGCCAGGAACATTACAAGTGGGAAGCCCCAAACAACGCAGACACGATTGATGAACCGAAGCGCATTAGCTACCACGTTGTAGCAGTTTGTCTTCGCTCCCTGTTGCTCTAAGTGGCCACAAAGAAAATATAATTCCTCTGGCTGCGCCAATATCAGACGGACAGCTTGATTAATCTAGTGCGCTTTTTTTTCCTCCGTCCGCAGCGCGGTCCCGTGTGACCAGAGTGAATAATGAACAGTCAGGTCTTTGGGTCACTAAAGCAGGGCTCCGGCGAAAAGATTTGGTTGTGGATGCCAGTAGATGTATAACCCGTCCCGTCGCAGATAAGAGTTAAAGGAAAACGTATTTCAAGGAGGTCATAGTTTAGAATCGCTGACGGTTTTCAGAAGTCTCAGGAATTTGATCAATGATTAATTGAAAGTGATGTCCATAAAGGTTACGGTGATAAAGACATTGTCGATTTGGTTCTTTCATTATATATAGGTGCTATAAATAGGCGCATGTATCGAACTTTAAATGTAATGTAATGTAAGTGGTAGATAATCATAGCACTTAATAAATAATAACTAGTAACAGTAACAGCCTAGCAGCTTGCTTTATAAAACACAAAGATGCTTTATAGTGAAAAGCATAGCTCAAATATATATTTAAGTATACATATAATAAAACCTACTATATCCGTTAAAATACTAACATTAAAAGAAAGGTCAATCAACAGGAAATTAAACTCGGCGATAAAAAGAAACGTATATATGTATATAACTATATAAAGGGTGTAAAAAGTATGGAGACAGTTCGAAAAAATCTAGCGAGTGTTGAACAAAAGCGCTTGGACAGATTAGTTTTATTTTTTGATACAGGTTTTGCCTAATATTTAGTTGATTTATGTATTCAGTTGTTTGTAAGAGCCGTTTGCCACTATACTTATTTAAGTATTGAAACAAGTTCTTAAAATTATTATACGGAAACTGGATGCGTGCGTCGTTTCAATACAAGAAATTAGCCCACGTTCTATTTTCTTGTACTGAATTTCCATATTTCGTGTTAAAACTGCGCAGATCGATGCGCACTAACCTGTTTTACCGTTTATAAACAAAACGTTCATAGAACCTACTTTTCGAACCTACGCAATAAGTAGGGTTGTGAGATTAGGCAACTTTTGTACTGATATTGGCGACATAAACTTTTAAATAGGGGTTATCTGTTATTTTGGGCTGACTTCCTACTACCAGCTAATTAATACATCAACATGAAATGCAGTTTTAGGCCTCTTAAAATATGTATATTGGTGCGAGTAAACTTTTGACAACACCGGGAACGTGATGTGTTGTCATTCTTTTGTAAATGAACCGGAAGGAATGCTTTCACGGAATTGTGTACTTTCTTTCCCTATTTTATTATGGACAAAGTCAAACAATTTTTCAAATGAAGCATTGCTCATTTGTAGAAAATTTTTATATGCTGTTGGATCGTCTATTAGCAGCTCTTCTTTCAGCACATTTAAGAAGCCATGAACATTCATTCTCCTTGCAATATCATTGTTAGTATCAACGCTGATGCATTTAATAATTTTTTTTCAGTCAACAGGCATTTTTTTACTTTTAAATACAAATTGTGGTAATTCAGGGTGACCACATACACAAACAACAGTAAAAGTAATTGTTTATGAGTGGGTTGCATCTAAGGTCTACTTTTCTCTAGCAGTAGAATAGACCTAGATGGTATAAGGACGGAATTTAATGATTACGGTTAGATTAGCTTTAGTTTGAGAAAATCACGATTAGAACTACAAAAGGGCGCACGCGTACGTATTGAAATACTTACTGAAATGAATTTGTAATTACAAATTGAGAACAAAACCCTACGCTTATTGCTTGTATTGAAACGGCGCGCGCATCTAATTTTCAGTATAATAATTTTAAGAGCTTATTTCAGTATTTAAATAAGTATAATGACAAACGGCTCTAAGATATAATTTGTTTAGGGATTCTGTAAAATAGCAGCCACAACTTTTTTAGGAGGAATCGATAGAACTTTCTGTTCTAAATACGATGAGAGCTCGTACATGGGGTGTTCTATTTGAAAGGACAACAGTAAAGTTTCGTTACGCCTAGAAAAAGTGGGGATTCTGTATATTCCACAATGTTCATTTATTTTTTAAAATTCTTTATAAAAGGGGAGTTAATAGAGCATTTATTACTCTTCATAATTTTTGAATAGCAGATAGCAGGTTCTATATATATTCTATATACTTTAAATTAAAACCCGATTTTCAACACGTTTGATACTTTTTAATACTTTCAATACTTGAATACCACGATAAAGCGGTATCGATACTCGATACCGGCAAAGGTAGCGATACTTTAAGTATGTATGGATACTCTGCCCAGGTCATATCAATGCTTCGATATTTTCAACATATTGCGGTACTTCAAATCATTTTGAATACTTTTGATACTTCGATACTTTTCAATATATTCGGATTTCTATACTTTTAAACACTTTTGATACTTCTCAATACTTTTGATACTTTTGAACACTTTCGGACTTCGATACTTTTGAATACTTTCGATACTTTAGATAAATTTGAATCCTTTCGATATTTCGATACTTTTGACACTTCGATAATTTAAACACTTTAGATACTTCAATACCACGGCAATCGATACTCGATACCGCCGAAGGTACCGATATTTTGCTCAGCCCTATTTGTAACTACGAAGAATAGTAAAAAATGGCCTCAAAGCAACTACTATACGATTTATACGATCTCCCGGCAGAATTGTATGCTATCGTATCTACTAATCATGGCAATAATTAAATCAAATAATAATAATCATTTTTGTATTTACAAGAATATAGATAGTACTATGCTTGGAATGTATTACCATCTGCTATAGTAGAAAAATTATATTCCTTTAATGCGCTATAATTTGTCGCTGAAATGTTTGTCAAGTTTGCAAAAAATGCAATCTTTTATAGTATCTCCTCTCTATTATGTTATATACGTAATTTACCTTTTAGTAAAACCCGATTGGCAACTGCCGAATAACCTTTAGTTATTTTATCAAATTATACAAAATAGTACCAAGGATAAAATTACTTAGATTAGTTAGATTAGATTAGTTAGATTAATTAGAATAAAATTATGTTATATACGTAATTTACCTTTTAGTAAAACACGATTGGCAACTGCCGAATAACCTTTAGTTATTTTATCAAATTATACAAAATAGTACCAAGGATAAAATTACAAAACAAATCGACAAATAATCGCTTGATTAACATGTAACAAACGTAAAATAATTAGCAAATAAAGTTTTTGTTTAGAATATTTTGTTGTAAATTCCATATTTACAGAAATCAATAAGTAATTCCTAGTTTTGGCTAAATATAATTTATATAATTTAGTCCGTAGTACTCCTGTGATTTGAATGACTTAAATAATGACATTAAAGTACATGCTGAATTGTCTATAGTGCATAAAATAATAGCATTAAAATCTGTGGATGAATAACTTTGGAATTATTAAGAAGAGTGGTCTTGTAAACGATCTAGATAAAATACATTGATTTTTAATAGCTAGGGAGATCCACATTGTAGTTCCGTTTTGTTCCTTTAATGCTAATAAGATTTGCAAGATTCCATTAAAATATTTCATGTTACGGTTTAGAAAGTAACAGTTCCATAAAAAAATTGTAATTATGTTATATATTATATTAGCTATAATATTCAAGAACGAACAACATGATTAATTTACGATATTCTTATCTATACGGTCTGACCTGCGACTTGGAATATTTAAATGTAGCAGTGTGGTCCATACGTTCATGCAAGATGTTTCGCGTCCAGTGTCTTCTTATAACTTTGATGACGTCTTCACTGATCAAATGTGATTACTGGAGTGAGAGGCAAGAATTACTTATGAAAGAAGCAGAACGGTTAAGGGGACATTCAACTTACAAACTGCCTAGACATTTAGGTTCGCAACGCTTGAAGAAAGAGGAGTTAATGCAAGGGCACCTCAACGACAGCAACTTCCTACCAGGTCAGAACTTTCTGCTGTCAAAAAAAGGAATCGTCAAGTCCGAACTCTACTCATTAATTAGGAAGATGCCTAAAGGGGCTAGCCTTCATACCCACCTAACGGCTGCAGTATCTTTTGATTTCCTATTCAATTTAACTTACAAAGACAATCTTTACGGTTGCCACTTAGGTGACGTCTATAAATTACGTTTCTTCAGATCAGACTTGGTCAATAATGTTTGCGAATGGAAATCTTTAAAGGAGATAAGAAAAACTGACAACTCTTTCGATGCATTTCTTAGACATCAAGTGGCTTTAGATGAAGAAGACGCGAAGAGAAGCGTTGGAGACTTGCAGAATCGCATGAAAAAAGCATTCTCAACAAGATATCACCTGCTATCGTACCGTCCCGTTTTTGAAGAATATGTATACCAAGCATTGCTTGAACTGTATCGAGACAAAGTAATGTACGCTGAATTTAGAGCGATAACGCAAGAATTGTACGAATTGGACGAAACAATGCATGGTTCAGTAAAATTCGTTGAAATTTTCAGAAACATAGTAGACATCTTCAAGCGCAACCATCCTAACTTCTGGGGAGCCAAGCTAATTTATTCTCCATTCAGAAATGTCAGCAATGAAGCCCTTGATACACACATGGCTACATTCATCTCAATCAAAAGAAAATTCCCCGAAGTAGTGGCTGGACTCGATCTAGTCGGCTACGAAGATGACTCCAAGCCACTATACGAGTTCGTAAGAACACTGCAGTATGGGACTCCCGATGTCAAACTTTTTCTGCACGCCGGTGAGACGAAATGGTACGGCCACACAGAACTAAACCTGGTGGACGCGGTTCTTTTGAACGCTACTCGTATTGGACATGGCATTTCCGTCTTTAAGCATCCAGAAGTGAAGCAGCTGATTAAAAATCGAAGAATCGCGATAGAGGTATGTCCGATCTCTAATCAAGTGCTTGGATTTGTCAGTGATCCCAGAAATCATCCGATGGTTGGATTGGTGGCTGAAGGAGGATATGATCTGGTTATTGGCAGTGATGATCCTGGGATGTGGGGTGCTACGGGACTGAGTTTTGACTGGTATTATTTTTTTATGGCTATGACGGGCGAGGATGCGGAGATTGATGTTTTGTACGAACTTGCTCTAAACTCAATTAAGCATAGTGCTATTTCTGAGGTAGATAAGGAAGCTTACTCGCGGAAGTTGTACGATCAGTGGAATGATTTTATAAAAATGGATGTACAAACAAATAAATTAAGTAATTAGTAATATGTTTCCGCTTACAATTATTTTTATGTGCGTTTTATCACTATATAACATAAAACAAAGTCCTCCACCGCGTCTGTTTCATGCGACTTTCACCAATAGATAAAGTGATTCATAAGGAAGATATGTAATTGTTGGAAATGTCGGGAAATGTCAAGCTGCCTGGATGCTTTCATCGAAAACGGTGCTTAATCCCTGAAAAAATTATGAATAATTGGTTCTACTAAATACATATCAGACTTAGTAATAATTATTGTCTATATTATTTTTCCAATACTTTTTTTATGATTTTTTTGCTGGTTATTAATGTTTTACCTTTTTTCTAATTAAAAATCATAAAATACAGAAAAAAATCCAAAAATACCATTAAAGCAGGGCGGCTTATACAGCGTTGTTGATGCGGGAATTAAATTTAGTGCATCCAGCACTATGTTAGATTTGCAAACTAGAACAGGACTCTCAGCTCCTTAGAAGCTGTTTGCATGAAAAGTAATTCAAACACATCGCAATAGTCAAGCTAAAAACGGAAGCAAAAAAATACTTTGAATACCACTGTATCTATATTTATGACATGTTTAATTGTTTTCGAAACTTTCGAAAACTCTACTGCAGATATATAGTACACTATTTTTTTTTAGTAATTTTTGGAACACACAAATAATTGCCAGTAACATTTTTTGCGTTGAGCAATTGTTACCTACTTGTATTTATTTTTCAAGTAAAAGTACTACTTGGTATTTGAAGTATACTCCGCGCAACGTATTTGACACCACGTATTTTTGTTAAATACTTTGTCAACTTTCTTGCTATTTTTTATCTAACAAACTTAAAAGATAAGAATTTAAAATATTTCTGCGATGTAAGTCTTTGCGTGTAAAGTTTTTCTACATTAATAAAGTACTTTTACTTAAATATTTCGATACCCAGAAATACTAATCATGAACGAAACATGTTCTATTCTACGTAGATCCAATTTTTATCCACAGCTGGGTACTCTTTGTAATAATATGTATAGTACGTTTCAAAATATATGAATAAATTTGCTAAAAATTAATATCTAGGTACATCTTGCAATGCTGTAAAAATCGATGGGCAATTTAACATTCATTTGGATAATATCCATTTCTAATTAATGGAATATCTCATAAGTAGGCACAGACAGGTCTATACAGGCAAACGTAGTTAAGTACTACTGGAACGTGACGCCAATAGACCATTGTGCAACGACATCGATAAATTTTTCGCAGAGTAATTGTTTCTTGTTAGAGGTTAGTGGTATGTATAATTTGCACAGATTTTCTCGTGACCCAGAAAAAAACTTATTGCGAGAAATATGCTGACAAGTTTTCTGGTAGTACACGATTAAATAGGTAAAAACTATGAGTCAGTTACTTTTGTATCCAATAACTAAAAAAACACAACCTTTTTCGTATAAAACTCTGTTACAAATAAAAAAAGCTTTAGTTATCGTTCTAGCAGACGCGTTAAGTACGTATTAATAATTTTTGTATTTTTGAGTATTTATTTAGTGAGCTTCACACCAAAAAAATATCAAAAGTGAAATAACGAAAATGTCATAGAATTGTTTTAAATCTGAATTAAAAACTACTGAAATGAGTGCTCTAGGAATGCCTTTCGGAATTCTAAAAAATGTTTAAACAATTTTCTTTTTAAATATTTTTTTAATATCTCAAAAACCGTTTCAGATTTTGGTCCAATTTAATCTGCTCTGCGGCTCTTCAAATAACAGTTTCAAGTCAACCGACAATCACTAATGGGTCACGACTAGTTAAAAAAGACGCTCGGAAATTTGTCTCCTTGAACTAGACCTTAGACGTACACCTTTAAATGTAGTGGCCTGAACAATTTTTTATAGTTTTGTAGCAATAGTTTTTGGCGTAATAGTTTTTAAGCGATTAAAAAGTGTGTCACGAATATGCTGTTGGTGTAGCATTCACCTTAGTGTGAAATGAACCGAGTTATACACTGTTTATAAAACAGTTAAAGTAAATTTTACATGGTAGTACCTATACGACTAAGTGTAGAACAGTACAGAAAAGAACAGCTGAGCCGAGGTAAGGTATTACATTTAATTCCATGAAACTTAACAAAACAACCTGAACGTAAAATTGATAACAACGTTATTTCCAAAAATTGGAATATACGCTGATACAGGCAATTTAAGATGTAACAAAGAGATTTATTTTGAAATGATCGAAATAGTGCAGTCTATGACCAGGGCATAACGTTATCATTGTTTTTAATAGAAATGTATGCTTCTCCACATTTGCGAGGTCGGGGTCAATAATTTTACGGGCCCAAAATGCACATTCAAATCCGACATATAAGATTCACAATTTTTTCTACATACAAAAAATGTAATATATTTATTTTGTGAATTACATATTCATTTTAAATTAAAAAGTAAGTTACGTAATTTGCACAGTCACCATATCCCTTGCAAAATTTCTTCAATAATTCATTATCTCAAAATAATAAAAAAAAAATTAAATTAAACTTTGAATTTTGACTCTCAAACTCAGTAGTGTTGACAGTCCTAAAGATTCATTACCGTTTACTTTGGATTGGATGTAAAAAACTTATTGCCTTCTATTTCTCTTAAATTTCTCTAAATCAATACAATTTTTATTCAGTAACCAAAATTATATGCAAACTTTAGGAATTGGCTATTGGTTTTTTCTATTAGTCCTCTTTTTGGGAGCTCGGAAGTAAACACTCTTTTTTAATACATTTAATTTTACAATAATATATGCAGTTTTAAGCCTAATACAACTGCAAATCACTTTGATAATAATTGTCTGTTTACAAATTATGTAGACTAGATGCAGATAGTTGGTTTCATTTATTTGTGCTTCAGAATTAGGTTTTGTTTTTTAATGTTTCTTGCCATTAGTTTTTACATTCAGCTTTTTTAATAATTTGTGTTTAGGTAATTTTTTCGACTATATACACTACTCTTTTTGTAACAAAATATTACTAAATTTTAAGGATTATTATCTGTTAAACAACATAGTAACAAGCATCAAAGTGCAAGTCTAAGCATCTTAAAAAAATCGGGAAAGGACTCCATGACCCCTCACTCTATTAGGGAACAGTCCCAAAATTATTTTCACAATCTTTGACATTTAAAAATGTCAGTAATAAACCTAACAGTAAGTTTTAAACATCTGTATTAAAAAAAAATCCGGTGGTGAAATTTTTGACCCCTCATTTCGCTGGAGAACAGGCCTGACTGCCAATTGTTTGAACTTGTGTCAGGCAAATTTTGAGGTTCTTCGTCTTTGACAAAGATTACAGGTGTAATCAAAGCGTCAGCCTAATAACTTTTTCTCAGTGTTATCAAGAGACAGCGAACTTTCCGAGAAAATATTATCTTATCTAAGTATGTGTTTCACAGTCTTCTGTATTTAAAAAACGACACTAACAGACTTCAAAATGTGTTTTTTAACATTATTTTAAGACTTTTTTGTATGCTTTTGAGAGGCTTTTACACTGAAAAATGAAAAACTCAAAATGTATTCCCAAGGACGCTTATTTAAAGAAATATGTTGTGTGTGAATTGTCCCATCCAATGTGGATTTGTGTCCGACCAATATCTGCAATTATGTCTATTCACATTACCATTGAGACAAAAAGTCGCTTCATCACAAAACATAATCCAATTTGAAATGTATCTATCTTCATTACGATAGAAATCATCTTCGCTCATTTCTTGTAATAAGGGATTTTGCATGGACGAAACCTCTCTTTTTCAAAATTTTCTGAATAGATCTCCTGCTAATATGGTGAGTGAATGCACGCTGTTGTACGGAACACATCTAAAGCACATCTAAAAGGACATTCGAGCTACTTTCTTCAATGCTAGCAACCTTTTGACGTCCTGGTTTTTGACGTTTTTTAACACCGCCGGTTTCGTCAAAACGTTGCAATGTTTTAATAACACTGTTGATCTGGCAGTTGGTTCAAGATTTTCATGAATTGCATTGTAGAGTGCAACTACTTCTGAATAACTTCACTTTCATCATCAAAATTTTGATGTGGTCATGTTCAGTTAACTGAGGCATTGCTATCGCAAATAAGAAAGTGAATGAAAATTATCACCAGTCAGGAGGAAAATGAAGACACCTGGAGTTTTTGTTCTTATTTAGCGATAACGAATATGGTTATATATCCCGAAGTTTTTTGCAAGGCAAGTTTGTTATCACACTTTTTTCAAATTGCACAAGTGTGATAAATTTTTGAAATCAGGAAAAATATCATTTTTAATGATGTGCCTTTCGACCCCCCTTCCCATTAAAAAAATGCAACTTGCGTCCATATCTCGAAAAAGAGAGCTGACAAAAATTCCAGAATTAATTACCCATAGGCCCATGCACAATTTCAGAAAAAAGGATCGAACAGAACTTGAAATATCTTGCTGGTTCCATACTTTGTAGCTACCCGGTATAATAAAGTAATCTTACTGATCTTATCACCAGCAACTACTTTTAGAACCTACTGATAAGAACACTTGCTTTTATAGCGAGCACTCTACCAAAGAGTCCACTTCCATGCTACCGTTGAATATACGAGGT
The DNA here is from genome assembly GCA_025024175.1 of Rhyzopertha dominica. Taxonomy (NCBI): domain Eukaryota; kingdom Metazoa; phylum Arthropoda; class Insecta; order Coleoptera; family Bostrichidae; genus Rhyzopertha; species Rhyzopertha dominica. The sequence continues at coordinate 4,771,156 of QCXZ01000003.1, read as the reverse complement.
TCATCCCAATAGAAACAATGAAAGAACAGCTACTCATCCTGACAGCCTTGCTTTTCCTCGTCAAGGCCGACTACTGGGAAGATCGTCTTGATTTTATTCACGAAGAAGAAGCACAAGCCCTTGGAGGATCACTGGAACTAAACGAACGTGAAGAAATTGCCAACAAGAAACTTATGGCGCTTAAGATCGAGGAATACGACGCTGGCCTCAAGAACTCATCTGATTTTCTTCCGGCACAACACTTCTTCTCCGCGAAGGCAAGGGTGGAGCAATCCAAGGTGTTCAAGCTGCTCCAGAAGCTACCGAAGGGTGCTGCCCTTCATGGTCACGACACAGCGTTGGCATCTAATGATTACGTGTACAACCTAACGTTCGCGGAAAATCTATACGCATGTGTAGTTGACGGAAAGTTGAGGTTTAAGTTCGCTCTTAAGGTTCCCGACGAGAGCTGCCAATGGTCATTGTTATCTGAATTGAGAAAAAGCGAGGGCTTCGAGGAATTTTTAGATTCGCAGCTACACATCGTAGAAGACGATCCTCACACTTCACATCCAGATATTGACGCAGCTTGGACGGCGTTTCAAAACACGTTCGCAACGGTGGAGTCCCTAGTTCTATACAAGCCGCTGTTTAAGGAGTATTTTTACCAAGCACTTCTGGAGTTGTACGAGGATAACGTGAAATACCTCGAGTTTAGGGGCACACTTCCATCTATGTACGACTTAAATGGCACCGAATATGGACCAATTGAAGTAGCGGCATTGCACATCGAAGCTTTGAACGAGTTTCTTGAGGATTATCCCGACTTCGTCGGAGCCAAGTTGATCTACGCACCATACCGTCGGGCAACCAACGATACCGTCGCAAATTACATCAAAACTGCCGTGGAACTCAAAGCGAAATTTCCAGATTTCATAGCGGGTTTCGATCTGGTTGGCCAAGAAGACAAAGGGGAGCCGCTCGCTTCTTTCATCGGTGAGATCCAGAAAGCTCCGGAGGATTTGAACTTTTTCTTCCACGCCGGAGAAACAAACTGGCAAGGAGCTTCCACTGATTTTAACCTTGTTGATGCGGTTCTTTTGGGAACTAAGAGGATAGGACATGGATACGCCTTGACAAAGCATCCCAAGGTCCTCGAGGTCATTAAAGACAAAGATATTGCTATTGAAGTTTGTCCCATATCAAACCAAGTTCTGAAGTTGGTGGCAGATATCAGAAACCACCCGGCGGTTACTTTGATTGCTGAAGGATATCCGGTTGTTATCAGCTATGACGATCCCAGTTTTTGGCAAACAAAAGGCTTGAGCTACGACTGGTATATGGCGTTCATGGGCATGAGTGGTAGAAATGGTGATCTGAGGTTTGTGAAGCAGTTGGCCTTGAACTCTTTGAAATACAGTGCGCTTGATGAAGAGAAGAAGGAAGCAGCTTTGAAGCGGTGGGCTGAGGATTGGGATGAATTTATAAACTATGTAATTTCTAGTACATAATGACTGTGTAAATAAAGTAATTAAATAAAAATGTTCATGAATCTTGGAAATTTAATTTAACCATATATTTTAAAATAGGGTGAAACAATGTTTAAAATGAAGATTTTAAGTTTAATGATTACTTATCAGATATTTTTACGAAAAATATAGTCTCTTAAAGATAACGACTCTAATCAAAGGCGGCATCATTTTTATCGAAAATTCAAACAATTTATTTTATCTCTTGTTATTGCAGAAATCACTTGAGAGGAAAAAGCGACAAACTATGTACAAATTAGACTACTGATAATAATACAACGTTAATCACATAGTGTTGCCAGTAGAGAAAATAATGAGACTGAGCAATAAACTGAATATTACTTGCAATTAAAATTAAAAATAGGAGGTTTTGTAATCGTGTACCTGAATTACAACGAAGGGACCAAAAAAATTATTAAAAATTTGTTCAAATATTCTTACAATACATGACAACGATGATAAAATTTTACTAAACATTTTGCGAAACTACGAAGGACAAAAAAAGTGTATCGTTGAAGATAGCGTAAAGAAAAACCAATTTCAACGAAAATTGGAACAAGTTTCTAGCAACAGAAATACCTAAACATATTGCTTGAATTAGGATGTACTCATTTCTTTTAACTCCAAAGATTGGTATTCTTACTTTAAAAAAGTTAAAAGATTTGTTTTACTTTTGCAACATAATATTTCGTAGATTGTTTTTTATTGATTTGAAAAAATAGTTGTCTATGTTCTTTATTATTCCTGAAATATTGTTATAATATATATATTAAACCACTTAAACCAAAAACTTAAAAAAGTCCTTCCAGATAACTAGCCGTAAACCAATACGTTACACAAAAAGAGTATTTACCGTTAGCGTCAAAAATAATCATTGCTAAGATCAAAACAACATCAAAGCCTTATATTGAGAAAAAAACATTAAAATCTGTACTGAAAAAAATTCATGTAAAACTACATGATTTATACATAATTATCTTAAGGAATTTTACAGGGACTTTTATTCTAGAAAGGTGAATACACAGAAGACATTGTATTCAATTAAAATTACATACGGATTATGTAATCTGTTGTAAAAGAAAATGTAATAAACAATAGATAAGTTTAAAATAATGTCACATAATAATAAGAGATTTTTCGCTGAAAAAAAGTGATAGTATTTAAAAAAGTAGTATAGCTTATACTTATATTATAAGTATTTATCCACACTGTAAGTATACATAAATTTCTTGAAAATTTCGTAATATTAATAACGTAAAAAGGACATCAAATGTTACTAACTATGATTAACATAGTTTGTGTAATATTAAATCAGAATGCAATTTTACATTAAGCGTTGTAATTTCACACTATTTTACGTAAGTAACGAATAATCTTAATGTGATGTTCGGCGTCTTTACGCGAATACTTTTATAGTGTAAAATTTTTTGATCACTTGGAAATTAAAACAGTACAACATCAGAAGAAACATTTAGCAAATACGCTAAAACAAATGCCCAAGTCCAATACGGTTTTGATATTACTACAATTATAAAGTCGATCTTCAAACCCAGGTCAGAGATTTTTACTACTAAATTTTACAACCTTTGTAAAAATAAAGACAAAACTCGGCTGATAAATCACGTTAAACAAAGCACATTCAGAACAGACAGTTATTTGCAAGCTACCTAATTAATAAAACTTCGCTTTTTTACCAGAAGCGGGGCATACGCGGAAAAAATCAAGAGATTACTTGAAGGTAATTACAGCAGTAGTAATTTAATCAGTATTTCGCTCTTTCTACGATTTTGGTCTAGTGACAAATTCTCTGTATTGTAATTAGGGAACGGGGAACAAGACATACTTGGTCTTAATAGTAATATTAACTTTAGTAATTATTAAGACAGTTAGTGAAGTAAGAGTAAAAAAACGTCATATGAGTAAGTGACAATTTATTCAATTTGGTCTAAAATGACACTACTTACGATATTTTCTTTCAACCGTTTGTTTCACCACGCTTCCATTGATTCCTGTTGCTTTTATGATACCTTTTAATAGTAAGAAACAACATGAGATAGGTAACCTAAAACAAAACAAATTTACAAAATGAACAAACTATGAGAAATATAATACGAGTGAATGAAATAACACAATTTGGGTGTCAACCATTTTATTACCAATATTATTACACAATCATTATGTACAATATTAGTTACACATTTAATAAAACCCCTACGTTACTAAAATAAAAACTAGGTACCAGCAGCTACATTTTGTTTTCTACAATCGATCTGTATAATGCTCTAATATTCGTCGATTTTTTCGGTTAAAAGGTGCACTTCTGGTGTTCATAAAGTCCTATGATTTAGTGCTAGCAACCTGACTAGAAATTCACGTCCTGGTACGTCTCGTACTTGGTCTAGAAACAGTTAGTCAATTTTTAGTGAGTTTTTGCGATAATGAGCTCCAGAGCCAGTGCTATCTATAAAAAGCAATTATCCTGGCGGTGACTTTACTCATGTGCGAAGTATTCTGTATTGCAATGTTATCCAAGGTTAGAGGTCAATCACGGCGCGATAACAGCGCCGACATATATTCAGGGGATTCCCATTTTGTGTTTACACAAATATAAATATTGTTTGTCCCATCTAGTGGTCACGCTCGATAGGTACTACTTTGTAGTATTGTAGAGTTCTTTACTAACTTACATCTTTTAAATAGAAGCTGTGGTTTTAAATAACCTGTAACATAATGAGCAGGAGTATTTACATAAGCAGTATTTGTTAAAATGTGAAATTATGTACAGTTATTTAAGCTCGGCAGGGCTCAAGAAAATGTCATAGCTTTGACCTGTAACAAAATAAATAAAAAACGTAACATAATCAACCTGAAAATAATTGTAAAAGAACAATATAAAGGGCACATTATAAACATAGTCAAACCTTTGCTCCCAAGGTGCAATAATACTGCAATAGGACGTGAAAACCTGCAAAATAAAAATATGACGATGGAATAAGAGACAAAAAAGACGATTTGGGTTATTTCAACAAAAAATTAAATAATGCCATAGTATCTATGTTAGTCAGTTATAGATTGTAGACTAGGAAAGAGACTTATGCAGTTGTATATGTATAAGTTCGTCTGAAGTTTTACACGTTTGTTGCATTATCCACTCTGCAACTTTGGTCTGCTTGAGAATGCCTTAAGTTTATTTTTTTATGTCCAAGCTGCATATTTATAAAGGAAAATTTGGATTTAAACGTTTTAGCTGTAAGTTGTCCGAAAAGCTCCAACAGAATGGAATATTTAAACCTGTTGTTTTCACACGCATAAAATATGGAAGTTGTCAGAATTGTTATTATCAGTGTATCAGTGGCCACTACTATTTTTTTTTCATAAAATAGTCCCTTTTGTACCAAAAGATGTCTAATAGGTATGCAAATGTAAAACTTATCGGGCAATCCACAACAAAACTAATCAGTACGATTACCAAAAGTGCGAAGTACTATAGTCTTTTGTAGTTTTGTAAATCAGTAATTTACAAGACCACCAAAGAAATCCCTTCAAACGCGGTCCTTAATTTTAGACAGTTAACAGGAGCAATGTTTTGGAGAAAGGTGTCCAAAATGACTTTGTGTGATTTTAACCTCGCTTTTTAACTTTTCTGATTACTATTAATGGGGTACCTACTGCTTTTTCAGCGGCAGTAAACTTATATACAATTATTCAACATGAGATAGGGTAGTGGTATCTTAGTAATTTTTTTTGTTTAATTCAACGCCCTTAATCGAGTACGCTATAAAAAAACGGGATCGTTCTATTTAAAATAACGAACTTGTAGTAGATATCTCAGTCAGTTGATGTTCATTTGCTTTTTTGTAAATACCATAAAATTCATGGAGTTTCCCCATTTAAACTAATAGACTACAATGTCAAAAAATTAGCATTAAAAATGGTAGTGCACACATATAACAAAAATTTTGTCTCAAGAGATGCTCAAAAACATGTTAGTTCTGTCTATAACAGTGTTATTCTGTTTTTGAATGAAGCGTCATGCGTTTGCGCTCATCTTTCAGCAGCCTGGTTGCCAACAGGCAGATTCAATCAGGTTCATCAAGTTGAAAAACCTACAAGTTCTTCTTACGTTAATTTATCGTTAAATGACTTTTGTATAAGTAGACGCTTTCACGAAACACGAAATTTGTTTTTATTGGTTTAACTCAAAAGCTGCAATATTTTTCAGATACTTCTCTTTAGTGCAAAAATTACTTACTGAAGAAATTATAACCTTAGGTACAAGACAACCTGACATTTCTAGAAGTAGAAGTTTGTTCAGTATATAATGACAAAATATAAAAGGGGCAGATGAAGTTGAAATACAAAAGTTTTTTGGTGAAAAATAGGCTTTGAAGCGCTTGTATTTATTAATAACAAAATTTTTCATAAGCAATAGTAGTTTCTAGTTACCAAAGCTAACGTGATGATGTAATATTTTGAAAACACAAACAGAAAACAAGAATACATATTCTTTACAAAAGATATTTATAACGTTCCATTAAAAAGATTTACGCTTAAAGCTTAAATTTTAAGAGCTTAGCAACTTGACAATTTTAAAAAGACTACTTGCATTTGCTTTGGAGATATTTGGAATATTTGTAATGGTTACCATCCTGTGGAAGAAATACACATTAATGGAACAGGTGCGTATTATTCCATAAGTTTATCTTTTTAAACTGTTTTATGGTATAAGTATTATAGAACTAGGATGTCTAGAATGTTACCGCAGTTCTTAGGTACAATAATAAAGATACGCTTTTACGTAAAATAACCAACATCTCTGAGTTTTCTTCTGTTGTTTTCGACGGCTGTTTTACCGTGTTCACTTGATTGTATTTGAGTTGTTTGGGATCGAGTCATCCTTCTTATACTCCCGTCCTGTGTTGTTTATTGTGCAGAACCGTTTTCCAAATCCTGTGATTTTTAGCCCGTCCTCTTAGTTTATATTGCTGGGATGTTGTTCACTTTTAAAGGCTTCGATTCGGGCTAAATTGCAATAGCCCGATGTATGAACTAGAACTTTGGTGTCCACGAATTTTAGCTGTGTCCTTCTTCTACTGCATGTTCTGCTATCGCTGACTTCAGTGGCTGGTTCAGTCGCAAGGCTATTTGATGTTTCTTTGCCCTGGATTTTATTTTTATACGATCTTTTTTTCCACCATCGGCCGTCACGGTTGGTGAACACGACAGGAGTATAAGAAGGATGACCGGATCCCGGATAGCTCAGTTGCAATCAAGTCCGCATTGAAGATGCCGCCAGCGACGTGCAGCGAAACGTCTGAAGAAAAAGAAGAGATTTGCGATCACGGGAAAACAGCCCGGAAAAAAACAATAGCATCAGAATCAACGACAGGCGTGAAAGCTCTCAAGAAATTATTCTCCGAGCTTGTTGGACGCTCTTTTGCATTAATTGTCTTGGAAATGAAGCGAGTGCAAAATGACATTGTGAACACCTTTCCCTTAATAACAATGGTTAGTCACAATCTCAAAAAACCCGATAGGCTCTAACTACCACCACCCCCACCACCAGAACAAAAAAATACCGATCAAACATAGCCCACTTGCAAAACCATTTACAAAACACCAAGTCACTATACACTGTACACCGCCTCACCACCCTACGGCGCCGCAGTCCTGTGCACCCGGTGCAAAATGATCTCTCCGGTGCTGCTGGTCGGCGCCGACGGTTCCGCGGCGCACCTGCACTTCAATACCCACTCGACGGAAGCCGTCATCAACGTGGAGGGTCCATCCCACGGAGGAGGGTCCTCTTCGTCCCACATGTCCTCCTCGGGCTCCAGAAGCTCGTGCAGGTGGCGCAGCGCCTCCTCAGATCGCGAGCCTTGGCACACGAACTCCACTTTGACGGTGGTGCTCAGCAGGGGCGAACACTGGACCTCGGGGAGGGCACATTGGCCGCAGTACTTGGGCCGGAAGCGTTTTCTGCTGCGACAGGGACCGAAGTGGAGGTAGACGGGGATGCTCAGGCGATGGGTGGCTTTGCATTCGTGCCCTCTCTGAAAATTAAATAAGTGTTTCGTAGGATATTGTTGGTTAGAAGTAATGGAGTAAGTAAATATCTTTCTAAGATAACTTATGTAATGGTCCAATGTTTTCTCTACTTAAAATGTAGACGACATATTTGTTACTTATCAACATGGTCGGAAGGATCTTTTACTATTTCTTGAGCGCTTGAATGAACTTCGCCGTTCCATAAGATTTATTATGTAGACTGGAAAAAATGACAAGTTACCATTCTTGCATGTCCTTGTTAAAAAACACGAAAGTAGCCACTCGACCACAAAGAAGAAAACCGACTCTTGAGACCGGTATTTAAACAATATGTCCAATCACCACCAGAGATAGAAACATGGTATTGACTGACAGAGCTAAAAAATATATATATAAACCTCTCATCTACACGACAGATAGCTAGCGGGCATCAATATTAAGTGGAACATATTTTTATTCAAATAAACATACATTTGTTTATAATAAATGCGGAAAATATTGATACTGACTAAAATATGTTTATTGATTTAGTGTAGTGCAAGATTCAAGTAATAAAGCAAATGATTGGAAAATTGAACTTAAAATATTTAATAAGGTTATTACATTTAGGATTGATACGGGAACAGAAATCAAATTAGAGTGTTAGGGTACATCACGATACCTGTAACTTATAAATGTAATATAGATTTGTTTATCGCAAGAAATAATAGTCAAATTATTTTAGGGAACGAATCCATTGCAAAACTGGACATTGCAAAGATCGTAGGCAGTATAGATGGTGTCAGAAATTATTTCGAGAAGTAAAAAACAGCTACTAACGTTTCGTTAATAATGTGTTTTAGTGTTGCATCCTTGTGCTCGTGTTGTGGTTGTTATTGTTGTCGTCCTTACAGTGAAGTAGTTCCGTGTATCTAGCCAAGTGTATACAAGAAGTTATAAAATTGTGGTACAGAAACAGTCTATGCAGTACATTGGTTCATGAAACAGATATATGGGGGAACATTGTCCAGCAATAACACATAAACGAGGCAAGAAAAATTACACCAGACAAAACATGTGGAAGTTAGGCAGTAGCTTGGAAGAAACTGTACAAGGTCTACGATCAAAATACAACTCAGAAGAATCCCAGCGCTCATAAACGACTTGAAACAAAAAGACTTCAGTTGGAGAGAACAAATCTTAGACACCAGAAAGGAGTAAAAGAAACCACTGCGATAGTGTAACAGTTTTGTCTAGAGACCAGGAAGCCATGGAAATAAGCCCACGACCGTAAATAATCTGTAATCTATAATACATAAAAATGCACACATTCAAGAATGATCCCCTAGATCATCACCCCATCTAGAGCTCCAGCAAGCGATCGGACAAACAGATGAAGTCACACAAGGAAACGTCAACGTCACCATGAAAGAGAAACCTAAACAAGATACAGAAATCGAACAACTACATAAAATTGTAAGAGTTTAATTCACATTGTGTCCTAGTGTTATGTACTTTTGTTTGCGTTACTATTATCATTGTTACAGTCGCTATAGTGATGTTCCATGTATACATATAGTTAAGTGTATACAAGAAATTACACAATAGTGGTACATAAAATCCTGGAAGACGGAAACTACCTTCGAAGCTCAGAAGTAGCTTGGAAAAAACTGTTTAAGAACTACGAACAACGTAAAACTCAATGGAAAATGCCGACATAATCTCAGCACTCTTAAACGACCTCCAATAACAAGAACAATGCAGCCGAGCCAAACCGACATCAAACACATCAAATACTAGGGACACATCTAAAGGAAAAAGGCTTACCACACGGAAGACTTGGGAGCTAAGCGGAGACCAACGAAGAAGACGAAGACCGTGCTTTATACGAAAAACAACTATAGAGAGGATCATTCAGAAACCAGGGAAAAATGAAAAATAATGGCTAGAACAGAAATCACAAGGTACAAGAAATTAATCAAGCGACTCTGAAATGGACCAATGATGTCAACAGCACCAAGAAAACATTCAAAGAAAATGAATGTTACCTATATAACCTTCCCATTCAGTCCTTATATTCCCTTAACATGCGCTAGGCAGTGGCACTACTAGCAATCAGCATGTACCCCTCCAACCCAGCGTAGACGGCCGGCCCGGCGGTATATCCGGGAGTGGCAGAAATGCTGACCGTACGCTGGTTTAATCAATCAATCAATCAAGTAAAAAACAGCTACCAACGTCTGTTTAATTTTTTGTAAAGTGTCAACCCACAAAAATAATACAAAATCGCAAATATTTACTAAATTTTTAAGAACGAACCCTAACATACTTAACGTAAGGTGTTGTAAGTTAGTGATGTAGAATTACATTTTCCGAACCGCATTTATCTAGGTCGTTTTATTTTGAAGATACTAATTTTTCTCAAGCACACTTCAAATAACACAAAACATTAAGCCTGAGACCACATGTCATATTAACAATTGATAATGAGATTCAACGAGGATTCTAAAATGTTATAATATAGAGGGTGCTCCATTTAAATTAACAAAGTTGCCGAAAGTTGTCGAACTTGAATACATTTAAATGAAATGAGGCTAGCATAAAACAATAACCTACAAATTTTCAGAAAGTTGCTTCAATTGGTTCCCGATATATTCTCGTCATGGAATACCCTGTATATTTATTTACACCACGTATATTGACCTCAATTGATTTATTATAAATCATGGATTCTGTAATAAACGTATATTATCCGTACATCCTGTATACAACGCGGTGATTATTCATTTCTTGATCTGAAAGACCGCATCATCACCGTTATACTGAGACTACAAGCGAGCCTTCGTCTTTCATTTCAAGATTGTTATTCAGTTGCCGAAGATTTCGCAGCAAAATCCCGCTCCTTGCTTGACGTGTAAGCTTTCCACTTCCTTTGAGCCGGTATCATCCATAAACCTTTGTCCGTAAATGAATTGCCTTGACGGAGCTACAACAGCAGGAGCATTGCTGCTTTCTCGCCGGTCCGCATTCGCGTTGATCTCAATTAAGAACCTCTTTTAATTGTTTCGCTGGTGAGAATTTTTGCCACTGTACAATTAAGCTGTGGACCCCTTTTCGTCGTAGCGGTAAATTATCCGGCAAATGAGGTGATATACCCAGTGGCGTCAACAGGACAAGAGGAATGCACCTTTCTGTGTCAACATTATCTATACGCTCCGAAGTGCTAAATGAATGCCTAGATGTTGCCCTAGATTGGGGKAATAACGAGGAATTCTTGAAAAGACAAGTAGACACCGACCAGAAATATTATGCGAATATGGTTTTTGTTATTTAACCCTCATAAACGTAATAACGCCCAGATGTTTACAACAGAATTGAACGATGTCTGAAAGGCTGGACTGTACTCAATTTTAACATGAATATAAATTATCTATCTGGACAGATTTTCCGGCAACCTACTGTTAATCATGTATATTCTAAGAAAATACGTATAAAGAGTTTTAATTCCTGGAAATACACCGGCAAACTTTCTCTAAAATAATTACCTCTGAACTTATTAATCCCTTCTTGGGCTGTGGCAAATTTAGAAACGGTCATTTTCTCCTTGTGTGTCAACCAGTCGAGTTCTTGTATTTTCTCGTGTTTTTCATTTGTTGCCTATTATCAGTTGCATAATTTCCCAACAAACAGTTTCATTCAACACTATACATTTCATTTGCGTTACGTAAGGTATAACGGCTGAAGTTTTTCAGAATTGGTTTGAAAATAAAGTTTTCGGAGGTGCAAAAATTTTAAGGTCCAAAAAGAACAAAGGGGTTTTGAGCTGCAGATTCCAAAAATTTGATCAGAAATGAGCTAGGACGTCGGGCGGCCTAATTTACTCCGCTTTTAGATCGAACGGTTGTAGCTAGCGACAAACGGATACCATTCCCAAATTCAGGAGGTCCAAATTAGATTGAAAAAAATCCAAATAAGTCTTCAATTAAGGAAGAAATTAAAGATTTTCTTTTAAAGTATGATTAATATTTTGAGGAATGTTATACAAGAAGTAACTCTTGGAGGTTCTAAGGACCAATATTTTGATAAAACATTCCCAATTGGTACGAGGATGAATGCTTTCAGCGTCCATAATATAATATTTTCTCGGAAAGATCGCTGTCTCTTGAAAACACTGACAAAAAGTTATTGGTCTGACGTTTCGATTACACCTGTAATCTTTGCCAAAGACGAAGAACCTCAAAATTTGCCTGACACAAGTTCAAACAAAATTTTGAAAGGAAATAAACAAATCACCGAAGAAACGAGACGTCATAGAAACAACGTGCCAACCTGATAAAAAAGAACGTAACGACGAAAAAGGAACTACCTACCTACTAGATATATACGAACTGCTTGATAAAAGATAACTACAAAATAGCCTTCCAAATGTCACCTAACTCATAATTTCCACAATTCCTATTAAAATAATTATTAGTATTCCTACAAATTTCTATAGCTTCTTTTATTAGACGTTTGTGATAACATTTTTATCTACGCAAAATTTTTGTTTTATCAAAGCCAATCATGTGTTTAGTTAAAAATGTGTGTTCAGATGTGGAAGATTGATCTATCTGTTGCAACCTAGTAGCATGTATGTGTTCTTTCAAACGCGTACCTACTTTTCTTTTAGTTTGACCTATGTAACACTTGATGCAAGAACAAGTAATTTTGTTCACTTTTATTCACCTTCACTCTCTGAATGTACTTTATCTTTAGTAGAACTTAAAATTTTATCTAAATTATTATATGAACTATCAACAACTAAAATATCGTGTTTCCTGAGCATCCTCTTTAATTTTTCCGAAAGGCCTTGTACATAAGGCAAATTCAACTTCAATTTACTTTGTCCTGGCTGAGAATTTACTTGATTGGGATGAGCATTTTTATTAAAAACTGACCAAATATTCTTATTGAACCATTTCTCACTAGCACTGATTTAAGATGATATATTTCTTTTTGTAAAGAACTTTCGTCTGAGATCCTTTGTGCTCTAACAAATAACGTCTTTATAAGACTATTCTTGTGAGACGGAGGGTGGTGAGATGTGGCATGTAAATATCTGTCTGTGTTGATTTTTTTGTAAACCTTGTGTCCTAACTGTCCAGTGTTTATTCTGTAAATTTGGACGTCCAAGAAAGGTAAACTACCATTGCTTTCTAATTCCATAGTAAATTTTATATCAGGATTTTGACTGTTCAAATGATTTAAAAACCTACCCAACTCTTCTATACCGTGGGGCCAAATAACAAAAGTGTCATCTACGTACCTATACCAACATTTTGGCTTAAATTGAAAACTGTTTATCGCTACCTGTTTAAAACTTTTCATAAACAAATTGGCTACTACAGGACTTAGAGGTGAACCCATTGCACAACCTGATGTTTGTTCATAAAAATTACCGTTCCATAAGTAATAAGTTGATTTTAAACAGTGCTCAGATAATCTGGCTATCGTGTCACCTAGCGCACCTCTATTCAGTTTGGGTTTTCGTTCACTTTTTGGAAGCAATTCAGGATATTTCGGATCGGTTGGTTTCTACAAATTAAACGTGTGTCTACCACTACTGCTACTGCTACTGCCGCCAGGTTTTGTATCACAACTTCTACGTTGATTACTTGATGAAAAATGAACCCCACCATTCGTCTATCTGACGCCGCCACTGGACTTTCCCCGCGGCACATCTAAGTGAGTTTTACGGCGTGATTTAGCCCTTAATTATTCATGATCCCGCGCGAAATGTGAGGTAGGTAAGTGAGTAGCACCCTTGATGTTGAGTTATGGCGTTTTCAGGAAGTGTAGCGTAACGCCAGTGATAAACTGGACGGTCCTAGCGCCGCTGCAGATGTTTATTTTAAAAGCCGGCACTGCAGAGAGGTGATCTTCTAAAGTGGCGATATTTAACGGCCGCGGTCTGCTGGAGAAAGGATGCAGTCGTGCTGTGTTGGTAATTCATGATCTTGCTGCTGGTATTAGGCCAAAAGGCGTCGTTCCAGGGTTGTTCATACCAGAAGAGGAGGTGTTGAACATTGGAAACAATGACCCGTGTACGTCACGGATTTATCTTCAACGTTTTTGTCCAGTGGTGCTGTTTTAGATGTGCATTTTAAGGTGGGAACGGGTATTGTCATAAGAAGCGAAGCGAAACAGGGTGTGGTATGTACGTAACAGTGGACAATACCAACTTTCTTAGTTTAAATGCAACACCTCGTATATTATTCAATTTTTTAGATTCTCCAGAAAATTCTGGACGCATTTCATGCAGGTACAATGTCCTATACATATCTTCAATTGTTTCGGAAATGTTAAACATTTTCAGAATGAGTTGCTAATAACGTATAGTAATGCAACTCTCTTACCTTTATTACAACCATGCAATAATATTTATCTTTCATCTTGCACAGCAGGCGGCCCCTCACAAGTTACCGGATTACCATCAATTTAGGTCCGATTCTCGGAAGATGGTTAAGCAGGGTCACTACCGGTCAAACCAAAACTAGCATTCAGTCTTAGTATTTCTGTGCGCGAGACAACACAAGCGAAAAATGCTCCGTCCTTGGGAAAAAGCTGCTCCAAGTACCGCTTAGAATGAAGTTGTTGACGCTGACATGGAAGTGCAAATTGAATAAAACAAGAGAAATCGTCGTTACCTTACCCAAGATGCCAAAGAAATCATAAAAAAATGGTTTTTTTTCTATAAAAAAAGAGTGCAATGCTCCGTTAAAAGTGACAAGTGAAATGGTTGGTGTCCCCTACACGACTGTGAAAGATATTATTGAAAATAAAGGCAATTCAAGAAAATCACGCAACTGGGAGAAATTTCTAAATATATCAAAAGAGCTAGGGATAGAAATTAAAAAAGTGATTTACCAAATCTATGAGGAAAATAAAGTTCCAACTACGGCAAGTCTGAAATCAAAACTTTTGGAACTAGGATATGACATAAGTTATTGCGAAGAGTGGTTCAGAAAATACTTGAGGAGTTTCAGTTTTAATTATAGTACATTAAACCAACGTTTGTCCAAAATGGAATCAACCCGACTAAAAAAAATGAGATGGGATTATATAAACGAAATCAGAAGGTACCGCCAAGAAAATCGTAATATCGTATATGAAATATGAAACTGAAACAGTTTCAGAGCTACTTCTGAGGAAGACACTGACATGAGTGTCGAAACGTCAAGGTCTAATAACCAACGTGGGAACCAGCCCGGAAAACAACATGTCATCGACAACAACCACGGAAGCCTTCAAACCAAAATGTGATGATCTTAACAATTTAGGCAAACATCTTTGTATATAAAGACCTGCAGTGATGGCTTCTCCTCTAGCATGTCCTACATATGGCTACGAAGCACTTGCCGAAGAAATGGCGCACTACAGCAGAATTTTGTATTCGAATTTGGCTTTTATTTTAAATTTTACATTAGCTGGAGCAGCATGGAAATCCTCGGTATAAAATCCATCATTTCCCTTTATCTCAGAGTTTGATAACGTAAAATATTTTTCATGGTCCAAAATAATGATTCTGTCATTTGTAAAGTGTTGACGCCTTAGTGCTTGACAGCACGGTGGAATTTATTGCTACTGCACAGGTGTACATTTCAGGCATTTTCTTCTTTTTCTGTAAACATTCCACTTCTCTTAATTTCCCGATGTACAATTATTTGTGAAACTCCACATTGCCTTCCTAGTGTTCGTGTAGATGCACTTTCTCTCAATCTATGTGCTCTGATATCAGACAAAAGCCGAGGCCTTCCGCTTTTTGGCAGGTTTACACAAGGTATTCCTTCCTTACATACTTTAATTGTTCGGTAATAGTTGCACGTGAAATATTTCGTCCTTGAAATATGTTTACAATATCCACGCTCGGCAATTGGCCAACTAAATTATAGATACTTTAATTTATAACCTGTATATCATGTATCTTTGCTTATTTTATTGTTATTGTAAAATACTGTTATTCAATGAATAAATCACTTACCCTTAGATGGTGCTTCTTGTGGTAGAACATCGGAGGCAAATCTTGACATCGTCTGGTCTGACACAGTCTTGTTTCTGTTTCTGGTCTGCACTGGGCATTGAGATTGGACCTTCTGGTGGACAAACCTGCACCGCAGTCGCTACTGCAGGTGGACCACTTGGAGAAGGCGGGTTGACACGACGTTGGTTGTTCTGCTAAAATAATGTCCAGTGATTATAAAACGTCTACTAACGTGTAGCATAAAAAAGTAAGCAATCGAACAGAAGTATAAGCACGAACTATTGTTTTGGTTTTAATAACATTGCTAATTTTATAAAGGGTAAATATCCCAATGTACTCTCCGATCTGCCTGGTCAAACCATAGAAGATTTTGAAGCAAAAGTAGTCTTAAAATCAGACGTTACACCTACTTTTCATAAAGCTTGATCTTTGTTTGAAAAGGAATCTGTGTAATCAAGGTATTTTAATTCCTGTTCAAAATAGTGCAGTGCAGTCTCGTAGTAATTCTTAACAATACTTGGTGCTATTTTTAGTAGTTATGGATAGAAATTTGCAAGGCATGCCAAAAGTTTACTGTTATTTAGATGATAGTTTGATAGGAGCTGAAACGATAGAAAGTTGTAAACAATGATTAGAAGTATATGATAGATGAAACAAGTTTAATGTAAAGTTTAGTATAAAAAATTGTGGTTGTTTTTAATCAAGTCTACAACATTAAGCTCATGTAAATAAGGATTACGACCTAGCAATGAAAAAGTAATAGATCTTATGAAAGCAACTCAACCAAAATGTATTGCTGAGTTGCAAGCATATTTGGGTCTCCAAATTTATTATTATTAGCAGAATGTCATGTATGTATTATACAGATTGTTACACAAAATGTAAATAGCTCAGTGGTAGAGCGTTTGACTGGTATTCAAAAGACCTGAGTTCAAATCTCGGTCAAGGCCAATACTTTTTCATTTCATCTTATGCCTGCAAATCCCAAGAAAATATCACATATGCTCATTTAATGAATTCAGGCGATAATTAATTATCTTTCAATATATTTTATTTTTAAATATAGCTACGAATACCTAGGTCAATAAATTCAAGATTATTATTGCAATTGTACAGCGCTGAAAGCTCTGAACCCACTTGTTGTCATCTCCACTTGGGTACCGTCGAGCATGAAGCCCGCTGAGGATTAAATTCAAAAACATAAATTACGCGACCACACACAAATAAATTGCGACAAGAATAAAATGCATAAATTCTGTGCCCGTCTTGCTTGTCGGCAGCAATTCAGCACAGATTCATAACCTGCGCTATTTGGACAGTGGAATAACGTTTGAGGTGATGGGAATCGCTCTGGTTTGATAAGATGGAACAGTATATTGTAAAAGAGACGGGGCCGCTCCGGAGATATTGATAAAAGATTATGAGATGGAGAAAAGAAGTCCCGCATTACTTTCTTTTGTTTTCGCGGAAATATCAGAGAAATGTGTCTGGAAATTGAGTCAGTATAGCAATATTCTGCTACACTGAAGTAACACAAGTTTGTTTTATGCTGAAGATAAGACAAAATCTAGATTTCTACTCAGAAGCATTCAGCTTTTGTCAGATATAAAAATAAAATATTGGTTCAACTCAAAATCTAAAACTGATTTAAAATTATATAACGCACTAACTCTAAATTAAAGCCTACATCATTTACTATGTCTGTCATCTTAATAAAACACATACGAGTCCATTAGCGAAACAAAGTTTGTATTCATGCCAACATTTGCGATGTAATTTGCCTAAAAGCATATCTTAATCTCAGTTCCGTGGTTCAATAATTGTCGATGGTTCCTGACACACACATATGCTTTGTCGATAACTTTAGATAACAATTGGACTTTGTAGATATGCCAATGGTATTTCTTTAAAACTTGTCGAACTGATCGAAAACTAATGTCCAAACAAGAACCTTAAAATCTGCTGACTAAGGTGACAGCCATTAACAATAGCTAATACAAATATTTTAGATTATCAGTTTATCTTTAATTTTGCAAAAAAAAATCTCGAATTTGGCAAAGATTTACGAGTACTTTCTTTACTCATTTTGACCTCCTGAACCAAAAGCTGGTATTAGTTGGTCGCTAGATGAAATGGATCGCTTTGAAAGTGGTCCAAATTAGGTCGCAGTACAGTAAACTTCCATTTTAAAGATTCCTAAAAAATACGGTCGGTCGTAGCGACCTGCAGTTAAATTAATTTAAAAATACGTTCAATTATCAGCCAGAGTAACGATTTTCAAAAATATATGCCTCAAATGCCGACATTATAGCCATCTGCGCTTTATGAACGAAGAACACGAAAAAATTCCCCCAAAGTCCTAGCTCATTTCTGACCACATTTTTGTAATCTGCAGCTCAAGATACACCAGTATGTCGATTTTGAGCTAAAAACAGGATCTACAGAAAATCACGAAAACGCAAGATTTAAAATAATTTTTCAGATATGTTCTAGATAATCTAGTTTGTTAATTAAAGAAATTTTCCATTTTAGTTTAGTCCAAACTATATAGTGGAGAAAGACTTATTACGTGGAATTACATCGTCTTTAAAATTTGGTATTATCACTTTTTTTGAAAACTACGAAAAATGAATTGAAGTGCATATATATCGTACGCCATGTTAAAAAAAACAAAAAAAAATATTTGTAGGTAGAGAATTTCAGGTCTGAAATTTGAATCTTAGGAGTCACCGCCAAAACGCTTCTATCCAAGGTTATTCAACTCGTGACGTCAAGTGTCATGTAAACATTACCGAGGAGCGTGCTGTTTAATGGTGAAGTGTGATTCTTGTATTGGAAAAACTTTTTGGTGGTGTTTATTGAAAGGACGGTGTAAGAGGTCGTACCAAAAAGTGATTTGTGTAGTTTTACAAGCATCTATTATGTATGGAAAATAAAACAAGTGCTGTTTTGTACATGGTTATAAAAGTACTTCAGTCAGTACAGCTAACAAAATTTTTGTAACCGTTCTCGAGATTATCAACGTATGAAAAAGTTGTTTAAGGCCCCTAGACGTAATATGCCGAAATCGCAAAGTTTGTTTTTCTGTTGTGAAGATCATCTTAATTCTTACTGTAAGTTTTATTACTCGTTTTGGGGTTATAAGTGTTTACCATTCAGTTTCCATTATGTTATAGCTTGAAGAGGATATGAAAAATTATATGGGTTTTAAGTTGATAGAGGGAAATGTTATAATAAAGAACGACGTTGTTCCCCATATATTCGACTGTTAGCCAGACTGGAAACGAGCCGCAAGAGCCCCGAAAACAAACGGCAATTTATATTTATTGTGACCTCTAAAATAAATGTCAAGTTTAGGGTACATTTTAAATTCTTACATTTTTATGTTTACAGATAGTATGTTTCCATCATCCCACTGTGATCAAATTATCAATGTTACGTTAATTTGAGAAAAAATTCACTTATGCTGTTGCTGTAATTTCCTCATCTCCGCCGCGTTGAACCACTTGTCGCTGTACACAAATTCCATAACAATGAATATGCCTTCAGAAGTCATAATTCATAAGTATTTACCTTTTTCTTGGCGCATTTTAATTCGCTTGTCACAAAATGAACGCAAACAACAAACTGATAAATTGACGGGCTGAGGTTGACGCGTGACGCGCTGACCCCAGATGTAAACAAGCGGCCATTTACAAGACACCTGACGTCACGGCCAATATATTCGCGTTTTGGCGGTCCTTTTAAATATTCACATTTTTAATATTAAAAATACACCTTACGATCAATTTTTTCGAATTTATAAGTTGTCACAGCTGTTTTGTGGATTAGATGCTACCTATTAATATGCAATTTAATAAAATATAAATACATGGCAAATACCCAATTGCCTTTGCAAATTTGTCATTTACAGTACGAAAACACCTACGTCAATGTTTGCCCGAGGTGATAAATCATTTGTCGAGAATCGGTCTCGGTTACCATGGAATAAATCGCGTTTGAAAGAACCGGACCTAAAGCTCCTTACAGAGATTAATATCGGTCGTGGCTGTTTTCTGAGACAGACGGCGTTGAAGGAAAGGTCGAGAGTCTGAAAGGAAGGATCAAAACATTGAAGAGTTCGATGCGGTAAATTAGCTCAGGGGATTTCGTCTATGTGAGAGGGTATTCACTTGGTTTCTAAAGGGCAAATAATTTGTTTCGGGCTTAAAAATAATGTTTTGAGGACGTTATAAAAATATCGCGTGAATGAGGTCTGATGAAAAGGTGCTCTTGAATTGGTTCGTTAAGGTAATACGAGTGCGTGCTGACGTAAAAGTCGTTTACTTAAACAGCTGTAACTTTTGAGGTCGGTTTGATTAATTAATTGGTCAGTGTATAGAGCATATCGATATGTATCTGGCCTACTATATAAACCGCCACAGTAATCTAAACAAAATTTAATTTATTCAACATAATTTTCTTTAAGACTTATACATTTAGCAGAACGTTCATAAAGTGATTCTAAACCCTTCGAAAATATTCTTTATCTTGGTCTAAAAATACTCCGCAATGGCACAGATTACTCCAATATTTGTAGAATTTTTTTTGCGTTTCAAGTGTTTTTTCAATTTTGGGAATAGTCTGACGGTACTAAATCGGCATAATAGGGTGGGTAATCAACCATTTCAAAAACATTATCAATTATTTTACAATAAAATCAACTACTTGTGTATTGATGTTTCGCCCACTCTTTTAAAGGGCATCATCAGGACGGAAATATACAGGATGGGTCAATAGTGAAGTAAAGTACAATAACTTCTTTACTATTAAAGGGAGGAAAAAGGTTTATACGTTGTCAAAAGGTGCATCAACTAAACTTATTTTTACATATACAGCGTGTCTTATTTGTTTGGTACAACACCTTACTCCGACATTTATGCAGAACACCCTGTGTATTATTGCATTTTTGAATTCTACATTAATACATATCGTAACGCGGTTTTCAGGTTTTCATAGGGCATATGTAGTGCTGTCTGATAGTTAAACGCTGATTATTTTCCACTCGATAACTATGAAGATAAGATTTAATTTATTTAATTATTTATTAATTTTTATTGTTTTTGCGGAAATCGAGTTGACTTTGTTTAATGGTTGTCAATTGTTTTGCCATGCAAGTGTAGAACACGTACCACAGCGTAAACAATTTTTTATATGACAGTGTTCTTTTTTATAAAAAATAATCAGTAATACTTATATTGATACCATCAAATACGTGAGCAAATTTCCTTCTCGTTGGGTATGTATTATTTGTTAAAACTATCTGGAAATTAAAACAGAAACTTTAAACGCAATTAAGTTAGCCAAGGAAAACAAAATCATCTAGTTTGTTTTATCTGTCAAATAGTGATATTGCACCGGTGAACCGATTATGAAATTTGTCTGTAAATAATGCATTTTTCAAAGGAATACTATATTATTGGGAGAGTTTCAGAGATGTTACCTTCTTGCAAGAAGATTAAATCAAGAAAGATATCCTGAAAGACGCCAACCAACTGTCTAGACTTTGAGATAATTCAGAGAAGGATTTGATCGCACTGGAAACGTTGCGTATGAAAAACGAGTGCTAAGTGGTGGAAAATCCATCATTGGAAGTAGCCAATTTGTTGAACATTAGCAAAACATTGTCTGGCGAATAATACACGTATACAAATTTCACCCCTACCATAAAAAAGTTCTCTAACATCTGAATGAAAACGATTACGAACAAAGAGTAGTATTTTGTAAATGGTTTCAAAACAAACGATTATAAGACCGACTTTTTTAGAAATGTTCATAATGGTAAATTGATCAATAAATACAATTATCATTATTATGACAATAATAATGTTTGTTTAATGTGTGGGGTTTGTAAGGGATTTTGTATATGGTCCATTTTTTGATGGAATTCTGAATGGCCATAGATATCGGAACTTTTTGGAACACCATAGAAATTATAAATTTGACATTTTTTATACGACCAAATCTATCTTGTAAAACAATGAAAACCGCTTTTCGATAACTTTTCTAATTTTAGATATATTGTTAATTTTCCTAAACACTACAAACGTCATTTTTTTCACAAAATGTTAAATATCGCCAAAACGGCCGATGTATGCTTATTAATAAAAAATAAATTGCACACCCTGTATTTGTAAAAATATTTTAGTTGATGCACCTTCCGACAAGATATATTTTACATACTAACTTTTTTCCTATCCCTAATAATAAAAAAAAGTTATTGTACTTTACCTCACTACTGGCCAACCTTGCATAATATGAGACAAAAAAATGACAAAAGCAGACGACCGTATTTGCAAAACTGACGGGTTCTGACACAAAAAGACAAAAATTCACTAATCTTCATATATGTTAGTCTCACCTGTTTGACTATCACACATCCACTCGCGGCAGCACTGTCCAGGAATCTCAACCAATCTGGGATGCTGACATGAGCCCCTGGGTGATATGTGTTCTTGGGGACACAATGAAGAACAACCGTAGGTCCCATTCTGAAAAAAATCATGTGTTAGTAGGAAAGTAATGAGCAGTACATTCAATCTCATGTCGTTAGCAATAGTATTGTCTAAAAAATGGGTAACTTTATTTTTAGTGCTCCAACTGAGACAGTCCACTAACTATCTATATTACAGACAAAAACTGGTATTTGATCGCAGGAGAATTTTTGTAAGCACTAAGTGTTTCTTTACAATTTTTGATTCCAGTTTACTTAATTTAGCTCCGATAAAAACTGTATAATGATATACAGTAGCATGCAAAAAAATCGGACACTGAGTGAAATTTTTTTGAACGTCGGATAACTCGTGAATGAAGTTACCAATTGGCACGGGGTTTTTTGCTGTTTGATTATCATTTTCTTGTTAACATTCCCAATAAATATCGTTGAGATTGTTTCACTGTATGAAAAGTTATGGTATCACGTTTCAATACATATCAAAATCTAACCGTGCAAAAAAACCGGACACTTCCACAAATTTAGTAAAACACAAAATTTATTTAAAGAACCACAAAATTAACAATTATCTGACAGAACTATGGATCAATATTTAGTCGCATAACCCTTTACAGCAATCACAGCAGCACAGTGGAGTCGACCAAACTGATAATTTTCTCGAGAGGAATTTTCTTCTGTTCCGCCTCCAGCGCTGCCATCGAGTCGTCCGCTTTCTTAAATTTTCGGATGCGGACGCGCCTTTCTAGCTCTTCCCACAAGTGCTCGATCGGATTGAGGTCCGGCGAATGTGCTGGGCACTGCACATTTTGTCGGTGGCGTGCGAATGCATAACCTCTTCCAATATCAAACGATATTGGTTGGCGTTCATCTTGTCGTCCACACGTCTCAGCAGACCGACCAAGTCACAGCTGAAGCGGCCTCAAAAATACACTATAGCATAGTTCACATTTTCAGAAATTTCTAGAGAAGATTACTCGAAATCATTACGTTTCTACCACCGTGATTGATGGTGGGGACTTGATAATGGTGGTCGAAGCATTTTCCGACCGGCCGGCGCACGAACCGAATGCCGCCCGAAGATACCAAATTAAATTTACTCTCATGCGACCACAAGAATTCGACCATCCGAACCGGTTCGAAAATCTTGTGGTCGGATGTAAGTAAATTTAATTTCGTACCTTCGGACGGCATTCGGTACGTGCCCCGGCCGGTCGGAAAACGCTTCGAACACCGTTATAAAGTCTCCACTATCAAGCAAGGTGGTGGAAACGTAATGATTCAATGGTAATCTTTCCTAAAATTTCTGAGAGTGTGAGCTATGCTATAGTGCATCTTTCAGGCTGCTTCAGCCTTGGTCGGTCCGCTGTGACGTGTGGATGCAAGATGAACGCCAACCAATATCGGAAGATATTGGAAGAGCTTATGCTTCCGCACGCCACCAAAAAAATGTGCAGCGCCCAGCACAGTCGCCGGACCTCAATCCGATCAAGCACTTGTGGGAAGAGCTTGAAAAGCGCGTCCGCGCCGCCTGAAAATTTAAGAAAGCGGACGAGTTGATGGCAGCGTTGGAAGCGGAATAGAAGAAAATTCTCCTCAAGAAAATCATCAGTTTGGTCGACTCCGTGTCGTCCCGTTGTGGTGCTGTGATTGCCGTAAAGAGTTTTGCGACTAAATATTAATCCATAGTTGTGTCAGATAAATGTTAATTTTGTGGTTTTTTAAATAAGCGTCCGGTTTTTTTTTGCACGGTTAGATTTTGATATGCATTGAAACGTGATACCATAACTTTTCATATACTGAAGCAATCTCAACGATATTTATTGGAAATGTCAACAAGAAAATGAGAATCAAACAGTATAAAAACCCCGTGTCAATTGGTAATTTCATTCACGAGTTATCGACGTTAAAAAAAATTTCACTCGGTGTCCGG
This sequence comes from Rhyzopertha dominica, assembly GCA_025024175.1. Lineage (NCBI taxonomy): Eukaryota > Metazoa > Arthropoda > Insecta > Coleoptera > Bostrichidae > Rhyzopertha > Rhyzopertha dominica. The sequence goes on along the minus strand of QCXZ01000003.1, from coordinate 4,747,178 downwards.
TTTTTTTTGCACGCTACTGTAATTTGGCACTATTAGGAAGTAAGTAAATGTCCTCCAATATTGTTTTTTTTATAACAGAAACTACCAAAAAATCTATGAGTGTTACTGTTAATATACATAATACTTCGAAGTGTATGATCAGCACTACCTAACAAGTACACAGCTGTACCAATTTAAGTTAATGAAAAAGTAGATAACCTTGGAGATAGGATCAAGAACAGGTTTTTATAGCTGCTGCTGTAAAACAAAGAGCAAAAATGCAAAATAAATGTGGTAGAAAGATCTTATTAAATGTGCCAAATGGAAAGCCTCGTGGTACTAGTCATAAAAAGCAGTGTAAATTCATAAATTTAGGATAGTTATATTCTTAAGCCAATAATTGTGTAACTAATTAAGTTTATTAAGAAAACATAACCTTTGGTTTGAAAGGAAGTGTTTCATTTGTGTAGGGTTTCTTGTTTTCATATGACAGCTATCTTAAACAATAAATCTATTTTTATAATAAATGCTGTTGCTGACATGCAAAAGTACTTTTGTAATCAGCAGTTACAATAAAATGCCTGTAATGTGTTCATTGTTCGTTAAATACACTTTTTGATAGCAATAACAAACAATGCGTAGGTTTTTATTATCGTTTTTTGGCTTAATATCATAATATGAACCTTTCTTGTTATCAACCCAGTAACCATATCAATGCCTCAAAGTGAGTTGACTACAGGTAGATTTTAATGTGTCACCATGGTTACAAGATCTGTATTATAGTTGATATTAGTTAGTATCGATAACAGAAACTGGCTAATACGTTCTAAATGTATCAATTATTGTTTTGGTAAGGCATTTATTTAATACATAAAATTACATATAGGGTTACCACAAAGTATGGAACCAGCAGGCCATTACAGGTTCAACCGATTTTTCTGAAATTGTGCATGGGCCTCTGAGTAATTAAAATGCACATTCTGGAATTTTTTCAACTCCGTGTCAGTTCTCTTTCTGAGATATGGGCGCAAGTTACATTTTTTTCAAATGGGAAGCGGGGTCAGTAGGCACATCATTGAAAAGGATATTTTCCTGATTTCAGATCATATCACACAAGTACAATTTATTGCTTCTGAGTTAAGAAAAGTGTAAATGCAATAATTGAGCTTGACAAAGAACGAAAACAATTTTCTTTATCGTTAAAATGGACAAAAAAGCCAACCATTTTTCCTTGATTCATGTGTTACTGACAAAGCTATAAAAATAGTGTTTTAGAAAAAAAATAACCCACTGATTTCGCTCGTCCGTTGCTTTGTATACATTTTTAACTGACCAAACAAACGTTTTTTACATTTTGTATCTAAGTGAGAAACAGTAATTTTCAATAACAGGACTGAAAAAAATTATTTGTCTTTTGATGCATTTCTGCTCAATACGTAAACACCTTATAGGGATGTAAAATTTTAAAAATGCTATGCCTATTTAATCGATCAAGTAAAGACAGGTGATGAAAACTATACTGTATGTAGCTTTGCAATTTAATTTGAGATTTATCAGGAGTGGAACCAAACGCTTTTGGAGATAGAGCCTCTTACCCCCCCTCCCCTCGCTTATATACGCTACTGCAGTCAATCCCTACTATATCCAATAGAAATCCTATTTTAGCGCTGTTTAAAGATAAAACAGACATGAGCAAGCTGACAACGCAACATTAAATTTTGCTTAGCAGTACAAAACTGAAACGACCACCTTTCATGGTACTTAATTGCGCACAATCCCTCCCTTGCTTAATGTTTCGGCCCGTAATAACTCAGCAGCTGCAATAAAGTTTATTGGTCGAGAAAGCTCAACCGGGATGACATCGTACATAAAGCATAACCGTACGTCCCCACGTGCAGCCGTCTGCTACAAACTTACCCACTTAAAACTTTATTTGCCGTTTCCCTAAAGAGCCTATTTAAAAGTTTAAAACTTCCTGCCGTGTTCACAATCGCAATGTATGCGACGGCGAGGATTTTAGGGCTTACCTTTGACAACTCCTCATCGCGAGKCGTTCTGAATTACAATTCCCCGTGTAAATATGAGTTTAAAAGTTTCAGCGAGGGGATGAAAGGCCGCGCTGAATACAACTGCTGCCCGACAACGAGGCGAGGGCGGGTATAAATTTCAGCAATTTTCTGCATTTAAAGAGTTTCTTTAATCGCGCGCCCTGCTGCCCTCGAGCTGGGTATTTAGCGGTGACGTTTTTTGAAGATGGGTTTAAGGGGGTCGTATAAAAGTTGGTGTGCGCTAAACAGGGGAAAATAACGCAGCCTGGCCGTGAGTTTTCTGAATACTTGCAGTTTCTACTTTTCTGTAACGCAACAAGTTTGGGTTTCAAAGGAACGGGGCATAACTTTGGAGCAATTGAGTTTGCAGGTTTCTCTTAATGGAGGAATACATTGTTTCCTTTGCAGTTTTTAAATGTTTCAAGTCGTGAAGCCGTAAACAAAGCTTTCCAGCATAATAATTAGTTCTGCACAGAGACGAGTGGATGATGCGGTATTGTTACTAAATGGCATCCACACTGTAATTCTCGCAAAACTTTTTCGGTTGGTATTTCCCCCMGTAACTTTTTTTATTAATTAATTTTACATAGTCGGAAATAGCATGCTAAGCTACATCGAATGAATTGATAAGAAATATTGCATGTCATTTGAAAAAAAAATGACGGCATCTGTTTTGACATACGCTATCCTATACATTATTTCATGACGCCTATTAATGTAGTTTAAAATACTATTTATGAATAAGTAAAGTTCCTTAAAAAATATTTATAAGCAAACAAAGGCAATACTGCGAAGATTTAACTTTTTCTTGTATTCAAAGTCATGTCTGCGTTTACAACAACCTGGTTGCAAAGACAATGAAAGGAGTTTCAAATAATGTGTTACTGGACGCTAGAGGGATGCCGAAATATTGTTTCAAACCATGATAAAGTTGTTTTCCTCTTTCAAGTCGAAATAGACCTGCATCAATATATTTCTCATACTTGGACAAACTCGGAATTCTTATTATGCCAATTTTTAATTTGGGCACTTTGCAATGGTTCATGTGACAAGTAACACATCAGAGAAAAGAGCATTTAAACTGAAATCTAGAAACATGCCTGATTTTTATGTGAATGAATGGAAGAATATTTGTAAAAAATATTTACAGATTTTTTTGTTTCGTAAGAAGTTATCAAATTTAAAAGCATACCAATAAAAGCATGGCATAAGACTGCTTAAGATCACAGTTTTTTACTGCGACATTAGATTAGTGAAAAAGCACTGCTTTCAGTTATGTTCTGAAACTTCTTAATGTGTGATGCAATTTCAAACTGTTTTATATGAAAAGATTCAAACTTCACACTCTTTCAAGCCATGTTATCAAAAAGTAGGATTGGCGACAATAATTTTATTCCCGTATAATGAACAAATAAACCTGGCGCCTCCGCCAAAATTTACAGTAGATTCTCAGTAGATGTTCGGTGTGGTACCGTAGGTTTTGTTTTTGCAGTGATCCGCTATTATCATTTATCACTGCATCGCTCCGCGCTCTTATAAGTAGGTACGCTTACCTTCGAGAGTTTAGGTTAACTATCAGAATGGCGTCTCCTCTTGGCTACATCCCCTCTCGCTTGAGGCGCTATTGCCGGATGTGTAGAAAGCAGCGCGAAATTTAATTTAAACTGTACATTCCGCCGCCCTTGAAAATTGTAATTGTCAACACAAAAAGCACTACACTAAACTAAACTAGGTTCTTAAAAAATGTATGAATAGTTTTTTTTATTGTTCATCGTACAACGGTAGTACGCATAATCTACGCACGGCGCGTCTTACTATAGCACCATTTGCGCATTTAACACTCGCGACTCTAACAATGTTGTCCGGTCCAGGATGAATTTCCGATATACGACCTAGTTTCCAATTTAATGGTTGAGAGTTATCGTCTTTTAGTATCACCATCATTCCTGGTTGAAGTTTAGGTGATTCACCGGCTTTCCATTTTTGGCGTTGATGTAGGGTGGCTAAATACTCTTGTGACCATCGTGTCCAAAAATGCTGCAACATCTTCTGTAGCCGTTCGTATTTATTTAGGCGAATTTCTGCTACATAGCGCACATCATGCTGAGGTATAGCAGACAATGACTCACCAATGATGAAGTGTCCTGGCGTTAGGGCTGTAAGGTCACTGGGATCGGACGAGAGTGGAACTAAAGGACGGGAATTCAAGATAGCTTCAATTTGAGTGATTACTGTATATAGCTCCTCAAAAGTCAAAGCAGAATTTCCCAAAACACGCTTAAGATGAAATTTTGTAGATTTGATTACCGATTCCCAAATACCACCAAAATGTGGTGAACGACTTGGGATAAAGTGCCATTTAATAGAGTTTTTAGCAAGATAATGTAAAAAATTGTCATCCTTGGTACTATTCGAAAACGAGTCAAAAACTTGTTTTAAATCATTGTTAGCCCCAACAAAGTTGGTGCCGTTGTCGCTATAGATTTCTCGACATATTCCTCGTCTAGACACAAAGCGTTTGAGGCAATTCAAGAAAGATTCAGAGGAAAGATCACTAACGATTTCTAAATGAACTGCTTTAACTGAGAAACAAACGAATGCACAGATATATGCTTTCACGAGGCGCCTGTTTCTTGTTTTACCATCCTTTATATTCAGAGGCCCGGCAAAATCAATTCCCACCACTGAAAAAGGTCTGTTTTGAATTACACGTGATCTTGGCAAGTTCCCCATTTTAGGCGAGATGTCAAAAGGTTTAACTCTGAAGCATACAACACATTTTCTGAGAACGCTCCGAACGGTTTCCCTGCCGTTTAAAGGCCAATAACGAAGTCTTAAAATTGCCAAAATAGCTTGCGCTCCGGCATGCAAATTTCTATGATGTTCGTTCAAAATAATAAGTTTCGTTAAAGGATGTTTTGGAAACAGAACAACCGGAAATTTTCTATCATGGGTTATTTCCGCGTGCCTGAGTCGCCCACCAACGCGAATAAGCTGTCTTTCATCCAAATACGGATCTAACGCTAACAACTTACTATCTTTAGGTAAACCTTGTGACTCTTTTAATGCTGCAAGTTCTCTATTGAAGTCTTGTGACTGTGCTACCTTTAACAGGGCTGTCAAGGCATGATCAAGTTCATCAACCGTTAGAGAACCAATTTCGCGTGAAACAAAATTTTTCTTCGATGCGTTCTTGCAAAATCTGAAACAGTACGCAACGACACGCTGTAGCTTGTACAAAGAAGAATATCGTTCAAAAATCGTTTGGTCTAAGACATTAGCCTTAAAAATCATTTTAATTCGCTTGCGCTCTGGTGGATCTGACGAAATATCTATATTTCCTTGTGGCCAGTGCTCTTGATGTTGTGCTAGCCACGCTGGCCCGTGCCACCATAAGTTCAAATCTGATATTCGCGATGGCTCAACACCACGAGAAATGATGTCTGCGGGATTGTAAATTGAGTTAACATGTTTCCAGTTACAGTCGTGAGTTAATTCTTGAATTTGCGTCACTCTGTTCGCTACAAAAGTAGTCCAAGTACAGGGTTGTGCTGCAATCCATGCCAATACTATTTTGGAGTCGCACCAGAGAAATACCTCTTCTACTTTCGACAAAATAGAATTTAATGCCTTTCGCGTTAGCTGTGCCAACAGCAGCGCACCACAAAGTTCGAGACGAGGTAATGAAATGCTTTTGAGGGGCGCAACACGCGATTTTGCACACAATAAATGTACATGAACCTGCCCGTTTTCATCAACACTTCTTAAATAAAGACACGCTCCATACGCTACTTCTGAAGCGTCACAATATCCATGCATTTGTATTCCAATAGGTTTAACACACAACACGTGACGTGGTATTTCGATATCGTTCAATTTTGACATTTGAAGAACAAACTCCTTCCAGGAAGTATATAAATCGACTGGCACAGATTCATCCCAGGAAATATTTAAACGCCAAAGACGTTGCAAAATAAGTTTCGCTTTAATTGTGACTGGTCCGATTAGACTGAGAGGATCGAAGATTTGGGCAACTGTTGACAGTATACTTCGTTTACTGACCCGATTTGACTTAAGTTCTGTGTTCCTGACCCTATAGCGTAGAAAATCATTAACTGCGTTCCAGTACAATCCCAAGGTTTTTGCGTTTTTACTGTCATCATTTATGTAATAATTATCAGTTTCACTTATCTGTGTACAATCTGCCTCAAGAATTGAATGGTTATTTGAGATCCACTTGCGGAGCTCAAATCCCGATTGGCCAAGAATATTTGTTAAATCATGCTTTAGTTGAATAGCATCTTCAATAGAAGAGGCTCCCGTCAGGACGTCATCCACGTAAAAATCTCGTATGATAGCGTTACTGGCTACTGGGTAACTAGCCTTATTTTCAATGGCTACTTGATGTAAACATCTAGTGGATAAAAATGAGGCAGAAGCAGTGCCGTACGTTACCGTGTTAAGCCTAAAGTGTTTTATTTCTTTATCAGGATCTGTTCGCCATAATATTCGCTGCAAGTCACGCTCGTTTTCAATTAAATTGATTTGTCGATACATTTTTGCAATATCGCCTGCAATGACATAGCCGTGTTCGCGAAAACGTAATAGAATTGAAAGTAGATCTTCCTGTATGGTCGGACCGACCATGAGAATGTCGTTTAGTGAAATCCCATTGTCACTTTTGGAAGAAGCGTCGAAAACAACTCTAAGCTTTGTTGTTGAGCTGTCTTCCTTTATTACGCAATGATGGGGAAGATAATATATCCCACGGTCGCAATCTGTTTCTGAAGGATCACTAATAAGACTCATATGCCCTAGCGCTTCGTACTCGGACATAAATTTCGAATATTCTTCACGTATTTCGGAATTTTTAGACAAACGACGCTCCAAAGCATTAAATCTTTTGGTAGCATTTTCTAAATTGTCGCCCAATTGACCCGCATTATCTTTAAATGGCAAAGACACAACAAAACGATTGCTATCATCCCGCTTAAAGCTTTTAACYAAGTTCCGCTCGCACGCCGCTTCTMCTTGCGAAAGAGGGCTTTTGTCTGGTAGCTCTTCAAGTTTCCAGAATGTTTCTAGTTTATCTTGTATAGCCTGCATGTTAATTGCTGTGTTACAACGCAAAGATTTCGAGAAACTTGAGTCTGACGACATGAATGAACCCGCAATGATCCATCCAAATTTAGATTTCTGTAATGTCGGTTGATTATTACCTAGCTTAATCTGACCGATGCATAATAGGTCCCAAAATATGCTCGCGCCAAGTAAAATATCAATTTCATGCGTTCGATAGAATTCTGGATCTGCCAATGTGATATTGTTGGGAATACTTATTTTAGAGACATCCAAATCACAACTAGGTATATTTTCAGTAATTTTGTCCAAAACCAGAAACGTTAATTTCGCTTGAAAATTATTATGCAACGACTGTACTGTCGCATGTACTTGTTTAGAAACATAAGTAGTCGTCTGATTAATCCCCGATATAGGAACGTTCACATCGCACGCGTTTAAGTTAAGTTTATTTACAATACTCTTGCAAATAAAATTCGATTGTGACCCAGAGTCTAGCAGTGCGCGGCACCTATGTAGTGTACCGTCTTTTCCGATTAAGTAAACAATCGCAGTAGACAAAATAATTTCTGCCTTGATATCGCGCGTGGAGTGCGCTACGACGGATGTCGCCGACTTGGTTAAGTCATCCGACGCTTGATTTCTTTGCTCATTCGAGGACGCTTCTGAATCTGAACTGTGATTGCAATATAACAGTGAATTATGCTTTTGGTTACATTTTTTACATCCCGAATTACTGCATTCCTTTGCTGAATGCTCCGGTCGCAAACAGTTTTCGCATAATTTCAAACGCTTTATTTCCTTTACCCTGACTTTAACGTTTAAAGATAAGAATCTTTTACATTTGTAAATGGAGTGATTGCCATTGCAAAAGTAACAAGAAAATTTGTTCGCAGAAACAGCAATTAATGTTCTTTTATTATCCGCGCCCGCATTATTTCGCATTCGCGTCTTGTTGCCAGCCGCATCAAGTGTTTCCAATAACTGACAACGTTTGGATAAAAATTCGGTGAAATCTTTTAAAGATGGCAACCTTTTATCGTTTTTGGCAATCGAATTTTCTTGCCATTCCCTTTTAGTTATAAAATCGAGTTTGGATTTCAATAAGTGAACCAATAATGTGTCCCAAGTATCGACAGGTTCGCCCAATGACTTTAAAGACCGAGTATGTGTTTCAAACGCATCTAATAAATTTCGCAAAGCTAAATTTGATTCTCTGGTAATTTCTGGGATGTCGAATAACGCCTGCACGTGTTTCTCTACAATGACGCGCTTATTTTCAAAACGTTTTTTCAACAACTCCCACGCTACGACGAAATTTTGACCAGTGACATCGAGAGATTGCAAAACTTGACGGGCTTCTCCCTTTAGACAACCCTGCAGGTAATACAACTTCTGTATTTCAGTTAAATGATTATTATTTCCGATTAAGGATGTAAATGTTTCCGAGAATTGAAGCCATTTATGGTATTCTCCTCCGAATTCTGGTAAATTTACCGCGGGAAGCCTAAACGAATTGGGTTGGCTGTTGTCGCTAGGCGCAAGCGTAGCACTTGCACGTACCGCCGTTTGCATCTGTTCGTTAGAATCATTAGCTGACGTCATAGTTGACGCTATTATATCTCTTGCCAAGGTCACCGCTGAATAATACGCATTTTCAAAATCATCGCGCTCTTGTGCAAGCACATCTCTCTGCATTTTAGCATCAGCACTTGTGTCATCTTCATTTAAAAACTCTAATTGCGATTGAATTGCATCAAACTTGTCTAGGAGAGTTTCAATCTTTTCTAAACGCACTTTAATTTCAGTAACCTTACTTTTATCAACCGACGCCAAGTAGTTCGCAAATTTTGTAAGTTGAGTTTTAAGCTGACCGCGCTTGATTGTTAAAGATTTTTTATCGCTATCTGAAGACATGTTGGAAGGAAACACTTAACAGGAAAATGGACACGCACCTTTTAATTGTTGTATTTGGCCTTGAACCTGATGCCGCCGCCCGTGCCGCACTGCACCCGCGACACCACTTTATCGTTCAAGGAACTCGCAAATTCGCACTTGAATTGTTTATTAAACGATATACACTTATCCTGGCCGAAGGACCATATGTTCGGTGTGGTACCGTAGGTTTTGTTTTTGCAGTGATCCGCTATTATCATTTATCACTGCATCGCTCCGCGCTCTTATAAGTAGGTACGCTTACCTTCGAGAGTTTAGGTTAACTATCAGAATGGCGTCTCCTCTTGGCTACATCCCCTCTCGCTTGAGGCGCTATTGCCGGATGTGTAGAAAGCAGCGCGAAATTTAATTTAAACTGTACAGTAGAAATATTGAATAATTGTTTGCAGAAAATTATATGGTATAGTAAGCAACTTTTTTGTGCTATAGCTAGCGTATTTAACAAAAAACACGCACTGAAAAACAATCTGCTTGCATTTTTACAGAAATGTTTCTAGAATTACCTATAAAAATGTGATGCCTGAAATGGTTTTGTGTTAAACAATGTTAATAGCATTACAAAAGCAACTGTATATCTTTTGGTGTATAAATTAGTATAATCAATAAATACAATATGATAATTGTACTTTATTGTCTTTAAGTGAGACAAGAAGGAACATTGAAGATTTTAAACGAAGACATTTAGATTTCTATAAGGTTCTATGATTAACATTTACACTTCGATTAAAACGTATTTTTTTTTGTTTCTACGACACCTAGAGCGAATTTAATATAGCCAGTGCAAACTGCAACTAGAACTAATTTGAATTCAATTCCTGAGGCATTCCATTTCTCCGGAAAGAGATGACCCTCTTATAAAACTTTTGGAGGTTTGCCGAGAAAGTTCGCTTATCAAAAGAGAACGCGAACTTCTTGCCAAAATCGATAATTTTGGGACGCATAGTGGAGCTGGAGTCTTGAGATAGTGTGGTATAAATAATCATCAAAATTATCAGTTTTTTTAGATGATATTTTCAGAGGAAAGAGTGCAGAGAACGAACTGTGAGAACTGTTGCCAAATGCTAACAGATCAAATTAATATTTTGTATTCTTCTGAAGACATAAAATCAGGCCGGCTTGGTACCTACCCTGAAAACATGTTATACAAAGGTTCTTAGCTATGTCTTTAGAAATAGGACAAACAGAAAATATGTACTAATATGTAGGAAAGACAACGGTGTAGTTATCTCCAAAAAATCCATACAATACAGTCAATTTTTTTTACGTTTTTACAAATAGTATAATAAGTCAATTAGGTATTTTTAACTAAAAAATAAGGGTGTAGTTTGGTTAATAAAAAAGTAGTATCCAATATCGAGAAGGTCGCAATTTACGTAGATGATTGCCACCAATGACTGTCGGCAGAATTCAGAAAATATCGCTTTTTTATCCAATTGCAATTATACCTTCATGTCAAGAAAATGCGCCAGCTGATAAATTATTGCCATTACCTCTAAACCAGTCACAGAAAATATTGTTAGTATTGTTTAGAGACGCGAAAAGATTGCAATTCCAGGCAAAGTTTATAATTCCATTAAATACGTTTTAGATGAAGAATTGAATAATGCATTTCTGAATCTATTTAGCATTCGATAAAAATTGTTACCTATGTTTTGATAGAGCAATTATTATGTGTAGCACATGCCTTTTATTTGACTGTGTTTGGTGAATTACATTTAAACCATGAAACAATTGCTAGATAGTACTTTTGGTGTATCGAATATTAGGTAAATAGTTCGAAAGGAAGGATGAGTACATTATAATTATTCACGACTTTTCTGTGTATGAATATCGTGGTACCTACTGGTAATTATACACGTTTTTCCAAAATTACGTGAAGCTTTGGGGAACGTTTTGCTAGATTTTTCTGACTGTTAAGGAACGTAATTCTTTGGCGTCTAAAATAAAAAAGAATTTTGATGAATGTATGTTACAAGGCATATGGTAAAGACAACGTGGTGGCGTTTAAAACAAGTTTCTTATGCTGTAGCTTCCTAAGTAAGTTGTCTAATTTACTAGTCAATGAAACATTGAGACCGGCTGTTCGAAGCAAAATCTATCTTTTTGAAGAACATTTATCGGGAAATAAGAACTTTTAACTAGAAATTTTATATACCGAGGCACAAAAAAGTTATCGAACTTTATGAGTATATAGACAACGGACCTACTGGTGGCGCCCACTGCAAGTTACCAAATTTCATGTAAGTCCTGTTAATATTAAGACATGTTTAAAAAAAAAGTCGTCACTTTTTGGACGAGGTAAATCTTCATATTTTAATGTCTTGAATTGATCCTAGTATTGTCTACAGACCTTTTAGAGATATTCGAGTTCTTCTTCAAAGCTAGATTTATCTCAAAGAAAATTAACTAAAAAGATGACAATTACGTGTTGATGCGAATGGTACAATCCATTGCATACAATGGATTTTTTGTATATGTCAAGCTCTATTTCGTTTCAAAATATACGTTGTTTCTTGAATAAAATCTAAGATTTTAGGGAAGCAAATTTTAATTGAAACAACTTGTAGTTGATACGGTGAGCTTTACATTTTCCGTACATTGACAATGAGCTTTACTTTGGCCCTTGCTTTGGCAAAGTACGGCAAAAAGCAGTTTATACAAGGTCTCACGCCGCCTTAACAACAGCTCTGTATCGCAGGCCTTGGCCCACTTATGTAGCCAGACCTCAATTTTTATTCGCTCACAAACAGAACCACATTTGTGGGAGCTGGGAGGTATAATTAGGGAGTTGCCGCTCAATGACAAAAATTTCAATTTGCTTTTCGCCTCGCTGGGCAAATATTATTTCGCAGGCTCCCATTTACGGGCCACATTTTCCGTCTCTCCGAATGCTACGAATCCCCTCAAAGATAAACATTTAATTTTGAAATCAATCCGGACGCGGGTAGAACTTCAAACGCACCAGCCCGTATCGGCACAAACTTTGCAACTCCCTTGCGTTTTCTTTAATCTCGAAAAGTATTAATTTATGTGACTGCAGTCTTCCCTCGCAGCACCGGCTTAGCTAGATTAAATTCAAATGGAAACGTTAATGGGACATCCTTAGCAGAAAACAGAAATTTAATAAGGCTTCAGTTTACTCGCACCCGTGGAAGTTTGCTGATTGAATTTGGATCGGGTAAGAGAGAGGCACACCGCGTCTGCATTCGCGCCGAATGGAATGGTGCAAAACACAATGGCTACAATGGCCTGCTTTATTAAAATGCGCGTTTAGCTGGAAATAAACTGGGGTGGGTGTGGAGAGGTCGAGAAGTTTGTTTTTGCGATGGAGCATTTTTCGTCGTTGGTTGGAATTAAAAATTTTAATATGGGAATTATCATTCATACGCTTTGTATTGATTATTGAGCTTGAAAGAGAATACAGATATTGGTACTCTTATAAAAAAACTTAGTCGAGTCAAATTAAATAGAACAAAAAGTTTATAAAGTTTTGAACTTTAGAGTACATCTCCTTGAAATAGCGAGGAATGGGATTTCGCTGAAGCATGGAAAAAAATCCTCTTTTTTCTTTACTTCCGTTGTCTCCTTTGGTCCTTTTCGCACAAATTGTAATGATCTCCATACTTTGTACAGTATCAGTATTGTATAGGATCTACAGCTTCGAACGTGCGATAATAATCTTTATCGCACTCTACACATTCTTCTAAGGTCCGGTGACTTTGTAATATTTTATTTACTTCATCAACAAATAAAAAATAGTATTCGTATTCCGAAAAGCATTCACTAATAATGGGTTTCGCAAAACCACGGAGTATTTAACAAACATAACCGGATGTATATACACCAATAACGAACACACTGATTGGGAAAGAAAGCAAACATAATCAAACTGTTTTATGCCAACATTTAACTTTTACAAAATATCTACATCAAAACATTATTGCAATGGCATTGTTATGCCAATATTGGAAATTTATAAAATAATTATTCTAAAAAAACATTGTAATACCACTTCAATGCCAGTGTTGAACTTTTATTAGGTAACTACGTCAAAACAATATTTCAGTGCAATTGCTATAACAATATTGAACCTTTATAACCATGCATATCAAAACAATATCGTAATTACGTTTTTCTATTTCGCGTTCATAATGAGGCCATCTGGTACTTATTCAACTGTTTAAATCATATCTTATTGGAAGTGAAAATAGGGTTCCCTATGCTAACTTTGTCTCTAACCCATTTTGGTCACACTCTGGTGTTCCTCAAGGATCCAATTTAGGTCCGCTTTTGTTCCTTCTATTTATCAACGACCTACCAGATTAATTGAATTGTTATAAATTATTGTGTGCAGACGACCTTAAATTATTCACTAACATTTCTTATTCTGACAACTGTTTGATCCTTCAAAACGACTTAAATTCTTTAGCAACGTGGTGTGATCTGAATAGATTAGATTTCAATGTTCCAAAATGCAATGTGCTTTCGTTCACTCGTGGACATAATATATTACTTTATCAATATCAAATCAATAATGAAGTCTTAGATATCTTGGGGTCGTTTTTGACCAAAAGTTTACGTTTAACGACTATATCTTAGATATAATTGCAAAATCATACAATTCTTATGGTTTCGTTTATAGAAATTGTAAGGAATTCACTAATTTACGCACTTTACATTTATTATATTGTTCTCTTAATGGTACTAGGCCAGAATACCCGGCGTTAATATGTTTTTTATAGATGTTATGTAGATCAACTCAAATATGTACAAAGCAAATTTCTTATTTTTTTTTCATTTTTAACCGATGGTTTTTATCCGCCGAGAGGTAGTGATCACCAAATTCTTTTAAGCAGGTTTAACTTTGCTGCACTGGAAACTCGCCGTACTTGTATTATTGTCGCATTTCTTTATAATCTAGTGAACCATAATTTAGATTGCAGTTGGTTGCTTGAGAAGATTAACTAACTATGCTGTGCCCAGTGTCAGTTCTCGTCAGAACCTAACTTTTTCTTATTCCACTGGTCGATCAAATGTGCTTCTAAAATCGCCAATAGTACTTATGTGCCACCATGTTAACTTTATTTGTAGTTAAGATAATATATTTTCGGAAAGATCGTTGTCTCTTGAAAACACTGATAAAAAATTATAAGTCTGACTAGAAAGGTCTTCATTGAAGAAAGCGAGGTCCGTCAACCGATTAGTTTTTTGGAAACGCTGCAGAGATAAAAAGGTCGTACTAAATTTTCTTAATACTAAAACACACATGAATACACACAAGTCAAATAGAATTATGCTTCAAACAAAATTTGCTTTAATTAGGGAACGCATACACGACACACGTAGACAACTTGGTTTCTTAGATGAAGACATAAACACAACATTGCAAATTTTATCCCAGTATCATCCCAAAGTATACAAGCAACACTTTAATAAGGTCAAGGAACAAAATATACGTAAATTTGAGAAATTCAGTACCATTAAACACAATAAGTTTAAATCATATAACATGGTTAAAACCAATATCAACAACACTGTGATAAACCTGTCAAAAAAGAGTGTCTCAGATGCTGCTGTAAATATTTTAGGGAAGGGGACGAACTTTGGTGTAACGCCATGGACCATTCCAAAAGTGGAGATAATGTCATCTGTGGAATCTTGTATAAGACTGCTTTCGAAAGGTCAAGCATATAAGATTAGGATGGATGTATGCCACGCTATTAGAAATGCACGTACGCCCAAACCTAATGTGACATCTGAGGAAATGAAGGCTCTTAAGGATTTGAATACAGATAAGTCCATTATAGTTACTAGAGCAGATAAAGGTTCAGTCACAGCAATTTTAGATAGAAAAGATTATGAGAATAAAGTTAGAGAGTTGTTAGATGAGGAAACATATCAAAAATTATCCCGAGATCCTACATCAAAAATTTCCAAAATTACTAATGATCTTATCAAAAGTTCAAATCTTTCGAATGAAGAGAAATCTCTTTTAACTGTTTCCGAATGCAAGGTACCTAAATTGTATGGCTTGCCCAAAATCCACAAAACCAATGTCCCGTTAAGACCCATAGTCAATACGATTGGCAGTCCTTGTTACAGATTGGGAAAATTTTATGCCAACTATTTAAAGCCTTATGTGGGAAATACCAGTAGTTTCATCAAAAATTCTTCAGACTTTATTGATATTATAAAAGGTTTAAGTATTTCAGAAGGTGATATTTTAGTTAGTTTTGACGTGGTTTATTTATTTACGAACGTACCCATCCCTGAAACGATAGATATAATCTAATCCAAGCTTAATAGCGACCCCTAGGTGACACGATAGCCAGATTATCTGAATATTGTTTAAAATCTACTTATTTCTTATGGAACGATAATTTGTATGAACTAAAATCAGGTTGTGCAATGGGTTCACCTCTAAGTCCTGTAGTAGCCAATTTGTTTTTTTGGAAAATTTTGAACAGGTAGCGATAAACAGTTTTCAGTTTAAACCAAAATGTTGGTATAGGTACGCAGACGACACTTTTGTTATTTGGCCCCATGGTATAGAAGAGTTGGGTAGGTTTCTAAATCATTTGAACAGTCAAAATCCCGACATAAAATTTACTATGGAACTAGAAAGCAATGGTAGTTTACCTTTCTTGGATGTCCAAATTTACAGAACAAACACCGGGCAGTCAGGACACAAGGTTACAGTAAACCAACACACACAGATATTTACATGCCACATCTCACCACCCTCCTTCTCAAAAGAATAGTCTTATTAGGACGTTATTTGTTAGAGCATAAAGGATATCAGACGAATATATCATCTTAAATCAGCGCTAGTGAGAAATGGTTATAGCAATAAGAATATTTGGTCAGTTTTTAATAAAAGTACTCATCCAAATCAAGTAATTTCTCAGTCAGGACAAAGTAAATTGAAGTTGAGTTTGCCTTATGCACAAGGCCTTTCGCAATAATTAAAGAGGATGCTTAGAAAACACGATACTTTAGTTGTTGATAGTACATATAACAATTTAGATAAAATTTTAAATTATACTAAAGACAAGGTACAATTAGAGAGTAAAGGTGTTTACAAAATTACTTGTTCTTGCTGTAGGTGTTACATAGGTCAAACTAAAAGAAAAGTAGGTACGCGTTTGAAAGAACACATACATGCCACTAGGCTGCAACAGATAGATAAATCTTCCGTAGCTGAACACTCATATTTGACTAAACCCATGATTGACTTTGATAAAACAAAAATTTTACATAGAGAAAAATATTATCTCAAACGTCTAATAAAAGAAGCTATAGAAATTTGTAGAAACTCTAATAATTTTAATAGGAATTGTGGAAATTATGAATTAAGTGACGCTTCGAAGGCTATTTTGTAGTTATCTTTTATCAAGTAGTTCGTGTATATCTAGTAGGTAGGTAGTTCCTTTTTCGTCGTTAGGTTCTTTTCTATCAGGTTGGCACGTTGTTTCTACGACGTCTTGCTTCCTTGGTGATTGTTTATTTACTTTCAAAATTTTGTTTGAACTTGTGTCAGGCAAATTTTGAGGTTCTTCGTCTTTGACAAAGATTACAGGTGTAATCGAAACGTCAGACTTATAATTTTTTGCCAGTGTTTTCAAGAGATAACGATCTTTCCGAAAATATGTTATCTTATTTTATGGACGCTGAAAGCATTCACCCACATATTTATTTGTAGTTCTTGCGATATACATTATAATTCTAAATACTTTATCTTAAACCAAATTGTTGAATATGTTAATTCTTAGTACGCTTTCAGTTATCCTGTATATTATGCTTATTTTGTTAGGTTAAGGTATTGTTAATATTCGAATATATATCTATTTAGTTTATTTTGTAGTCATAACAGTGTGTTACACTTCATGTTATTTTTCTGAACGTCTTGTATATCATTGTATTCCACATTATAACATACCAGCTTCAACCCCCAGGAACACCATACATCCAGGATCCAGGCCGTTTTCCACCCACGCTTTAAATCAGCAAACTATTGGTTCAATTGAAACCTCGGTCGTATTTCAAGGTTGCAGTTCGGCCGGACGTTATTTACGGTTGTGTGCAATCTAGCTGGGTTCTATTAGGGCGTAGGCGAATAAAAGTTAATTGGCGGTTACAGCGAACATCGCTTAATGCGGTCTCCATAAAGCGTGCCGTTACAGCCTTCCTGGGGGCGTGTAATGGCGATCGGCCGGACGGCAGCCGGGCACTTGGGGTGCGTGGAACTTTGCGTTAACCACAACGATGATGTGATGGGAGAATATGGGGCATTCTGTTTGGACGAGGAATGCCATCTCGTTCATTAGGTCAAGGAATTTCGGGAAGTGTTAAGTTAACGTTGCCTCGGTTCTCCACACTTATTAGGATGATTGGTCTGTACTACTACAAAATTTACTATCCTTGTATTCACAAATTCAAGCATACGTACAGTCTTCCAATTCGTGTCGAATACATACATTCTGTGTGGACAAGAAAATACGGTGCCATTTAGAGCAGTTTTGGATATGCACAGGATGTTTCACGAATGATAATGACCCTGACGAAATTAAAAATGCAACCCAAAAACATTCTCATAGCCAATGTGGTTATTTTACATAATGGTATTATTTTAAAAATAAATTGGGAAACCATGACGGCTATGCGCTKTGGTTCCTGTCACTATATTTATTAAAAGCCAAWATGTATTCAAATGATGAAAAAACAGATATGATTTTGATTTATGGTGAATGCAAGGAAAATGCTTCCGCTGCTGCCCGTTTATACAGACAACGTTTTCCAAATAGAAGAGCTCCTGCCGATATAATTTTTAAGAGACTTGAACTAACTTTAAGGACAAACTGGCCACCACTGAAAAAGTCAAGAGAAAGAGCAGCAACAGGCCCTGACAATGAAATTAGAGTATTGGAAATGATTGACGAAAATCCTCATATAGCAGCCGGTATTAGTCTGTCTAGTACAACCAATAATTAAAGGCAATCAATTTCATCCGTATTACTTGCAATTGGTTCAGGCTTTAAAGGAAACAGATTATCCTAAAAGACTGGCTTTTTGTAACTTTTTTTCGGAAACACCATAATTTGAATGGGAGATTTTATGACAATATTTTCTTCTCAGATGAAGCAAGATTTTCCAATAATGGTGGAATTAACAAACATAACATGCATTATTATGCGCAAGAAAATCCATCTTGGATTCGAGAAGGACATTCTTAAACTATCTACTCGACGAATGTCTGGGTGCAGAATATTGGGGAATCAAATTGCTAGGGACTTATTTTTTTCGCGAGAGTTTAAACGGCAATACTTATCTAAATTTTTTAAGAATCATTTTACCGGTACTTCGCCAAAATGTAAATTTACAAGTATGGTTCCAACAAGATGGGGCACCTGCGCATTATAATAGAATAGTGCGAAATGATCTTGATTTGGTTGTGCCTAACCGATGGATAGGAAGAGGTTCAATTAATGCTTGGCCACCGAGAAGCCCGGACCTTACTCCTTTAGATTTTTTTCTGTGGGGAATGGTAAAAGAGCAAGTATACCAAACACCAACTGAAGGAGTAGAACATTTAGAAAATAAAATACGTGATGCATGTAGATCCATCACTCCAGAAATGTTAACGCATGTTAAAAGATCGTTTCGGGAAGGAAGTAGATGCGGTACTACGTTTTGGGGACATAAGTTACAATAAACTATCTATTATTATTAAATTGTTTATCCCAATTGCTTTTAAAAAACGAGTTAAATCTTATCTCGCGGAACAAGGTTTTTATTCCATCCAGGAATATTAATTTGCCAGCCTGAAATTGTGATGTACTTAATATATGGCTACATGTAATTGGGCTGCTATTATTTCCATTGTAAACTAACTTGTATTCAACGAATTAAGACTAATTTTACTTGGATTTTGAAACAGATTTTAACTGTGGTTTCTATAAACAGCAGTAAAGGTTGCCATTTAAATAATTGTCGTACTCGATTTCCTAAAAGAATTTAAATAGGACTGTGTGATTTTATTTACTTTGTTTTGTAGGCTATATTATTATCTAAGTAAGAAAGTGCTGAAAACCCGAGGCGAGTGTCATTATTCGTGTTGATGTTATTTCCAAAACAGTAGACACTAAATAAACAAAGGAATTTTCTCCTTGAATTTTGAAGAAAAACTAAACAGGGCAACAAACTTTTTCCACCCTGATTTGTAAACTACTATTTAAGGGTAATTGTACTAAAAACCTGAGGTTGATAGCTTTTCTCGTTTTAAAGATATTGCCGAAACAGTATAAATACACATAACCTTTTCACATTGCCCATTAGATTACTACAAAAATTCTCAGCTCAACGCCAGTGCGACTTCCCCGTTCCAGCATAAATTACCAGCTGCTTGCTCGAGATTAAAAAGTGTCAGGTCGACAAAGTTTATCTTCTCCGCTGGCGGAAGTTCCTGATCGTGAGTTACAGGATGTTGGCGACTCACCTTATTTCTAATTTTGCGTTAGTTATGTTCTCTGGGGTGTCGGCACCTAATAAACTTACGACCTCGTTTGGCAAATGGCAGTTTACGGCTCTTCTTGTTTTACTGCACGCGAGTTCGGGCCGGCTTTGACGCCAAAGGATACAAAGTTGTTCGGACATCTCTAACCCAGCCGTTTGGTCGTGGGTTTTATTCAATTTTGGACTTTAACTTAACGAAATTCGTGATACATGCTTATACAGAGAAGATACCGCTGTACGTTGTAATTGGATTGTTTAGGAAAGTGAACGTTTAAGTATTTAGTATATCGGTTGAGTTTGTAATATTCTTAAAAAGTTTACAACGTTAAAACGGGTTGTTAGAAAGTTTGGCAGATGTTTAAGTGCCAGGGCTGAGACCATCACATTATGTTCCTTCCAAAAGAGTATAATAGTTTGATCTCTCCAGGTTTATTTCAAATGTTATTTGTCTATTACTTTAACGTCCTAGAGTATAGGTTGTTTCACTACTGTTCTATTTATTTTATTAGTTGACGTAACTAATTTATTTATCCGATCAGATTGTTAATGTTGATTATATAAAATTATTATAAAGGGTGATTTTTTGAAAACTTCACACCTTAAATAACTTTAAATATAGCAAAAATTTAAAATATTGCAAAAACAGGTAAACTTTTGTTTGCAGGGGGACAACTTTTTAGATAAGTTTTTAATGGATAGCGATTACTCTCTGAGCAGGGTAGATACCCTTTTAAAAATTTTTAATGGAACTATCCATCTTGTGATACATCATTTGAAAGCTTATTTCACAAAGGGTCTGGCCATGTAATTAGTTTTACCACGTTTAACTTATTGACGGGGTAATAGATTAATAGTGCCTACGAAACAGGTTGCTTATTAAATTGAATATTTTGGACTCTTTACAACAAAATGTATTTTATTTTAGAGCGGAAATAAAATTTGTCCTTACGAGAACCCAAAATTTAAACAAACAACTTGTAAAAAACATGACACTTAAAAAAAACTCCCAGAATACTGAAAATTTTCTTTTAACATTATTATTAACATTAAAGTATTTATCGTGTAATTTTTTAGAAAGTCCATGTCCACGAAAAAGAAAAATTATTTATTTGTAACTCCAAAAACAGTGTGAACAAAACCATAGAAATTCAAACCTTACAATAGATTCTCAAAATGTGCACCACCTCTTTCCATACAATAATACAGACGACGCGACGGACGGACGACGAGACGGACGGACGCAGACGGTTCTCGAACTCCTGCTGCACTTTTCGGAAAGTTTCAGGTGGAATCCTCCTGCACTCGTTAATAATTTTTTCTCGCAGATCGTCCAGGCTAGTAGGTTGTGTTTTGTAAACCACAGATTTTAAATGACCCCATAGAAAGAATACTAAAGCAGTCAAATCGGGTGATCGTGGCGGCCATTCAATTGTTCCACGCCTACCAATCCAGCGAAGAGGAACTCTATGATTTAACCAATTTCGCACATTAATGGCMTAATACGGTGGGGCTCCATCATGTTGGTAAAACAATTCGTATTCATCCAACATTGGATTTCCTTCAGGGTCACGTTGGTTTTCTAATTGCTCTGTGATTAAAGGATCAATAACGTTATCAAGTAATTCTAAATACATTCCCCCATTTAGCGTCCCATCAATGAAAATTGGACCTACAATTGCGTTGCCAAGTATTCCAGCCCATACGTTCAGCTTCTGAGGAACTTGTGTATGACCTTCTCGAAAAATATAAGGATTTTCGTCACTCCAGTACCTGACGTTATGTTTATTTACAGAGCCGTTCAAAAAAAATGTGCATTCATCACTGAAGCAGATATTTTTTAATAGATTTGGATTTACTATAATCTTTTCTGTCATAATTTCGCAAAATTGCAGTCTTCTATCGAAGTCATCTTCGCCGAGTTCCTGGAGAGTTTTCATCTTATAGGGATGGAATTTGTGCAGTTTTGTAACTTTCCTTACAAATGAATAAGAAAGTCCAGTGGCTGTAGAAATGTTACGCAAAGAGCTAGTTGGATCCATTGCAAAATGACCAAGTACTTCAAGTTGGGCCATTTCATCAACGACTCTATTCCCTGCCCTTTTTTTGTTTACTACAGATCCAGTGTCTTGAAATTTCTGCACGAGAACGAGAATGTACCTAGCGTCAACATTTTTATCGGGGTGCCGTTCGTTAAACACCCTTGCTGACGCACGAGCACAGCTATGCTCAGCACCGTAAATAAAAATTGTTTCTACCCTTTCGGCAGTTGAATAAACCATTATCACTGGGACTCTCACTTTAAAATTTCACGCGATTTATAAAAAGGAATGTGAACAAAAAGATGGTCGTGCCAAAGAAGTAGCCAAAAAGTTGAAACAAAAAATTGGAAACACAAAGTAGATAATTATTTAGCCAATTCAGTATAAACTGTCGAGTTGCAATATCAAGTAATGTCGAAAGGAAATTTTAAGTATTTTTGGCATTTTGCTTAGGTGAAACAATTATTTTTTAACAAGTTTTTTTAGGCTTAAGTAAGGACAATTTTTATTGTAACTGCAAGACAATAAATTTTGTTAAAAAAAGTCCAAAATATTCCATTTTATAAGCCACTTGCTACAGTGCACTTTTTGACCCACTACCCTGTCAATGGGTAAAAAATAGTAAAACTAATTACATGACAAGACTCCTTGTGTAATAAGCTTTTAAATGATGTATCGTAAGATGGGTAGTTTCATTTAAAATTTTTGAAMGGGTATCTACCCCGCTAAGAGGGTAAGCGCTATCCATTAAAAACTTATCTCAAAAGTTGTCCCCCTGCAAACAAAAGTTTACCTGCTTTTGCAAAATTTTAAATTTTTCCTCTATTTAAAGTTATTTAAGGTGTGAAGTTTTCAAAAAATCACCCTGTATATTATTTATCACCTGTACCATTACCCTAGCTTATTGTTCACAAGAGTTAAAAGAATTAGAAATAAACCATGTTCAGAATTTGTAAAAAGTGTTAATTGTGACTACACCATCTCAAAAACCATGAGGTGACGTTCCTTCACTTTTGTTTCTAATTCTAATTATTATTACCACACTTTTAAGAAGTATACTGACCTTTGCCCATCAGAAATATACAGTATAACACATAACATTCGTTCTGAATTACCAAACTAACAGATGCACAAGATATACTTGTCTATACGAACCAAAGAATTTGGAAACGTTCCAAAGCAAATTACAGTATTTCTTAAATGACCGGATTTTGAATTGAATACCACTGTACTTGTGGACACTGGAACTAATCTTACAGATATAAAGTAACAAGGAAGATGGTAATATAGTGCAGTAGCAATATAGCATACTGAAGAATCGATAAGTTACAAAATAAATCCAGGATGAAAGATATTTCAATCTCCATGAAACTACAATTTGGTTTCGAAAACATACCATCAAATTTACCTCTAACAATTTTGACAACCAACAACTTATTTTCAATAAGTACAGTAGACCATAGAAGCCATCATATAATAAATGAAATATTTTTGTAGTTTCTAATTTATTGCTCGTATTTTATAAACGTATTTAAGATTAAATATGTTCTTTTTCATCCCTTGCTGCAAAATCTACCTTTTTTCACTAAAAATATTGCCTTCTACTCACTTGTATCACAATTTAAAGAAAAATAATAAAAAAGCAGAAACAGAGAATCGCCTTTCAACCTAAAACGTCAAAAATCCCGCTCAACCGAATTCTCATGCTTTTACAACCACAGCCAGCCCGAAAGACGCGGATTTCCACCGGCCATCGCTTAATATAAGGGCCGTGGGTAATTGGTTTCGTCTGGATTTCGCATCGATTTCGCGTAAAAGGGGATTCCTGGCCTCTCGAGGTAAACCACTCGTTGATGCATGGGGGCGGGCAAAATAGATTTTCGGTTGACACGAGAAGCGGGGTTGCGAGGGGATGTTCTCGGCAATTGTGGCTTTTTGTACCCTGACGTCGGACAAATCTGCCCGTCATATCGTGTGACACCGTTGTTATTGATGGTGGAAAAATATGGTGGAGCGTTGGGTGGATGACCTTTGTTGCAAGAATGCATTTTAGGCTGGGGGGGGGGGGGGTTAAGTTGGATCCTTACGTGCTGGAGGATTGAATAGAGTTTAGTATTTGACATATAGTGTTTGACACTTCTGAAGAGTACAAAGATGTGAGAAAGTATTGATAAATCGATAAGTCCTTTAAAGGTTCCTTTCTTTAGTATACAAACTATTCTTCAGTCACAAAGAATTAGACTTCAACTAGTAGAATCAAGGACGTTAAAAGCGGGTTAACGGTTCATCAAAACTACAAACAAAACAACAACAAGAACCGTTATTGTAAGAGGTAGGATCAACAGTTTCAGTGATTTAGCGTCTCAAAATTGACCAGTTTTTGAGGGTGTAAGACTTTTTGCCAAATTTAATCATTTTCAGTAACTTTTATGTTTCTGAAGGTCCAGTTTATTATTGGAAAATCTCCTCCTCTTAATTGTTTCTATTGGACTCCTTTGAAATCAAAATAGAAGACCTACTTTAGTACTATTTTTTAATATTACATGAGTCTAAACCTATAAATAACCATGTGTTTTATGCATGAGAAAACGAGCGCCGTCATCAGGATAGAGGAATAACGGGCACAGTAATCCTTTGTTCCTACGAAAGGCCTGCATTTGGCCATCTTAGATGACGTAAGATATGAAGACGAACTAAAAGAAGAATTATGGATGACCCTTTCCTACATTTTTTGAGACCCTCGTATCACCTCAGAAAACGAAGTGTTAGGCAAACCAGATCCATCAAAGAGAAGAAAAGTTGAATGAAATTTGAAAAAAAATTTAAAGAAACTCGAAATGTAAAAGATATGCC
The DNA here is from genome assembly GCA_025024175.1 of Rhyzopertha dominica. Taxonomy (NCBI): domain Eukaryota; kingdom Metazoa; phylum Arthropoda; class Insecta; order Coleoptera; family Bostrichidae; genus Rhyzopertha; species Rhyzopertha dominica. Next base: position 4,722,712 of record QCXZ01000003.1, on the reverse strand, counting down.
AATGTCTGGACATTGCTTTGGACAATATAAGTCAATTTTTGGTTGTTCGAATATTAAAAATAAATAAAAGCAAATTTTATATTTTGTAAACAATATTAAATAATAATTAATAACCAGCAAACAAACGTAACTCCCTCTACCGGTCTAGTGTAAGTCCTCACCGTTTAAAAAAGCAGGTGGACAAATGAGACTACGAAATTCAAGAAATACCGCCTAACTGGCTGTAAAATACTTTGCGCAATATCTGCGACAGAATAGGTTTAAATATTTTATTTGATGTAAGATTTATTTCATTACGGGCATTGGAATTATCATCAAATCAATAAAAACCAGTACTGACACTTGAAGAACCTACTTTGATAACGTCTTTTGCCGTTTATTTGAAAAAAAATTTGTTATAAAATGATACAAAATTAGAACAAAAATAACACCCTGCTCTAGAAATGCTAACAAGTTCATTTTTTGGCGTTTGGCTAATTAGCAAAGTCTGAATATAGATAAGTGTACGTGCAACACCGAAATAATGGAATCCTTGTATATTTCGGACTTTTCAAATTTGTTGTTTAAGCAATGATTTGATCTCCGCAAGTTAAATTAGAGGCAGGTTTGAGATTAAACAAATGTGAGCGGTGTAATAATATAAGTTACCTACTTCCGTTTTAGCGAGATAAAAAGCGTAATGTATCAGTATACATACATATTACCTAAAAGTTAAAAATTTAGATCCCAAATCAAAGTACCCTAGATAGGTATCTTACTGTAGAACAGTAAAATGCTTATTCTGCTATCTGCGGCCTCGCACTGCAATAAATCAATGTTTAGCATTTCGAAACAGTTAATGCACTCATGCAATTGTCAACAATAACTGGCTCAATGGTCTAAATCCCGGTTGAGCCCAAAGTTTTTTGAAACTTTGGTAAATAAAAACAGTAAGAATATTACCCTAGGTGGTATTGACTGTACTGTAGGGAAAATTATACAGAGGAAGAACTAAACGTACTATAACTACAGTGAAGTAAGAAAAGTAGAAGTTAGTTACCCTGTATCAGCTGACCAAACTTAAGGAGCTTTCAAAACCAAAATATAACAATTGTTCCATTCACGGATTCCCTGATATGTGCAATTTTATATAGAGTTGAGTAAACAAGTTTTACACGGCATTTGTCTACATAAGGCAAGTTTATGTATTACACAAACTTCAGCAGCCCATCTGGATTTATCTACAACTCGTTGGCGCCTAACGTGTACAGGCTGCTCAAGTAGACTATTTCTCAAGAGGATTACGCTTCGAGGTGCAATAAATTATTGCTGATCAAGCTTTAATACCACATCGATAATGTTTTGATAAACAATTTGTTAACAATAACCGGCTCAGTGGTCTAGGGGTATGATTCTCGCTTTGGGTGCGAGAGGTCCCGGGTTCAAATCCCGGCTGAGCCCAGATTTTTGCTAAGATTTAGTTTAAAAGTATCTTTGTTTTAAAATTAAAATTTTGGCTATTTGTTTACATATAATACCTGTAACCTATCTTATCAATTTCAATAACTGACTGTATTAATATTTTGTCACAGAAGAAAGTGAATATTTATGGTCTAGGATATACAAATGCTAGTTTGGGAAAGACTGCAGGCTAAAGAACAAAAAAGGAAAAAGCTGCATTTAACATACCGCCCACCAATTTTGAAAACAAGAAATATTTAATTAGCAAGCCCAAAGCAAAGGGGTATATTATTTTCGTCCATTAGTAATGACTCACATTCAGCAATAATTTGTCCATTTATTTAGATTTCTGTTGCACGGTATGTAGAAAATCTTTCATGTACCGGTTTCGAAAACACTTCATACATTGTTGGACCATTTGGCAACGAAACAATCAATCTTGTTACTTGCATTTTTATCAAGAAACCTAGATACAGTACAACCTCTTTAATCCGGACAATTAAATGCATGGCGTGTGTCCGAATTAGCGATTTATCCGGGTTACTGGATTTTGTTCAAATTTCCCAAAATCGCGCAAAAAAACAACTTACTTAACTTAAATACAAATAAACAAAACTACAACATTCTAGAGAAATAATGGATGATATTTTTCCACACACAAAAAAATCAGTAGATGTTTTTGCTTTTTACAGTTAATTTCTGCTGTTATCGCTTGATTGCGCAAATCATATAGCAATATAATTTGATGTGATGGTTCATTATTTTCTGACGCCCATTGTAAACATGTGTTGAATGAAGAAACGGCGTCGTTATGCTTAATTGTATTTAATGTGACATTATCTTCACTAGAACTGGATTATTCTTCGCCAAAAGCTTTCTGTAATTCTTCAATGATAGTATCATCTGGTAGATATTTCTCAGCTTCATTAACCCCAAATGCCCAATTCTCAATCTCTTCGTTTGTAAGCTGCCCGTTATGATCGTTGCTAACTTTTTGCCATGCCTCATCTAGGGTAAAAACAACATCCTTTAAATTGATATTTTTTAGTGTTGTAGGGATGTCAATTTGAGAGTTTACAATTTTCTTTAAAAACTGTTTTCGGTAGAAAAGCTTAACAGCTTGGATCACATGTTGATGCATTGGTTGCATTAGCAGAGTACAATTCGGTGGCATATACATGACCCATATTTGGTTATCATCACTGACTAAATTCTCAGGATGTCCTGGGGCATTGTCTAATATTAAGATTGCTTTTTGAGGCAAATTTATTTCCCTGAGTTTTTGCTCACTGATGGTACAAACTCAGTATGAAACCATTCTCGAAAAATTTCTTTTGTAACCCATCCATTTTTCTGTCCTTTGTAACATACCGAAATGAATAAAATTCCAGGAGCGAATCTCTCACCAGAGTGAGCCAATGTTTTGTTAGGTAAAATTCTCCAAAAAGGCCACTTTCGTCAGCATTATAAATTTGCTCTAATTGTAAGCCCATTTCGTTTATTTTTGATAAGAGTTTTTCTTTGAAAGGCTGAACAGCATTTACATTACTAGATAGTATTTCCCCAGAAATACTGAGTTGCCTTATACCACATATTTCTTTAAATTTTTGAAGCCAGATAGAGCTTGCTTTAAAATTGCCGGCACCAGTTAATTGTTGATAAAAAATTTAGCTTTTTCGCATATTATATCGCCTGACAATGGGGTGCCTAATAAGAATAAAAAATAGGAAGGTAAATGTTTTTTACACAAAATTAGTTATAACACCCACCTCTAGCCCTTTCCTGGACAAACCAGGTATACACAGCTTTTTCCATTTCAAGGTTTACACTGACTTTCAAGGTTTTTCGTGCTCCTGGTCCAGAATCTGATGAACCAACATACTCCAAAATTTTTACTTTATTTTTATGTACATCACTAACTGTAGATTTTCCAATGCCGTATTCTAATGCAAGGGATCTCGTACTTTCACCCGCGTCAACTCTTTTTATAATGTCAACCTTTTGTTGCAGTTTTAAAGTATTATTCTTTCTTTTCGACATTTTTTAAAGACACACAAAGCACTGTAACTTACTATCGAAATATGAACACCATTACGACTTGTTCGCTGTTGTTGTTCGATCGCGATCGCGATGTTAGCGACAAGCTAGCGCATATAGTGTCCGGAATACTGGATGGCCGGATTAAAGTGTGTCCGGATTAAAGAGGTTACACTGTAGTTATAATTTACTCGTAAACGCCCATTGCAGGACAGAAGGGAATACACAATTCCAATCAAGATAAAGCTTTCAAAGCTCCAGACCCCAGTATCAAAAGATTTAACAAGAAATATATCCTCACATATCCTAGTAGATTACATGCAGTAATACTGAATGTTTCAATAAATTTCGTTACAAGTTAGTTTTTATTAAGCCAAAAATCGATAATCTTTTCATTGTTATCGTCTTTTTTTTCCATTTAACATGCGAAATTTACATTTTGTGAATGAGTGTAGTGGTATTTCTAAAAGCCTCTTTGATTTGTCAGTATGCGGGGAAAAATTTCGTTATTTAGCGAGTCTGATAGAGGCCAAATATGAGTGAGGAACTGAAGTGGCACAATTGATGACAGTAAGCTGATAGCTAAAAAATAAAAGCATTAGGTGGAAAAATAAAGAAAAAATGAAGATTTGCGATGAAAACAAAAAATTAGGGATTGCAAGGGAGCGAAAACCTATAGCTAGAAGTGTAGAACCAATATAGGTATCTACGATTTCCTGCTGACGAAACCGCCAGTGGTGTATGGTGGGCCAATTATCCTCTCCTCCTAACATGACTCGACGCCGCTGTCTGTATATCTAATTCATTCWCCCCCCCCCCCTCCCCATATGCAATTTGCTGGCTGTGTTTAAACATGCGAACGACAAAATAACAGCATCGCCGCGAGTCTCGCGGGGACCGCGATCCCTGTGAAGTATTCGTTTTAAAATGCATAAGACAGTGCTGAAGTGGAGGAAATTGGTTCGTGCCATAAGCGCAGAGCGGGCGATGCCCGCGTCATCAAAATTTAAGTGCCGACGCTTATTTTCGCGCCAACTGCGAGATAAGGCCCTTTACGGGCGTCTTTTAATTGGTGATGAAGAACTTGATAGAATGAAGGGTTAATAAAAATCCGACGATTTGTTTAAACAGGGGAGGCGGACTGTAATCTTTGTAATTACCGAGTCCATCCAAGCAACAAAAAGAAATCGTTTTAGGGTACCTTTTCATCATGCTAACATGATAACAAGTTGTTGGATGTTAGGAACATAACTTTTGTTATAAAAAGTAAAGTAGCACTTATCCGTGCTGTTCGCAGCTTTATATACTTCGAGGGCGTAAGGTAAATGCTGGAAACCTTTAAAGAGCTCTGCCACACACCTAACGTAACGCAACTGCAACTGATGAATAACCGTCGAATTCTATTTGATATGTATGATCTAATTAAGGGCAAAGGACTAGTTTAAAAGAAGTGTTTCAAGTTTGTAGATGTGAGTTTTGTGATGCTGGTGAAATGGTGATGATGGTGATGATGATTTTAATACTCTAAGCTTAACATACTTAAAGAGAAAAAGAATGTCTATGCAGAAATATTATTAAATGACACTAGAAATAGGAAATGTTCAACCCTAAAAAACGCGCTCGCGTCCTTTTACACGTCCAGATACAGCAACGACGTCAGTAAGTAAAATGGCTTAGTTATGCAATGTAAGTGCCGCTGGCAATAAGACGCAGATGTTCCAAGTCATCAGAGTATTCTATGATTTTATCGACAATTCAAGTCCGCAGGTTCCACAGCTAAACGTAAAAGCACCGAAAGTTCAAGGGTTCTTGATGAAATGGTGGAGCTTGCATCGTTTGTAAGAATGTGTTCTTAAACTTGAGCATTTTCCCATTATTTGATAACATATAATAATAATAATAATAATAATAGTAGTAATACTCTGATCTAAATTTAATAAATTTGCACTCTTTTATCTGAATTTGAATACTATTAAACATTTTGTAGATGTTGTAAGTAAGACCGAGTGAATAAAGCAGTGTAGTGTCTAGGAGGTGACAAGAGTCCACGAAACCTAGTGTTCAAAGAGTGCACATCAGTACGAAAAGTGATATTGTTGCATAGGTAGGGTGGACATTTGAAAAACATAATTGAAAAGTATAGGCACGCCGCGTGTAACTCACGTCTATGGGCCATGTTCAACCATCCTGCAGAAATCAACTTGTGTGAAATCCGAGAAAATTTTCGAATTCCGTAAATAAATCTTAAACAAGACTTTTGCAAACGTTCAATGCGATTTACATCTACCCTGGTTAAGCATGGGCCATACAAGACATCGCAATAGTTCATATGACGTAAGACCGTTGCATCCGTTAGCTTTATTTTTAAGTTAATGGGTAAGATATGGCGATAAGGATATAGCTTTTTCAAGCTAATGTATGCAACATTCAATTTTTTAGTAATAAAATTACTAAAACGTAGTTCCGTGTCTATATCCACACCCAAACTTTTCGCTACTTTAGAGCACTGCAAAATACTATTACCAACTTTAATCTTTAATAACACTTCTGTTAGTTCTTTGTTTTTACCGAATACCAGTACAGAGCTCTTTAAATCGTTCAAACTAAGTTGATGTTGCAAAGAAGTTTGTTGCAATTGCTTTAAATCTTCATTAATCATTCTATTCGCGAAATGTATATTACCAAAGGGAAACGAAAAACGAACCTGGGTGTCATCAGCATATACATACGAAGTACCGTACTGAACACAAGACAACAAGTTACACGTATAAATACAGATAAAATAGGTCCAAGCACAGATCCCTAAGGGACCCCAGATGCAATAACTCCCTCCTCAGATGCACCGAAATCCGTCACAGTATATTGTTTATGGTTAGTAAAATAACATTCAATAAGACTAACTGAGTTCTGTGAAAATCCGACATACCCCAGAATTGAAAACAATAATTTATGATTAATTTTGTCGAAAGCCTTGGAAAAGTCCAACAGAACAAGTGCACTAATATTTCCAACATGAGCTACACGAATGATATCATCAATCAAATCAAGAAGTGCAGTAAGACAACTATATCTTTGTCGAAATCCTGATGTCTGAGAGGTAAGATATCGTATTTATCTAGGTGACCTTTTATTTGTTGTACCAGAATCTTTTCCAAGACTTTCGGCATTACCGGCAAAAGCGAAATTGGACGCAGTTCATCAAAAGATATCACCATCGGTTTTTTTGGTAACAGCAAAACTTTTGCAATTTTCCATGCGCTCGGAACGATATTCTCCAATAAACAAGTGTTTATTAAGTGTGTCAGTACTGGTAAAATAGTTGGACAGCACATAAGAAGCATCTCTGGATTTATGTTGTCAGGACCGCAGGCAGTCGATTTGATTTCAGATAAGCACCTGAATACTTCAAACTCATCAACTAAATGCAACTGTAGCAGGGACTCAAAATTTTGTTTCTTGTTAGAACTATATCTGTAATAGTTTCCAAAATATTTATTTTTAAACCCGACATTTAATTTGTAGTAAGCCGGTAGAATACCAAATTAGGTATTTTCTAGGAGTTCATATAATTTTATCGTATACACCATTTGATGCAGCTTCTTTAATAATAATAATGAGCACATTTCTTCATTTAATCTCAATTACAAGGCAGTATGAATCCTGTTATTAAACCCTTCGATGCCGCAAATTGCAACAGCCCTCTTTAACAAATTGGATGAGAAATCAAGCTGAAACCAACTCACCTGGCAGGCACACTGCGTTCGACAGTCCAAGGAGAACGTCTCCCCGTGCTCGTAGGTTTTGTTGTAAACAACGCACGGTATCCCTGATGATTCTGGAACAGAACAAACAGACCAGGTTACCCCTAATGAATTACATCTGATGGAACGGGGGCGGGACGTCAAATCAAGGTAAGAGGGTCGCAGTGCGCCCTGAAATCTGAGATGGATAGTGACTTGCAAACAAGGGGCGCACGCGAGCTGTAAATTTATATATATGTGTATATATATTCACTCTGCTTGCTTATGGCGTTTCGATTAATTAGCGTATTTATCTAGGGTTGAAAGCGAAAGGTTCTAATATGGGAATAGGCGAAATCGCAAGTGGGCCGTTACTGTTTTGATAGGTCTGACGTGAACTGTTTTCGGAGCAGTATAATTAACTGGTTCCGCTTGTTTGCTATTTAATAACCAGTGAAAGTTTAAAATAGTTTTACAGTATTAATTTGTTATTTGAATTTAACAAGTGAAAAGTAACTCAAAAAAAGACTAGAATAATAACTGATACCGGCCATTAACGACTCGATTAAAATTGTTCCATTTATTTATTGTATTTGCAACTGAGACTATTTGAATTTTGTAATCCATCAACAGGAGATTTTGCACTGCCAGTAGTGGTTATTTTTTTGCAAACACTCCTTAATGTACGTTTCCGCCACAGCAGAGGATTTCTACCCTCCAAGTTCTATCAACATAACCATTTTTCACAAGCATGGTACCCCCGAAACAGTCCCATATGTAGAGCTCTGGATTCTCTAGTTTTACAGACGTAGCAACTTTCTTTGGACAACTTCCATAGTATGGGCGCCCACAACTTACATACATACATTTACCATTGCTAGTTTTCAATAAAAGATCGCCAAATTTCCAGACTGGAAGGTGTATTTTTGCAACAAGCCGTACGTATTAAAAGGAAGACTCTTTCGAGATGATAAATATTCATTTTTTGTTCTTAGTCTATCAGTTTAACTAAAACCTTCATACCCACTGGTATTTCCAACATTAAAACAACCCAAAACAAAAACGATATTTCAGTTTACAATAATATTTAGTTTTCAAAGTTTTTAAGCAACCAAGTATAATGATATGCTTCACTTGCAGGAATCTTCATATTCCTGCTAATAGCTGTTTTTAGTTATTACATGTACGAGTTTCCTCTAAAATTTCAAGTTGATTTTTAAAGAAAATTATTGCATACCTTTTGTAACTTCATAGAAATCTTTAAAAAAGTAACTTTATGGGTAGACAATAAAATAACTATATTAGTGTAATTATTGGCTTAACACAGGAAATGGAGACAAGAAACGTGTGTTACCTTGTAAAAAATACGTCTGTAGTTGGTATACTTATGGAAAGTTAAGAATAGGACTTAGTGCAAATGAGATACAGTATGTCAGTACAAAAGCAGTCGATCGGAGGCGGGTACATCTTTGATGTTTCAGAGAAGGAAGATAGATCCATGTCAGTTGTCAACCGTTTCGAGTTTATGTCGATATCAAGTAAAATATCATTAGGTATTTAATAAGACTTACTAATTGTAATTTTGTTGGTACTTACAAAATATAGACAGGTAAGTATTATTTTCTCGTAGAGAGGTCATCTAGACAAATAAACTCAATAGCACGAGGTTTTTCTGGTAGTACCTAGTCTAGCTAAAGTATAGGTTTATTATTAGCCTATTTTAGGCGATTCTTAGATATAACGTCGCCAATCCCAATTTGTAAATGTCAGTTATTACCAGCAATTTTTGCTAATAAATGAATAGATTTTATTGGCCTATTTTTCGAGATGGTCACTTGCGGAACTAAGTGTGCAATACTTCAACAAAATAGCTACATACTTAGTATTGAAATTTAAAGAAGTAGAAGAGTTTGCTTGGAGTACGTATTCCATGKCAAAAAAAGCATTTTAGTCAAATAGAATGTCGACATTAGTAAATCCTACAAATTGATATGTTTTTTCTGCTGTCTAAAGAAAATGCTATCAAATTTGTTACTCCCAAAGGGAGTATTAAACAGAAAAGTTTTTCGTTTAATTGTAGGTCTTGAAGAAGTGTAGCACAATTTGCAAAATTTGTAAGGAACCTCCAATGGTACCCCAAAAGGTAAAATCAACAAGAGCTAACTCTAACTTGCAATATTTAAATTAATTGCCGTGATCTTTCTGTTAGCAGTATTATTTTTTAGCAAGCATCGAATTGTATGTTCCATTAAGGGCATTAAGCAGTCTTATAAGCAACAACGTTATTTGATGGTAACCACGATATAAACACAGTTTGCTTGTCGCATAAAATTCTGTTTATCTTTACAACAGTTGTAAAGATTTTGATCACACAAAACTTAATCGAGATATTTTTCCGGTGTCTTTAGTTCTTAAAAAATATGGCAAATTGTGCTATTTAGGTAGCTACTGTTTTTTGAATAGAAGTAAACGAGAATGCCAGACTTCGCATGGGTGAGATTGAAAATTGCATTCGTAATTTAACCTTTGACCAATTTACACAAGTAACTGAATTACCTACTTATGTTGCTCAAGGCAATGCGAATTATGCTGACGACTGCTTTCTCCTAAGCTGTGGCCGCATTTTTTATAAATAAACATTAATTATTTATAACAGCTGGCTCAGAGGTCTAGGGGTATGATTTTCGCTTAGGGTGCGAGAGGTCCCGGGTTCAAATCCCGGCTGAGCCCGAATTTTTTATCTTAGGCCATTTTACATCCAAATTGAATCTGTGTCTATCTCAATGATCTGAATATGGCTGGCTTTGCGTTTTAACTCAATCCTGCCGTGTGACAATGGCCTAGAATTAGCAAATTGTGTACTTAATTATATGGTCCAAAGCAAATCACATCGCATCCATCGCAAGAGAGTGTTGAGAGGGCTAATCAAGATTACTTGGATGATGAGGCAAAATGTGATAATGATGTCGTGGATGATCTTGAAATCGAAGATCATCATGAAAAACTATGTTTCGTTGAACATAATTAAAACTAGGTTGCAGGTAAATCTGTTCAAATAGATAATTTGTATTCGTGTTAAAATTGAGTACGGTCCGTCCTCATACATATCGTTCAAATCTGTTCTAAACATCCGGGCGTACGCTTAGGAATAAAAAGCAGAAACGTTACCGTATTAGTTAGATTTAAAAAAGTGAGCAATACCTATAAACTTTCTTACACTTACGACAGTATGAACATTGCATTTAAAAGAGTGGGTACTCAAGGTTTTAAACAGTGGTCAGTTCATGTACAAAACAATCTCATAAGGAAATCCTCGAAAAAGATTAGGTGGATTAAACCAGAAGATAAACTGGAACAGTCAAAGCGCTTAAACTTTATCAAGCGAAACAAAACCTTGGAACAACCTCCACCGCCAGGCGGCTTCCCACAGGGCTGCTGCTTCCACACTTGTAGCAAAACAACCCCATCACGCAGATAATTTACTGTTACTGCGCCTATTTATGCGTTTTGCACCCCTGTTCTGTCGAGATATGGATCGTGTAAATCAAGCTTGTGTATTAAATCCAGCAGTGTGGCATAAGACTGCTCCCTGGGCCAAACAATGGCTCTTAAAATTTATGGCCCATGTAAGATAAGGAGCAACTTTTCGAAAGGAGTCCCGGGAATGCCTAATCCATCGATGTATTGGCCAAATAAAATATTAGGGTTGCTTGTTTTTACGCCTGGAGGGATCCATACACAAYCTGAGAAGATATTTTTAAAGAGATCTTTCAGTCTGGTCTAAGTTTATATGAAGAAGCATTAACACAGCAGGCGCAGAAAGCCTAAAATCAATTTTAGGGAACAGGGATTCAAGTGCAAGTTTGAAACCGATTAAGCTTCGAGAAAACACAAAAAGTGGTTTTTATCTAAACCAGTTTTACAAATATAGTGGTCATTTATTTATTATGGTACTACAAACGTCAAAATTGATTAAGTTTATCTTAATTCTTAATAGTCTGATATATTTAATCAGTATCAGGTTCAATATCTCGAACTGCAGAAAAATAATTTTCCTACGATCACAATTCATTGTTTTGGGACACAACCAACAAAAATTCCAATAAGTAATATGAACTCTTGGATTATTGGATATATTACTTAATAATACAAAAAACTTGGGCTCAACCGGGATTTGAACCCGGGACCTCTCGCACCCAAAGCGAGAATCATACCCCTAGACCATTGAGCCAGTTATTATTAACAATTGCACGAGTGCATTAACCATTTCGACACGTTACGCTTAGTAAACATTAATTTATTGCAGTACGGAGTCCCAGATAGCAAAGCAGCACTTTTGTTTTGCCAATTATGCAAACATAGTTCAGACAAAATAACTGTTATATTTCGACCAGTTATTTCTTTTTTGTTATTCAACACATTCAGTTACAATGTCAAAGGAAAGGAGGGTCTAAATCGTTGAAGAGCGGTTGTTTTGTGATAATTTGGTGAATTTGCCTTGAATGCACAAAAATTCTTGGAGGATGACCGGTTTCACTGTGTGTTTGACACTGTGAATATTATGTTTGAAAATTGTCACTGCCATCTTCAGTAGGGTGAAGGACTTCCTCGTCAGATCGAAGCCGAKGTCGAGTTAGGTYAACAAAACATCATTGTTTATACTATTTTAATTTAACACGTCATCCAATTAGTTTAAACAACGCAGATATTCATCTAGATCTGTATGCATGTCCCAGAACTATTTACATATTAACAATGAGGTTTTCAAACAACACCAAGGTACAGCCATAGGAAACAGTCTCTCCCGTTTTCTGGCAAATTTATTTATGATTCGAAACAGATTAAAAAATACAAACAACAAAAGAAGTATAAGGAAGTTTTCTGTTTTTAGACGTATTGGTGTCAAAAAAAAACAACAACGAAATAGAGTTTGATGACTATCCAACCTATTCCCAAATTATATGTAAACAAGCTGTTTTGGGGTATGGATGGACTAAGAAATATAATCTTATCTACATTTATTTTAAAATTAATTTATTTAAAAACAAAGTTTCAAAATAAATGATATGTCACTCGACCTCTCTTACAATTTTTTTGACGTGAGATATTTGGAATTGCAAATTTTGTTTGGGACAATGACCCCAATTTTTTGGATAGGCTTGGAAACCAATATTATTTGGGTTCCAGCAAAGTTACTAAACAAACTGTTAAGTTCTGAAACAAACTTTGGCCATCCAAACATTGCGACATCACAGGGTGCTTCCCCAATTCACTTGGAGGATTCGCCCCGCTCATTTTATCCCTTCAAGGCCTTCCTCGATCCATTTCAAGTTCGCCCAACTGGCTACGTGTCTGCGCGTAATTACGAGCGATTACCGTCATACGGCGCCAGTTCCCATTCGGAATGCAACTGCACCATTAATTATTTCGATGTGTCCCCGTTAATTAATTGACTCCGGAGTTATGGCGGTGTCACCGGAGTTGTTCCGGGACTCGTCCGTCTTCGCCGAAGTTTACGTTGACGCCCGCAAATGGACCGACGTGCCGGAATATTACCTTGCTCCCTAATTAGAGGGCATAAGATAATTTCGCGCCACCGAACACAGACATGCCGAATTGAGGTTTTCACGAAGCGATGGTTGTGTACTATTAGTTTGCCGTGTGAATAAAAAACAATGAACTTTAGAATGCAGTGGTGTGTATAATTTATTGCTTCTGAGTTGAGCAAAGTGTGATACGAGTAACAAACTTGGGTCTTGCAAAAAACTACGGGATTAAATCAGTATTCGTTATCGCTAATTAATAACAAAAACTCCAGGTGTCTCCACTTTTCTCGTGGCTAGTGATAATGTTCATTCAATTTGTTATTTGCAATCGCAATGCCTCAGTTAACTGAACACGATCGCATCGAAATTTTGATGATGAATGGTTATGGAGATACAAGGCATGTTTTTTAAGTAAGTACCGTTTTGCGATTCCGCCGCCGTAGCGCTACGGTCGGCGTTCCGCGCATGCGCGCTGGTTACCTACATCTCTTGTTTACGCACTGACGCCATTGCAGTTTGATTCTCCATTGTATACGTTGCTTACTGAGTGTTTAAGATGCCTCCGACAATCGTGAGTCCCGCCGATTGTGAAGTACGGGCTGTTATACGATTTCTTAGTGCTAAAGGCGTAAAACCGATCGATATTCATCGTGAGATCTGTGAAGTTTACGGACAAAACATTATGAGTGATGGAATGGTAAGGAAATGGGTTAGAGCATTTAAAGATGGCCGCACAAATGTGCATGATGAAGAACGGAGTGGGCGTCCTTCGAACGTTAATGAAGATTTGGTGCAGAAAGTGAACGAAAAGGTGAGAGAAAACAGACGCTTTACAATTTCATCATTGTGCGACTGCTTTCCTCAATATTCTCGTAGTGTTTTGTATCGCATTGTGACCGAGAACTTGAATTACCGGAAATTGTGTTCACGTTGGGTTCCGAAAATGTTGACGGATTTGCACAAAACCCAAAGTTTAGGCAGTGCATTGACTTTCCTTGAGCGGTACCACAATGAAGGTGAAGATTTTTTAGACCAAATTGTTACTGGTGACGAAACATGGGTGGCCTACGTCACACCAGAATCGAAACAACAATCCATGGAATGGCGACATTCATTATCACCCAAAAAAGTGAAGTTTAAGCAAACAATTTCTGCCCGGAAAATCATGTGCACGGTTTTTTGGGACAGAAAAGGAGTATTGCTAGTGGAGTTTCTGCCTCGTAATCAGACAATCAATGCAGCGTCTTATTGTAAGACATTGAACAATCTGCGTCGTGCAATCCAGAACAAAAGACGTGGCAAGTTGAGTAAGGGTATCGTTTTGCTGCATGACAATGCCCGTCCACATGTGGCTAATCGGACCAAAGATCTCATCAAATCTTTTAAATGGGAAACTCTAGATCATCCTCCATACAGCCCTGATCTGGCGCCCAGCGACTACCATTTGTTCCTGCACTTGAAGAAACACCTGGGTGGTCAGCGTCTTCAAGACGATAACGAAGTCGAAACATTTGTGATACAGTGGTTAACAAGTCAGGCGGCAGAATTTTATTAGGAAGGTATTAAAAAACTGGTGCCACGTTATGACAAGTGCCTCAATATTCACGGAAATTATGTAGAAAAGTAGATTAAGATACAGGCTTTCATGTAAGATAAATTATTGCGATATCTTTGCACGTCTTTTTTTAATTCCAAAACGGTACTTACTTAAAAAACATGCCTTGTAGAAGGCGAAGTTATTTGGAAGTAGTTGCACTCTACAATGCAATTCATGAAGATCGTGAACCAATTACCATACAGTTATTAAAACACTACAATGTTTTCAGGAGACCGGCGGTGTTAAAAATCGTCACAAACTAGGACGTCCAAAGGTTGCTACCAGTGAAGAAAGTAGCTTGAATGTCCTTTTACGAGTAGATGTGCAAGAGAATCCCCAAGTGTTCCGTACAATAGCGTGCTCTCACTCACCATACTAGCAGAAGATCTGTTCAGAAAAGTTTGAAAAAAAGAGAAGATTCATCAATACAAATTCACTTATTACAAGAACTGCGCGAAGATGATTTCGATCGTAGGATACAATTTTGCGAAACTGCTATGAGCATGATAGATGAAGATAGAAACATTTTAAATCGGATTATGTTTTCTGCTGAAGCGACTTTTTGTCTCGATGGTAATGTGAATAGACATAATTGCAGATATTGGTCGGACACAAACCCACATTGGATGGAACAAGTCCTCACACAACACCCTCAAAAAGTGAATATTTGGTGTGGTATTATCGGTGACACACTATTGGGCCTTTTTCATGGATGGAAATTTGAATGCGGTCAAGTAACCACAGCTCTTGAGCGAGCACATTATACCAGAACTTATTCGCCTGTTCCCTAATCGTAAAAATGCTGAACAAATATGGTTTAAGCAAGATGGTGCACTGTCCCATTTTGAAGTCAACGTTCGTGGATATTTGAATGCGATATTTCAAGACAGATAGATCCCCCTGATCTGACGCCGCTTGATTTTTTCCTGTGGGGGTATCTGAAAAATCGTATTTATGCTGATCGGGCAAAATTCAGAATTTACCTATAAATATGCTAGTAAATGGGGGAACACTTTGAGCTTCTTCTGTAATGTACTTCTGAAAAAATACTGCATTTTCCAAGGGTACCCAATTCGCAATAAATTGATCAACTAGACAAAAATTATCACCAGTCAAGGAAAAATGGTAATAGCTGGCTTTTTTGTTCATTATCGCGACAAAGAAAATTGAAAATTTGTTCCTTGCCAGACTCAATTATTGTATTTACACTTTTCTCAACACAGAAGCAATAAATTGTACAAGTGTGATACATTTTTGAAATCAGGATCCTTTTCAATGATGTGCCTTTTGACCCCCTTTCCCAAAATTGGTCGACAGAACCTGAAATATCCTGCTGGTTCCATACTTTGTAGCGATCCTGGATGTGCATAGTTTGGCTTTCTGAATAAACTAAACTCCATTTTAGAATTAACTTTTCTAATAATATACCCCAAAATATTTTGTTTTTGCTTATTGTTTTGTAATTTTCATTGCTTATTGGCACACGCTTTCCTTTTTGTAGCCTTTGGTTTAATAATGAGCAAGTTTTGTTGTCTTGCCAAGCTGCAAGGAATTAGAAGTTTAACAACTATTATTATACTTATGTATTATTTTCGTTTAATAAAAAAGGGTACCTTACATGATAATCGTACTATTGCAGGTATAATGCAACTTTCTTACCGTTATTACAACCTTGAAATAAAATTTATCATTCATCTCGAACAGCAGGCGGCCCCTCGCAAATAACCAGATTACCATAAATGTAGGTCCGATTTTCGGAAGATGGATAAGCAGGGTCGGATTATTTAAAGTTCACTACCGGTCAAACCAAAACGAAGCGAAAAATGTTCCGTCCTTGGGAAGAAGCTGCTCCAAGTACCGCTCAGAATGAAGTTGCTGACGATGACATGGAAGTGCAAATTGAAGAAAACAAGAGGAATCGTCGTTACCTTACCCAAGATGCCAAAGAAGTCATAAAAAATGTATACAATTTTTTTATCAAAAAAGAGTGCAGTGCTCCGTTAAAAGTGACAAGTGAAATGGTTGGTGTCCCCTACACGACTATGAGAGATATTATTGAAAATCACGCAATTCGGAGAAATTTCTAAATATATTAAAAGAGCTTGGGATAGAAATTAAAAGAGTGATTTACCGAATTTATAAGGAAAATAAAGTTCCAACTACGGAAGTCTGAAATTAAAACTTTTGGAATTAGGATATGACATAAGTTATTGCAAAGAATGGTTCAGAAAATACTTGAGGAGCATCGGTTTTAATTATAGTACATTAAGCCAACGTTTGTCCTTAATGGAATCAACCCGACTAAAGAAAATGAGATGGGATTATATAAACGAAATCAGAAGGTACCGCCAAAAAAATCGTAATATCGTATATTTGGATGAAACGTGGTACGACACCCATGACTTGATAAAAAAAGGTCTGACAGATGGGACAAATAACTGCGTTCTGCAAGCACCACTTTCGAGAGGAAAAAGAATTATAATTCTTCATGCGGTAGGAAGTGATGGATGGGTGGAAAATGGCTTATTACTGTCAGCGAAACAGATCCAAAATTGTTCTGCTGACTACCATTGCGACATGGACTCTGCACTTTTTGAAACTTGGTTTCAGCAGCAGTTACTGCCAGGGCTACCACCAGGATCTGTTATAGTCATGGATAACGCGAGTCATCATTCAAAATTAATGAACAAGGCACCAATATCAGCTACAAAAAAATAGAAATAATTGATTACACGAAAAAGAATAAAATTACAATTCCGGATGGAAAAGTTACCAAAAAAGATCTGTTGACAATAATAAAAGATCTCAACATACCTAAACAATATCGAGTTGATGAACTACCGAAAGGACATGGACATATAGTTATGCGTTTGCCACCGTATTATTGCGTCCTAAACCCAAATGAATTAGTGTGGAGTACGCTTAAAAAAGGAATACGAAGAAACAATACATGTCCGCGTTTAAGTTCGGGAGTTGTAGATTTAGTGCGTAGAGAGGTAAGTAGTATAACGAAAGAACTGTGTAAAAGTTGTATTAAGCATGGTATTGAAATTGAAAATAGCTATGTATCCATAAATTTTCAAAATTTTATAATACATGTTAATTTGACAGTAGTGATGATGATAATAATTAATATATTTAAGTTATGTCGGTGTAAACTTGTTAGACGTTTTTGCAAAAAATATAATAGATGTATGGAATTATTTTTTGTTGTATTTAGAGCTTTAGATAAAAAATATATATTCTTATTATATTCTTTTAAAATACTTGTCTTTTATTTACATATTTAGTTATGTTAACCGTTAGCCGCATGTTTCCAATAGTTAAAAGATTGTAAAAATATTAAAATGTATTGTTTATAATTTTCGGCTAGCACAGCATTCAACATATTCACAGGATATAAATATTACAGGAATGTTAAAGATCAAAATACAAATATTTAGGAATGCAAGATTTTATTTGCATTTCAAAAATGCTCAGATGTGCATGTTGTCTAGTTAGATTACAAATTTCATTATAAGTAGATATACTTTTCTTGTGCAAAAAAATGTTGCTACTCATCTAAAACTACGTACGTATTAATTTTGAGACGTAAATAAAAACGATCGATGTAAAACCTCTTATTAACCGAATGATTAAAAACTACTTAGAATAATATACACTACACAAACAAAAAATGAGTTTTAAAACGGCTTAAAGCCGGCAATGGAAATTCGCAAAATCACAAAGAGCGGGTTTGATTTATGAGGGGTCCCGTGCCGTTCCAACTGTGCCTGTAAATGAAAGGTAAATAGTAGGTATTGCGGGGTTGTAAAAACGGTAAGAGAGTTGCATTACTATACTACGTACATTTAAACTGCCTTGGGGCTATAATTTGTGGCAATAATGTGATAAAGAATTAAGCTAAAAACTGCAAATAAAGTACTTGTGCTTCGGGCACATAAAACGACCCAATATTGGTAATGTCCTGCATAGCTTTAAAATATGCACGACAATATGCTACAAAATATGTTAAAGATCATTCTTTTTTTTGCTAAGGTTAATTGTTTCCGGAAAAGGCTGAGACATCGCAAGTCATGTCGATGCATCTGCTATGATTAATTAGGAAAACGGTTTAATCCAGATTGACGTCAAAATTGTGGTTGCCTCATCACAGATAATCATGCGTGCAATCACTAATAAGCTTGTCTTCAATACATCTCAATAATTACGCATTAAAATCAAGCGCCACCTACCTTACATCCTACTCAGCTAAATATTCCAAATTCAAGCACCAACACAAAGTTCGTCATAACAAAATCAATCATGTCAAATCATCACATAGTCTTTTAATTCAAACACCACCCGTTTAAAAGAGTTTTCACCCCGAAAACACCACTGAAGGGTCCAATCGTCGAACGCACGCACTAAACACGACACTCAAGAGATACTGACCTTGCTAACTGCGCTCGAGTTTTCACCGCAAAAACGTAGCCCACTAGCGTTTTTTGTGGGCCGTTTCCCTGGCAACGGACGAAAACACTGACCGGTAGAAAAATGCGGCGTTGACAGATTTTTGTTTATAGCAGTCGAACGAAGCGAATTGAGAAACGTCACGCCAGTTCATTTCAAATTTATAGGAGGGTACAAAGACATTATTAATCCATTGTTGGTAACTTCTTGGAGCTCTACAAAGTCCTATATGTCGTAAGTATGTCTTATTAAATTATAAACTTTTTTATTTTTTATATGCAACCCACCTCCACTTTAAAGGATGGATAACATCGTAGAAAACGCTTTTGTAATTTTCATAAACTTACGTACCTGTTAATTTTATTTTTAGATCAATCACCGGCAAGCAAATATATGAAAAACGGCGTGTGTCCTTTAAAACCAACGCCTTATTCAATTGTAGCTGGAATAGAATAGATTCAATGTCATCGCAACAACAAGAATCAGAACAACATTTTGGATTATTTTCCTGGACGAGAAATAAAAGAAATTAAAAACATTATATGGCGAATGTATGACAGGAATAAAATACCAACTTTACAGTCCATCAGCGCCAAATTTAATTAAAAAGGGCTTGAATACAGCGGCATTATCTTGGCGAATGTTCTTATAAATTGGATATAAATATAAAAGAATTAACAAGACATTATCGGCTCAAACGATGGAGAACCGAATTTATTTCAAAGTTCACGATTACCAAAGATAAATGCCATACGTATGAGGTCATTACCAAGGGATGGATTAACGGATCACAAAGATGACAATTAAAAATACCCTCCTGCAGATGACAAAAATCCAAAGGAGTAAGGCCCGGGCTTCTCGGTGGCAAAGGATTAATTGAACCTCTTTCTATCCATCGGTTAGGAAAAATCAAATCAAGATGATTTCGCACTATTCTATGATCTTGTTGGAACCATAGATCTTGTCTTACTTGTAAATTTACATTATGGAGAAATACCGGTAAAATGCTTCTTAAAAAATTTAGATAAGTATTGCCGTTTAAACTATCGCGAAAAAAATAAGGCCCAACAATTTGATTCCCCAATATTCCGCACCAGACATTCGTCGAGTAGATAGTTTGAAAATGTCCTTCTCGAATCCAACGGGGATTTTCTTGCATGTTATGTTTGTTAACTCTACTATTATTAGAAAATCTTGCTTCATCTGAGAAGCAAATGTTGTCATTAAATCTCACATTCAAATTTTGGTGTTCCCGAAAAAAGTTACAAAAAGCCAGTCTTTTAGGATAATCTGTCTCCTTTGGGGCCTGAACCAATTGCAAGTGATACGGATCAAATTGATTGCCTTTAATTATTCGGTGTACTGAAGATAGACTAATACCGGTTGCTCTTGAGACTATCCTTTGACTAATATGAGGATTTTTGTCAATCATTTCCAATACTCTAATTTCATTGTCAGGGTCTGTTGCTGTTATTTCTCTTGACTTTTTCAGTGATGGCCAGCTTGTCCTTAAAGTAAATTTAAGTCTCTTGAAAATTGTATCGGCAGGAGCTATTCTATTTGGAAAACGTTGTCTGTATAAACGGGCAGTAACGGAAGCATTTTTCTTGCAATCACTATAAATCAAAATCATGGCTATGAGAATGTATTTGGGGTTGCATTTTTAATTTCGTCAGGGTCATCATTTGTGGAACATCTTGTATAAAATTAATATTTGCTAGGTTGAACTTTTTAAAACTAATATGTGTCTGAAATTATGATTTTAGACAGTTCATGTGTAACAAAAATAAGTTTATCCAGGCTGAACTTGTAAATGAAGTTGAATGATAAATAAATTAGTATCGTAATATTTGCAGGTAAGTTACCAGCATTATCTTGTTTGCATTTAGATAAAGATTGTAAATGAAAACGAGCCTGAGTTACTACTCAGACGATTTACTAATCGGTCATAAATTTTTCTAGCTTCCAATTCATAATAGTTTTTGATAAGTTATCAGTTATCACTTTCTTTCACAATAAGGTAAAAGAACGAATCCTACAATATTAAAAGCAAGACTGTGTTTATTCCTGAATTTATATCCATGAAACTTTAAAAAACCTTAAAAGTATAATGTATATTTAATAACCATAAGAAATGCTTCAAGAAGTTGAGTCATATAAGGTACTTCGAAGTATTTTTAATATATTCATTTTACGCCTTTTTATAGGATATTTCGCTGTTATGTTGGTAACAAGACTGCATCATTTGAAGCTAGCGCCATCTAATTCCACGCAAATTGCATATTGCACGAACTTTTTACCGAATAATGCCTTCCTGCTTTGTGCATGCAGAACAGAAATGCAGTTAAACGAACTGTGCGGACTAGTGCATAATGCGATTATGGTAATTTTGCCACTTCACACAGACCAAGGAGCGCTGCACCTTGTGCGAGTAAATACGACCAGCACAGATGCGCATTATGCTCACAGAGACATTCTCGCCTGGATTCAGAAAAAAACTGGGCTCAACCGGGATTTGAACCCGGGACCTCTCGCACCCAAAGCGAGAATCATACCCCTAGACCATTGAGCCTGTTGTGTGTAACGGATTGTTTATAAATATACTACGTGCAGGTTTTGAAACCTGTTCAGCAATAATTTATTGCAGCTGGCAGCGCAATCCGCCTCAGATACGAGGCACGATTGTAAAGTGGAAACGTAAAACTCAAGATCATTGGCATGGCCCCACGTTGGGCGCCAAAATTCAGCTTCCTTGCTTTGCCGCAATAAAATAGWGCGCAAAGCTGGCTTAACATTTGTAAGCTTAGGGCTCGAAAGGTTTAGCACTTTATGCAGCTGAGTGCACATTTTAAACCAATCTTCGATGATAATACCAGACATCGAATGTGACATAATGATTATATACAATTTTTATCTTTGTTCTTACGCTAAAATTACAAAGAACAAACATTTTTTAATTAAAACTTGATTTTTCTGACTCGGTAGAGGGACTCACTTTGCATTAACAATTCCGTGACAGTTTACTGTCGTAAACTTTTACAAAATGTTGAGTTTGGAGCTGATAATGTTATGGTACCGGTGAGCAGTTATCCCGATTTGACAATTTTAGAATTTACGTAATGTTTATATCACTGTTTCTCTAATTACTATTTACTAAAATTGTGTTTTTCACAAACATTTTTGTTATTTAGCTTGCGTAAATTCATTTGTCAAAGATACATCGTTGTTAAAAAATAAAACTGTCATCAATGTTATGAGATTACGGAGTCCAAAATCAAGAGAGAGATGAACTTCTCTTTCCCCTGTACCAGAATAATACAATTTTAAGTACACACTTGCTGGCGTCGAAATAAGCCAAAAATGTTTTTCCTTTGCAGTTTCGACTAAAAAAAGCAACCTTTTTCCTTTCGTAAACTCAGTCTCGGGACATATATGTTGACAATTTTAAAACATATTGTTTTACGGCGCTTAAAATGAAAGTTACCTCTCTCAGCTACGTTTTTTAATGGAAGACATCCCCAGTCTTAGCTCACGGTTGATTAAACTTGAAAAAGTTTTATTAATGTTGTAACTGGAAACAAAGAGAAGCAGTTTGCCTTTGGCTATTGGTCTTTTATAAATTCATTATAATTTGAATGAATTCTCTTGTTAAGTTGTTTTTAACAGACTTTCTAAGAATAAAGTGAGTGCATGTTGCTTATGCTTTTTCATTTTAGTAAACTGCAAAATATTCTTAATACGAGGGTCATGCCAAAATTACTGCACACAAAAACACAACTCGCAAATGAAACGTATATTTTTAAAAATTGCAATAAAGTCGTTCAAAATAATCCCCTTACATATCGTAAACACGTCAGTAACATAATGTCGTTAAATACGCCATTAAGTCATTAAATCGGACTTCACGAAATTCTACTTTCCACTGGGGGAACAGAACGAAATATGGAGGACTCATACCAGGGCTGCAAACTCCTTTGACTGACACTGCTTTATGGGATCAAGAGTTATAGTGCAAAAGGATTACGCCGCTGTTTTTCATATCTCGTCTACACTTTTGGAATCATGCTTTTAAATTTGCTACAAAGAAGAGAAATACATATGTCTGTTCGTATTTGTATTTGTACAAATAATCAATGTCCATACGGTCTTTTTCCATTATTGTAGCCACAATAGCAGCAAAAGTTTTTTCACCATCGCCAGTTTACCTAACATTAAAGTTTCATTTACATTTTTAGAAAATTTATTAGTAGCATCTTCAGTTTTATACCAGAGAGTAAAATATATTCCTTAAATGTTTATTGTGTGCTATTCGAAATGTAGTTTTGCAAGCAAAATTAATGAGAAAATTGCATAAAAATATTTACCACTAGTAGAAAGGAAGTAAAAAGTCAGTTTTTTGAGCAAAATTAATCTGATGATAATTTTGTAGATTAATGTTTGAAACGTTTTCTAGGAAGGAAAGAGTTTGAATGATCCTTAGGCGTCATTTGATTTGCCCTGTACGCATTGCAACTATGTTAAAATCAACTTATATAGAATTAATGCAAAAATTTGGGCTCAACCGGGATTTGAACCCGGGACCTCTCGCACCCAAAGCGAGAATCATACCCCTAGACCATTGAGCCTGTTATGTTTATCAAATTGTTTATTGAAATATGTATGAACAACAAGGTGTTTATAACGCTTACTCCGCAATAATTTATTGAAGCGCTTGACATAATCCACTTCAGATATGACTGTAATTGCGAACTAGATTCCTTTACCTTAATATTGAAGGATGATGCTTGCAATATTGTGATTTTTTTTTAATGAAAGTGCTTTTGTACGGCAAAGTCTACAGTTTAGTAAAATACTGCGAGCGAATGAATTAATTCGTGTCCTAAAAATTCAGGGTATCTTTCACCTGTTTCACCTACAAAGAATCATCGATCACGGTTAGCTACAATGCTAATACAAACGTTTCTTTTTGTGGATACCGACTGTCTAATTCTTGTATCAAAACAAATTTATGGGGATGTCGCTTTATTAATATTTCAAGGTGAATGAATAAATGGGAATTTTCTTGAAACTGAAGTGGAACGTTTGATTTAACACCTTAGAGTAGTGGAAGACTGAAGAGCAATGTCTTTCATGGTTCCTGTAATTAGTACTCTGCTGACATATTTGTTATAAAATAAACGGCATTTCTTCTATCTCCGTAACCGATCATCAAAATTTGTATTATTTTTCTTTCACTCGAACTGCGAACCATTTTCAAATAACTGAGGAAAGAAAAATGAATTTGAAATACTATTACACGACAAAACTTTTGCGAAATAAGCCCAAAATTCTATCAATTGTCAAAGTCGCGCGTTAACTTTTTTTGGAGTGTTTGCTTGATAAATAATTGGTCTTTTTTCATACGTCACATTTTTTAAAGTCTGAAACTATTTATGCATGTCAAAAACTTCCATCTTTTAGTTTAAGGTACCCTCTTGCAGTACTTCTGAACACTACACCAAGCTTGTTGGAAATTATGTTTCTTCCTTTTGTCTAAATGTGAATCGACAACATATAATTTGCACTTTTTTAATACTCAGATGATTTTGTAAGCTTTTCGTGATTTTCCTCTCATGTCCGTAGCAACTATATCGTCTAATATATACATGTAAAGACGCAGTAACACAACTAAAATGTGAATAAAAGAGTGAGAGATTCATTGGTATTACATCACATTTGGTCAATAACATTCCAGTTCGTTCCACTGAGTCTTTTTGAAAAACCTTAAGTATACGTAGGGTAGAAATATTTTGGTCGAATCAGAAGGATTGTTATACGAGGCATGTTTTTTAAGTAAGTACCGTTTTGGAATTAAAAAAAGACGTGCAAAGATATCGCAATAATTTTATCTTACATGAAAGCCTGTACCTTAATCTACTTTTCTACATAATTTTTGTGAATATTGAGGCACTTGTCATAACGTGGCACCAGTTTTTGAATACCCTCCTCATAAAATTCTGCCGCCTGGATTGCACGACGCAGATTGTTCAATGTCTTACAATAAGACGCTGCATTGATTGTCTCATTACGAGGCAGAAACTCCACTAGCAATACTCCTTTTCTGTCCCAAAAAACTGTGCACATGATTTTCCGGGCAGAAATTGTTTGCTTAAACTTCACTTTTTTGGATGATGATGAATGTCGCCATTCCATGGATTGTTGTTTCGATTCTGGTGTGACGTAGGCCACCCATGTTTTGTCACCAGTAACAATTTGGACTAAAAAATCTTCACCTTCATTGTGGTACCGTTCAAGGAAAGTCAATGCACTGCCTACACGTTGGGTTTTGTGCAAATCCGTCAACATTTTCGGAACCCAACGTGAACACAACTTCCGGTAATTCAAGTTCTCGGTCACAATGCGATACAAAACACTACGAGAATATTGAGGAAAGCAGTCGCACAATGATGAAATTGTAAAGCGTCTGTTTTTTCTCATCTTTTCGTTCACTTTCTGCACCAAATCTTCATTAACGACCGAAGGACGCCCACTCCGTTCTTCATCATGCACATTTGTGCGGCCATCTTTAAATGCTCTCACCCATTTCCTTACCATTCCATCACTCATAATGTTTTGTCCGTAAACTTCACAGATCTCACGATGAATATCGATCGGTTTTACGCCTTTAGCACTAAGAAATCGTATAACAGCCCGTACTTCACAATTGGCGGGACTCACGATTGTCGGAGGCATCTTAAACACTCAGTAAACAACGTATACAATGAAGAATCAAACTGTAATGGCGTCAGTGCGTAGACAAGAGATGTAGGTAACCAGCGAGCATGCGCGGAACGCCGACCGTATCGCTGCGGCGGCGGAATCGCAAAACGGTACTTACTTAAAAAACATGCCCCGTACTTGGGTTATGCTCATAATGGTATGGCACCACAATAAATACCAAATACAAGAGATTTGATTATTAAAAACCAATATTGGCTTCATATTAACCAATACTTCAGATTTTAAGGTATTTGTATTTTCTTATACATTTTAATTGGTACATTGACCTACAACTACTTACATTTCATTTCTACTACGCAAGCTAAATAACTAGCGTTGATCGTGAGGCCGTAACCACTTTCTAAACACCTTTCGCTGCATTTATTTATAAATAATTAGTCAATTATCAACAATAACTGGCTCAGTGGTCTAGGGGTATGATTTTCGCTTAGGGTGCGAGAGGTCCCGGGTTCAAATCCCGGCTGAGCCCTTAATTTTTTGTTTTCGTGATATAATCTAACGAATTCTGAAGGTGTTAATATGAGTATTAGTATAGCAAACCGTTCATTTATTCGTAACGTCTATGAAAGTTGTTTCATTGAATAATATTGTATGTTAAATTAAGTATTTTTGCTGTATTTCTAGAACTTGTTTGTTCGTGTGATCTTTTGCACTATAAGACGAATTAATCACATCCAAATTTATACAAAAATGACAAACGTGAGGTATAAACGGCTATATATAGTATCTTTAATATCGTTGCGTGCTTGCAAGCTTTATTGTAAGATATGTCGTACTTATAAAGATATAGTAATATTGATCAAAATCAGCATAAAAGCCTTGATGAACATGGGTCCACAAAGTAACGGTTTCGGAGGTGTAAAATTTCTTTTTTGAAACCTCTACTTGCATATATTTATTATGTACAAAACACAAATGGAAGAAGCTTCTTACAAACACAAAAAACTTTCGATTAAGATAATCAAGAAAACATTATGCCTGACCTCAAATGCATAAAACCATCAAACCGCTAGTTCATGACCTCCTCTTCAAAACTATAGCGTTTCCTTAGAAACTAAGTTAAATGGAAAAGGAAAGCAAACAAATTTCGGCGCTGTGCCAACAAAGATCGATACAAAGTGCAAATAAGACATCCACTGGCCATTCCGTTTGACCGTCTAAAG
Source organism: Rhyzopertha dominica (assembly GCA_025024175.1). Lineage (NCBI taxonomy): Eukaryota > Metazoa > Arthropoda > Insecta > Coleoptera > Bostrichidae > Rhyzopertha > Rhyzopertha dominica. The sequence goes on along the minus strand of QCXZ01000003.1, from coordinate 4,695,957 downwards.
CTAGATTACTTCCTTCAGAAGCAAATATTGAAGTCGGGGAATAAGAACTAAAGCCCTGCAGCGAAACTTTATTAGACGAAGCGTTTGAGGAAATGTCGTGATTACACGGCGGAACAAAGAAAATGGTTTCGTAATATGTGGAAATATTTCTTTAAATATTCGAGACAGCGCAAAGATGAACTGGCAGTTTGCTTTCTGTATAATTGTAATATAATATCATAAATTCTATCGATAGTTTTCAATAAACCGAATCGCCAAACGTTGAAAAAAGGACTTTTATTATTAGAATCGTAACTATAAAAATGGTATCAGCTATAATAACCATGTGATGACACTTATTGAAGTGCTTTTAAGCGATCTGGACTACACCTCGAGATCGTAAGCACAAAAGCAGTACAGCTTCCGAAAACGAATGTACTTGTTTATCAGCCCTCCATTCCATGAATTTGTTATAAATTTTTTCATGCCTCTCTTTTATTTTTCGGGTAATAAGTTCTTGCGCTTTGCTTGACTCATTATATCTGTTTGTTATCTTTCTGAATCAGAATTCATAGCAAAACAGCGACAAAGACAAGTAGAGGTGATCTAATTATTAGAACAGCGATATGGTGGCAGTTAGATTTTGGGCAACTAGATATTGGCAAAATTTTAAAAGGTATTTTTTTTCTCAGAGGGACGAAAATCGCAAGAGTTTGCCGGAGTATGCAATATACCTGTCATATCTATATGTAGTGTGTATATTACGTACATATTGCATATTTTAGTAAAATAATCTCTCCGAGCTCTAGTTATTTATTATCAAGTGTAGTTCTGTCCTTTTGTGATAATTATTGAAGTAAGAGCCGTTTACGTGGTTACCTAAAAAATTTGTTGAATATTATATGTAAAGCAACGGTTTTGGTTAAAAAGATCTTGAGTTTGTGTGCTTTTTCTTTTTCATATCGTTTAGGTATAGCAAGCTCAGTCAACTCAACAACACTACAGCAGCACCTTCAATTGCACTTTCCACGGATTATAGGTAAGATGAAAGATATGAAGATCACTGTAACAATTTGCCAATCGCAGCATTCTAGTGATCGGGGAGCCACAGGTGTAATTGCGACGGTGGAATGGAACGAAAAAAAGCTCGGCATTCCTAGTGTTATGAGCTGACACAGACAAGGACACCAAACTCAGCAGCTCACTACAGTGCAGCATACCATTGAGCAGCTTGAACAAGATCACCAACAAGGCAGACGATCTTCTACTCTCCAATGAGTGGATGCCCAAAATATTACCGATACAGGTAAAGTTGTCTTCGCTGAAAGGATATCTGAATCTAATATCTGATATGTGAACGCCTTCCAAAAGTGCTACATATTTATTATAAAAGGGGTTCCACACCACCGAACAGTGTTCCAGATGAGGCCTCACAAGCGACAAGTACAACAATCTCAATGTTCCAACATTAAAGTCCGAAGAGGATCGCATAATGAAACCCAACACTCTAAGAGCCTTAGAAACGCAATTGTTCATGTGAGTCACAAACATACAATCAGTCTCAAAGGTAACTCCCAGATCCTTAACCATCAGCCGCACACGCTCAAGAGACACCTCATTAATTTTGTAATCAAAGCGGATTTTTTGTCTAAACCTATTAAAACTGATCAGGCTGCATTTGCTCAAGTTCAGAGACAAGCCACTATGACAACACCAAGAATACAGGTTGTCAAGATCACACTGTAGCATTTGTGCATCATGGAAGTTTCTAATAGAAGAAAAGATCTTAATGTCATCAGCAAAAACAAGAAATCGTGAGTTCCGTAAGGTCACACCAACATCATTAATAAACAGACAAAAAAGTAAGACCCCACAATGAGACCCTTAGGGCACCCCTGACTCAACCGATATGAAATCAGACATAAAATTACCCAATCGCACGATCTCTTGCCTACCTCTCAAGTAACTACCCCACCAATTCATCAGCGCAGAATGAACACCATAGGCCTGTAGTTTCTTCAGTAGAAGAGAATGAGGGACCATATCAAAGGCCTTAGAGAAGTCTGTGTATATGACATCAGTCTGAACAGACTCCTCCAAGCCATGTAAAATGAAGTTCTGATAAACAAGTAAATTCGTAACTGTGCTACGACCTGTAAAGTCATGGCTAGAATTTCTACAAAAGTGAGTTTAGTGGCTGATTGTGGGGCGGATTATGTTTTAAAATAATTGACCTTTTTGTAAATGCTATTTTTAATCAGTTTCCTAACCGGTAGTTTAAGGAATAAACTTATTGCATTTTTGCGGATTTTTTGTTTACACACCCTCAGATCTGTATTAATCACAATAGAAATTGAGTGAAGTTTCGCACAGACGTTTTTGTGACAAATAGAAAAACTGCCACGAAAACGCGTAGCTTTTGAGCTATTTGCGCTTGCAATACTTCCTTTTCCGCGATAAAAGATCCCGATATCCCGATTACGTTGCAGCTCCAGCCTCGCTATCCATCTTCGTACATCTTGCCCCAGACGAAAGTAACTCGATTTCCATAATCCCGTTATGCAGTTTGTCCAATTCGTTTAATTGAATCCGTAAGAGACGCAGGAATCAGCCGTGCAATGCAAATGGTCTCGTGTTTACAGACTTTCCGGGGCAATTACAGCCGGCAAACTTTCCCGGCGAGCTCCAACAATCACGACGTATTAGCGACGACGACGACGCCGAATAAGCCCGCCGCGAAAGAAGATCGAACCGACGGCAGGTTTTATTGGAACACAGATTCAGCCGATCCGACAAATTAAAGAAAGGAGGAGGAGGACGTGGCACGACATGTTCGTATTACCATTCAATCTAGATTAGGCTTTTGTCTTCTGTATCGTCTCAAGGTGACCTCGCAAGAGGCGAGTCTAAAGCAAATGAAACTGACTGATTCTGTTTGGTGAAACATTTTATACAAATCAAATAAAAGTAGCTGTAGATGGAGCCATTTGAAAAATTTCCATTTTTTTTCGTATTCTCAAAAAAATTTAATGGGGTGGTATATTTTTGTTCACTTCGTTTTATATAGCTGCAATTATGTAAGAAAGAGAATGGTGAATGTTGAGATGGATGTCATTTGTCGTTTTGAACTTATTTCCAATACAGTACACACGTAGAATTTTCTACTTTCACTTTATTTTGTAGGCTATTATTCAAGAAAAACTACGGTAAAAACTAAGATAACTAACATGATAAAACTGACATGAACATGACATTAATAAGATATCTAATTTTAATCAAAAATATATTATTAATCCTGAACGAAAAATAATATCTTATGAATAAGTTTAAAAAATTTATAGTCATACTAGTCATTGAAAGTGCAAATTTTTTATTAGACAACTTCCTCGATTATGCGTTATTTTTGGCAATAACTTCAAAACGAGTAAATGTAATATATTCAGGCGTTTACTGCATTTTTTTTTATTGAAAATAGCATGTCTCCTATTTATATTTTCTTCAGAATTCAAAGAATTTTGTCTTGCACATACTATTTTGGCAATAATTTCAAAACGAGTAAAATTGTCAGTCTCATGTTTTAACCATAGTTTTTCTTAAACAATAGCCTACAAAATAAAGTGAAAAAAGTTTGTGATCATGTTCAGTTTCTAGCATTACTGAATGAGATATTTAGCAGGTTGAAGTTCTTGGATATCACAGACATAGACTTTATGGCCACACAATTTTTAACAGATGAAGGAATACGATTGCACTTCCCAATAGCGACAATATCTAGAAGCAGAGCAAACCACACATCCTAAAGATGTTAAAAAAAGAAAAGTAGGCTTTGGAATAGGTCATGGGTGTCGCCAAGGGGGGGGGGGCAGAGAGGGGTAGCTTAAAGGAAGTCAGACAAAAGAGGAAAAGTGAAAATGGCGAGGCAAACTGAGATTTATGTTGTATGTGGTTTTTATATTAATTTAGTATATTTAATGAAWTAAATATTATTAAATTTATTACTGCATAATGCAGCATCAAACGCAAGGGTGTTCGCCAACTTGACATCAAATATCCTCCAAAAATAACTATAGCTACAGGTTCATAAGGTTTACTTTTCAATTTTCGTTACATTCTTATTCAGAGATATCAGTAAGCAAAAAATATATCGATATGTCTTTGTTTTAGGTACTTAAAATTTTAAATAATTAAAATGCGGCTGATCTACCGGTAAACGAGACTCTTCCATGCATTAAAATTCGAAAAAATAAAACAACCGCATAATCTTGAAATCCTGGATAATAAACGCTTTAGGGATTAGAATTATTGCCCAGTTCAAACGTACCCTCAACATATCATCTCACATTTGTGTGTTTAAAGATTCAAAGTACTAGTCCAAAACTCAAAGAGTAAAAATAAGAAGTAAACAGGTTAGCATAATAAGATTTGTTTCTGATAAAGCAGAATGCTATAATAACAAGATTACGAGTAAATATGAGTTCACAAAGGTTGTGTTTCACAGGTTTAAAATTAACTAAAAGCAGTTAAGAGTTTAACATATTATTGCATATATGTACTACATAGTTTCCTTTATTTTTACTAAAGTTAGTAATACGTTTCAGAATAAAGCATGGGTACTTTACAAAGTGTCAAAATTTGTTTGCCAATCCCGCCAAAATAATGTCCAAATAATCCACAAATACAGCATTAGAGTCGTAACCATCTAGAAACAACTATAACCACAGGTATTTCAAGTAAGTTTATAGCAAGCTCTATTTCTTTTCATACCTTTAGGTATATTTCAATTAAAATTAATTAACTTTTCATAAAATCTTTTTCGTCTAGATAAGTATTCTTTTTAGAAATTTTTCATTATTGTTGTTATTTAATCTTGTACTTATCTAACGTATGACTTTTTGATATTTCATTCCTTATTATTTTATCTTCATTATAAGAATTTGTATTCCTTAACAAATACTGCAGCTTTTGGGAGCAAATTGTTAATTGTATTTATATAAGTAATATCGTTGTCTGAATATTATTCAGACAACGGTAATATCATTCAATATAAAAACCCCTGTTTAAAATTTATTATTAAGTGAAATGTGGTTTACACATTTTTCATAACTTTACGGGATGACTTAGAAGACGAGAATTAGATATTAGCTAAGTAAATCCCTCCAATCTCCGAAACCTCCACAATTTTATTGGGTGGTGTAAAGTGCTAAATCAGATAACCCCCGTATCGAAGTATCGTTTGTCCGCATAAAACATATCGATGTTTATTTGAAATATAACGATATAAAAAATTTAGGCATTATCTTGTATTTAATTGTACAATTAAAAAAGCAGTTTTCCCCTCCCTGGTTGTTTTTTCCTGCCCCCCTCTAGCTTGTGATCTGGCGACGCCCTTGGGATAGGTACAGATTATACAGAACAGTGAAAAACTACAAAGCTTAAAAGAACCAAAGAGTTTAGTTACATGGCAACTTCGAAAACAGATAAATTTGTTTGAAAATAATTAAGTAAAAGACAAGAAAAGGTTTTATAACTATATTGGAAAACTATGCGCCAGCCTGGACCCTGCAGGACTCTAATACAGGAAGACAACTCCTATTACTATTCTGGCACTGGAATAATCCACAAGAGGGCACCTTGATGCAATTGATACAATTTAATTTACACCTGAAAAAGTAAAGAATGCAGTTCTATCAGTGGAACCCCATTTATTAATAAGCTGTGTGGATACAATTAGCAAAATTCTATCCAAACTGTTGAAATATCTTTCAATAATGGAAAAATTCCAACTATCTGGAAGGAGAGTGTTCCAATTTTTGAAAAGACCTTTTAGCCTCACCTGGGTATTGTGCAAAACTATGGAAAAAATTACACATTTCTATTACCAAACAATATTATAGGTACCTCGTTCCTAGCATGGCTGTTTACCATATCTATCAGTGGTTACAAATATGCCTAAAAATCTAGATGCCTGGACCAACGCTTGTGACAAGGGATCTTCAATTGACGTCCTGTATGTCGATTATGAGAAAGCGTGTTGAATATACCGACGTCATAGGGTGAAAGAATAATTATTCTATATACGGGATCTAAAACCGGATGGGATGGGTGGAAGATACATTATTTCTATCTGGTAAATATATGAAGGACGCAAAGGTAGACTACCGTGAAAGTATGATTGGTTTGAGAATAAACTGCAGGCAAAGCTTCCGGCCATTGCAGTAATCATTATTAGACAATGCGTCCTATTATTCTGCTCAAACTGAAAAAAATTGAAACGCGTCTTCAAATAAAGTAGAAACCAAAGTTTTTCTTTTAATACATGACTTATATTTTGAAGAATGTTATACAAAGGAGGTTCTAAAGACAAAATGTTTTGATAGAACACTCCGAATTGATAGTCTGGCTAAAAATGTATTTATATTCCTAAGGGGTGGCAATTTTACTTTTTGTTCGTGCCATCAAATCATGGATTTGAATGTGAATTCACTTTGCCACACAACATGTGGACAAAAACGGACTCGACAGACAATTGAAACATAATATCCTGTAAATTGCGATTCCATTAGACTGATTTTACTCCACCCGATACGCGCCTCTGCCGCTCAAACGCAATCAGAATGTCTGCGACAAATAAAAACATGATTTTCGTCCATCGCGGCTTTTAGATTTCCTGGGGAAATTCGAATCGAGTGTAGCACTCCCCCACACGCTGGAATACCTCGGCTGGAACATAATAAAAAGAGCGTGGCCCACTGGGGACGGCGGAGGACTATTGTGCAGTCGGACCGGCTTTCATCCACTTCGAATGGAATCCGGAACGTTGCATGAGAACGTCCTTCAAAGAACCTATCGCCTACTCGGCGTAATCGATGAGCGATAGCGGAAAATCTGCATTTTCGTTGTATTTATCGAGCTGAAGTTTTTTATCTTTTATAGTGTCCTTTATGGAAGCTCTGGAAATGGAAATGAATTATAGTAATGCAACTCTGTTACCGTTATTACAACCCTGCAATAAAATTTATCTTTCATCTTGAACAGCAGGCGGCCCCTCACAAGTTACCGCAAATAACCGGATTATTTAAAGTTCACTACCGGTCAAACCAAAACTAGCATTCAGTCCTAGTATTTCTGTGCACGAGACAAGAGAAGCGAAAAATGTTCCGTCCTTGGGAAAAAGCTGCTCCGAGTACCGCTCAGAATGAAGTTGCTGACGCTGACATGGAAGTGCAAATTGAAGAAAACAAGAGGAATCGTCGTTACCTTACCCAAGATGCCAAAGAAGTCATAAAAAATGTATATAATTTTTTGATAAAAAAAGAGTGCAGTGCTCCGTTAAAAGTGACAAGTGAAATGGTTGGTGTCCCACGACTGTGAGAGATATTATTGAAAATAAAGGCAATTCAAGAAAATCTCGCAATTCGGAGAAATTTCTAAATCTATCAAAAGAGCTTGGGATAGAAATTAAAAAAGTGATTTACCAAATGTATAAGGAAAATAAAGTTCCAACTACGGCAAGTCTGAAATTAAAACTTTTGGAATTAGGATATGACATAAGAAAATACTTGAGGAGCATCGATTTTAATTGTAGTACATTAAACCAACGCTTGTCTATAATGGAATCAATCCGTCTAAAAAGAATGAGATGGGATCATATAAACGAAATCAGAAGGTACCGCCAAGAAAATCGTAGTATCGTATATTTGGATGAAACGTGGTACGACACCCACGACTTGATAAAAAAAGGTCTGACAGATGGGACAAATAACTGCGTTCCGCAAGCACCACTTTCGAGAGGAAAAAGAATTATAATTCTTCATGCGGGAAGAAGTGATGGATGGGTGGAAAATGGCTTCTTACTGTCAGCGAAACAGATCCAAAATTGTTCTGCTGACTACCATTGCGACATAGACTCTGCACTTTTTGAAACTTGGTTTCAGCAGTAGTTACTGCCAGGGCTACCACCAGGATCTGTTATAGTCATGGATAACGCGAGTTATCATTCAAAATTAATGAACAAGGCGCCAACATCAGCTATAAAAAATATAGAAATAATTGATTACATGAAAAAGAATAAATTTACAATTTCGGATGGAAAAGTTACCAAAAAAGATCTGTTGACAATAATAAAAAATCTCAACATTCCTAAAAAATATCGAATTGATGAACTAGCGGAAGGACATGGACATATAGTTATGGGTTTGCCACCGTATTATTGCGTCCTAAACCCAATTGAATTAGTGTGGAGCACGCATAAAAAAGGAATATGAAGAAACAGAACATGTCCGCGTTTAAGTTCGGGAGTTGTAGATTTAGTGCATAGAGGTAAGTATTATAACGAAAGAGCTGCGGAAAAGCTGTATTAAGCACGTTATTAAAATTTAAAATAGCTATGTATCCCCAAATTTTCAAAATTTTATAATACATGTTAATGATGATGCTAGCAGTGATTCAGAATTTGACAGAAGTGATGATGATAATAATTAATATATTTAACTTATATCGATGTAAAGTTATGCCGGTGTAAACTTGTTAGACTTTTGTGTAAAAATATAATAGATGTATGGAATAATTTTTTTTGTATTTAGAGCTTTAGATAAAATATATATATATTCTTATTATTTTCTTTTAAAATACTTGTCTTTTATTTACATATTTAGTTATCTTAACCGTTAACCGCATGTTTCCAATAGTTCAAAGATTTTTCTTTGCATATTAAAAKATGCTCAGATGTGCATGTTGTCTAGTTAGATCACAAATTTCATTATAACTAGATATACTTTGCTGGTGCAAAATAATGTTGCTAATCATCTAAAACTACGTACAATTCATTTTGAGACGTAAATAAAAAGATCGCTGTAAAACCTCTTATTAACCGAGTGATTAAAAACTATTTAGAATAACATACACTACACAAACCAAAAAGGAGTTTTAAAACGGTTTAAAACCGGCACTGGAAATTCGCAAAATCACAAAGAGAGGGTTTGATTTATGAGCGGTCGCGTGCCGTTCCAACTGTGCCTGTAAATGAAAGGTAAATAGTATTGCACGGTTGTAAAAACGGTAAGAGGGTTGCATTACTATACAAGAATTATCGATCACGTTCAAGAAAAAATTATATAATCTTAATTTGCAGGTTAGGATCGGCACCGACAATAATTCTCTTCAAAGGGACGAACTAAGAAGGGCATTACAACAGACCAGTAAAGGAAAGAAAGGAAGATGGATTAGCTCACTACATATACAATGGCGGATCCAGGATTTCGGTTTGGGAGCGGCTTGACCGAACTAAGGGCCTTTTGCATATTCTTCAATAACTTTGACAGGATGTGGGCTACTAGACATAATATCTCGGCTAATATACACGGCAGTAAAACTTTTCAACCTGTATTCCATCATTGTCGCACGAAGGTGCAACTAATTAATTTTTTTTACATACATCAAAGGAAATCCCACCGGAAACCGGATCGGAAACAAAAGAATGAATGTATCATTAGCTTTTTCACAAATATATATTATTACAAATTTATAATATAGCATATATATATATATATATATATATATATATATATATAACGCCATTGTTTTTGCATATATATATATATATATATATATATATATATATATATATATATATATATATRATMRTATTCTTTCTGCGTCTTTTCATGAACCTAGTGATTCTGCGTCCGACGAGTATAAACGAAAACTGCAAGCGTCTTAGATCAGTCATTCAATTTCTAACAGGCAGATGGCAGGACATGCAATGTATATTGAATATTAATCAATTTACAGGGCGGAATACATTGTGCTATCTTTCTGCGTCCGAACCATTACCTAGTTTTTGGCGTCCGGCATATACGTACCATGTTACCGATGTTTGTGCGTCATACAGCGCTGCCACTTTTTCGGTTTGAAAGAGTTCATTTTAAAGCAGGTAACTAAAAAGAAAGTCTTGCAATCATTTTGGGGGCTGTAAAATGTAAATTGCGATATTACGAGAATAGTAAAATATACCCAAATTTCTAGTTGCAACTAATCAATAGCTTATTAGCTCCAAATTTTGAAATCAAAAACTGATATTAAAATACAATAATTGCGTATGAGGTTCAAATTATGTTGCAGCGTATCAGAAATTTCTACTATGTAAAAAGCTGTATTACGGAAAAATGTAGACGATCTGACTGGGAAAAACACTAAAATGGAAATGTTTTAAATCACAGCATAACAATCTTATAAAAGAAAAATAGCTACAAAAAGGATTAAAAATTATGTATGTACTAAAGCTCATCAAGGCAAATACTAGTTATAGCTAAATAGCAGATAATTATATATACAAATGTAAGCTGGTTATATCCGTTGTATGTATATATTCAGCATCTTAGATTGATGCATAGTATAAATGTTCTGTTATGTTTTTGTAAATGTATTAGCTGTAAAAAAGAACTTTCTTTATTGCAAAAAATGTTATGTGCTTCGCCAATCTCTGCTATTAAAGGTTGTAACTTATTTACTGTGCGGTAGGAAATTCTCAAGTTATAATAATTTGTAAATCGCCGTTTATGAAAAATACTCCCGAACACATCAGTATTATTTTTGTAGCCTCCATTTAAGATACAAATAACAAGCTTTGATGTCATTGATTATTTCTTTTGGAATACAAACCATTTTTTGCTCTTGCAGAACGTAGTAGCGAAGGTTCTTTCTGTTTATGGTGATAGGGGATAATTAATAGTTAATATAAAAGTCACTAATAATATACTTTCGAAGATTTTACGGTTTACAGGTATATGCTATATTAAAATTAACAGCTGAAATGTGTCAGCTGTGGCTTACTAAAGAAGGAAATAAAATTCTAAACTGACAAAAACTAATACAAATCGGTTTTCAGCATCCTTGGATTATTTATTGAAAATGTAATTATATAGTACAGTTTATGGTAAATAATCTTAATGTAAAACAAATTTTAATTAACATTTTATTCAGAGAATTTAAACAACTTTTGAAATAGCATGCAATAGAGTAACCATCGAGCCATCCAAACAAATCACTCCAACAATAGCACTATGTTCAGAATGCATAAATTCCTATATGGCAAGTATCAGAAGGTAACCCTACACAGTGGCGATAAAATATTTTCAAAATTATTTGAAAATAATTTGAAAACTAGAAACAGCTTTATACCCTTATTGTACAAGAAATTCAACCATTATGTCATTAGGCGTAAAGGAACAAGCCGAAGCAGCCCAACTTGAAAAGTGTTTATTTAGCACAAGTACAAATAATATTCAATAAATTACATGAAGAAGTAGGCAAGTAAATGTTTTAAATGTGATCAATCAATCAATTTTACACAACTAATCTATCCATATAAAACCACAAAAAAATTGTCCTAGGGAGTAATAATGCCACTTAAACCTGCGGATACTTTATGTTCCTTTATAAAGCAGTAGAATATCCTGAATGAAGAAAGGCTGTTCTAAAAATAGCCAAAAATAAAATATTAGTATAAAACATTACAATTGCCATACAGCGTGGAATTGAAAAATGGAAACCATAAGTTATAGACTTCAATCCTGGAGAACACTAATGGCGTTTGAAGCTTCTGCTTCATCTTGGCTTTAAATTGATTTAATTTTACTTTCACATCCAACGGATGGGAAGTACTCTATCGCGAAAAAAAATTGAGCAAAAAATTTCTTTTCTGTGTGTATGGCAGTCTGTCAGTCTGTGTGTGGACGCGATAACTTTCGAAAGATTTAACATATAAATTTGAAATTTAGTATACATATAAATCATAACTACCCAGAGTGTCCTATTTAAAATAAAATTTCTCGGAAAAGTATTTTTAAAAAATTGACATTTTTGAAATATTTCCAATGAATTGAATTTTGGACCCTGTCCACACGATTTTTGTAAATTATTTCTATTATATAGAAAATCAAATTTATGATTAAAAAGGTACTCTTGCAATTTTTTTATTAAGTTAAAAATTTTCGAGTTACAAAAGAAAACGATGAATTTATAAATTTATGGATTATTGATATTACGAGAACCGTTTGTTGTTCCAAAAAATTTTTGACAATTGTATGTAGAAGTATTGACTCAATTTGCAGTGGTTTTTTCATATATTCAGATTTATAGAAAAATAATGTCAGTATGTCTAATTTGAATCAATACTTTAAATTAATACTTGAAATACAACAGCACCAAACAAAATTATAGCATTGGTTAAACACATGGAACACCGGAAATTAACTGTTTAAAAATATGAATCCACGAATTATATACACACTACGAAAAACTACATAAAGAGACTGACCAGTAAAAGAACATTCAAAAATTAAAAGAACATTATTCTCCCCAGTAATACAAAATTAGTTTCTTCTAGTAAATAATTTAAGACACTTATTCTTGCAGTAAACACTCAGGTTCGATTCCTTTTAATCAGACCATTTTAGTTCGCAAAAACAGAAATTACAAAAGCGCACACTTAAKGTCTGTAGTTAAGTTAAGTTAAGTCAGCACCTCCCGAATCACCTTCTATTAAACCGATTTTCATGAAAATTTATTAAATATAAATATATATATATATAAATATAAAATATTGAATATTTTAATTATATTCGGAGATATTTAGGAAAAACTGTTTTCTCTAAGTGACGCTTATTTGCTAACATCTTCTAAACAATTTGCTCCACCGAAAATTTATAAGGGCAAATAATACTCGCAGTTATACTACTAATCACATACTAAAACGAAAAAAAATTGCAAAAKGGGTAGTTACCTCCCAATTTTGCCCCCTTCCCGATACCATACTTATAAGTTCAAGTTCATATATTTAGTCTTTCGAAAGTTATCGTGTCAACAAACAAAACCACAGACACAGACACACAGACAAGAAATTTTTTTGCTTTTACGTTTTCGAGCATTTTAAAGCGAATGAGCAAATAAACATTTTTGAAATTTTTTTCTGTTAGATGTGGAAGTAATTTATCTCATTTTCATCCTCCAGTAGATTCTCGTTAATTTTAATTATTTCTTTCGGAAGTAGTTGAATATATATAATGGTAAATAATTTACTTTAGTTAAATCTGAAGTAGGTTATATTTATAATTATTATGGATACCTAAATTTTCAGTATTATATCTTATACTTGAGTTTAACCTAGTATCTAGCAATACTTCGTGAAACATCGCCAAAAATGCAGTATGATGCAATAAAATGCTAATCTTCAACCAATGAGGGAATTTTCCATTTATATCCTGGTATATGTAGGGAAAACATAATTCATGATAGGTAATCTGGTGCAATTAGTGGTGGATACCTGCAGAAGGTAAACACATTAAAATTTTTGAAACTTACTCTGTAGCTAGCTCCTAGTTTTTTTAGATACAAATTCCATACTGCGTAAAGAGCTTTTTCCAGCTTTACAGAGACAAAGTAAAATTTCGGCCTCGATGCGTTGTAGGGGATTATTTATAGTACAACATATTAAAAAATGAAGGCAATCGGATCCAAAATGATGTAGCTGAACACCTAGAAGTTTTACATGTAAACAGTATAGGCAATACCCTTAAACCAGTGATGAGCGTTTACGCGTAAATTATAATTTTCTACGTTACACGCGTAGAAAATGTAGATAAAGCATTTTGGCGTAGATTTAGAGTAGGAAATTTAAGTAGGTACGCGATAAACCTGAATGGAAACCGTTTTGTTTCTAATTTCTCTGTTTTTTTTATAATAGTTTTCTTTGGAACATAAAAGACAAAGCATTTTGTTTTCCTTCCACAACTATATTAAGTACATTCTTAAGTAGCCTATTTTCACATGATATCAAATTAGAACAGCATGTTTAATGCACAAGTTGATTTTTCTCCAGAGAAAGGTATCTACTGTAATCAACTATAACATGTTACTTGCTTCTTTAGATCAATGTACCTAGTTCAGTATACATACATATTAGGACAATCAAACTGGCCTGCAATTAAAAACGTTTGGTGAAAGAACAAGGGTGGCATATAAAATTGGTCATTTATTTCATTTTATAGAGAATAAAGATAATAAAATTCAAAGTGTGTCAAAGTGTTTTGGACAGCACACTTAGCCTGCTTACTCAGGTGTTCTGGATATAATTGACGTTTCCCAAACAAGTTATTGTTATTTAAACATTTATCTAGTCAAACTTAATTATAACAAAGTAGTATTTTGTTTAATTAAGAATAAATATTATAAAATAATTATAAAATACAAAATAATACTGGCATTTGAGGCGTTTTGAGTAGTACTGATGATGAACACCAGAACACCACTAAAAAAACTATATATTTCTAGAATTCTGTTTTCTACAGCAGACTTTTAAGGTAGAATATTACATAGTTTACGCGTTGATAATAGCGTAATTTAAATAGCGTATTTTACGCGCCCATCACTGCCTTAAACGCACCACAGTTACCCAAAGCGAACCGTGCGGCTTCGCGACGAGATAAAACATTAAAATATCTGCTAGCACTGGAAATATTACTGCTCCCCAGCATTGCCAAGTAATAGGACGCAGAACCATCGACATTCTGTATCAACGAGGTATACGCAAAAAGTATACGCGTTGCGATAATTGCGCCCCCACGAACAGTCTGGCGAACTACTGGCTGAAACAAGAGCACACATCGCCACCCTTCTGCGTCCACATGCATGTCTCATAGCACTCATATTATATTTTTTACGCGAATGCTGACATTAGGAGTGACAACACTGCACCTTAATAGATATGCCAAGTATGTGAGCAAATTTTTAACTGTTGTTACCAGAGAGCTAATACGCGATGTATTTTCTGCGTCCGAATATGGACGCTGAAGGGTGGTGGACGCAGAAGCAAATGTAAACGAGACAATGTACGGACGCAGAATCATGAACAAGATGTATATATATATATATATATATATATATATATATATATATATATATATATATATATATATGTAAATCTCGCCTATTTAGGCGTTTTTCAGATGTGATAGTAATAATACTAATATGTAGAATGATTACTGCTAAAGTAACAATTTAAAATGATGGAAATAGTAAAAACAAAGCAGCACACAGTTCTGGCACAGATAATTTCAGGTGACTAAAATTGTCTCTTCGGTGCCTTCGCACTCAAATACATGGGGAGAACATCACACAACAAGTACATCGTAAACATACAAGAGAGCTAAGAGCAATATCTGTAAGTTATATCAGATAAAAGATCCAAAGATTCGACGAAGCAGCTTAGAAGAAATTGTAAAGGAAGTACAGTCAAAATATCAAGAAGCAGGTCAACAGAAGGAATCTTGTTACTCCTAAATGACCTAGAAAGAAAATGATTCTGTGGAGGAGAAGAAATAATGGCCGCTACAGCAGACATAATAAATGAGAAAATTACAGTTCACACGTAAACGTTTCGTTAATAATGTGTTTTAGTGTTGCATCCTTGTGCTCGTGTTGTGGTTGTTATTGTTGTCATCCTTACAGTGAAGTAGTTCCGTGTATCTAGCCAAGTGTATACAAGAAGTTAAAAAATTGTGGTACAGAAACAGTCTACGCAGCACATTGGATCATGAAACATATATATGGGGGAAGATTGTCCAGAATAACACATGAGCAAGCAAGAAAAATCACACCAGACAAAACATGTGTAAGTTAGGCAGTAGCTTGGAAGAAACTGTACAAGGTCTATGATCAAAATACAACTCAGAAGAATCCCAGCGCTCATCAACGACTTGAAACAAAAAGACTTCAGTTGGAGAGAACAAATCTTAGAGGCAACACCAGAAAGCAGGAGTAAAAGGAACCACTGCGATAGTGCGATAGTTTTGTCTAGAAACCAGGAAGCCATGAAAATAAGCCCACGGCCGTAAATAATCTGTAATCTATAGAATATAAAAAATGCATACATTCAAGAATAATCCCCTAGATCATCACCCCATCTAGAGCTCCAGCGAGCGATCGGACAAACAGATTAAATCACACAAGGAAACGTTAACATCATCATGAAAAAGAAACCTAAACAAGATACAGAAATCGAACAACCACATAAAATTGTAAGAGTTTAATTCACATTGTGTCCTAGTTTTATGTACTTATGTTTGCGTTACTATTATCATTATGTAGAGTATGGACATTGTTCGGTTTTGGTAAAGGGAGAAGCGTTTGTCTTACAGCTTTTAACTTTCATGTAATATTTTATATTATATTTAATATTTCATGGGATATATAAAGAAGAATGTTTGTCAAAAAGTTTTGAAATAAATGTATAAAATATTTTCCTTTAAGATTAGAAAATCAAACTTTCATTGGACATCATAAATTACGCATGTGTCTCTCTTTTCACTCTTTTCATTCGGCACGCGGTAGCGCAAATATTGATAAAACCCATCAGAATTTTAACCCTTTCAGCTACAAATTTTCAAACTGACGAAGAACTGAACGGTGCACTAGTCCGTCTACCGTATACAGCGCTTAACCCCGCGCTTATTGAAATTTCGGACTGCACCTTTCGTGCAACTGATGTGTCGTGAATGGAGCTATTTCAGAAAGGGGTGGGGTGCTCTTGGTGGAAAACCGGGCTCGTTTGAAGCAGTTTAATTAAGTTGCCAGCGACAATTGGGGCTTCAGATTCCTTAAGGCGGCAAGTTGACTTTTAATCCTTGTTGGAAGGGGGTTTTGAGTTGTAGTCTTGTTGTTTCTGTGTTAACGGCGAACTTGAAGGTTAAATTTCTTTGTTTATTATTGTGTTTACGAACACCAAATGATGTATATGTTTATTGGTAAAAGGAAACACAAGTAAAGTGAGTATAAAATTATTCGCTGATCCTGCCAAGTCATTTAGTGCTTTTAAAAAGCTTTTGCGCTTATGAAATTTAGATCTAGTAACACATGATTTGATTCTAAGGCGCTTGTGAACAGCTACTTTTCAAGTAGTGCTGCTGGGAGGATAGGAATAGATCGCAACTAGCTGAACGCTTTTAACGGTGGTCCTTTAAAATACTATATACTGCAATTTTTCCAAGTACTGCACCGAATTATCTGATTAAAATATGTAATGCATTCACCGTAAAATGGTATAACTACGATGGTATTTTTATACTTATCCTATGACTAGATTGAATAGGTCTTTTTTGCTAGCTTCACGTAATGAAAAACGATTGTTATAGAATAGCAATAATAAAAAGCTATTTAGTTTGTAGAAAGAATTAGAATCATTGAACCATTTATATTTAAGATTTGCTGCTTATAAAACTGGAAATCCGTTACATTATACGAATCATGGTTTTGCTACTACTTACCAGTCTTTTTCCATTTCAAATCTAGAATCGACGAGAAATAGAATAGATCTTCATTGTGCATATAAAATTGTAACTAATTCTATTGACTGTTCTAGTATTATCAATAGTTTCAACTTCCATATAGGTACTACCTCGTTTTCTTCGTACCAATCAATATTATTTTGAAATTCCTATGTTGGCTTATAGAAAAAAAGAAACAGTCATATGGAGATTATCTAAACTGTGCAATTCGAACTCCCATTGGTTCGATTTTTATAATAAATCTTACAGCTACATAAAAAATAGGTCTAAAATAGTTCTGGAGTATAAATGAACTTTGTATATTGAGATTAAATAATTATAATTCATGCCAATCACTACTTTAGTTTTAAGAAAACATACATTTCGTTGTTATTTTATGTATTTGGATATTTATATTATACAGGATGTTTCAGGAATGATAATGACCCTGACGAAATTAAAAATGCAACCCAAAATACATTCTCATAGCAATGGTATTATTTTAAAAATAAATTGGGAATCCATGACGGCTATGCGCTATAATTCCTGTCACTGTATTTATTAAAGTCAAAATGTATTCAAATGATGAAAAAAACAGATACGATTTTCATTTATGGTGAACGCAAGAAAAATGCTTCCGCTGCTGCCCGTTTATACAGACAACGTTTTCCAAATAGAAGAGCTCCTGCCGATACAATTTTCAAGAGACTTGAATTAACTTTAAGGACAAACTGGCCACCACTGAAAAAGTCAAGAGAAAGAACAGCAACAGACCCTGACAATGAAATTAGAGTTTTGGAAATGATTGACGAAAATCCTCATATTAGTCTCAAGAGCAACCGGTATGAGTCTGTCTTCAGTACACCGAATAATTAAAGGCAATCAATTTCATCCGTATCCCTTGCAATTAGTTCAGGGCTTAAAGGAGACAGATTATCCTAAAAGACTGGCTTTTTGTAACTTCTTTCGGATACACCAAAATTTGAATTTGAGATTTTATGACATTTGCTTCTCAGATCAAGCAAGACTTTCTAATAATGGTGGAGTTAACAAACATAACGTGCATTATTATACGCAACAAAATCCACGTTGGATTCGAGAAGGACATTTTCAAATTATCTACTCGACGAAAGTCTGGTTTTGCCTAACTGATGGATAGGAAGAGGTTCAATTAACCCACCGAGGAGCCCAGACCTTACTCCTTTGGATTTTTTTTGTGGGAAATGGTAAAAGAGCAAGCATACCAAACACCAATTGAAAGTGTAGAACATTTAGAAAATAAAATACGTGATGCATGTAGATCCGTCACTCCAGAAATATTAATGCACGTTAAAAGATCGCTTTGGGCACGAATTCAAGCTTGTGAAAATAGCGGAGGGCGACATTTTGAGCATTTATTACAATAATGTTATTGAATAAACATTTTTCAAAAATAAAATTTGATTTACAATACCGAATTTACTTAAAGCAAATGATTGAAGTTCATGTCAAAATTTACGATTTTATACAGCTCTCTACGTTTTATTTTTTTTAAGACAATGAACAATTATCAATGTTACCTTTGCAAATGTATTTTGAGTTGCATTTTTAATTTCGTCAGGGTCATTATCATTCGTGAAACATCCTGTATTTTTGTTGTTTGGTTTTGCATAACTGCCACATATTCATTGTATATTATATATTCTGTATGGGGCTTGCCCTGTTGATAGAAGAATAAATAAATAAATTGGTTCGATGGCTGGTTTGGAGATAAAAAAAAACAATTTTCTGACCCAGGAGATGGATGGCTGGATTTATGTTGAAATTTGTTTATGCTAGCCGTTTACTTCTTATATTAGGGTTAGCAATACAAGAACTCATTAAAAATAGTTAGGAAGGTGTCTCAGGCAACCAGTCTCCACTATTTGTGTAATACTCTGGTAAATTCCATCAACATCTCCTTTTTAAACCCGCAGAATCACGCAAGACACCACGGAAATATCTATAGCCTTCAAGATTTTTTCCTCGGAGATTTACCAACCTCGACTTTGAGTAATATAAACGTAGCCGTTCCAGGCACCGCGCTGATTCCGGTTAGTTTCCGCCGACAGATATATATCCCCGTGATCCCTTCGTCCGGGGCTTGTTGTCTTTGGCAACAAAATAATGTTAAATTCTCGTGTTTTTCCATCTCCGCATGTTCACTAGCTTCCCACAAAGCAAACATTTACATTTTAAGCGGGGCAAAAGTAAATCGGTCCGCATAAACTGATGAAATATGTACAMTCGGCTACTCGGCGAAATCATCCGGGACCACTACTACACAGAGAATATTGAGGGTTCTCTCCGACATGACTGGATGGGTACGATGGGAATCGTTTAAGCGATTTTGATTACAGATTCATGAAGATCAAGCGCAAAAACCGACATGGCTTTTTTGCCATTTAAATCTTGGTTTACTGGTTGGAAGTAAATCATGGCAGCAGATCACCTTCGGCCATGATTCCTCAAACTTCCCTAACACCGCTTATACTGATTACTGATGTGTTAAAAATAATATAGGTATCCAATTAACGATATATGTATTAAATATTTCTGTAGGCAAAGAAAACGAACGTTAAGGCAAATGACTCTTATCTCCAAAGTTGTTCATCTTCAGATTAGGGCGACCTATCTTTGAAGACTTTTCTGCAAGGTCAACTTTTACGATGATTTTGAAAAAGTAGACGGAAGCACTAGGCAACCAGATAGTTTCACAGAAGAGGTGCCGCTGGATAAGTATGCGCATTCTACATAATATAGGTATAATAAGATACTGGTCATTTTCTACATCCTACATCCATTTTCTATCCCTTATCACGACTTTACAAAAATAATCAAGAACATTTCCTATTCTAAAAGCAAGGGTGAACAGTATGTTGTGTAGCATTATACTTGTTCTGGTTTGAAGGCTTCCCTTCTTGTTGTCGATGACATGTTGTTTCCCGGGCTGGTTCCCACGTTGGTTATTAGACCTTGACGTTTCGACACTCATGTCGATGTCTTCCTCAGAAGTAGCTCTGAAACTGAAGTGTCCTAGCCTGCTCGGGTATTTATACTCGTCCGGGTCACTGACGCGTGGGCGTTGTTACGCATGACCGGTTTCCAGATTCCAGGTAGGTCGATGCCCCGGTCTCGGTTGTAATTGTGCGGGTTCTTCTGGATTTCGATGGCTTCCTTGTACAGTCTCTGCCAGAATCTCGCTTCCCTCGACAGCATTTGTGCTTCCTCGAATTTGATGATGTGGCCAGTCTCCATTAGATGTTCTGCTACAGCCGACCTATCACCTTGCCGGTCTCTGGTGTCCCTCATGTGCTCCTTGATTCTCGTGCTGATGTGCCTTCCGGTTTGGACGATGTAAACCTTCCCACAGCTGCATGGGATGCTGTACACACCTTGTGTTGGTAGCTCCTCAGTCGTCGAACGATATTTCGGAAAGGCGTTAGCTATATTTCTCGGGGCGGTGAAGATGGTGTTTATATGATGTCTTCTCAGCAGCCGTCCGATCTTATCTGTACATCCATTGACGTAGGGCAGGTATGCTGCAGCGATGTGCTCCTCTGGTTCCTTCCTCCGTGGTTGCTTGTTGATAGCCTTCTCAATCGAGGAAGCACAAATGCTGTCGAGGGAAGCGAGATTCTGGCCGAGACTGTACAAGGAAGCCATCGAAATCCAGAAGAACCCGCACAATTACAACCGAGACCGGGGCATCGACCTACCTGGAATCTGGAAACCGGTCATGCGTAACAACGCCCACGCGTCAGTGACCCGGACGAGTATAAATACCCGAGCGGACTAGGACACTTTAGTTTCAGAGCTACTTCTGAGGAAGACACCGACATGAGTGTCGAAACGTCAAGGTCTAATAACCAACGTGGGAATCAGCCGGGAAAACAACATGTCATTATACTTGTTCTCCCTTACGTAGTTTATGCAACAATTGTCAGCCGTACGACACCGAATACTTATATATTTCTTGATACAAATACAGAAAGATAATGCAGCTGGAGCACGGAGACAAAGCGGAGAAAATTGTATCTCCAGCTAGATAACCAAATAGAAGCAGATACAAAAAAAATTGGAAAAGGACGGGAACATATTACAATTCTTAAGGAATATGACACATTTCAATAATCGTTTATGTCTAGTAAGATTTATAAAGTAGTATATTAAATTCCTTAAACATTAGTAGCTTTGAATTATCTTTTACTTTAACTGCAATTTCTTTAGATAAGAAATGCGCCATTATTTATATGTTGATTTAGCCCAATTTTTTTCTAGAGCTAGTCTAAATACCCATTTTTAAATATATTCTTTTTCTAATTTCCAGAGCAAATTTTTGCAAACCTTCTGGAATCACTAAKTGCATTTTGTTGGTTACAGAAGTATGTACATCCCTCAGTCATCACAAATACAGTAATAAGTAACTTACCCATAGCATGACACAAAGCAAACTTTCAAAATATGTGTAGGTACGTTTGTTTTTAGTATTTAAATTTGATTTACCAAGTCAATTTTTCCACGAATACTTGATCATAAATTGATAAAAATATCGTTGTGCTTTGTATTATATCATTTGATTAATAACATACAAATTAGAACGAGAAGACAACTTCAAAACGTATCTCTAAATTTCCGATTTCATGTGATTATAGACGGATTTATCATTTTATTTAGGTACAAATTTTGATGTACATAAGATTTGCATTATATGTATTTTTTATTTATTTATATTCCAATTCAAACTGTGTGTAAATGCAGTAAATGTAATTAACGAGGTAATTAACCAGCTTTTTATGTCTGTGGTGGTCATTTTAATACACTTCGGTAAAACATCAATTTTATTAATACGTCCTATTAAAAAATTGTATTTAGCATGCCATTCGCAATTCATATCTCTTTAATTATTTAAAAATTCAGAAAGTTAGAAGGAAAAAGTTTAAAAAGAACAGGATTTTTTTTTCAAATTATGCTCTCTCCTGAACAAGTTGCAAAATATGACAAACACCATTGACTTCTAAGGTACAGATATGCATTGCAGTATTTTACTAAACTATAACAATATTGTGCAAAATCATCCTTCTAAAGTAAGGTAAGGTAATTTGTTTTGAATTACAAACACATATGAAGTGGATTATGTCAAGCGCCGCAATAAATTATTGCGAAGTAGGCTTTGTAAACGCTTCGTTGTATTTCAATAAACAATTTGATAACAACAACAGGCTCAATGGTCTAGGGGTATGATTCTCGCTTTGGGTGCGAGAGGTCCCGGGTTCAAATCCCGGTTGAGCCCAAATTTTTGCATAATTTTATATAAATTAATTGTATCATGATTACGATTCCACAATTAAATATTTGGCCGCTTTCCTGAACAATTTGCATAATATAACTAACTAACAAAACCCCTTTGTTGTTTTTTTCACCTTGAAACTTGATGGTCTCCGATTACGCTAATTTTATGTTCATTTACTAATGTGGACCTGCTGCATTTGGAACTGGTGTCAGTTGGTCTCTAGCTGCAACGGTTGGTCTGAAAAGTGGCCTAGAGTAGAAGGGTCCACTTGCGAAAAATTAATTTCTGGGCGTCCTAGCTCATTTCTGATTGCATTTTTGGAATCTGGAGCTCAAAATACATTATTGTGCCGATTTTGAGTGAAAAATAATTTCCACAGAAAATTGAAAAAGAGCAAAGCCCCTTTGTTGTTTTTTCACCTTGAAACTTGATGGTCTCCGATTACGCTAATTTTATGTTCATTTACTAATGTGGACCTGCTGCATTTGGGACAGATATCAGTTGGTCTCTAGCTGCAACGGTTTGTCTAAAAAGTGGCCCAGAATAGAAGGGTCTACTTGCGAAAAATTAATTTTCGGACGTCCTAGCTCATTTCTGACTGCATTTTTGTAACCTGGAGCTCAAAATACATCCCTATGCCGATTTTGAGCGGAAAATAATTTCCACAGAAAATTAAAAAAGAGCAAAGGCCCCTTTGTTGTTTTTTCACCTTGAAACTTGATAGTCTCCGATTACGCTAATTTTATGTTCATTTACTAATGCGGACCTGCTACATTTGGGACTGGTGTCAGTTGGTGTCTAGCTGCGACGGTTGGTCTGAAAAGTGGCCCAAAATAGAAGAGTCCACTCGAGAAAAATTAATTTCCGGACGTCCTAGCTCATTTCTGACTGCATTTTTGGAATCTGGAGCTCAAAATAAATCCCTATGTCGATTTTGAGCGAAAAATAATTTCCACAGAAAATTGAAAAAGAGCAAAGGCTAACCCCATTGTTAACACATTTGACCTCTGAGGTACAGATGTATCACAAACGGCAACAAAAAAGATATAAAAGAAGAAGAAGACACCGTAATGAKGAAATTKCTGGAACGCTGTCTGGCTGATGGCTGATGCCGCGAAAAGAAACCTAATACGAGTATATTGTTACGATATTTACACGTTATTAATCTAACTAAGCGCGGGTGGAATCAACTTATATATTTTAGGTAAGGCAAGGGACCTCACAACAAAATAAGAGTAATTTTATCTTCCTGAGATGCTGTATATAACGTAAAATTAATGTTAAGCATTGCGGCGTCAGCTAGTTCTGTTTATCAAGGACGCCACCAATTTGATATAGATACTTAAAATTGAACATTCTCGTCATGGACAATAAATAAAGCTACAGCCCAATTTAAGAAATATGTCTGGTTCCACCTAAAACAGTGAGTTCTTTTCGCTTTTTCGAAGCCCTTTCCCTTCTGATATCTGGATGCTAATGAATCTGGGATGTACAAGCATATAATAACGAATAATGAAGTAATTATTAAGCAACGGAAGATCAGAACCCAAATCATCAAAAAACATCTGCAAATTAAATGAAATGAATTACATTGTTTAAGTTATTCCTTAAGAATGCTTAACCAAGGTAGTCTTATTTATTTTAATTTTAATTCATTATACTGCTCAGATGAAGATGTCAAGGAGTTGGGATATTCCACAACTGTATTTATTAAGACCTATTTCATATTTTTATGCAAGGCATCTCACAAAGCAAAATTCCATAATTCTCTCTAAATCTGTTGCGCTCGCAATTTAACCAGGCATCCCGCAAGTATGTTTTAATAGCATTGGACTAAGCGCTGAATAATAGCGTAAACAACCCTTCTGCATAGCAAGCAATAACGGCACAATGGAAACGGAGCTACTCTCAATTTAGATCGTCGTTGTTAGGCATTCCTCAACTTGCAGAGGCGTAGGTATTCATAAAAGTCGTGGGAAGTAAATCGGGCATGAAAGATGTGATACCGCATATTCGAGAGTGGAATGCCTTTAGGCCTTTTAAAGGTCTCCTCTATTATGTGGAAGACACAAATGTCTATCGCTTTCAAGCAGCTTATATTAAAAAAATCAATTGCTAGCATCTTAGCGTTTTCCCTGCCCTTGTCGTCTGTATTCCTACCTTTATTATTTGCTTTCTTATATCTATATTACGTAGTTGTTATCATGTTTCCATCGTCACTTTGTTTATAATTTCCTGCGACTCCCTTTTCTTATTGTAGATTTTGAGTTTCATGATGGATTTTCATTTCACTTTTGCGTTCTTTGCTATTTCTTGTGTAGTCCTTTGCCTTATTTTCCTTTGAATTTATCTCTCTTTAAAAGTCAAGTAATTCATGATAAGTATTTTCATGTCTTTCATCATCTTCAGTTTTTGTTTATTTTTCATAATTTCCATTTCGTTTTCAAAATTTTCCGTTTATAGATCTATTAAAAATTAGTCCAAATAAAAATGAGGCAAAGGCCACAAATTGCATCTTGTCTAGTAGTAGTATTTTATTCAAAACCAGCTCCTTATTTATTTCAACAAAATTAAGCCAACAACGTTATCAACAGATGATACAATTTGAAATAATTGCAATAATTGTATGCTGACAACATAACCTGCAATTCGAAAGTTTTTAGATAAACTTCATTAGTTGGACTGAGTGACAAAAGCACGTAATGGAAATAAAATGGCAGCCTTCAAGTCACCTAAATAAACAATGCAAAAGTATTTGATTTCTTCTTTGCCTAATGGATTATAAAATTGATCTTCGTCGAGGTATTTATAATCTGGTTGGGCGAATGTCGAAATGAGACATTGTCAACATTTATTGAAATTGAATTTTCTTCAAATATCTACGGAAGAATTGAAAAAAGATGAAGGTAAAACTTCGTCAGTTAAGAAAAAGAATCTTCAGTAGAGTTGTCACTATTATTCTCATTGGAAGCTATTTGTGCCTTGAAAGCCCGCAAAGCTGCTGGTTTTGATGGTATTTACCCACAACTCTTGAAAAACTTGGGGCCGAATGCTTTAAAATGGTTGTTATTGTTTTATAATAATATTTACTCATTCAAATTTGCTTCAGTAAACAAAGGTGATTGCTGTCTTAAAGCCTGGGAAACCTCTAAATGAAGCAGGAAGTTACCGACCAATAACATAATGTTGGTTCTAGCGAAACTCATTCTAAAAGCAGGTGCGCTCCTTACATTATTTTTTTTGGTATGCTAAACTGCAATTGATACAGCAAGCCCGGACAACGTATATGACCATGGATTAACTTGTAAAGAAATAACACTGAAGAGTGCTGCCGTCTTACATTAAGGGATTGCAAATCAAGTTCATCAAGCAACAACCTATGTGAGCAATTTCTTGCTGGATACCTTGCGTACTTAACAAAATATAAATATTTACAAAATTTTCGCTGCATTTTCTCTAAAACATTAACATAGGTGATACAGTGGGATGTCAAAAAACAGAACAATATTCTAATTTAGAACGAACATATGCAAAATACAACATTTTTATGCAGTTGACACTCTGAAAGTCTCTAGTGTTGCGTAAAATAAAACGCATGGTTTTTGAAACTTCACTGCAAATGTGATTTATATGTAGGGAGAAAGACAATTCATTATCCATAATTACACCTAAATCTTTTACATGAGATTTTCTATTTAGTGGCACATCATCAATAGTATAGCCAAATACATCAGTCTTCTTGCGGGAAAATGACATAACGCAGCACTTATCTATATTTAAAGTCAACTTATTTACAACACACCAATTAGCCAAAGAATCAATGTTCTTTTGCAAAGTGTAACAATCATCTAAACTATTTACTACTTGAACAATTTTTAAGTCATCTGCATACAAAAACAAATTATTTAATACACAGCAATCCACTATATCGTTAATAAAAACGACAAACATAAGCGGGCCCAAATTTGATCCTTGAACCACTCCACTAAACGATTCTAAAGTACTAGATGCAACGCCACTGTACTGTACAAATTGTTTCCTAACATTACACAATGATTGACACGATTAAAAGCTTTAGAGAAGTATGTGTAGGCAACATCTGCTTGACTTCTGCCATCCAAAGTATATGATACGAGTTGAACGAATTCACACAGATTGGCTGCTGTAGACTTGCCGCGAATAAAACCATGCTGCTGATCGTGTAACATCAGCAACACGTGACTATAAACACAGTCGTATAAGATAGACTCGAACACTTTAATAAAATTTGAAATAATCGCGATTGGTCTATAATTCGATACGTTGGTTCTATCACCGCATTTGAACACTGGACAAATTTTTGAAGTGAAATATTGAAGTGTCCAGTATAAGATTAAAAATGTGTTGCAAGGGTTCCATAAAACACTGAGCACAGTCTCTAGCTATAAATGCAGGAACAAGGTCAGGACCCATTGTAAGGTTGGCCCTTAATTTACGAGCAGAACTTAAAATATGATCAGATGATATCGGTATCTTGTGAAGTACGTTGTTGTACGCACCCATGCGTTGCCACAATTATTACCGCACATATCACCTAACATGGTGCGTCCATTTCCACATACTCTATAAGCACTATTACAGGTACCGTCACATCTTTCATAATTCTCAAACATAACTTCTCAACAAAATACCTTGGAGTGTCCCTAGACACGTCTCTAACGTACAAGAGTATTGCTGTTCTGTCCAGAAAAATAGTCATCGCACATACATCTCAACTAAATACTGCAAGTAGTCACTGGAAGAATAAGTCAACTCCATTACCTTGGCTTCCGATTCTTTCAAACATTGCTCCTCTGGATATTCGCAGACAGTTGGCTACACATAAAGCTTGCCAAAAATATCAATCATCTAATGAGTTTCTGATTTCCGGAGATCTGCAAGAGCTACCTACAACTCGGCTAACTTATAGAAAACCTCTGTAGACAGAAGATTTCCTTCGTGCTCCGTACATCATTGAAGATGGATGGTGTTCTGTTTGGCAACTTAAGAAACATGATATATTCAATTAATAGCTTATTGACGTTTCATACAGAAAAGGTGGCAGGAGCTGACCTGCCGAGAAAGCCTTGAGTCACTCTAAATCGTCTTCGCACTGGTCATGGGAAATGCAGCTTTTTTCTTATTGAATGGGATCCATCTAACAACCCTTCTTGTGAATGTGGAGACCCCTTGCAAACACTTGAACATATGGTAAATACGGCCTGGTGGTTTTGCGTTTATAAGGTGTTGAAGATTAGCTTAAGACAATCGAGATCTGATTGGAGTTTTTCTTCAATACTCTATCTAGAATGTATACAAACATGTATGTATCTATTCTGAATAGAGCGCAAATGTGAAAACTCTTATCATTGAATAAAGAGATTTTTCCTTTCAACGCTTTTATAAAAGTCGATTATAGTCGCATGAAATGTGCAATGGAATACAGTTTTGGTCTCGTAAGATTGTCGAATGCTTCGACTATACTCATCAGGATATTTAATTACCACAGAGGTAGAGAAGGTCGACTACAAGAGGAGTTACAAAACTATTAAAGTATGAGGCATGTTTTTTAAGTAAGTACCGTTTTGGAATTAAAAAAGACGTGCAAAAATATCGCAATAATTTTATCTTACATGAAAGCCTGTACCTTAATCTACTTTTCTACATAATTTCCGTGAATATTGAGGCGCTTGTCATAACGTGGCACCAGTTTTTGAATACCCTCCTCATAAAATTCTGCCGCCTGACTTGTTAACCACTGTATCACAAATGTTTCGACTTCGTTATTGTCTCGAAGACGCTGACCACCCAGGTGTTTCTTCAAGTGCAGGAACAAATGGTAGTCGCTGGGCGCCAGATCAAGGCTGTATGGAGGATGATCAGTTTCCCATTTAAAAGATTTGATGAGATCTTTGGTCCGACTAGCCACATGTGAACGGGCATTGTCATGCAGCAAAACGATACCCTTACTCAACTTGGCACGTCTTTTGTTCTGGATTGCACGACGCAGATTGTTCAATGTCTTACAATAAGACGCTGCATTGATTGTCTCATTACGAGGCAGAAACTCCACTAGCAATACTCCTTTTCTGTCCCAAAAAACTGTGCACATGATTTTCCGGGCAGAAATTGTTTGCTTAAACTTCACTTTTTTGGGTGATGATGAATGTCGCCATTCCATGGATTGTTGTTTCGATTCTGGTGTGACGTAGGCCACCCATGTTTCGTCACCAGTAACAATTTGGTCTAAAAAATCTTCACCTTCATTGTGGTACCGCTCAAGGAAAGTCAATGCACTGCCTAAACGTTGGGTTTTGTGCAAATCCGTCAACATTTTCGGAACCCAACGTGAACAGAATTTCCGGTAATTCAAGTTCTCCGTCACAATGCGATACAAAACACTACGAGAATATTGAGGAAAGCAGTCGCACAATGATGAAATTGTAAAGCGTCTGTTTTCTCTCATCTTTTTGTTCACTTTCTGCACCAAATCTTCATTAACGACCGAAGGACGCCCACACCGTTCTTCATCATGCACATTTGTGCGGCCATCTTTAAATGCTCTCACCTATTTCCTTACCATTCCATCACTCATAATGTTTTGTCCGTAAACTTCACAGATCTCACGATGAATATCGATCGGTTTTACACCTTTAGCACTAAGAAATCGTATAACAGCCCGCACTTTACAATCGGCGGGACTCACGATTGTCGGAGGCATCTTAAACACTCAGTAAACAACGTATACAATGAAGAATCAAACTGTAATGGCATCAGTGCGTAGACAAGAGATGTAGGTAACCAGCGCGCATGCGCGGAACGCCGACCGTAGCGCTGCGGCGGCGGAATCGCAAAACGGTACTTACTTAAAAAACATGCCTCGTATATAATCGGTTAATGAGAGATTTCGGTGTTCTAATCACAAAATTCGCAGTAAGAAACAACAATAAAAATTTTATTCTATGCGTACCGAAGTTATTTAGGTTCTTGTGCTTAATACAGACTCCTTCAGTTTCCAAGAGAGATTTTCAGATCCTAGAGCGAGCCACCCGATTTTTCAGGTACAAGGCCGGCTCCGCCGCGGCCCCGTGGATATTACTTCGCGGGAAGTTTCGTATGAATTTGGAAGTTTAAATTAAACCTCAAAGCTCGAAACTGAGGGGCTGCGTGTCTCGCTAATTCGGCTTTGACTCCCAGGAATATGGATATTAGGACTTGACTGGCACGGCAAATGAATATATTGCGTGCCGGCGAAGTATAAAACAGAAGTTGACTGGCAAAGTGCCTTAATAATGCGGGAGAACATGGGCGCTGCGAGTAAAATCTCTAATAACCCGACGACTTTATTTACTGTGCCAACAAGACGCGGCAAGAAAACCGTTTTGTACTTACTCGAAGTTGTTTGAAGTTACGCGAAACCTTTTTATTTGTTTCTAGTGTAATTACGTTATGATGTCTGTTTTACGTCAAGACTTACATAGCGGAGAAGATTAAGAAAAGTAATTGACGGAGTGAAAAGGACTTAAAAATTAGACGAAGTTGAACTGAGTATGGGTTGATTTTAATTAAATTGGTTGGCTTTAGTACGTACGTAGATACATTTTTAACATTACTTTGCAACAAAGGGGTAAATTTAGTTAATTCTATTCATTTCAGAGTATTCTCTATATTCAGCTATATTAGCTAAACTAAGTATATCTACCATTAAAATAATGTTTGTATTTCTTTCTTTTGCACTTTCGACATGGATCATTGTATTGGTTGCTACTGATTTAGCTTTTGATCTCTTATTTATTTTCTGCTTGTTATTTACTATCTTTATTTCTTTATAACTATATTTTTTACACTATTTCTATATGAAGCATATATTAAAAGTTGCAAATATAAATGTTAGGTCGCTACTGAACTGCTTTCTAGATTTTTCAAATCTCACAGATAGATGTGATATTCACTTGGTTGCTGTAACGGAAACTTGGCTATCCAGTACAATTCCTTCGGATGTTGTCGATCTAGATGGTTATAGATTTTATAAAAAAGTTCGCGAGGAAGGAGGAGGAGGTGTTGATATAAACGTAAAAAATTGTTTTGATGTTACAATCACTCCAGTCAACCTTCCTGCCTATCCGAATATACGAGGCATGTTTTTTAAGTAAGTACCGTTTTGCGACTCCGCCGCCGCAGCGCTACGATCGGCGTTCCGCGCATGCCCGCTGGTTACCTACATCTCTTGTCTACGCACTGACGCCATTACAGTTTGATTCTTCATTGTATACGTTGTTTACTGAGTGTTTAAGATGCCTCCGACAATCGTGAGTCCCGCCGATTGTAAAGTGCGGGCTGTTATACGATTTCTTAGTGCTAAAGGTGTAAAACCGATCGATATTCATCGTGAGATCTGTGAAGTTTACGGACAAAACATTATGAGTGATGGAATGGTAAGGAAATAGGTGAGAGCATTTAAAGATGGCCGCACAAATGTGCATGATGAAGAACGGTGTGGGCGTCCTTCGGTCGTTAATGAAGATTTGGTGCAGAAAGTGAACAAAAAGATGAGAGAAAACAGACGCTTTACAATTTCATCATTGTGCGACTGCTTTCCTCAATATTCTCGTAGTGTTTTGTATCGCATTGTGACGGAGAACTTGAATTACCGGAAATTCTGTTCACGTTGGGTTCCGAAAATGTTGACGGATTTGCACAAAACCCAACGTTTAGGCAGTGCATTGACTTTCCTTGAGCGGTACCACAATGAAGGTGAAGATTTTTTAGACCAAATTGTTACTGGTGACGAAACATGGGTGGCCTACGTCACACCAGAATCGAAACAACAATCCATGGAATGGCGACATTCATCATCACCCAAAAAAGTGAAGTTTAAGCAAACAATTTCTGTCCGGAAAATCATGTGCACAGTTTGTTGGGACAGAAAAGGAGTATTGCTAGTGGAGTTTCTGCCTCGTAATGAGACAATCAATGCAGCGTCTTATTGTAGGACATTGAACAATCTGCGTAGTGCAATCCAGAACAAAAGACGTGGCAAGTTGAGTAAGGGTATCGTTTTGCTGCATGACAATGCCCGTCCACATGTGGCTAATCGGACCAAAGATCTCATCAAATCTTTTAAATGGGAAACTCTAGATCATCCTCCATACAGACCTGATCTGGCGCCCAGCGACTACCATTTGTTCCTGCACTTGAAGAAACACCTGGGTGGTCAGCGTCTTCAAGACGATAACGAAGTCGAAACATTTGTGATACAGTGGTTAACGAGTGAGGCGGCAGAATTTTATGAGGAGGGTATTCAAAAACTGGTGCCACGTTATGACAAGTGCCTCAATATTCACGGAAATTATGTAGAACAGTAGATTAAGGTACAGGCTTTCATGTAAGATAAAATTATTGCGATATCTTTGCACGTCTTTTTTTAATTCCAAAACGGTACTTACTTAAAAAACATGCCTCGTATAAGCAGCTGAGAAATTTTGCACTGGTTTCGATCCGCCGCAAAAAAAGCATATCTGATTCATTTACATGAACAAACTGATAAAAGTAAATTCTGGAAATAGTAGAAAGCATGAAATTCCTATAAACTTATAGAATCAAGATCTTATAAACAAGTATTTCATAAGTGTTTTCGAAGAAAATAATGAATGTCAGAATGCGATAAATGGTTATAACCAAAACTGCTTTAACTTCACTTTAAAATTTTCTTTGACTTGGATAACGGAAGAGGACATAATACTGGCTATGAAAAGTCTCAGGTTAATGCTGCAGGATGTGACCATTTCAATGGCATGTGCTCAACATTTGGTGAAGTTATATCAGGGTTCCATACTGGGACCCCTGTTATTTATCATATACTTGTCAGATGCAACAAAAGTAATAAGATACTCACATCTGCAGTTATGCAGATGATACACAACTATTATTTTATTTTGACCCTTCGTAATGTGAATGATGACTTGGCTGCAATTGAGTTACAATCTTAAACTAAATGTTGACAAAACTGTTGCTTTACTGTTCTGTTTTGCAGCTAGAAGGCGGCTAGTCCAAACCGGATTATTACTCCACGTAAACAACAGACCTGTAAATATTGCGAATTGCGCAAAAATTTTGGGAGTACTTGTGGACGATAATCTTCGATTCAGAGAACATTCCAAAACCATAATTAATAAATGTTATATTCGAATACGATAACTCTTTATAAATAAACACATATTAAACTGTGTGAATCTTTGACTATCTCATTGTTACGGTTTATTAGTATTTTATCCCTGTTTGGATAATTCTACAAGACGCAGGTTGGAATTGGTGCAAAACACCTGTTGCAGGTATATTTATCAGTTACGAAAATTTGATCATGTTAGTTCAAAAATTACAGAGCTTGGCTGGCTCAAGCTCAACTATCTGTTTGATTTTCGCATACTGTGTTTTCTTTTCAATCTTCTTCAACCTTACAGATAAGTTTATATTTAGGCATTCTGTGCATGTAATGTATCTTGTAATAATAAAGGCGATATTATTATTATTATTATTATTATTATTATTATTATTATTATTATTATTATTATTATTATTATTATTATTATTATTATTATTATTATTATTATTCAGGTGGGTCTTTTGTGATTCTGGTACACGACCTAAAAAACGATGGTTAGTGCGCGAAACCTCCCAGTGTATCTTAAGCTTCGGCCATAGTTGGTTAGAAATGATTGATTCAATTGTTCAATCTTCTAAGGATATGAAGTACGGATTTAGTTACAATTTTATAACCATGTGATTTTTTTTTAAGTTTTCTATATTATTATACGAGTAGTAGTCGAAATCATTGCGTGGTATCTTAACTTCAGATGCGGGATTCCACGAGATAGATAGGTTGATTATAATTGTTTAACGTTGATTTAGAATTTGATGATCCGATAATTGGACAATTGTTAACGAGAAAATGACCAGTACCGCGCGTAGAGAGTAGTTAGGTTAAGAATCTTCAATCCTTTTAGATACCGGAAGAAATGTAATTTCTAACCCAGCTGACTTTGTGAATTTGTAAATCGTGTTCTGCATATGTTATTAGATTTTAATATATATGAGAAAGTAAACAACAAAATAATGAAACACACATTAATGCAAAATTCATCAGGTTCATGAGGAATTTAGCGCTTCAAAAATTAAGCTCAAAGATTTTTCTAAAGCCCTGATGATGACTGAAAATACAGTTGAAAGCTTGGCAAAGAAATAAAGAGTATAATTCATTTATCCTAGGTCGAAATCCTCCTAAAATTTTAAGATTTGAACATATGAAGTGTTTATGATTTTGAGCAAATACAGAGTATCTCGTCTTCATAGAAATATAACTCTTTAATCTACTCTAAACTAAAACAAAAAGAACGATGTATGTCGTTGGCTTCGACATTTGCAATAAGCCACATTGCACAATATAAAATGATTCATACTTGCTTTCCCATAAAACATATTCAAAGCTCCTAACCAACTGGAACTGTATATATTTAGCAATGAATGAATAAGGTCATTGCACATCAAACAGAAAAAATGTGCTCGCTAAATTCGTATAGTACACCAGTGGTCTTGAATGCAAGAAACTTGGATGGAATCCAGCCAGCGGACAAATTTATGCAAA
This sequence comes from Rhyzopertha dominica, assembly GCA_025024175.1. Lineage (NCBI taxonomy): Eukaryota > Metazoa > Arthropoda > Insecta > Coleoptera > Bostrichidae > Rhyzopertha > Rhyzopertha dominica. The sequence continues at coordinate 4,661,690 of QCXZ01000003.1, read as the reverse complement.
CAGTAGCAATGTCTTGTTGCAGTGCCCCTACACTGTCGTCTATTTATGAAGCGTACTCGGGTTAGTTAAGTGATGTTTGCCATTCCCGAATATATAAACTAATCAACTACTGCAGCTACGCTACGGTATTGCTTAATAAATTTCAATCCGACCATGCCTCTGGTTGCAATATTCGGTGTTATGAGATCCGCTTAACTAGACTGAAATGAGGGGAGAAATGGGCTACTATTTGTATTAAATGGTACTTAGGGGATTTGATGGTCTTTAAAACCGCTTTGCTTTCAGGAAGGTACGCTGGTATTAAGTAACCAATTTGTTAAATTTTAAAAGTAGCTCAACGCATCAAATATACTGACATACAAATAAAGAATACATTTTAGTACTAATATTTGTTTTTATTAAAATAAAAGTCGATCAGTTTTCTGCCAATTCTCTGTCTTTTTTGTTGTATTATTGAAACTTTAACGCTTTTTCTTAAGCAAAGGGTTTATAATACGCTCCATCTCAATTTACAAAATGTTCATTTATATTTTTTCCTGTTGTTCGGTATTACTTTCTCATATTGTGATACTTATTCAAAATTAGAAGCAAATTACCTGCAAAAACATACAGAGTGTCATTTTAAAAGAAATTGACAACCAGTTTCTTGACAAATGTCATCATAAACGTAAATTCATGATTTTATTCAATAGACTGTGTCGTCATATTTAGGAATACATACAACGAGTGTCGATAAAGTAATGCATAGAATTAAAAATAAGTTTTATTTGCAAAAATTCGAAAAACTTAAGTTTCTGGTCTCATATAAGACAACAAAAGTCATGCAAAATAAACAACTCTCCATCTGTTTTGTCTAACAATGATCGTGTTGCCAATGATAACGTAGCCGCATGTAATCTATTCTCTGATTTCTCTTCTTCAGTATTCATTTGCGTTTGCTACTCGCTACCCCCTTATATTCAACTATCTAAAGTTCCATTTGCATCGAAATAAAATATATCTGAAAAGATGATCTCACTGGATCGGACGGTATTCCCGGCATATTCTTGCTGAACCTTGTCCCTATTTAGAAATCAGTTGATCAGACTAAAAAAAACTAACTATCGTACCATATTGCTCTTGCCAATTTTTGGTAAAATTTTGAAAACTGCATTACCGATTAATTATTTTTCAATATTAAACAACACTTAGATGGACGTCAGCATGGTTTTGTCCATGGAAGGTCGACAGTAACTCTCGTTATTTGTGAGAAAGCATGGATAAAAAAGCTCAAGTGGATGCCTTGTGTACCGACTTTTCCAAAGCGTTCGATAAAGTTCATCATGCCTTTCTTCTTAATAAACTGGAGAATTTCGGTGTACATGGCGATCTACTAAGACGGATAAAATCATACCAAGTTGTAACAATAAAATACTCTACGGTACCTGTAACATATGGAGTACTGCAAGGCTCTCATATAGCTCCATTGTTGTTTCTTATTTTTTTATTAATGATACTGATAGTTTAACTTACATGATGCACTGCTTTTGCAAATTGATTTAAATAATGCATACTTATATTGATCAGAAATTATCTATAGGTACCTAAACCTAGACAAGTGTTACCAAATACTTTTACCAGAAACAGGATGTCGATCTCCACCAAATATGTAATACACAACCATACCCTTAGCACTATTAATAAAATAAAGGACATGGAGGTTATTGTAAACAGCAAGTTAAGGTTCAAACTGCACGTTGAAGAAATAATACAGAAGAATACTCAGGAACTAAACCTACATTTACCAACATAAAATCATTGGAAATTCTCCATGAAACCTTGGCGCGCAGCCTTCTAGATTCTATGCTAGCGTCGTGTGGAATCCTGTGTATTACAAATACATAACCGAATTGGACGAATACAACAGAAAATCATTGGTAAGCTTAATTATAAATTTAACAGATATTTCCACACCTTGACTTACGATGTAGCTTAAAAAAGTACAATATGACAAGCTTAAGTGAGCGACTCCTCTCACCACTAATTACTTCATTTATATGTTACTTGGTGCTTTTCTGTCTTTTAGATTCTCTGAATCTGTTGGAAGGCCAATGTAATAAAGAAATGAAGGAGGTAACCAACAACCTTGAACTTCAAATACCAGGATGTTACACATACATTTGTATATAGTAGAGCATTATTCATAGTCGATTTGTAACAACTAACCTTGACCGCGTGCGTGATCCTCTGACACTGCACTTGACAATCAAAAAAGATGATGACACACAAACCGTTTACTTATGTGGAAATTATCGTTTGCTGCGGTAAACATTTAACTTTCACATCTATAGATATACATTCATCACTATAATATAATCAATAGCTCCCTGTCCAAGAAGTACAACCCCTCCTTCAGTTACGCTCCTGACCTAGGAGTGCTCCCTTCCAAATCGATAACCTTGTCCTGCTTTAGCCCGAATGTGGCAGATTATAGTGAGAATTATTAATAAAACTTATAAATAAGGGGGAGTTTCAGGGCTACTGGAACACGCAGCGAAATATATGAGGTCAACGATTTAATGCTGGAGGCGAAAGCAAATCGTCCGAGTTTATACACGAGCGAATGCGAAGAATAATCCTGTTAAGCTTTATCACATGTTTCTCGTCAATGGGATGGTGTTAGGTGTTCGGTTAGATGCAAGAATAAATAATTTAATTGTGATGTTACCAACGTCGGTATCGAAAAATAAAATGGAAGCATTTAAAATATGTTCTAATGGGTTTTGTTATTGAATAATAATAATAATAATAATAATTGCCTTTATTACAACCAAATTTTTATATGTACATATGAACAAGCAATATAAAATAAAATGAATTTGGCTGAAATCACAGGGCGAGATTCAGTTGGAGGGTGTAAAACCCTCCTCTGCTCTACCACCTAACTCTGGTATAACAACATAATAAATGTTTATGGAGAATACTACATGCTTACATTAAGGTTCACACCAAATCAAAAACAATTAAACTAAGTTACATAAAGGTAAATTAAACTACAAAAAATCTATTGAATTAAGTCGAATATAGAGATTGCGCACAATCAATGAAAGAATAATAGCAAGAATTATAACCGTAATCAGGTCGCGGGCATCCAGACAGGACGCAGAGAGAGAATTGGACTGAGTACTGAATCACTTGAGCAATAGCAATAACAATAACAATAGAGACCTTTATCTGATCAAAAGCAAACAATGGCGCATGCATCTCTTAAATTTGTTTAAACTATTCACTCTACAACAGTCAGGCAGAGAGTTGTAGGATTTAACTATGTTGTAACTGAATGATTTCTTGTACACCGATGTCCTGTGTCGAGGAAATAACATTCGATCTTTACGTCTCACATTATTGTTATGGATGTTTGTATTAAATCTAATCTTCTCGTATAAGTAACCCGGATTTTTATTTAATAATATTTTATAGTAAAACGAATAATGAATTGAAGTCAAAAAAGTCGTAGCTAATACGTATTTGCGATAAGTGAGGTGATGTTGCAGGGCAATAGAAAATGTGAAAACTTAGTCTTTTTGGGTTAGACCTCGTCTGATTTTGGAAATAGGTTGACGTTTCACCCACATTTGTAAGGGGCATCGTCAGTATGGAATACGGTACAAACTTAATGCGAGTAACACGTCTGAGCTGAACTGAATCCTGAGGAGGAAGAATAATGAAAACGATAAATAACGTAGTATCTGACGTTCTGGTAACGCCAGGTATAACACTACCTTTTGGATATTTTTTAATTAAGTTTTCTTTGAACCACTTCCCAAAAACTTCGTCAGACACACACCCTAGGTGTAATGCGTCAGGCAAAAATCCATTTTCATTCCGACAAGCAAAACTGAAATTCTTTTACCTTTAGAAGAATCATTTGTAATAACTCATCCCAAGTTTGCGTCCAGGAACTCATGCATCTGTTCCGACCAAAGTACACATTCCTCCTCTAAATATACGCAATACGTCTTATTCAAGTCGAGTGTCATTTTTGAACTCGTCATAAAGCGAACGATACCTGCAATCCGATTTCAACTCATCTCCATCTCTGTGACAGGTAGACTGAGCTGGCGTCTCCCATCAGTTGTAATTCAGCTCTCGCAAACAAGACGCGGTCTCTTCAGGACTGGAATTAATTTGCATACGTACATTGTTTCTCAGAAGGAAACGAGAAACAAACACTTGTGTTGTCCCTTTGTTTTCCGGTAGGCTGCAGCTTTATTGTGTTTGTCTGAGGGTTGTTTTGGAGTAGGAAGACGGAAATTGTTACCTCTTGTTTTTGCACAACGCTTCGCGAGCTTGATATGAAAAGCAAGGTGACCAGTAATCGTCAGAGTTATCTGATAAATCGAGTGAGACAAAGCACATACGTTCGACCAGCTTGCTTCCAAGCTATCTAATTGATTCAGAATGTTTCACAATGAATGCATTTTTGAAACCATTCAATATATTCATAAAAACATGCTTTATCTTATTTATTTTAGGTTTTAACAAAAAAAGCACATGCTTATACCAGTCTTTTTCTTTGAAGTTATACAAGGTTGCTACAAAGTATGGAACCAGCAGGATATTTCAGGTTCTGTTCGACCGATTTTTCTGAAATTGTGCACGGACCTATGGGCAATTAAAATGAACTTTCTGTAATTTTTMCAATTCCGTGTCTGCTCTCGTTTCCGAGATACGCATTTTTTTTAAATGGGAAGGAGGGTCAAAGTGCACATCATTGAAAGGGATATTTTTTCCTGATCTGAAAAGCTATCACACTTGTACAATTTATTGCTTCTGAGTTCAGAAAAGTGTAAATACAATAAATAAGCCTGACAAAGAACTAAAAGAATATAAAATAATTTTTTATCGTTAAAATGGACAAAACGTTACAATGCTTTAATAACTGTCGTTCTGGCAATAACTTCGTCTTCTATCTCCATAACCAATCATCATCAAAATTTCGATGCGATCTTGTTCAGATAACTGAGGCATTGCGATTGCAAATAACAAAGTGAATGAAAATTATCACCAGTCACACGGAAAATGGAGACACCCGAAGTTTTTTTGCAAGACGCAAGTTTGTTATCATAGTTTTTTCAACTCAGAAGCAATAAATTATACAAGTGTGATACATTTTTGCAATCAGGAAAAAATATCTTTTTATATACTATTTTTTTTATATTTAACCTTAATTTTTGCTAATTAGAAGCCGATGATTAATGCAAACACAAGCAGTTTAGAAACTATTTTATCATTTTCGGCAAGCATCCGTTATATAAAGTTTGAACATAAAAAAATACGTCCTTTTAAATTCTGCATTAGTTTTATATAAACAGAACATGGCTGCCACTTCAGATGTCTGGTAGATTTCTCCATTCTCCACCTCCGCGCTACTGCAGAAGTAGCTTCATTTGGTTTTACACCCAGAACTTTTCAGACTTGAAGAGATATAACTCTCCGACTCTTTAATCTCGTTAGACGTACTAGACGTTCAGCTTTGCAGCCCAGAGCGAGAATAATTCAGCAAATCTGGTCGTGTAACATAAATTAAATTAGATATCCACGGCCAAGTCTAATTATATTCCAGTTACCTCTTAGTCTGGCTTGCAGTTCATGTTCCGCTCCTTGGTGAAGGGATGGAGATCCGCAAACTAGTTAGGTGTATAAATGTATGTATAGTGTGTGTCCCAAGTTGGTAGTTGAGGTATTGGTTTCAGTCAAATGGAAAAAGTTTTACAAGTTTTACCTGTTGAAGTTGTTTAAGTGAAACATTTATATCGTGTGTTGCGCGAAACGTTAAAAATTATAAAGCAACTGCATTTTATCAAAATAGTTGAACACATTTTATCTAAAGCTTTCTATACCAACGTTGTGTTAAGGTTGCACCTAACTAGCATGGTTTTGTTAAGGGTAAGTCGTTCCTTTCTTGTCTTTATGAGTTTACACATTTTGGTTCTTAAGCTATGCATGAGTTGATGCAATCTATACTGACATGTATATAGCGTTCAACATGGTATATTGCTGAATAAATTAAAATACTATGGCTTACACGGCGGTCTGTTGTTGTTATTTAAATCTTTCTTAGTAATAGAACTCTGTGAAACAAGATGGGTTTGCATCTACTGGGTAACCTGTGGGCAGTACTGTTGTAAATGTAGAAAGCTCCAGTTTAGGGCCTTGACTTTCATGTTTTGTAATGATGTTGTGAATGGACAAACCTTGAAACCGTTTATTATGCGGATGATTTAATTCATGATCTAGTCCTAATACCAGCAAATGTAAGACAACATTTTTTTTTATTGGAAATAGCAATGGAGTAAGCATTCATCAGAAATAGCTGTTAAAATAGATTGGCGCAAGCCCATTTCTATTGGAATGTAATAAGTTTCGTTTAATAACTGCACAGAGAATATAGAATGTTTGTATTATTATTAAATTGGTGAAATGTTTATAGTTATCCCTAGACTTTAACCACTCTATTGTATTTTTTCTGTCTGTAACGGTTGGCTGCATTATCATGTATTAATGTCATATAGCTGTTATATGTAATACATATATCTAAAGTTATTTCTTGCATTTAACTTTCCATACACATGGTTATCATGTATTAATTGTCCACTATGGATCTCTGATTTATTGGAAAAAGAAAGATTTATTTATGTTCGTATTACCATCATTATTATTAAATTATTTTTCTAAAATTAGTGAATAAATAAGGATACTTCATAAACTTAAAATTATACTACAAAATATACTAAAAGCAAGAACGCTTTAGGGGATCACAACTGTATTTTGTACTTTGGTTTCGTAAAAAAAAATCTATTAGTAAGTTCACTACACTACAGTCAGTGTTAGATCAGAAATATAACACGCCATTTTGTTGCAGATTCTATTCTGTATTAAGCTGAATAAACACCGTTCATTAGCATTTTTCATTAAAAAACGACTAATTTCGTTCCACTTAATCGAGCATTCTCTGTCCGTAATAAAACCGAATCAACTCTATTTACAGGTATGTAACGTAATAACGTAGCGTTCTTAAACAAAAGGATCTCGTAAAGTGCGCCCGGCACATCTGACGACATCCTAATTAAATTGCCTTATTTACATCTTCACTATTTCACAAAGTAAACGCTTTTTACGAGCACAAATTGCACAAAGCCTGTCACAGGATCGCAGAGATGCTAGCTACAAATTGCGAAAAAGGAGAAGCTTTACTCATTTAACTAGATACGCGAATATCGATTCTTTGAGCTGGAACAGCTTTTTAAGGGGCACTATGCATTTTACTCTAAAGATGACAGCTTACCTGCGAAGCACAAGTGGGTGAAATATTTTTAATGAGTGTTGTAAGCAATTTTCCTTCCTTAGGGGAAAAGCGTGGACAAATTACAAAACTTGAGAGCAAGATATTTCTTTGAATCTTTATACTTTCTAAAGTACCAACAAGCTAAGCGGCGCGGTAATTGCATACTGCGGGTATAAAAATCAAGCAAAACAAGTTGTCCCAACTAAGTTTGAAAACAAGTCAATTTTAGCTTGAATGAGATTCAAATGGGGTTGTAGCCCTCGATCACAAATCTTTATTGCAACACATTTGTAGATTTTCCTAGACGCAATGAAGTGAGATACTAGCAACAAAAAAATATTCCTAATGTTATATTGTCTTATTTTCGCCCTATAAAGTTTTCCGCCAATTCAAATATTGCTAGCAACGTCACTTGACCCGGCTAGAGTGGGGGAGTGTGGTGGGATCGCATTTCGCTACGGTAAACCTACCGTGATTTCGCGTTTGACTCATAGAAGACATATCTGGTCAGTGTTGCCAACTTGGCGGATAAAATTCTCGCCCAAGGGAAAAACATACGTTTTAGCAGTAAGCGAATATTTTAACGGAATAAGAAAGTCTTTAATTAATATTAACTGTTTCACTTTAGAGTATAAATATGGGAAACTTAGATATGAAGTATCTACAATCGATTTATTTATGCTAGGTGACTCTATTCCTTACCTGGGAAATATTATATTTCCTGCTTTTTTTACCTACCAATCCAAAATTTTACCAACATCTCACTAGTGCTTGTGTGTTTCACGTTGCAGCTCAGATTGTCAAATGACGCAGACATTATTATCTTAAGCCAAGTAAAAAGCAACGAAACATATTTCTGGAAGAACACGATGAGCTCGACAACGAAATTTTTAAAGTTATAGCATAATATGTAGAAAAATAATAATTTTTTATGTAAAATAAATAATAAATCCCCTTGTATATCAACAGATTACCCTGTCTTAAAAATTTTAGCGGATTCGATACGCCAATCTAGCGGAATTTCTATCAGCCCCAGTGGCAACACTGTACAGATAGACAGATGATCTGTTTGTTTACATTTGCGTTTGGCTTGGTTTTTCGCGGAGGATTTATATTTTTGCCTCTAGTTTCTTTAACACAACTGTTAGCTGTTAGTGCATCACACCACAATTTTCGTCTTGATTTTTCTTTGGGTACAGTTAAAAATTTCTTCTCTAGAGCAACAATACTAGTATTTGTGCATGTTGGCACAAAACATTTCCTTTCAGCAGCAATTTCGTCCGCATTTTGAACGATATAATCGTGATCGATAAACAAAAGCAAACAACACGAGCATTACTGAGAGGTTATGAATGACGCTCGTCGTCCGTTCGTCGGCAGTTGACAGCGAAAAACACGCACAGGCAACTGGAACGCTGAAAATTATTGTACTCTGGCAACAACACACAGCTGCTGCCAATCACAAGCGGCAGGGTCAACCTACGTCACACATTCAAATATTTAAACTTTACCATTTTTTACATTTATCTAAGCGCTTTGGAAAATAAATGAATACACAGGGGTCTATTATTTTTTATGTAGATTCATATTCTGCAATAAAAAAATATGGTCTACAACCCCATTATATACTTTTTTCCATTGCGTCTTGGTGCTGTTCCAAGAATTAAAGCTTGCGGGCCCAAAACGAAACAGTTTATTCGCCTCTAAGCGTCGTAATCCGCACTCAAAGTGAGATTATATACTACACTACTTAATCAAAAAATGAAATTGTAAATAGGAGCAGTAAACCCACCTATCTGGAGGCAGCAGTTGACTTCATCTTCTTAACTGGAGACTGGTGCAGTTTTCAATTTCGTATTTTTTTTCATCATTCCCTATTTTATAATTAATTACTGTACCCTGAACCATCAGCCCCATTGTTGCAGTTTTTGCAGGATAATATTTGATTTAGGTGCCTCATGTTTTAAGTAACTAAGCGCGAGGTCCAAAAGCCTTAGAAATCTTAGCTTTAACCCTTGTTGGTTTCGCTGCTCTATAAACACGGACTAAAGCTATGGTGTTTCTTGTATACAACACTTTTCTGTTATCATTAAATTTATCATTAACGTTGTTCTGCTTATTTGTGATGAAACGAACCTTCAAACTATCGATAGTATAGAAAATATTATGACGTTGTCAAATCAATAAAATAAATCCAAAAATCTAGAGAAGCAATCTTGACTAAAACTGGAAAGCACCTTTCATTCAAACCAGCAGCATAAAAATGAGCGTTCAAATAAAAAATATATAACGGGACAACTGAAGTTGCAAGAATCATTTAGAACTGTCCAAATTTGGCCATTAAAGATTTTGTATATCTAAAATTTCTAAACAGTTTAATTTTGATGATTTCTAACAAAAAAATGTAATTTTTTCATATTGTCCAAAGTGGAAGTATATTTAAAAAATAATAAATGGATTCGCTAACGAAAAAGCGTTATCATTATCAGACAACTATAAGTATATACGTTAGGATTGTCTATAAGAAATCTGTAAGTTTTAGTGATAATTTATTCATCCAATTTTTATTATCATTGTGATTATAGTGCAAAAAGTTAGTTATACTATTGGTGACTTCACCTCTTAATATATAGTGTAGTTATCTAAATACACTTTTAAAGGGTCAAAGCAAATCGCACAGACAATAATTACCGAAGCAATCTAATTGCACGTCGGCAGAATTCGCGTTGCTTTAAGTCTGCCCTGATTGCATAACAGGCAGTGTTTTCTTTGCTGAGAGCGTTACAGAGAATAGCTGGCGTCGGATTAAAGACGGCAGGAAATGCAAACGAGGTGTAGGGTTCAAAGATTAGCAAACATCGCAAATCGCGAGTCGGCGTTCGAATATGCACCCGTGTAGAATATCACAGGCTGAGAAAACTGGGTATTAGGCCGACAAAACGGCGTTTCGCGTTAAAAAGATCCGAGGTAAAGTCTATCCAAAACTACAGAAACAGAATGAACTGGATGGAATTACGCCACTTATTTCTTTTTCGGAAGAAAACAAACGAGATGATTTATATAACTGTCGTTCTGTACGTAGTGTACATAGGTAACTGATTTTGAAAGTGATGTCTTAAATTAAACTTAACAACATATGAAAACGATATATCGGTAAAAAATAAAGACCGCTTATCGGATATAACTGAAAAATAATCTAGTGCGACCTATTTCAATCTGATAGCATCTATAAATGGTGTGATATGGCTGATCAATAAATGATCTATAGATGTACGTACACTTTGGCGTAGTCTCTTTTAACGTACAAACCATCGTAAAAATAAAAAAAAACAAATCTGTCATTTTTCTTAAAATGTTATGACGTATGTATTGCGGGTTTAAGTAGTCATGTAGCATGTTACTTAAGTATATAATACATAAGTTTTGTAAAGGTGATACCGAAAAAAAGGCACTCACCTCTACAGATCCCCTCAGAATCACCATGTTTGTATCTGCATACCAAACTCTTCTGCAAATCGCATGGCTTTTCTTCACTGCAAGGTTCCCCTAATTGCCTGGGACACTCTTCACAGCCTTCACAGTATCCACTCGTGGGGCACGTGCATGGATAGGGACATTTATCCTAAAACCAAGAAAACGTGTTTAATTAAAAAGAGGGAAAGTATGAGAGGCATGTAGTCTAAAAATGGTTTGATTAAGATCTAAATGATATATGAAAGGCCTTTACCACAGTAATTTAGAAAACCTAAATATTATACGTATTCCTGCAGCTAAGCTGTCATTTTCAGTAGTATAAAGATCAGCGATTTCTTGAAATATTTCCTCAGATTCCCCTTTAACAAATTCCTGCTCGAAGAAAGAAATAGTTTACTTTATTTTCACTGAATATGACAGCTTAGCTGCCAAAACACGTAATTATATTTTTTTAACTTTGTTTAGATAAAGTTGCAGTTGCTTAACAGATAAAGAGAATTTCTTCTTTCAGATTGAAATTCAGTAAGAAGCTCAAGAAGCAACTTTATGCCTGTTACCAGCAAGAAGTAAAATTGTATTCGAGAAGGAATTAGTGGAATTTGTCAACCGGCGAAAAAAAGAACATAGAGGAAGGAGCAAGTACAGAAGGGGTGCTACTATCATACTTTTTCAGTGTGGAAGAACGATTTGCCCACCCTTCAATGTGGATAAGGTATCCGATGCTAAAATTAGTATTTAAGTCCACAAAAGGTATTTCGAAGACATTATAAACCAAAAAAGGCAAAGATACTAAAGAGAAACCAAAACGAAGAATTTTTTTAAAGGCTCCATGTGGAATATTTTCAAGTTACGTTAGAAAATACGCGATACCTTTATTTCGGTTTTAGCATTCTATTTTGAACACTGTTCTCAAACAAGGATCGTTCAAATTCGACCCTCCTGCTATTAATTTTTTAAAGGTTGCAGAAATGACTAAAGCCAATATAAAATTTTGTCCTCTTTCAAGTTTCAGAATTTTTTCTTGGACTTGGACAAAATTTCATACTTTAGGTGGTGCACACTGTACTTAGGGCATCCTGTGCATTAAATTCTTTGCTATATAGGCTTTATAGAATGACAGGAAAGACGAAGTTTTGAATTCATGTATGCTTGCTGCTCCTGAAAATTAAAGCACGATAACGCTTCAGCGCAATTCTATTTTTAGCACCGTATAGCTGAAATCCCAACAAGCTTAAAACCGCGAGCACTGTTTTTCTTCAACCCGAGCATCTCATTCGGGGGATGTTTTCACCGGATCTATCTCTAAATCGAACCCTTCTAAAAATATAAGGGTCCGTCCTAAGCAAACGAGAGCAACCATATTCATTTTTTGCAAATAGTCTCTTTGTAGGAAACATCCCACAAGGGTTTAACTGCCGAACGAGGCAAAAAGGGCAGGATGAATCAAATCAGATGATTCAGGAAATTAAGAGATTTTCCGCTGATCTCTAACAACATCAAGTGGGTTGGGATATACTCAGACAAGTATGTGGGCATAAAAGCGTATCACATTGCATCGATGTTCCCAACATTCCAAACAGCTTTAAACTATGCGGGTTATCAGAGTTAACATTCCATTAGAGCATCAGAACTTTTCTAGATCTATTTATATCTTCGACGTAGGTAGAGGTAAAACATTCGTAATTATAGATATCGTAAATTACTGGGTGTAAGCGAATCCTGCTTTAGAATTTACAACAGATTCTTTATTGTGTTAGCTGTTTAATACAGCATTTATGATAAGTTCGTATACCGTATATCCTTTGCTGGGCCAATTGTTTGCTCAATATATTCCAATGTGTTAAGTACAAATAGCTTTTGAAATAATACAAGTAACTTTGTAATACCTTAATGAACGTATTTGCCCTGTGTTTAATGCCATTTCATGTTAATCCAACAAAACCTTTAATTTATTCACACTACGAGTATTCGTGACCAGTTTTATCCACTTTTTTTAATGGAAGGGTTTTTATAATATTATAAAGAACAAAAGCCCGGCACTCTCATTTTTGTTTCTCACCAACCTTGGCTTTAGAGGTCCTAACGTCAGGTGAACCGAACAATACCCTTCCGGCCAGGATACAAAAGTTTAATTTCCGAGCGCATTAATAGCCTCCCGCCTAAAAACCGACGGCTTTTTTATCCTTTAGCTACTATATAGGTTTTAATTTTGCTTGCGCAAAATCCGAGTTTGTATAGCGCACTTTGATGATCTCGGAATTAACCCTAATGGCTTCTATGCCTTCGTCTTTGTGCGGTAATTCCTAAATGCCTATATAATGAAACAATGGTATGTTGATGATGATACGTTCCACAGTACTGTTAATTTCATGCGACTGCGGTCGACTTTTATAAAAGAGTTGAAAGAAAAAAAATATTTTCATTCAACGATAAGAGATCTCGCATTTGCGCTTTATCCATAATAGATACATACACGTATGTATTTATTCTGGATAGAGTATTGAACAAAACCGTAGAAAACTCCAATCAGATCTCTATTGTCTTAAGCCAGTCTTTATCACCTTCATCAACACGATGGATAGACGCAAAACCACCAGGCCATGCTGTACGGGGGCATCTGTTGACCATATGTCCAATTGTTTGGAGGGGATCTCCACATTCACAAGAAGGGTTGATAGATGAATCCCATTTATTAAGAAAAAACTTGCATTTCCCATGACCAGTGCGAAGGCGATTCAGGGTGACCCAAGACCTTCTTGGGAGGTCAGTTCCTGGTACCACTTCCGTAGGATCGTCTATAAGCTGCTGATTGAATATATCATGTTTCTTAAGTTGCCAAACAGAACACCATCCATCTTGAATGCTATATAAGGAGCACGAAGAAAATCTTCTGTCCACAGAGGTTTTCTAGAAGTTAGTCAAGTTGTAGGTAGCTCTTGCAGATCTCGGGAAATGAGAAACTCATTAGGAGCTGATTGGTATTTTTGCCAAGCTTTATATGTAGCAAACTGTCGTCTGCGAATCTCCGAAGGAGCAATGTTTGAAAGAATCGGAAGCCAAGGTAATGGGGTTGAGTTAATTGCTCCAGTGATTAGTCGCATTGCAGTATTTAACTGAGTGTCAATTTTTCCTGTCTGATGACTATATTTCCAAACAGGACAGCAGTACTCAGTAGCGCTATAGAGCAAGGCAGTTGCAGAAGTACGGAGTACATTTGCATTTGCACCCCAACTTGTACCAGCAAGCTTATGCAGAATGTTATGTTTAGTCTGCAATTTTTTACTGACGTTTTCTAGATATTTCTTGTACGTTAGAGAGGTATCTAGGGTCACTTCAAGGTATTTTGGCGAGAATTATGTTATTTGACATAACTTGAAGCATTGATGACTCTATACGAGAAGCTTCTCTTCTAATGTTGATTCTTCGGGATTGGAGTGTTGAGTTAATTCATACACTTGTGCGAGAAAGAAACAGTTTACATTTTTGAGGACTGTGTAGTAGATACTTATGACAAGTTCTCCTGACAGTTACTTAATAATAAAAAGAACTTTTCAGCTTAGTGCTCTCTGCAGGGTGTTCATAAACCCCTTAAATGTTGCGAGAGTATTATAGAAACCAAACGGCATCACAATAAAATGATATAGTCCACTGCCAATGGTAATGTGCGGTTCCACTTGCCAGTATCGGACCTCAAATCAACAGTTTAATACCATCTGGTCTCAGACAGACATGCAGTTTGCATAGTCGACCTAGTACCTTGTGAGTCCAAACTTGAGCTGATTAAAGTCCGAGACTAAATATTTTATAAAGTTAGCGTTGCAAATAAGCGTTTGCTGATATACTGCTGATAAAAAGTAAGATAGAATTGTAAGACATGAAAATTAGACGTGCACCGTAAAACACAAAACGACAGCAGGGTTCAAAAATGAAAAAGCACGCAAGCTCTCGATTGGCAGGATAGCCGCTGCAATGCCGTCAGTTTCACAAAGGCAACAAGTGGTAATTAATCACCGGGAGCGGCCGCAGATAAATGAACGCTCGCTGTACAAACTTTTTTTCATTTATACTGAAGGGTTCGATGTATTTTTAATTAAATGATGCCGCCCCGCTTTAATTAGGTAGGGGCTCCTTTGGCGGCGGGCCCTTTTGCATAACATAATAGCAAAGGGAATTACTTACAGCTATTTATGCCAAACATAATTAAAAACTTTACTAAGGAATCGCAAATCCTCTTTTCACGGCATTACCGGAAAATCCCGAAAGTAATTTAACAGGAGGCGGGATTGTCGCGAGGTTTTCCAGGAACTTTAAATTTTTTTAATAACGCCGGCCTGATTGGAAGTGTCAGCTGCAGCGTCTTCGGTTATTTAGTTTGCAGGATCGCTGTACTAGAATAAAGAGGAGATGTGAAGGAGGGATTTGGCGAAAATGGATTTCGGAAACTTCCGGAATGGACAGGAAAAATTAAACTGTCCAATTTTTGTGGACTTGAGAATCGTTTTACATATCGATGAGTATTATGGTATAATCTACAAAAGTTAGTAAAACTGTTGAGATAGTGGAAGCTCTTTTGTGTGGTGTAAGAGAAAGTGAGTCGATTTAAGGGGGCTCATGCCGTTTTCAGAGATAGGGAGAATCAATGTTAACTTTAAAAAAAAGAATTACTCTGAAACCCCTTCATATATTTGAATGGAGTTCTTACCACCTGAATCAGTCTCTCGTTTCAAAAATTTAGATTTTAACTTTTTTATCAGAGTATATTTATTAAATATAGTTAAAAAATATTTTTAATTTTTTTAAACGATACACCGATAGAGTAAGTAACAAGAAGTTCATAAAAAATTGAAAATTTTAATTTGATTAAAAAATGAATTAATTACACTAGTTAAACTTTTTAGATTTAAAAACGATACGTCTATAGCCGTCCTTCAATAGTGTGTTCTCCTTTTTGTCGGCTGAAGGGTCTCGGTCGGCGGTCGCCTTTCCTTTCAATCATTTGCAGGCGGGTAAATTTATGGTAGGATTGTAAATAGAATTAAAAGAATTCTTAAACGATAATGCCCGAAAATATTTTTCGTTGACTTAATATTCTTGAATTGAGCGTAATGTATTTAAATTTCACTCTTACTAAATTTTCGACAATGAAAAACTTTTTAGATACAATTTTTCATTCTTCTATCAAATTGAAATATTGACAATAAATGAGCGWKTGTTGTGAATCGATTTTGTAAAAAGTACATTCATTCAAGTCCTTTTGTACTTTTCATTGTAATGTCAAATAATACAAGTTTACGCAAATTTTGTTCAGGGAACATCCCAACAAACATAACTCGATCTTGATGAATTAGCTATTATTATAAGTATTGTCCTAATTTTTATTAACTGCGAATGTTCTAAAATTTGAGCCGATCAAAACGTCATTAACAATTTTTAGCAAAGGCTTTCGTGCTAAAAGACAAATTATTAAAACTAATTTGATCTCTTAAAATAATTGACAGTCGCGTACTCTCAAACAATTGTAGTAACGATATAAAAAGTCGAAAATTTACCAAAAGCTTGTGATATTACGGTAGATAAAATCGCTACCATATTGGCAGATATGTAAAAATGTGTAAAAATACTTTTAAAACTAAACATAACACTGTAACTAACACATACCATAAACGTAATCTGCGTATTTGTCCTGATCTTCTAAAAAATAGTTTCATGTTTAATGAAAAATAAAATAATTTGGGCTTATAGTTTCGATAATTCAATGTTCACATACAACCTTGTGCCATTATGGTAGCGAAATAAAATTGCTGGAAATTGTAACACAACTTTTTGTAAACTACTCGTAAAATATTACTTCAAATATTATTAAACGCTGTGCCACATTCAAATTTTGCTCAATACCGTTTTTTCTCTCAGATTTTTTTATATGGCATAGATTTTTAACATTTCATGTTTTGTTATAAGACCATTTACTGGCATAAACATTTTGTTAAAAAGTAGTACTTTACGATCAAGATTGTTTTGATGGTTTTACAATATGTTTGAAAACAGTTTACCAAAAATACACTTTGTTGACAAAATTTATGTTACACGATCCCCCATTTTCTTGAGAATCGAAATACAAGTATAGTACCCTAATTTGCAAATCTTTAGTGGATCGTCAATTTATGTTTCTTATCGTTCCTGGGTAAAACCAAATCCTTTCCTTGAATTGTCAAAACAATGGGTTATAGGGAGTTCTCTTTTCGTCTCTCAACGAAGAAACAACTAAACATTTTATTCGTTTTCCTACTGGTTAATTGTATGTACTACCTGTAACATGTTTTATGATAACAATTTAAATTTGTATACGAATTAATGAATATTGTTAATATTAAATTTTGATTCTTTCTTGACTGCTACCAAGTGCCCTTATATCATGCGTTGGATCCACATAAATTTTCTAAAACCATCAGTTTAGTTAATAGTATGCATGCCTAGTTAGTAAACTTTCCAACTGTGTTGCAAATTTAATTGTTCAAATAAGATCGTATGTGGAAAAAACGAAATATTTGATGTGGTACTTATTCTACCGAGCGGTTCAATAAATTTCCATAAAGCTAGCTGTGGAATAAAAAGTTATGTTTTTGATTATCGTTATTTGTGAAAAAAGGAAGAGTGCAAATGCAATGAAGAAATGCAGCAAAATACATACTGTTGTAGAAATACAACTAGCAACAATGCCCTTCACTTCCAATGTGGTAGAAGTAGATATTATTAATAAATAAATAATGTAAATTTTATTTAAGTAGTCAAAAACAAGATAAAACTGCACTTTTTTTGTTAAAAATAATGTATATTTCCTTTTTGTTAGTACTTAATACATGCGTTGCTTACTTATTTGAGCGAATTTTATTCAATTATTATGTAAAATTCAATATACTTGTATCTATTACAATTTCGATAATGAAAACATTTATCGAAATGGTTAAAAACATTTGAGGGTTTCCATGAAAAAGGGTTCGATGACCTAATATTAAAAAAAAACAGTGTAAAGATTTTAAATTTAGTTGAGAATGGTAAACTTTTTAAAGAGAAAATTGGCTTGTTCGGCCATTTTTTTCTAAACCAAATATTTTCATTTTAGTAAATTATTTATTCCATAGTTTTACTTTCATATGATAAACTGATCATGGATTGTACTTTGTCATAATTATTCGATTCCTCTTTACTAATATAGCAGTTGATTTGATACAATAATGTAAAACAAGGAAGTAGAAAAAATTTTATATAATAACACTGATACTTGTTGGAAGAATACTAAATTTGAAGAATTATGATTTGTTCTGCAAACTCTGTGAGAGGCGAGCCTAAAAGCTGTCTTTCTGCATCAGAATCTATTTACATTTTATGGTCCTGTCGATCATTCTCTGCCCACCATTTAGACAAGTGATATCCCATTTAATTTTTACGCTATGTTCGACAGTTATTTTTTTCTACGTCATGAATACCCTCAAATTTACCGTTACGAAAAGGAATGAGCCCCTTTAATACAGAAAAACTTAGTTCTTAACTTTTGCAGGTATATTAAAGATACTACAATTTTGCTTGTAAAATTTAAGTTCAAGTTGACACTTCAGAGTATATAACGATAATGATTTTATTCGTGATTGCATGTGGAAATATTTGCACACGTCCAAGAGATATAGAGTAATATACAATAATACTAAACAATAAGAAGTGTATAATTTTACGAATCGATACCTGCTATTTGGGAAAAGAGCGTCCATTATTCCCCCGTTAAAAGATTTGGCTACCCGTTCCCCACCGCGAATGACAAGTTGTCGTTTATTCAACCGAAACGCTATTGTTCCCTTCTAGCACATCAGCTAGTTAATTTAAAACTGACCCGCTCGAAAAAAAGGCAAAAAACTGTTTCACGCCCGCGATCCCGCCGTGTAAATGTTTGAAACATCGGTTGTATTAATCCCTTGTCCGGGTAAATAGCTGCTTTTTATCCTTCCACCCTTTTGTGTTCATTCATTCGCGAACCTGATTGATGGGGCTGCCAATGTGATAAACCGTCACCTTTAAATTTATACGCCCTAGCGATTGTGGTAACCTATATTATTTGGTGGGTGCGAAATATCTAACGAAGCTGCTGTTCGATCAGGGAGCTTGAAGGCCAGCAGCAATATCTAAATGTTGGATAAATTCCAGAACATCCTTGAACATATGTGTTGCATTAGATCATTTTAATAGCCTATTGCAAAGTTACGATTTGATTCAGGTGGTTGACCTAATTGGGTATTTGCCATGTATTTATATTTTATTAAATTGCATATTAATAGGTAGCATCTAATCCACAAAACAGCTGTGACAACTTATAAATTCGAAAAAATTGATCGTAAGGTGTATTTTTAATATTAAAAATGTGAATATTTAAAAGGACCGCCAAAACGCGAATATATTGGCCGTGACGTCAGGTGTCTTGTAAATGTCCGCTTGTTTACATCTGGGGTCAGCAGGGCACGCGTCAGCCTGAGCCAGTCAATTTATCAGTTTGTTGTTTGCGTTCATTTTGTGACAAGCGAATTAAAATACGCCAAAAAAAAGTGAAATGCTTATACGTTATGACTTCTGAAGGCATGTTCATTGTTATTAAATTGATAATTTGATAACAGTGGGTTGTTGGAAACATACTATTTGTCAACATAAAATTGTAAGAATCAAAAATGTACCCTAAACTTGACATTTATTTTAGAGGTCAGAATAATTATAAATTGCCATTTACTTTCTGGGCTATTGCTGCCTGTTTCCGGTATAGCTAACAGTCGAATATATGGGGAACAACGTCGTTCTTTATTATAACATATCCCTCTATCAACATTAAACGCATATAATTTTTCATATCCTCTTCAAGCTATAACAAAATGGAAAACACATAACCGCAAAAAGAATAACAAAACTTACAGTAAGAATTAAGACGATCTTCACATCAGAAAAACAAACTTTGCGATATCGGCATATCACGTCTAGGGGCCTTAAACAATTTTTCATACGTTGATAATCTCGAGGAACGGTTACAAAAATTTTGTTAGCTGTACTGACTGAAGTACTTTTATAATCATGCACAAAACAACACTTGTTTTGTTTTCCATGCATAATAGATGCTTGTAAAACTACACAAATCACTTTTTGGTGCGACCTCTTACACCGTTCTTTCAATAAACACCACACAAACGCTTTTCCAATACAAGACTGATACTACGCCATTAAACAGCACGCTCCTCGGTAATGTTTACATGACACTTGACGTCACAAGTTGAATAACCTTAGATAGAAGCGTTTAGGCGGTGACTCCTAAGATTCGAATTTCAGACCTAAAATTCTCTACCTACAAATATTTCTTTTGTTTTTTTTAACATGGCGTACGATATATATGCACTTCAAGATTCATTTCACGTAATTTTCAAAAAAAGTGATAATACCTAATTCACAATCCCTTTATTCTTTATTCTCCCAGTACACACAGAAATAACAGCTTAAACATTTGATATCAAGAATTTGAGTTTATAAATGACTGTGGTCCTTGCCCAGTGTGGGCGTGTGGGATTTAATTCAAAATTAATATGCAGATAATCCTAACGGCTGAAAACTGCACCGGCGCACACAAACGCAGCGGAATCACAACCAGCGGAGCACAAGAAAACAAAAAATAAAGAGGAATACTGAAATAGTAATAAAAGTAAGCATACTAATACAGCAAATAAAAATCATTGGAAGCAATCGTAAGAAACTACAACGTGGATGATGGAGTACAATGAGAATCAGCTTGAAAAAAATAATTGAATTGTTCTTGTTCAGAACTGCTTACTAGTCAACTGCAAAAACTTGCTCAAGTCATAAAATGCTTTTCCAAGTAACCAACGTTTTAGGTTTACTTTAAATATTAACTTGGTTGGTACATTACTTTTTATGGTGTCCGACAGATTATTGAATATTTTAATTCCCATATATAGATAATAATTTTGTGACGACGACTTGTTAAATTTTGGTAATCGAAATATATATATATATATAATAACCGAATAGCTTTTTTGCGTTTTAAAAATTGTAGAAATATCTCTACTGTTACCCAAAATTCAATGCCATATTGGAAGAGACTCTGAAAAGATGCAAAATAAACTGTGATCAAAGTTTTTATGTCAACTAAATTTCGTAAAACATGTAACACATATACAGCGGATGACAACTTGCTATTCAAGTTTATAATATGTGACGACCATTGCAGATGGCAGTCGATGTTCAATCCAAGGAACCCAAGATCCTCCACAGGCAAGATATCTCCGTAGGGCGTATTAACAGTGAACTTTTCCGCGGTTCCACGGGGTGTGAGGAACAACAAGCTATTTTGTTTTTTCACAATTTAGGACCAACTTATTTGCAAAGAACCAACGTTGAATATTCGACAATAACTCTGAGGCCTTGCAAATGAGTTTTTCTCTTTCCGAAGATCTGATAGTAACGCTGGTGTCATCTGCATAAAGAGTAAATTTGCAATGATTAATGCAGCTGACGATATCGTTTGTATACAGCAGAAACAAAATTGGGCCCAGAATACTCCCCTGAGGAACCCTACGCTGCACCACTTGCACATTCGAACAGAACTTCTCAGTTGATGATGAGTAACCCTTTCCCAACACCTCCACCATATCTGTTTACGTTTGTCTAAATATGAGGCAAACCAGCTATGTGCTACTCCCCTGATTCCATAAAATTCCAACTTAGTAAGCAAATAGTGGTGGTCAACACAATCAAAGGCTTTGGATAGATCACAAAAGATACCAAGAACCTCATCACCGTTATCAAGAGGACCAATCACAGAGTCCAGATAATTGGAGCTCGCCGAAACGGTGCTTTTATCCCTCTGAAAACCGTGCCGCTCACAATTTAGAATTTCATTTGTAATAATATAATTAGTGAGTCTATTGCACATTATTTTTTCTAGGATTTTGGAAAACGCAGTGGGGTGTACACAAAAAGATGAACAGAAGTACCTAGAAACATTATTTAAATACATTAGTGGGTTCCCGAAAACAGGTAAGTTGTCAGTTAAATCATTAGCAATATTAACAAAAAACGAATTAAAAAATTCAGCCACTCGATATGGGTCAGATATGATCTTGTTATCATGATGAATAATAATGTTAATCTTCCCAGTTTCTTGTTTAACGATGTTCCACGCAGTCTTTACTCTGTTATCGCTTTTCTCCAGCATTCCATTAAAGTGTAACCGTTTCGCGACTATAACAGTTTGTTTCAAGATACGGCAATACTTTTCAACGTACTTTCGTAAATTAACGTCATTGCTTAACCGTTTCAACATTAGTAACTCGCGCTTTATTGATATACTTTGTGCTAGTGATAAAAGCTTGATTAAAACATGCTTTGTATTGGACTCCTAAGGTATCACGGATCATTGTGTTGCGTTTGCGAGGATAGTTCTGTTTAAGAAGCATATGAAGCCCAAATTTATAACATTAAGAAATTTCAAGGTTCACTTTTGTGAATGTGCACTCTGATACGCAGTTTAAAAATAGGCAAAAAGTATACGCCCTGACCGTATTATAACTGCTATGTAGGTCTGTTTGATGCCATAATATGTCCTTTATTAATACTTAGCTTTGACAGGAACGGCAACTGAGCTTTCCTGTTTGTGCTGCTGATTGATCGCTACTATTATTGCAATCAAACCTGACGCTTGTCTGACAAACGGACGCCAATATGTCCGGTGAACAGGCGCATACCTCGCAATATGTGTTCGACGTGTTCGGTATTAAATTTTTAGCAGATTGATTTGTAGTGCGCCATTTGTTATGACCTTGTAACCATATCCTAGKCAGCTTGTTCATACTGATCGTGATATTCCACCAGTTCAAAACGCCAAACAGTAAAATTCATTTCTATCATAATCCTAAGCCTGATATTGTTTAGCTTTAATAATAACCGAGATACCCTATAAAAAACAACGAAAGTGGGACACCCTGAACATGCACTGCAAACAATTTAGGGGCGGCATAATCCAAAGGCTACTAAATAGAAAAATTTCCAATACAGATTTACATTTACATTACACTGACATGATGGCAGCTAGATGGGTTTGTTTTCATATAAGTGTAATGCTGACAGATATCATTACCATCTAAATTCTTACTTACATCATACCAAGCCTTTGGTATATAAGCAAAACTAGTTCTATGCCGCGTTGTCTGCACTAGACCTAAACTGCACTGATGAGCTATAATGTGCAGACAGCACAGCATAGACATGCATTTTACAGAGTGTATTTATTGCAATAGAAGAACTGATTCTAAATGGAAAAATAAATTCGAAAGCAGCGTTTTCTTTTAAAAATTAATATTTCGATTAGAAAACAGTTTTGGAAAGAAGTAGATGAATGGAAATACTGATTTTCGAGTACTTTGATTACTCAGCCCACTTAGGACTCTTTAGCTTTGAAGTGTTAATTTTTGTTGCGTTTTGTATACCTCTACCTACTCAACATAAGCAACATTCTCAAAAATCATGTAAAAGTAAAATTTGGCAGGATATTTGACAACACCTCATGATGTGTTTCCAATACTACTTATATCTATCTAATATCCACAGAAATAATCACAAGTAATAGTTTTAGCAAACGGTCTTAAATATCAAACATGTCAGTCATAAATTCTCAAGCAAAAGATAAATCTGTTTCAAACTCCAAACAGTCAACGTCAAATTTCGTTCAAACTTCATTCGCTTCACATAAAACGGGAATGACACCACAGGAACTCCTCGGAGAAAGCGTTGGCTTCATTTATTTTGTTTTGGCTGAAAGCCGCAAGCTCTCGCAAGCCGTTGACACAGACCAGCGCCCTCGCTGAAACGAGGTGTCTTCATCGATGTAATTGTTCTCTCCTTGTACACTTAGGAACGGAACGCGGCATTCCTTGGAGTCTACGAATTCCTGGAGACGATACATTGACTTGTTGGGGCATGAAGCGAAAGGGTTGTCACGAGAGACGGCGACAAGCATTAATCTTTTTTGTAGATTTTGTTCTTGGAAAATTAATATGAAGGCATGTAAAATGTAAATATCTTGCTGAACAACTAAACTTTAATCTTTTTAGACACTGCTTTGAATATTTGTAGAAAGGAGTTGTTCATCTTGTTTTGCTCTCCGGTTTTACATTAAAAAAAAAGTTCGTGTTGAAAGTATTCGATGCTGAAACATCTCTATTAATCGACTTTTAGCCTAAATTTGTTAAAATCACTTTACTCTAGTTTAGTTACACATTGCTTATTTATCAAACTGTTTTTTTAATATTTTTTTCTAAATAATCTAAATTAGCGCTCATTATATTATAGTGACTACAAGCCTGCATAAACCCCACACTCGTATTCCGTACCTATAGCTAAATTATTATATCATCACTACATGTCTTGGAGTTACGGAGGAAATGAGGCGATAATGTTAACACTGCTGTGTCTGAATTTTTAATTGCTATTTTTAAATTTGTTCTGTAATAAATTATATAGGGTTGTAGACCCTGAAAAAGTATGAAAATTGATGAGAAAAATGCCGGCGTAATAAATACTTACAATCTAATATCAAGTAAATAACTTATTCTTCCAGACAATACAATATCAAGCAAATAAAAATAAAACATAATTTTGTAATTCCAAAAAAGGTTACTTATTCTACTTCTTAAAAAATAACTATCAGCAACTTTCTGGCAATTGCGGAGCTGCCTTTTAAGCAAATCTTCAACGGATCTAATAGAATAAAGAAAAATGTTATTAACGTTACAGCCATATTACCCCCATATCCGCATCCCCACTTACCAATCCACCAGAGGCAAACCTTATTTAGCCATACCCTTTTAAAATTACGGGCAAGCTAGGGCCTAGTTAACGTCGTCGGATGTTTCGATCTGCTGCCTTATTAATAATTCAAACAGATCCAAAAAGGCTTGATGGACGCCGCCCGATAGATTAGCAACAAACGGAGTTTTTTGTAGGGCATGTGCGCTTTAAATATTTATATGGACGGTCGGTTGAATCTGCAGTGGACGTGCCTTTGAAAGCTCGCGGTAGCCTTCATGCTAAAATCGATGTGGTGTTATGAAATTGAAGGGTTGGCGGGGTGTTCAGGTTGTGGCCTTCTCATGGGAACTATGGACTATAAAACATATTAATACGTCAAAGACAAGAATACCTTCAATCGAACTTGAAAACCTGTATATACAGGGTCGCTACAAAATATGGAGCCAGCAGGATACTTCATGTTTTGTTCGACAAATTATTCTCGTTTCCGAGATATGGGCGCAAGTTGCATTTTTTAAATGGGAAGAGGGGTCAAATCATTGAAAAACAAATTTTTTTCCTGATTTTAAAACTATATCACACTTGTACAATTTATTGCTTGTGAGTTGAGAAAAGTGTGATAACAAACTTGGGTCTTGCAAAAAACCATATTCGTTATCGCTAAGTAGGAACAAAAACTCCAGGTGTTTCCATTTTCCTCGCGACTGGTGATGATTTTCATTCACTTTTGTTTGCAATCGCAATGCTTCAGTTAACTGAACATGCGATAGCATCGCAATTCTCATGATGTTTGGTTATGGAGATAGAAGGCGAAGTTAACGTTAAAAGTTATTAAAACATGGTAACGTTCAAAAACCAAGGCGTGCAAAGGTTGCTATGAGCTAGGAAAGTAGCTTGAATGTTCTTTTAATGTGCAAGAGAATCCCAAGTGTTCCGTACAACAGGGTGCTCAAACTCACCATATTAGTAGAAGATCTGTTTGGAAAATTTTGAAAAAGGAGAAGTTTCATCCATACAAAATTCACTTATTACAAGAACTGAGCGAAGATGATTTTTTTATCGAAACTGCTATGAACGGTAATACCTGTTTTTTTGTCCATTTTAACGATAAAGAACATTATTTTCATTCTTTTCGTTCTTTGTCAGGCTCAATTATTGTATTTACACTTTTATACAAGTGTGATACATTTTTGAAATCAGGAAAAATATGCTTTTCAATGCTGTGCGTTTTGATCCCCCTTCCCATTAAAAAAATGCTACTTGCGCCTACATCTAGGAAACGAGAGCTGACATGTAGTTGAAAAAATCCAGAAAATGCATTTTAATTACTCATAGGCCCGTGCACAATTTCAGAAAAACCAGAACTTGAAATATCCTGCTGGTTCCATAGTTTGTAGCTACCCTGAATATGTTCAGAAATATACACGGTTCTAGACATTTTATCGGTGACATAGCGTATACATGGTAAGTATGTTGTGGTAACTCAATCGTCTTTGCCGAACGTTGTTCCTCGAGATTGATGGCGCTATTGATATTACGCGTTCTTTAACCCTTCATAGTTAGCTTTGTTTTTGGATGACCCAGTTGCAGGTACCATAGATAGCGGAGTGTCTTTCCGTCGTTGTCTTATCACCTTAGCCGTAAATAAACAGTAAATTAAAAATCGTCACTGGTAAATACCAAATTATCTAGTTTAATAGCAATATTGTCACATAATCGTTTCTATAAATGATTCATGCAAAGAGGCCGGCATTGATTTATTAATTCTTCGTGTCACCTTTTTGTAACTGCCGCCAGTCTATAATAAGTACTGTACCGAAGGTTGCAGATCAAGTTATAGTCATGAAATTGATGGTTTTATAAAGACAATTTATGGTTCTACTTTCATTCAAAGGAAAGTAATAACAATAATTGGTAGGGTAGGCGTGTTGTAACCTCTTGGAAGTCATGTGTAGTGCAGATAATTTCGCTGTTACTTAGTATACCTAGATCCTAACTGTAAATTTACAATTGTGGCACCTACCAACATCTTTTATTACATCCATGTACAAATGTAACAATCTTACTGTAGTTATACGAAACTGTGTCACTCTGCAGTTGCGAAATCTGAGCTTCCTGCAACCTCCGTTACTCTTTGTCTTGAAGATATACACGCTAACGAGTTTTCTCATATTAAAATATATCAAATAATTCAATAATCTACAGATGCCAAGTATCTCATAGGCCCACATTTTTTTACGGAAACTTGACTGCCGAAACTCTTCTACATTACCTGCAAAACAGTTTACCCAAGATTTTAGTAGATCTACCACTTGCTGTAAGACAACTAATGAAGTACCAGCATGACGATGTGCCAGGACATTACGGTAAGAATGTAAGAGAGTGCCTAAATGAAGTCATTTCAAGCAGGTGGAGTGGAAGAGGATATCCTACGCCGTGCCCATCGTGTTCTCCAGATCTAACGAAATTTGATTCCTTTTGTGGGGTCACGTAAACAATTAGTTTATCCTCCAATCACTCCGGAAGACATGATGGATGGACGAATACGCAACCCATTTCGTAGTGAAAATGTACTAACAAATATCGCCAGAATGGGAAATAAGTGAAATATCTAATCTGATTGTGATTTCTTTTTTATAAATTCCTTAAGAGCATAGAACACGTTGTTTCATTAACGAATCAAAGAAATTCTATGAGGTAAGGGATGCGAGCAACTGGATTATGCATCTTGAGATACGGCAACTGCATTTTTCAGCGCTGAAACAGATACACATCAACTAGCAGAAACTTGTTGCACGTATCAACATCGATTTCCATCTCGTATCGTATATCACTGAAAATACACGCTGACGCGCCGCAATTCCGAATAACCAAACTTTTATGCATATCTCGTTTTGCATTTTCCGTCCCGGTTCGACAAGATAACGGTGACTCGCGTCCCACGGGTGCGGAAAAGTTGCGTTCCGGTGGGCGGCCCGTGACGGGGACAAACTCCCTTCCATCAAACGGCAAACGGCGTGCATCAGTTTTTTACCGGATGTCTTGGGGGTCGTTTGCGTGTTTCTTTTTTTGGAGCGGCTCCTGCGGGAGCTTCCGTTTTAAATGGCTTCCTAAGTTGCGAATAAAAGGGAAGCAAGAGATGTTGGGGAGATATTTCGGACTGCACTTCGTTACGGCCCTTGAATTTGATGAATTTTTGTCTCATCAAAAAAATAATTAATGGGGTCAATTCCTGCACTCAAAAACCCATCTCGCAAATGCATGGTATATTTTAAACAATTGCAATAAAATTGTTCAATATAATCTTCTTGCATATTCAAAACACGTTGCTATTGCTTCGGCAGTAAAATAATGTCGTTAACTACGCCATTCTTTTCAGGATGTTCACAAGTTGGATCATATATGCTGTTGCGGGGCTTATATCCTTCCAAGTCAATAAATCGGACTTCTCCAAAAAAACTAAATTCTCCTTTCAACTGAAGGAACATAACGGAATCTGGAGGACTCATCTCAGGCCTGCACGGGGGATGTGAGAGAATTTTGTGTCGACTTGTAACACTCTTGACTTTAAGAAAAAATGAAACGGTTTCAATTCAAGACAATCCAATACAATTCCAACTCTGACAGGAATAACGCCTTGTAAATTTGTGCAAGGAAATAGAAAATCCAAAAGCCTTTCCGGAGAAAGAGACTTTAGCACATTTTCTTGTATCGTCGAAATCTGTTTAACTTCATTTTAAGTAAAGAAGATACATTTCTTATAACAAACGACGTATTTGAGATTGTGAACGAATCCCTACGGATTCAACAGTCCTCTGTGATCTGCGAATGTGACAAGCATCAGTCATCAAACAGACGGGCAAAGTGCCTTTTCATCATAAAATGAAAAATGCGCTAAAAATCATTAACGTCATTTCGTTGTTATAGATGTAAGAACGTTAGAACTACCGCATGGAGCTTTCGCGAAAACAACAAAAACATCACAAATTAGTGTCGGAGTAAAAAACAAGGGCAGTTACCCCGAAATCCTCGTTGCCATTCTACTGGCGGTCCTAATCGAAAACTGGACTTAGGGTTGCAGCGCAGAGTAACACCGGAAGATTTATGGACATAAAGTTGGCCCAGGCAACGCACTCTGTTTGCGAGAGATTTATAAGACGCATGATATATGGCCAGAAATCGAGATCATCGTTCCGAGGGGGTGGGCTTTGCACCGGCGGTCCGGAGCACGTACGGACATAGTCCAACTTTCCACAAATATTGTGTGCGTGTGCTGTTATATAGACAGATTAGTGTCTACCTGTAGTGACAACTACTGGATCACATAATACTGTTTTCGACAAAAAAAATATACGTTATCAATTTCAACAATCGTATAATAATAATATTTTTATATTAATCCAACAAATGTACATTAAATAGATACAAACAAAAATATAAAAAGTTATCAGATGAAACTATACTAAGCTTTCCTACTACTACTACTACTGCTAAACAAACAAGAATCCAACATTGTAAATTGAATACGAAACAACAGTACATTTTTACTTTGAACTCGGTAGACGATATACGTTTTTTTAGTTTATCTGTTACTGTGTTATAGATATTGATTGTTCTGCATGAGAGAATATGCCTAAAAGTGGTTGAGACAATTGGTGTGAATCAAACAGTTTTTTAACAGATAAGGCGTATGTATAGTAATTATTTTATGAAAAAGATAGATCCACACTTTGGTTTTCAATTAGAGGTATTCAGCCAACAAACAACTCTACACAGGCGTTCTGTACCTTATCTAGATAAGGTTAATAAACGGCATCGCAAAAGTTAATATGGAAGACGACCATAGCACCTTGTGTATGATACTGGAGGATACTGAAAATATGCCTAAAGGCAGCGTATGCCTTCTGCATAATTTTATTAAAGCTAAAATTGCAATCAGCATAGTCACCTACGCTGTTGAAAGTTGTACTTCAAACTATGTTTATTATTACCGCCCACGCATTTAAATTTGTTATCAAAGAGCTTTGAGAGCGCAGCTAGTTAGCGCATTATTTTGTTAATTACAATCTCGAACCAGAAACTGCAATTATTCTGTTCTGACTATATACTTAATAATAAGCTGCCCGATCTCGTAACTACCTATACTTACAAATGATCAAAACTATGACGTCAGAGATCACGTAACCACTGCCGTTTGTTTGGTATTTATCTAAGTTTTACATACCATCAATGAGAAGAAAGGGAAAAAAGGTTTTTTCTCTTAAAGTGAACCATTCTAATACTTTTAGAAGATTGGAAAACCGGGAATTGATAAGCCTCCACTTAAAGCTATTGGACAAAGAAGTTGTTGTCTAAACATAGATTAAAAGATTTTCTGCATATGCACGGATCGAGGAATCCCAAACCCTTCAGTATTGGAACATTCCGTCTCAGATGGCGGGAGGAGACGTGGAGTTGTTTTTTAAATTCTTTTCTGTATCGCCTCTCCACATCCTGCTTTATCCGCGTATTTTAAGCGACAGATAAAACAAAATTTATTTCCTCGTCGTGCACAAAAGAAAAATAGAGAGCAGCCAGCGAAAAAATATGTAAATTGTGCAGTGGAGTTTCCTCTGTTATCTTTGGACCCTCGTCGACGACCCGGTGTACGCTTTGATAGACTGTTAAGCCCAAGGTTTGCTGAATTGAATCGATGCGAAATGAGCATTTACGGCATCATTCAAATTGTTGATGGCAGTTTTCGTCGGGGTTTTAAAGCTTTCAGAGTCCTTTGCAATGTTTTGTTGCTTTTAAACAGGATTAGAAGGAACTGTTATAAGCTGATGCATTAATTTTTACAAAGTTGGAAAAGTATGAGTCGAAAAATATAGAAGTGTCCAAAATATTGACAGCATCAAAGATATTGAAGGTATTGAAGTATCTCATGTATTAGCGGTATTAAAAGTATCAAAATATCGAACTAATTTAAAGCATGAGGTGTATTTAAAGTTGTGAAATGAAAAAGTCGTGGCTCCTGGAGTATTCCAGGGGATTTGTGATTCCACTGTTTCATAACTTATAACTGGATTTAACATTTGGTATATAGTGCGCCTCGGCGTATTCCAAACTATTCCTATTTCAATAATTTAACCACTGATTCATAGCACCTATATACAGGATGTTTAACGAATAATAATGACCCTGACGAAATTAAAAATGCAAGCCAAAATACATTTACAGAGGTAACATTGACAATTGTTCATCGTCTTTAAAAATATACAACGTAGAGAGCTGTATAAATTCGTAAATTTTGACATAAACTTCAATCATTTGCTTTAAATAAATTCGGTATTTTATTTTTGAAAAATGTTTATTCAATAACACTAATATAATAAATGCTCAAAATGTCGCCCTTCGTTGTTTTTACAAGCTTGAATTCGTGCCCAACACGACCTTTTAACATGCATAATATTTCTGGAGTGATGGATCTACATGCATCACGTATTTTATTTGCTAAATTCTCTACACTTTCAATTGGTGTTTGGTATACTTGTTCTTTTACCATTCCCTACAGAAAAAATCCAAAGGAGTAAGGTTCGGGCTTCTCGGTGGCCAAGGATTAATTGAACCTATTCTTATACATCGGTTAGTCAAAACCAAATCAAAAAAGCAAAAGTGCGAAATCACACTATTCTATGATAATGCGCAGGTGCCCCATCTTGTTGGAAATTACATAAATTTACAAAGTGGAGAAGTACCGGTAAAATGTTTCTTAAAAATTTAGATAAGTGTTGCCGTTTAAACTATCGCGAAAAAAATAAGGCCCAACAATTTGATTCCCCAATATTCCGCACCACACATTCGTCAAGTACATAGTTTGCAAATGTCCTTCTCGAATCCAACGTGGATTTTTTTGCGCATAATAATGCATGTTGTTTGTTAACTCTACCATTATTAGAAAAGCTTGCTTCATCTGAGAATCAAATGTTGTCATAAAATCTCACATTCAAATTTTGGTGTTCCCAAAAAAAGTCACAAAAAGCCAGTCTTTTAGGATAATCTGTCTCTGTTAAGGCCTGAACCAACTGCAAGTGATACGGATGAAATTGATTGCCTTTAATTATTCGGTGTACTGAAGACAGACTAATACCGGTTGCTCTTGAGACTACCCTTTGACTAATATGAGGATTTTCGTCAATCATTTCCAATACTCTAATTTCATTGTTAGGGCACGTTGCTGTTCTTTCTCTTGACCCTTTCAGTGGTGGTCAGTTTGTCCTTAAAGTTAATTCAAGTCTCTTGAAAATTGTACCGGCAGGAGCTCTTCTATTTGGAAAACTTGTCTGTATAAACGGGCAGCACCGGAAGCATTTTTCTTGCATTCACCATTAATTTAAAATCATATCTGTCATTTCGTCATTTGAATACATTTTGACTTTTAATAAATGCAGCGACAGGAACTATAGCGCATAGCCGTCATGGGTTCCCAATTTATTTTTAAAATAATACCATTATGTAAAATAACCACATTGGCTACGAGAACGTATTTTGGGTTGCATTTTTGAGGGTCATTATCATTCGTGAAACATCCTGTATAGTGAAGTAGCAACTTTTATACCTTTTTTGCATTCCATACTTTAAATACTTCAATATTTTCGATACTTTCAATACTTGTGATACTAGTGGTACTTTGATACTTTTGATATATTCGATATCTCAGGTACTTTAAATAGTTCGATACTTTTGAGTAGTATCGATACTGCACCGTTATCGAATATCGATACCTATCTAATGGTATCGCCCAGCCCTAGTCAAGGTCCGAAACAACAAAAGAAAAAAGAATTTGTTTAGTAAACACAAATATAAAAACATGAACCGCACTCTAATCGAGTAACTAAGTTCTCGATTCTCAAAGATTTGCTCATTCAATTTCTGTACATAAACCGTCACAGAATGTTCTTTTCTTTTAAGTCAACCATTCAGCGCTAGTTTTGAAAACGTTTTATTAGATGGCGCCAATCTGTAGTAATTTTGTGTAACTACATGTGTGGTTCTTGAACCCCCTAAATATGGTCGAGTTAAAGGAATAATTTTTACTTAGTACGTACGTACTCTCAATCCGGTCAAGTAAACGTGACTTCTTTCTCCACTAATAAAAAGAAACTATAACAACAATACCAAATACAGCATGTTGGGCTGGTATACAATATACAAGAAACTAAATAGTCATGTTTCCAGAAAAAGAGCTGTCACTATCAAACCATTGAAAGAACGCATACGTTTTACTGGGCTGCAACAGACAGATAAATATTCCCTAGCTGAACACTCTTATTTAACTGACTTTGAGAATACAGATATTTTACACATTGAAAATATATTACAAACGTCTAATAAGGGAAGCTATAGAAATTTCTAGAAATATTGATAACTTTAATAGGTAGAATGAATTTGGAAAGGTATCTTGTAGTTTTTTTATCAAGTACTTCGTGTATATACAGTAGGTAGTTCCCTTCTACTCTATCGGTTAAGGTTTTATAAGGTTGGCAGGTTGTTTCTATTACTGGCGATTTGTTTATTTGTCAAAATTTTGTTTGAACTTGTCTCAGGCAGGAGATTCTCTTCTTTGATGAAGGTTACGAGTTAAGTTTTTTCCGAAAACATAATTATCTGTTGCTATGAACGCTCTAGTATACAAGAAATTGTTTCTAAAATAATATACAAGGAAATCGTCATCCAATAAGCTAGTAATTTGGACAAGTCTGGCGCCTCCACCATTTTGACTGAAAAATAGTGACACGTTATTTATAGCTGGTAAAGCTATATTGGAATATCTAAACATTTGACATTACCATCTCAAAATGAGCGATCAATACAACATTTACAGTTTGATTTTTACATATGTAGACAGAGTAGCCCTTCCAACAGTAGGCTAGAAAAATGGCACCAGAAATAATGGAATCGAAAGAAATCAACGGCGAATCGACGGTAGACATTCCAAACCGATTTATTTCTAACTGACAGGTCGGAAAGCTCGTCCAGCAATCAATTCACTTAAGAAGTCCAACATGGAAACAAACACGAATAACGCGCGCTTTCCGCTGCGATTAAGTTGTCCCGTTGGCGGGGGCACGAACTAACGAAGAACTGAGTTAGCGATTTCAATCCATTAGGGTAAACGATGCGAAAGACAAAAAGTATAAATCCCCGCTCGATTTTTCTTATTTCCGGGTCAGATTAGCCCAGATTTATGAAACGGTGAGTCAAATTGCCATTACATTTCCGGCTTAATCGGCTCTTACGTTTGCATTAAAAATTAAACGCGCGTCCCTTTAGCCGGAAGAGATTTCCGAGGGATAAGGGATGAATGATTGCGCCGCCGGCGAGATTACGCCACCTAGGAACCCACGGAGTTCTGAGCGGGACGTCTCCTTCAGGGTGTTCCGCACCTTCACAGGAGGTGTTGGGATTTCTCGGTTTAGGGGGGGGGGGGATAAATTTGCACGGTTTGTCATGTTCTTATGGCGGTATGGAGTATTCGGATCTGGTATAACTTTTGTGGATTATTAATTTGAAATTTGAGTAAGTGCAGGCATTAATCTACGTATGCAACTTCAATGCATATGCGATTTTCAGTCGAAGAATTCTCTGAACGTTACAAATCTCATCTGCAGAGATGCAGCCCAGACAAAAAGTACCTCATGTTAACATTTGAGTCAGAATTAAATACAGGGTAATCTATAAGCTCTATGCCAAACTCGAACAAACTCGAATACAAGCTTCATATCTTCGAAGTAAAGACCGTGTTATGCGCTGTACAACATTTGGGTCGTTCTTATCACATGGCTTGAATTTGTATTAATTGCTCGTATTAATTGCTCGTGATTGGTAATCTCCACCTGATAAACCAGCTGCTTCATATGACCCCACAGATAAAAATCTAAGAGATTTAAATCCGGCGAGCGTGGTGGGCAAGCTACTGCACCTCCATTACCAATTCGATGATTTGGAATCTGTATAGGGAGCAAAGTATTATTATAAATGCCACCCCAAACATTTACACTAAAACGTCGCTGAAATCGCCCCAGTCTAATGGCATGGGGATTCATTATGTTCATTATGGAAGTTTGTTATTCCATCCCTAGTAAAGCATGATTCATCTGATCAAAGAACAAGTGAAATAAAATTAGGGTTACGTACATTTTGCTGAAGAATCCACTGGAAAAATTATAATCGCCGCTGGTTATCTTCAGGATATAGTGTTTATACAATTTGACGATAATATGGATGTAATTGTTTTGCTAGCCGGCGCGTACTAAGTGAAGGGTCCTCCACAATAGCATCTACAACATTATCTTCATTTTGTACATTTATTTCATGGGGACGAACATGTCTCGGTGCTAGATGACCCGTTTCCCTAAATGGGCGAAATGATTCACTAAAAACTGACCTAGCAGGTTGGTGTCGATTTGGAAATCTGCGTCCATATTCTCATGCTGCACGTCGAATATTACCATTCTTTAATCCATAGGTGTAAATAATGTCTGCATATTCAGCAGTCGAAAATTCATACATAATATGGAAAAACAGTTTACAGTTTTATAAGTACAAATTTTATTTGAAGTATAAAGTGATTAACTGCATCATTATATATAGTACGATCATTCAAGCCGTCTTTAGAATCATCAATAATGTCCTCAGTAACAATAACAAGATTTGTGAGTGTGCCGTGTTGAACATAAAATTCACGTTGCGCAGGACAGATAATGTTTTTAAACCTTCTAGCCCCAGACTTGAAAACAGGAATGACATTCGCAATTTTCCACTTATCTGGAAAAGGCCGTCATTAACTGATTTTTCTAAATAAAGATTCAGCTGCACTGAAAACATCACTTTCGCTGAAGGTTACTTTATTGAGATCTATATAACTGAGTTAAAAGCATCATAAACATAATGAATAGAATTACTGAAAACAGACGATAGATATTTTGTAAAGTTTTCGACTATATTTTCAGACCCATAGATCATCCATTAGCATCACAGCTTTATTCAAGGTACGAATCATAAACAGCAGATTTACATATGTAGCTCTCTTATTTTCGCAAATTTATCATATCAGATATATTACCAGAAATTTTAAAACGTTCATGCAACATCTTTTTTGCTTGAATTAATTTGCGAAACTTAGAAAAAACCAAGAAGGAAAGCATTTTTAACACTTATTTTTTTATAGATACATAAAGATCACAGATACGATTCATTTAGTTGTAAAACGTTTAAACACCATCATTAACACCAAAAGTATCAATTAAATCCCAGTTAACATTTGATAAAAATGCGCACGTAAGACGGCATTTTCACAACTAGGAAAGCATAAAAGTACAGTATTGGCTCTACACTTGCAAATGTCGTTAAATTCGGAGAGATCACATGAGGAAAAGGTATCACAGATTGTAATGTGTGTTTTGTTTTCATATGAATTGGTATTAGCTTATCACAGTCAATAACCCAATTTATACTAAGTTATAATCACCTAAAATATATAACAAACTACCAGGATAATTTATAACTAAATTCCTAACTCTCTTACACGAGCATAATAATTATCACAAGAACAAATAAGTGGTAAACAGACAACTTAGAAGGTATAAGATTTATCACTAAATTACAATAAAACCCTCAGATTTTTAAGCGCAGCAGTTATAAAGAGGTCATTTCTGTAAACATATCTTTAGTCGCAAACTTCACAGTCCAGGATAGCAGAGTGAACCCAAGTTTCAACCAGAATTATAACATCATTAATAATACAGGCAAGATAGTAATCTTTTAACATGGTTCTGAGACCGCACACATTTTGATAGAAAACACTTGTGTTGAATTTGTTAAAGTCGTAAGGTTTTTTTTGGAAAACTTTTATTATGAACAGCAACTCACTTTAGATGGATCGACGGGCTCTTTACGGCGATAAGGATGATATTTAAGGATTTTGGAAGCCAGCAGTTCAGAAAAAATGTGCCACAAGCTAGATTAGCATTACTAATATAACTAAGAAATGACCAATCAACATCAAGAAGCGAGCGATATAGTAACCCAAAGTTTGCTTTCTTGAAAGTAAAAGCGAATGGTTCATCCAATCTAAATCTGGGACTTGATGACCAACATGACACATGAATATCCGAGGCTGGATGATGTGCATCTTCAGGAACAAATGGCGAAAGCCATAGTGAAAATTAGGTCTAAAATTCTGTCGTAATTATTAAGGATTGATACCACTGCAATGAAGAAATGTAAAGCAAAATAGCATTGTCATTATACCTTATATTTCTGGAATATTGCTTAACAAATTAAGGAGTAAGCTGTCCAAGCGACATAGTAAGCGAGTAATACATAAAAAGTATTTCCATCATCGTACCCTTTTTGTGGGCCTATCAGACCTATATGTGGTATTTTCAATAGACCTGCAAATCTAATCTCACTAATGCAACTAACAAAAAGCTACCTCATGTCATGCAGACTGCATTGTGCCAACCCCGTCTAGGAAAACAAGCCCTGGAACAGCGAAAAGATCAATCA
This sequence comes from Rhyzopertha dominica, assembly GCA_025024175.1. Taxonomy (NCBI): domain Eukaryota; kingdom Metazoa; phylum Arthropoda; class Insecta; order Coleoptera; family Bostrichidae; genus Rhyzopertha; species Rhyzopertha dominica. The sequence continues at coordinate 4,624,495 of QCXZ01000003.1, read as the reverse complement.
CCCGCATTAACAGCTCCACATTCTCCTCTCTTTTGATAACTTGCAATCCCATTACCCCCGCCACGACAGAAACAAAAATACCCCGCAACCGAGGTCAGAGGTCGCATTAGCGAGGCTCGCGGATCGTTCCTCCCCGGAGAAAACTCGAAACAATAACCGTGATTATTATTCCTCCAACATCCTCCTCATCAAATCTGCGAGCCGGTCTTTCAGACGATGACCGGCCCTCCCCGGATTATTAGCCGTGCGGAAGGGTATCAGTTCCGGTTTCGGAAAGCATCCGGTTTTTGGCGCTAACTAGCTTCTCGCAAGGCAACGCGCGGAGCGGCCGCTTAATGGACCGAAACTGGGACGGATTAATTGGAAGCCGACCCGCTCGGCACCATGGCAAATGGAAAGGGGGAAAAAGATGCCCGCGGAAGATCAAGGAGGGCGTGTTTCGAATATGAGCGGCTTTTGTTGTAACTAGCGAACGAAAATGGAATATTTGCTTGTGAAGTACATGGGCGTAGGGAACATATATCACACCCCAAGCATCTTATTACAGAAAATAATAGTGGATTTCGTGCTCTGCCATCCATTATAAATATACTTTAGTCCAATAACTTGCAACAAAAGGCAGTGATTAGAGGAACATCGGAAACCAATTGAACTTTCTGAAAATTTGTAAGTTTAGTTTCACGCGGGGTTCATTTCATTTAAAATATTTCCAAAGTTGATAGCAACTTTGTTAACTTAAACGGGACACCCTGCATATTTAATTTTTATTTTTTAATATAACCTATGGCCTCAGGCTTATAGTTTTGTGGTGTGCCACAAGAGTCCGTATTGGGACCTCTGTTGTTTAGTATTTACACGCCTGTGATTGTGGGTGGCATTCAACATTGTAGGTAGGTCCCATGAAGCACGAAATATTATACATCACCTTATGCTTAGTGCTTGCATTGTGCCTCATTCTCCTTCATAAACATCAATAGCCACATCTACTGTTTTCAAGCTTTGACCGTTATGATTTTTTGTGGCCAACTTCGCACTCAGCCACCAATTTCCAAATTTAACATCTCTATTGGCACCAACCCTTAGTGCTTCGATTGTACTTCTTGTGCTTCTTGTGTTAACCTAGCCACATGACCCCTTTTTGGTAAAATATATGTTTTTTTTTTGTATTTAGAAGTTAGCCACCAAATTGAAGCACACTTGCTCATCTTTCACTAATCTTTAGCGCTTTGATTATGCTTCATTGTGGCGAATAAATTTTATATTTTTATAGTTACTGCATTCTGTATAAGAGTATTTTTCAAATTTTATAGATTAAGAAAGTGCCTGAACACCACCCCTAACCCAGCTACCCTCGTCCAATAGGTTGATCACTAGGTATATGCAAATTACTGCAAAGTCCATAGCTCTATAACTTTTTCATTTTTTAAATTGCCTTAGACAGTATTTAGTATGTAATGGGCAATTTTATTTACAGTACTCAGTACGGGAAATACTGATACTAAATACTAAAACTGCATGCAGGTTAACAATTGCTGGAAATATTTCCATAATAACGGGTTTTCAGTGACAACTAGATAGTAATATTTTGACTAAAAATTAGTAAAAGATGGGTAATTGTGCTTTAATTTGGTGGCTAACTTCCAAATATAAAAATTAGATTTTACTAAAACGGGGTCATGTGGCTAAGTTAACACATGAAGCACAATCCAAGCACTGTAGATTAGTAAAAGATAGGCAATTGTGCTTTAATTTGGTGGCTACATTCCAAATATAAAAAACATATATTTTACCAAAAAGGGGCCTTATGGCTAGGCTACCACTTGAAGAACAATGAAGCATAATCAAAGCACTAAAGATTACTAAAAATGGACAATTGTGCTTCAATATGGTGGCTAACTTCCAAATATAAAAAATATAAATTTTACCTTATGTGGCTAAGTTAACACATGAAACACAATAAAGCATAACTGAAGCACTAAGGATTAGCAATTGTGTTTTAATTTGGTGACGAACTTCCAAATACAAAAAACATATCTTTTACCAATAAGGGGTCATGTGGCTAGAACAAGAAACACAATCGAAGCACTAAAGATTAGTGGAAAGATTGACATTTGTGCTTTATATCAGTGGCTAGACCTAATAACGATAAAGTAATTATTATGGGCACATATTGACTCAAGGAGCATAATTGTTGAAGCACAATGAAGCATTAAAAGCTGGTGCCAACAGAGATGTTAAATTTGGCAATTGGTGGCTAAGTGCGAAGTTGGCCACAAAAAATCATAATGGTCATAGCTTGTTGATTTCTATGAAGTAGAATGATGCACAATTGAAGCACTAAGGATGGGATACGACAGTATAATCTGTGCTTCGACATTGTGGCCAATTTCACGGACATCACCTAGGTGTTAGTTTTACGCTGATGATGCCCAATTTTATCTTCAATTTGATGGTATTGATCAGGACATTCACAGGCCTTTTGTGATATGGCGAAGAAACATGCACTGATAATACATCCTGGTAAGTCTACTCTGATGTTATTTGGTAAGTCATCTGGAGGTGTCTCTAAAAATCAAGTGTTGGATCGTTTAATGATTTCTGTAAATAGTAAATTCGGTTGCGTTGAGGCTGCAAAAATTCTGGGAGTTATGTTTGATATTAATATAAATTTCAGTTTGCGCGTTGGGCATCTAATTCAGAAGGCTTTTGGAAATTTGAAATTAATTTATAACGTCAGGAAACAACTGGACCGCAAATCTAAGATACTTCTCTGTGAATGTTTGGTATTGTCGTGTTTTAATTACTGTGGATGTCTGTATGGTCCTTGTTTTCGTAAAGATGATAAGAGGAGAACCCAGGCTCCACAAAATTCATGTCTTTGTTTAATTTTTGAAGTTAGAAGGAAGCAACGTATATAGCATGTAAGCTGCGACTTTCATGGCTGGATATGATGACAAAAAATAATCACTAAATTTGGCCCCTAATAAGGGAAATAAGGTGAATATATGCATTTCTATTTACCCTTCTTTCTGGGATACAAATTCTTTAAATTGAGTTTACCATAATTAGTAACATTTGGCAAAAACGTAAGGTATTGTAAGTTAGTAATGTAGAAAATTTCATGGTGAATTGAATTTTTCTAACCGCATCTCTCTAGGTTGGTTTGTTGCAAAGATATTACTTTTTTCAAGCACCTGCCAATGTCAAAAATTTTGAAACAACTTCTAACAATCACAAAAGAGTTAGCCTGAGACCACATGTCATATTAACAAAGTGATAATAAAATTCAACAAGGATTCTAAAAATTTCATAATATACAGGGTTGCTATCAAATTCTGTAATATTTAGACCTAATAATTTTAATATAAATACTGTTTTTTTAAATGTAAAGGTCATTATTATTATTATTGTTATATTAATATAACAACTAATGAGAACTACTTCCACAGGACTCTACGTTTCAATATTGGTTATTAGGATGAATACTGAATGAGACCAAACCGTATTCAGTCTATTTTTTTAATGTAATCCTCATTAATTCACTCTCAATTTGAATAAAATTGCATTTGACGCGAACAAAAAACTAAATAACGGGCGCACCAGCCTAGCACTGGAACAATTGAAAATTTGCTCGGTCCCCGTCAAAGCATTCGAGATAATTCGGTGTCATTTTGTCAAAACGGCGCGTCGTTGTACGGACACCGTCGGATAAAGGCCGATAAAATTTATTGCCCCATTAAATCGCTGTAATTTATAAGCGCTATTTAAAACAATACCATATTTCAGGAAATTTATGAACTTCATTTATTTCGAGGCCCATGTTCGGTTATTATTTTCGCATCCCGCGGCTCTTCTGCATAATCCGTTATTCGGTGTTTGCCGGACGTTTTCCAAATGCAAATGGACTGATTATTAGCCGATTATTTAGGGTAAAAGCAGATCGATGTGGTGGCGCGAATGCGTTTAAAGTAATCCGCATACGGATTTAATGTTAATTACGTGCAGTCGGTTTGTGGCTGAAATGGCAAACAGATGGATGAATTACTTTCAGTATGATTGCCTTTGATATGGTTTACAGTGACATAATGCATGTCAGGTTCAAACATGGTATGTATCAAATGGTTAATTATGAGTAATTTGGGTATTTAACGATTGTAGATTGAAATACCCGTCTGGAAACAACATTTCTATACTTCATTGTTCGGTAATTTTTTTGTTTTATGCAAGAATCCAAGTAAAAAGGTAGGCGACTTAATTCCTTTAAAAATAATACAATTTATTGAGTTTAAATCTAATAAATAGCTTATCAGATGTTCAGAAAGAGCACCAGTCAGTTGAATAAAATGTTTTTTCTGAAATGTCTCTGCAAGTGACAGTTGAAACAACGGGATCTATAGTTTACCCAAAGATATACTGTGTTTATTTCATCCGGTATATAACTTTCACCACTCTAATCGTCCATAAAAATCTCTTTTGCAAAATTCGCATCCGATTATTTATGAATTTAGAAACATACAATTCATAATCTTTTACCTACCAAAAAAACAACTATTTATTATTTGGTTAAATACTTAGCGAATAAACCGTGTTATATAATTTCGGCAACTAGCAACCATCATCAGAACTAATATCTAAAGAACAACAACAACAATTATCTAGTTGATATAATCAAATAAACGTTTTGTTCAGTTTGAAATGGTTCAGAGAAACGTAAAGAGAAGGTTGCCGGCAAGTCAAGCAAAGTTATTAAAATTAGGAATTGGTTTTCTGACAAACCAAAATTCCAAATAAATTGCAAAGGTTTCCAAGTAAAAACCAGCAACACATTTATGTAAAAGCATTGATGTTTAATGTTCTAAATGCTAAAAGACGACTATAAACATAGAAAACCCAAAGCCGAAAACTAGCCCTCCTAACTATTTGTATATGACGATATCTTTTACTGATCGACTGTAAACAATGAAGATTTATTATAAATTACTTTGGCAATACATACTAGTATCTTTAATAAGTACCATCAATTTATTTCATAAGTAACACATGCATTACGCAACATATTTATCATAATTCAATAAGGCATACCCATGATTATGTGGAGCTTTGTAGCACACAAAGATACCAACGATCAATTCATAGTAATTTGGCTCTTTTCTGTAAATTTTAAAGGGATTATAAATCGTGTTTTTTTTTTGGCAAATGACCATATTTGTTTTTAAATAAAAACAATCACTATAGCCTTAAGGTTCGGTATACGAAAAACAAAACTAAAAGTAACACTACTCCTATTTGCTCAGGTTTCATGTTATGTGAAAAGCGATTTTTATATATTTCTATTATTTGCTTTTTTATGAAAATATATGGTAGGGTATTTCTATAGCTATAGGTACTTATTTACTGTTTTCTCAAAAATATCACTTTTTACTCACCGTATTAGCGAAGATGACACTTCCCCTGGATCTCAAGTCTCTCTTTCTTGTTCTCTCACCCCAGGGCGCCACAGGTACACTAGCTATGCTCAAAAGTAGCACAACTCTCCACACAGATTTCATAGCCTAAAACAAAACAAAACCATTTGAAAACTAATATTTTTAGCCTTCGAACCCAGAGAAATTCAAACTAAAATGTGCAGAATTAAAATACTCTATAATAATATAGAGTTTATTTGTTAATTTAAAAAATCGGTCCAACCAGGCCAGCTTCCTGTAAAATTTCATTCCCTTTTTGACACTTTGATAACAAACAATATGGTAACTAGTGCTATACATGTGTAAATATATATTTTTCTGCATTTAGCTAATACACAACCTCAAATAGTATATACTAGAATGGTCCTCAGGTACTATGCCATTTTATATTACAGTATGAAAGTGTAAACAGCAGTTACATTTGAGCACATTTTATTAATTTATTTTAATTTAAACCAAGAAACTAATATCTGCATCATCTTCAATAATGTCTTTGATACAAAGTATCCTATGGTATAACTTCTAGAAACCTGAACCTGATATTTGAAAACACTAGTACTTTGACCATAGTTAATGATGATGTGTTATTATCGTTATATATGTACATATAATGTATTCATTTGGTTTAGTAATAAAAAACATTAACAAAAATTGTAAAAAGAATGGACCTAGCACGGTCTTGTGACAAATCAAATATTTTTGAGAATGCTGATAACAGTAATATCGGTTGGTAACATCAGATCCTGTTTTTCATTCCTTTAATACAGATATATTACTAATTTCCCCCAAAACACAAATTTATTATTTTAGTTATCAAAGTTGTGATTGTTTTTTAACACATTAATTACATTTACGGACATGTCATATAAATTATAACTGGTAGAATTCATTAAACTATCAAATACATCATTATTTATTTATTTACGGGAAACCCATTATTAATATTAATATCAATAGTAGCATTATATTTACGAACAATATAAAAATTTACGAACAGTATCAATAACCTCGCAACAAACCATGCAATGTTTACATAATACAATAAAATGAACACATCATTCAGTTAATTGGGCTGTAATAGCCATAATTGGTGGAATYCATGAAAGAGACCTCTGTTCCTAGTTACTCTTAATACATTAATCGTTATCATGCTTTACAGCTCAGAGCAATAAAAACTACTAATTATTATTCTATGTAACATTAAAATAGACGCCAAAACCCTTCGCAATTGAATCCCTATATCACCTCTAATGATATAATCGTGTGTACTACGAGCAAAACCCAACTTATAAGCAACAATACGTAAAAGTCTGTTCGGAATATTTTCAATTTGATACACGTCCCAGGTGAGGTTTCTCTTCCTCAAGGCCTCAGCCACTATCATGTTCCATGTCTTCTGCGGTCTTCCTCTTCTTTTCTTTCCTTGTACTTTTGCCTCCCACACTAGTTTTGCTGGTCTTTCCTCGTTCATTCTCACCACTTTAATTTATTCTCTTCAATAGTTTGTTTAAACGACTTTATTTCTAGTTCTTCTCTGACTCTGTCGTTTCTTATTCTGTCCATTTTAGTCACCCCTTTAACACGTCTCAAGTATTTCATCTCTGTTGCCTGCAGTCTACGAGTACTTAAAAGTCTATCACTTAACACCCAACTTTCACTACCACATGTCAATATTGGTCTATAAATGGTCTTGTATACCGTCATTTTTGTCTTCTCACTTTCTCCTTTTTACTTATTAACGCCCTGTTTAGTGAGTGATACACCTTTATTCCACTAATGATTCTTTCACTTATTTCTTCATCCATACTTCCATTGCTTTGCATTGTAACTCCTAGATACTTAAAACTTTTAACCTGTTCTATTTGTTTCCCATTTATTGTTATGCCTATCCTTTGTCCTCCTTTCCTATGACCATTGTTTTAGTCTTGCTCGTATTTATTAACATTTTACGTTTTGTTAGTTCATTCTCCCACAACTCCACATTTTGTTGTAACTTTTCTTCATTTTCTGCACAGATCATCAGGTCATCTGCAAATGCGCATTCTGCTAGCTTTATCACCTTTAATTTTCTATACCCTAATTTGACTTCGTTAGCCTTGTTGTGTAGTTCCTACATTATATCGTCCATTACCATGATAAACAGTGTTGGGCTTAACACCCCTCCTTGCCTTAATCAAATTTTTGATTATATAGATTCCATATTATAGCACAATATTCAAGTAAAGACAATTCATTGTGCACCGTTAATTAGGACTACTAAGATCCTATTTTAATTTATCAACGTGAAGAAACAGTTTTAAGTCATCAGCAAACATTAGAATTTGTGCGTGCTTAATATAACTGGCAACATAATTTATAAATAAACATAACAGCAAGGATTCAGAGTGAGAGCCCCATGGGACACCGGAATCAATAGCAATAGGCTAAGACATAAAATTACAAATACAAACAATCTGAGAGCGAGCAGTAAGATAAGAGTATACCCAATGCCAAATACTTCCATCAAAGCCATATGCCATTAATTTTTGCAACAACAAATCATACGATATCCTATAGAATGCCTTAGAAAAATCAACATATTCATACCCTGAACTATATACTGCTGAAATAACAACAAATTTGTTGCAGTAGAACGAGCCATCATGTTGGAAAATTACTTTCAGCAAAAGATCTATTAAAAAGTGCATACAGAGGAAAAGATACTAAATAAATGCATGAGTGCAAGAAAGCTACTGGCACTCCACCAGGTCCATAAGCATATAAAAAACTTGATTAGTTCTATATCATGATCACTGTGCTGTGCATAAAGAGAAGAAAACTATATAGATAAGCAGTTCTTGTACCATCAGCAGATGGGTCATTACCATAATTTATATTACGCGGCAAGGCAAAAGATTTTCTATTATCATTTCCATACTTCCAATACGATCTAGTATTACTGTAAAGATCCTCCACAAATCGTTGTAAATAATCTTCGTAGTCCACAGGTGGACTACTAATCTTATACTGCTTAGGATACTCTTAGGAAGTATTATTTCACAAAATACGCAAATGATTCATGAAGTGGACATCCATGTCAAATGTGTGGTTTTGAACCCAAAATGACCAAAGCTGAGTCTACTTGAAAGCAAACATTTAACAACTCCGCATCCTAATCAATATTTCCACTAATATGTCTAATTCAATTCGTCACCAAAAAATTGTTTGCTGTGGCGATTCTTTCCACTCAACCGAACTCTTTCAGAGGAATGCCACAAGCTTATGAATCAGAAGTGGAGTCTGCTCCTCCACCAACTTTAGTGCATCAGTCCGAATTTGTTGCCCCGGCGCATCGCGAAGAAGTCGTTCCCGCTATTCAGTTGCATTACGGATCATCTGGATCAAACGAGAGCGCTTGTTTAGCCAGGCGAGCGTAATTACGGAACCAGAACGCCGGTTATCTCCAGACGACCGTGAGATTGCGGCTCGCTCGGGGGACTCCCAAACAACTCGCTAAAAGAGGAAAAAGAGTTTTATGCGGGAAAAATGCGCGGACCTGGTTGGTCGGGTACTGTCCTTATTGCCTAATTATGTACTTGCTGCGGAGGATATCGCTTTGTGTTTTGGTTACTACACCACAGTGAGGTGCCTTGCTCGATCTTAAGAACAAAGGGGAAATGAACGTGGCTTCCAACACCTAATTGTTGAATGCTTAATACTCGTTAGTGAATTAACGAATTAAAATTAAATTACTTCCAAGAGATCTAATTTGATCAATTAATGGTATTTATATCTACCAATAGCMTCCTTTTTATGAAACATAGTAAAGACAACTTGTTGAAAGAAGTCTTCGTCTTAATATATTTCATTATACACTGTGATTTTTTGAAAACTTCACACCATAAATAACTTTAAATAGAGGAAAAATTTTAAATTTTGCAAAAACAGGTAAACTTTTGTTTGCAGGGGGACAAATTTTGAGATAAGTTTTTAATGGATAGCGCTTACCCTCTTAGCGGGGTAGATACCCCTTCAAAAATTTTAAATGAAACTACCCATCTTACGATACATCATTTAAAAGCTTATTACACAAGGAGTCTTGCCATGTAATTAGTTTTACTATTTTTTTACCCATTGACGGGGTAGTGGGTCAAAAAGTGCATTGTAGCAAGTGGCTTATAAAATTGAATATTTTGGACTTTTTTAATAAAATTTATTGTCTTGCAGTTACAATAAAAATTGTTCTTACTTAAGCCTAAAAAAACTTGTTAAAAAATAATTGTTACGCCTAAGCAAAATGCCAAAAATTCTTAAAATTTTCTTTCGACATTACTTGATATTGCAACTCGACAGTTTATACTGAATTGGCTAAATAATTATCTACTTTGTGTTTCCAATTTTTTGTTTCAACTTTTTGGCTACTTCTTTGGCACGACCATCTTTTTGTTCACATTCCTTTTTATAAATCGCGTGAAATTTTAAAGTGAGAGTCCAAGTGATAATGGTTTATTCAACTGCCGAAAGGGTAGAAATAATTTTTATTTAGGGTGCTGAGCATAGCTGTGCTCGTGCGTCAGCAAGGGTGTTTAACGAACGGCACCCCGATAAAAATGTTGACGCTAGGCACATTCTCGATCTCGTGCAGAAATTTCAAGACACTGGATCTGTAGTAAACAAAAAAGGGCAGGGAATAGAGTCGTTGATGAAATGGCCCAACTTGAAGTACTTGGTCATTTTGCAATGGATCCAACTAGCTCTTTGCGTAACATTTCTACAGCCACTGGACTTTCTTATTCATCTGTAAGGAAAGTTACAAAACTGCACAAATTCCATCCCTATAAGATGAAAACTCTCCAGGAACTCGGCGAAGATGACTTCGATAGAAGACTGCAATTTTGCGAAATTATGACAGAAAAGATTATAGTAAATCCAAATCTAATAAAAAATATCTGCTTCAGTGATGAATGCACATTTTTTTTAACGGCTCTGTAAATAAACATAACGTCAGGTACTGGAGTGACAAAAATCCTTATATTTTTCGAGAAGGTCATACACAAGTTCCTCAGAAGCTGAACGTCTGGGCTGGAATACTTGGCAACGCAATTGTAGGTCCAATTTTCATTGATGGGACACTAAATGGGGGAATGTATTTAGAATTACTTGATAACGTTATTGATCCTTTAATCACAGAGCAATTAGAAAACCAACGTGACCCTGAAGGAAATCCAATGTTGGATGAATACGAATTGTTTTACCTACATGATGGAGCCCCACTGCATTACGCCACGAGTGCAGGAGGATTCCACCTGAAACTTTCCGAAAAATGCAGCAGGAGTTCGAGAACCGTCTGTATTATTGTATGGAAAGAGGTGGTGCACATTTTGAGAATCTATTGTAAGGTTTGAATTTCTATGGTTTTGTTCACACTGTTTTTGGAGTTACAAATAAATAATTTTTCTTTTTCGTGGACATGGACTTTCTAAAAAATTACATGATAAATACTTTAATGTTAATAATAATGTTAAAAGAAAATTTTCAGTATTCTGGGAGTCAGTTGGGAGTGTCATATTTTTTACAAGTTGTTTGTTTAAATTTTGGGTTCTCGTAAGGACAAATTTTATTTCCGCTATAAAATAAAATACATTTTGTTGAAAAGAGTCCAAAATATTCAATTTAATAAGCAACCTGTTTCGTAGGCACTATTAATCTATTGCCCCGTCAATAAGTTAAACGTGGTAAAACTAATTACATGGCCAGACTCTTTGTGAAATAAGCTTTCTAATGATGAATCACAAGATGGATAGTTCCATTTAAAATTTTTAAAGGGGTATCTACCCTGCTCAGAGAGTAAGCGCTATCCATTAAAAACTTATCTCAAAAGTTGTCCCCCTGCAAACAAAAGTTTAGCTGTTTTTGCAAATTTTTAAATTTTTGCTATATTTAAAGTTATCTAAGGTGTGAAGTTTTCAAAAAATCACCCAGTATAGAAGGCTCACCAACAAAAACTGACTATACTGAAAGGCCATAAACTAGCGACGTCCTAAAAATTTTCAATTTTTGACCAAAGTGAATAATTGGGAACCATGTAAAACGTTGTCCCTCTGGCAGGAGTTAGTCCTCCTAGACCTCTGTAACAAGGTAAAATATTCAATTGTCATTGTAATATATATCTGTATAGTACAATTACTCGCATCTCTCCTGCCTTCGCCTCTAATTCTGTGTTTCATGTGGTGGAGGCACCGTTTCAATTTTGGTCTTCCAAATGTTGTGACAATATTAAGAAGCTTTCTGTCAGAGTCTGAACTGCATTAAACGGGAACGAAAAAAAGCGTGTTTTCCTCTTATACCTTATACCTTTCCTGTGTACGTAGTATATAAAACTACAACAAATATAACAGTCGTAGATGGAAGGTGGCCCTAAAAACACCAGATACAATTGTTTATATCTGGATGGTTCGAGGGGCTATTGCTCGAAGAATGGTACTTTAACTAACTTGGAGATAGTCTCAAAGCTATTATATGCAATAATCTTGCTAGCCATGTATCAATTCAATATAGTAATGCAACTTTCTTATCGTTATTACAACCCTGCAATAAAATTTATCTTTCATCCCGAACAGCAGGCGGCCCCTTACAAGTTACCGCAAATAACCGGATTACCATAAATTTAGGTCCAATTTTCGGAAGATGGTTAAGCAGGGTCGGATTATTTAAAGTTCACTACCGGTCAAACCAAAACCAGCATTCAGTCTTAGTATTTCTGTGCACGAGACAAGAGAAGCGAAAAATATTACGTCCTTAGGAAAAAGCTGCTCCAAGTACAGCTCAGAATGAAGTTGCTGACGCTGACATGGAAGTGCAAATTGAAGAAAACAAGAGGAATCGTCGTTACATTACCCAAGATGCCAAAGAAATCCTAAAAAATGTATACAATTTTTTGATAAAAAAAGAGTGTAGTGCTCCGGTAAAAGTGACAAGTTGGTTGGTGTCCCCTACACAACTGTGAGAGATATTATTGAAAATAAAGGCAATTTAAGAAAATCCCGCAATTCGGAGAAATTTCTAAATATATCAAAAGAGCTTGGGATAGAAAAAGCGATTTACCAAATGTATAAGGAAAATAAAGTTCCAACTACGGCAAGTCTGAAATTAAAACCTTTGGAATTAAGATATGACATAAGTTATTGCGAATAGTGGTTCAGAAAACACTTGAGGAGCAATTATAGTACATTAAACGTTTGTCCATAACGGAATCAACCCGACTAAAAAGAATGAGATGGGTTTATACAAACGAAATCAGAAAGTACCGCCAAGAAAATCGTAATATCGTATATTTGGATGAAACGTGGTACGACACCCACGACTTGATAAAAACAGGTCTGACAGATGGGACAAATAACTGCGTTCTGCAAGCACTACCTTCAAGAGGAAAAAGAATTATAATTCTTCATGCGGGAGGAAGTGATGGATGGGTGGAAAATGGCTTGTTACTGTCAGCGAAACAGATCCAAAATAATTGTTCTGCTGACTACCATTCCGACATGGACTCTGCACTTTTTGAAACTTGGTTTCAGCAGCAGTTACTGCCAGGGCTACCACCAGGATCTGTTATAGTCATGGATAACGCGAGTTATCATTCAAAATTAATGAACAAGGCGCCAACATTAGATACAAAAATAGAAATAATTGATTACATGAAAAAGGATAAAATTACAATTCCGGATGGAAAAGTTACCAAAAAAGATCTGTTGACAATAATAAAAAATCTCAACATACCTAAACAATATCGAGTTGATGAACTAGCGAAACGACATGGACATATAGTTATGCGTTTGCCACCGTATTATTGCGTCCTAAACCCAATAGAATTAGCGTGGAGTACACAGGAATACGAAGAAACAATACATGTCCGCGTTTAAGTTCGGGAGTTGTAGATTTGGTGCGTAGAGAGGTAAGTAGTATAACGAAAGAACTGTGGAAAAGCTGTATTAAGCATGTTATTGAAATTGAAAATAGCTATGTATCCCCAAATTTTTAAAATTTTATAATACATGTTAATGATGATGCTAGCAGTGACTCAGAATTTGACAGTAGTGATGATGGTAATAATTAATATATTTAAGTTATGTCGGTGTAAACTTTTTTGTAAAAATATAATAGATGTATGGAATTATTTTTTTTGTATTTAGAGCTTTAGATTAAAAAATATATGTTCTTAATATTTTCTATTAAAATACTTGTCTTTTATTTACATATTTAATTATGTTAACCGTTAACCGCATGTTTCCAATAGTTAAAAGATTGTAAAAATATTAAAATGTATTGTTTATAATTTTCGGCTAGCACACCATTCAATATATTCACAGGATATAAATATTACAGGAATGTTAAAAATGAAAATAAAAATATTTAGGAAAGCGAGAATTTTCTTTGCATATTAAAAAATGCTCAGATGTGCATGTTGTCTAGTTAAATCACAAATTTCATTATAATTAGATATACTTTGCTTGTGCAAAATAATGTCGCCACTCATCTAAAACTACGTACAATTCATTTTGAGACGTAAATAAAAACGACTGAAAGACGTTTTTCCTCAAAAACTAAACAAGTTTTGGAAACTGGAACACCAAATTTAAAAGATGGTTTTGCCGCCAGTGGAATCATCCACTGGCATACCGATGAGCAAAAGATCATTCTGTTTTACTTTTTTATGTTCAAGTACCGCTAAAAAATATTCAAAGCATCTCCACATCACTGTATAAGCACCTATTACTATAAGATGAAAACTTATAGATTCTTCAAGTAGATACCATCAATAAATACCTCGAGCATTTCCCGTCTCCATTGCTCGGATTACTGTATCCCACCCTCTCCAACAACTGCAGTTGCTCTACAAAGTTCTTCCATTCTTCAGCGCTACTACACCCGATACACAAACTTGTTACGTAGATATTTACAGCGAAGCAGTTCAGAAGAGCTTTATTTCAAGCTCGAAGCGAGACGCTTTGCATCCTGATGCCGTAGCAACCCGCCGCGTTGGCTTAAATGCGACTGACAATCCGGGGGAAAAACACATAACCGCATGCTTCAGTTGCCTCGGTTGTCTGTTTCTATTATTCGCACTCGCTTAATGTACCTACGGACCGGAATTTGCATAAGTTTAAAAGTGTGTTGTCGCTTGTGTTTGGAACTAGCGCCAGGGGTTTTTGCGCAAACGGGGGAAGACAAGTAGGGCGAAAGTAACGAAATTATGTTGGGTGAGGGGTTGCAATCGATGTGTCGCGGTTGGAAATGATACAGTAGCGTGATCACACCTTACTGAGGAAGCCAAAGCTTTAATTGTTTTGTTCTTTGTCCTAAAGTTTATTTTATGATTTTCCTATTTGTTATGTGCAAAAATGAAGAAAAAATACCTTTTTTTCGAATAAAGTTTGCTTTTGTGGTAATTATAAAAATAATACTCATTTTCAAGTTTTTATAAGAATTTTAATTAATTTTATTACATTCAAAAATCCCGCGAGATAAAAGTGGGTTTTTTACATTCACACGGTACCTTCAGATGGCACTCGAGTGATAAGTTAGATGTTTTATTACAAGTCTAGAAAAAAATTTTTGTTTTTTGTCCTAAAGTTTATTTTATGATTTTGTTGTTTGTTATATGCAAAATTGAAGAAAAATATCCTTTTCTCAAATAAAGTTTGCTTTTGTGATAGTTATAATAATAATAATACTCATTTTCAAGTTTTTATAAGACATAAACAAATTTTATTACATTTTCAAAAATCTTGCGAGATAAAGGTGGGGTTTTACATTCATACAGTACCTCCAGATGGCACCTCGAGTAATAAACAACAGTTAGGTGTTTTGTACAGAGTTTCTAGAAATGATTAATGCATCCAGGGCGCTAATAGAAATTATCGATTAAATCAATTTGCCGCCTCTCAGGAAAGTGACATATACTTGTCATCTGTCGATTTTTTTAATTATTTTATATATCTTAATACGAGAAAATGCTTGGGAGTGTGTATTTTCAACATATTCTGTAATGTTATGTGGTATAATTAACTTTAAGGTCGCAGAAAGCTCACATTTCGAAGCTGTGGGGTGACATTGATCTGGAACCTTCAGTACTATCGCCGTGCATATTGTAGCTTGGCAGCGGTTACAAAAAGGCGGCACAAAGAATTCAGAAATCAACAGCGCCCGCATTGCGTGAATAATTTATAGAAGCCCTGTACAAGTCTAGAAAAAGTTTAAAGTGTTATCACGAAAGTGTAAATATGATGCTGATGAAGTGCGCGATGTGAAATTTGAATTAAAGACATGTAATATTCTCTGTAAAGCCTACGAAGCATGTTTTAACTTTCCCGTTCGGAAGTCCATGGGACGTAGGAGGTCTTTAAAGGTGCATATGCTGCATGCTCATTAAGATAAATTAAAAAATAACTTAAGGGCGTATTCAGAAGAGCAAGAAGAAGGTTTCCATCAAGATATTATGAACTTCGAACGTTATCAAGGCTAACATGATGAAAATAGGATAGGAGAATATATTTTGGCTTTATTGAGAGAAAGTACTTACGAACATAAAAGAAAAAGTAGCACTGTACACTTTTAAATTATTATTGACTATTTTGTAAGCTACTTTGACAGTAAAAATTAATAAAATAATAGAGAAATATATTTGTATTGTTTTATCATCAAAAATTTAAAGTTACAGATTTTTAAAAATATTGTTTAAACGTACTCCTGGACACAAAAGCAAACTTTTTCATGCCATATAATTTTTATCGTTCAACTATGATCTAATCTATCAAAATTTTATGCTTTCACATCAAGGTCAAATTTTGTGTTGACCGGTGTTATATATCATCAAGTACATCCGTTTAAAGAAAAACAAATTGCTTTTAGATGTATTCAAAATCGGCTTAATTAATAGCCTACAGCCATATTTCACAGTCTCTACAGCTATAACTCTTTTAACTGCTTTTTCACAGTTTATGACAATGAGCATGTGTCACTTTTGCAGTTTTCAGCTTTGCCTTTAATTATTCCATGTCGCATTCCCGCCTACCTGTTTTGCAACCAACTGCATGCGACACACGATGCATAATTAACATTATTATTCGCGAGTTTTGCGCTGTTTCGCCCTAATCAGGTTATTAGCGGCCCCCATTAAAGCGAAAATTAATTTTGCGTGTAGCTCATTTGGCGCAGGTGGCAGTAACAAAGCCACACKTGTAGGCGAGGCGTTTCAGTCGGMAKAGGTTGACAAAATATTGTTTCAAACCGGTTTTAAACTGGGTGTTTGTTTTYGTTTATTTAATAGAATCTGAAAAAATGCAAGCACTTTGAGAATCGATTTTCGTGATTCACTAAGAACAAATAATTCCTACACGAAACTTCTATAATGCTGTAGCAATGCAACCTAAATAATTTTTTTTTATTCTAAGTTATTCCTTCAATGCAGAGACTTAAAGTCTTGTGCCAAGTAAATAAAGAAACTGAAACAAAGATTAAAGTGTTTGAGAAATGGTGGAAGGAAAAACAATAGAAAACTTCAGTAAATAAAAATTAAAAGGGTGTTATTGACATATTTTTACATCTAAGGACAATACTAAAATTGAAAGAACGTATTGACATTAGTATGTACTTTAAATTATTGGCATTCATCATAAAATAATGGAGGTTCAATCTAAAAAATCGTGAACCTTAAATAGCTTGCAATTATATTTCACTATGTTTAAAAGTACTGAATTCGAACGAAATAGATGGCTAACACTACGGCAATGTCATAGGTTGCTTGTTAACGCATGGGTAACTGGCGCGCTGTTTTCGGTACGTGTGCATTTACACAACGGGATAAGAAATCCAGCCGAACTTGGTACAACATTAGACTTTAGAGTTTAGACTGTTTGTTATATTCCCCATATTCACATGCCAGAATGAATATTAGAAAGCTTTCTTCTAGGTCCAACATTCATTATTTTTATGTAGATTATGAATTAAATTATTCATATAATTTATGCTAAAGAAGGAATTAAATCATAATGTTGGTTCATTTTTACAAATATATCATTATCTGAAGTGCCTATCTATAATTATTTAATTGACTTATTCGTAGTGATATATTAATAATAACACGTATATATCTATCGATTAAAATTCTATAATGCACTTCTAGATAATTGCCTGTTAACAAGAAAGCCGAAACTTCAGAACCCATTAAGTCTCGCCCTCTCGATCCAGTTAAATTAAATCGCAAAGCTAATATTCCTTCGACGAAACCACGCATAGTTAATTATGCGTGAAGAACGTAGGTGTTTGGTTCGGCAACGTCTTGCGAGAAAACTGAAATTGATCGTCCGGCTTTATACAAACCGCGGTTCGTCGTTTTTGCTAGATTTGTTGCCTCCGGATGAGTTGGTGCTTAGACGGCTCCGTTAACTGATTTCTTGCCTAGCGCTGAGAGCGAGACCGTATTTGTGGAAATAATAAGTTTTGTGGAGTTGTTTTTTTGCAGTGGAGTTAGCATCGCCTGGATAACGGCAGTTGATTGTAGTTGTATCGATTATTGGCAAACAGAACGGTTCCAATAAACGCTTGAGTGCTGAAATTTGAACACTATAATATGCATATTGTAGAACTGAAGTGTGTATTCCATAAACTATCAACAGACATATAATATGCAACGAATTTGACAAGTTTTTTTATGGATAAAGTTATGATTGTCATAATAATTGTGAATTACAGCTTCCTATTCCATAAATGCAAGCATAATTAACTTTCTACATGGAAGTAAAAAATACAAACAGATGATGATAACATCTGTCAAATCTAAGGTTTGAGAATACATTACATAGATTATTTATTTAGTAATTTACGAAAGTGTGAGTGTTAACAAATAAATATCGAAAGTGGGACACCCTGTACATCATTCACGAAAGACGCTTAAATCAAGCCAATTTCAAACAATAATTAGTTTATACTAATACGGTTGAAGGTATCGAGGAATTAAAAAAGCAAATAATGTTTACATACATTTTTTATATCCTAAATTAAGCGTTTTCGGACAAAAATCGATTAATTTTTGATTACACTTGAAGTTAAGTCGCATACAATAAAACACAAAGTTTGATGAACCGTAAAATGTAAATGTATTCCAAATATGCATAGGGTATGAAACTACCTGAGTAGAATTTCAATATAAGATCGGAGCGCTTGTAAGTTATTGCCTGGAGAGATGTATGAATATATAACCAATTAATTACTCTAATGGAACAGCTATAAATTTACTAAATCTATTATTGCCTTATATGAATAATATCGCTGAATATAAGTAGCCAATAATAAAATTTAAATTGAATTAAGGAGACCACTCTAACATGTAACAGATTCAATTATCTCATGCTACATATGAAACTTATCCCCTTATCATAACATTAATTGTATGCAGTTTGCAATCCAGTGGCGGCTGGTGACAAATTCTATTGGGTCGGCAGTAAAAACTTTGGTCCATTCTAGTTAGTCAATATTATTTATTTATAAATTAGTAAATAATTTTGTATATACTCGTAGTTGTTGTTGTTTATTACTTGCTACTTCTGTAAATTTTCATATCGCCGCAAGTTTAAAAGTTAGTTCATTTGGTAACAAATAGCCTAATCTGGCAACTAGCTACATAATTTCAACGTTAAGCGTGCACCTGTACTGCACCGGAGAGGAGAAGTCGATATATGTCGACCCAATCCGAAGATGTATTCGGAAGTCCGGCAGACAGCATTAAGCGATTATATGGGTATTGGCGCTTACTTATTTTGTTATTTTCTTTTTGTGTGAAATTCTTCAATGATTTCAGATTGACTATATTTATACCATGTATTTAATTAATTCTGTTAAATGTTTGAAGGTATCTGCTTATAATTGTTTATTTAAGAGGATAGCTCTTACAATAATCTTGGGAAAATGAAAAATTTCGTAGAACATTCAGGTAGTTTTTCGTGATTTCAGTATTGAAATTTATATATAATTGTTGTTCAATGTACATGTCAAAATTAATTTTCGGAATCCGACGATTATGAATGCCGGGCCTCCTTTATTAACTTCAATAAAAACATATATACGTAAAATTAAATTATGATTATAAAAAAACTGTAAGCATGTAAAGGGTGTCAATCAGATAATTTGTAATACTCAGTAGAAAACAGAACTATAATTGGTTGATTAAAAAAAAACTTGAAATAATTGAAATAAATGATGAAGTCCGTTTTAACGTTTTATGCTGTCTGCCGGCCCCAGGCATTGCAGTCTCGATTTTCGCCTCAGGATTCAACATGCACGCAGGGTTGCGTCTTTGTTCAGCTCATAGGAGAACGATGCTATTGCTTCCTTATACGATGCGGTCTGCCGACCCAGCGCTTGGATCACGGGCTTGGATGACAAACACATACACGGCACAGCTACGGTTGCCGAGTAGCGTAAATTTTTCGGGATAACCCGTAAAAATGTGATTTTGGCTAATTATTAATTTGATGGTAATGTAAAAAATACGCTCCAACTGTTTCAAGATATCTGAACATAATAAAACAAAATATACATAAAAATACGAAAAAAAAATAATTTCTTCGATCAAAATTCTGGATCGGCAGTGCCGACCCTGCCGACCCCAACGAGCCGCCACTGTTGCAATCAAACAACACAAACCCCATCTATCGCTCTATGCGTGAAATTGATAGCAATTCACATTCGACCTGTCCAAAAAAACTCGGCTTAACATACATCACGTCGGTTCTAAAGCTTCAGATGTTCCAAGATCGAACAAATGAACGGCTTTGTAACAAAGAGGCAACGCTGGGGAATACTCGCGGCGCAGCCAGAGTAAAAGAATGTAAACGAACTTAGATTGCTAGTTTGAGTTTCAGGAGAATACAAGGAAAGTTTGGTAATGCTCCTAGTGAATTTTTAATTGCCTAATGGTAGTTGGAGATACGCGTCTGCCTGCGGGATACGGAGTTAATAAAGCTTTTAAGATAAGAAAACTTCCTGATGGTATCTGATGAATATGTGTGGCCTTGAAGGACCTTAGATTTTTCGACTGTTTACTTCCATTCCTTCCTTCCATGTGGTTTTTCTCTTCACTTCGTTACTCCCATTGCCCTTAGTAGCCCAGGCATTTTAATAAAAAAAGTGAGGTAACTGCAATTTTGGCTTATCATATTTTTATTTACTGTATGCCTGAGTCAGTATAAGACAAGTATAAGTACAGTATAAGACACTGAAAATAGTTCTCAGTGAAATTATTCATTTTGTTTTATTCCTTTGTAACAGTAACGTGGGCAACAGTATTTAATAAGAGACTCTAGTGTTGATCGTAACGATTGGGCATTTGATTATTTAAATGGTGTAAATTCTGCGCATAATTTAATATATTACCGCTGATATTTACATATAGTTCATAAATGTTGATAATTTATGGAAGCCAATAATGATTTTGTCGTTATCTGCAGACGATTAGTTACTCGATGAAACTTGCAAAAAAGATTGTGAAAAACTGGTATCTAAAGTGTTTAAATTCTGGACAAACAATATTCGCATTTCTCCATACAAGAAATTGGAAGGCAGCTTTCAAATGGAGTTGGCTGAAAKCGTCTTCTGTGGGYGGTAGGTTTCTAATGCCGGATTTACACATTGTAAGTAGGTGCGCTCTCAAAGCGTTCAAATCGCCAGAAAATGACGGGCGATTATATAGTAGTTTAAAAAAATCTTGAAATTTTCCGCTCGGAAACCTTCAATTAAACCTTTCAAACCGTTATTATCGAGGTGCTTTAGACATGTCTTTAAAACATTTTATTTTCCCCTTTCGGAATATAAAGCGAACGGTGTCACAGCCTTTTATTGCGTATACACTTAAAAGCATACTGTTTACGTATTCTCCACTCTGCGACACAGACATCAATGGCAGTAGCGTGTGAATATCAAATCTTCGTAGCCATTTTTATTGGACATCTAATCTACATTTAAAATATAAACTCAAAACGAAGATATCTGTGTCGGTGGCCTCAACAATGATTCGTTTGTACTTAAGCGTGTTTAGAAATTGTACGATTGCAAATACCATCGTATCTGCTTCATTATGGTGACACAATTCTAATTCTGCCAGGTCTTTTGTCGATTCTGTTTGATGACACAATAGTGGTACTATTATTTTCAGACATCCCAGCAACAATGATTTTTACATCATTAGGGATATTTACGTGAGCATGTGTCGCTCTTTCAGAAGGCCTCACAAAACTAAAGGTCTAGAATTCGAAGTCCATGACAACATCGAAGTTCCGGACTGGCAAACGTTCTTTTCTAACAACAAGAATAAAGCTGAAGATGTAAAAATCATTGTTGCTGGGACGTCTGAAAATAATAGTACCGCATACCACTATTGTGTCATCAAAAGAATCTACAAAAGAACTGGCAGAATTAGAACTGTGTCACCATAATGAAGCAGATACAATGATTTTGGCAATCATACAGTTTCTAACCACACTTAAGTACAAACGAATCATTATTGAGGCCACCGACACAGATATCTTCGTTTTTAGTTTATATTTTAAATGTAGATTAGATGTCCAAGAAATATGGTTAAGAAGATTTGATGTATTATGTAAATGTAAATTAAAAAAAATGTGTTGGAAATTGCTCCTGTCGGAAGGCAGGCGTTTAGTGTGATGTAGTCTGTTACTGTGAAAGACAGTGTATAAAATGCTGATTAATGTTATGTAAGGAAAATGTTTGTGTTTATGCAATACACAATAATAAAAACAGTTGTACTGTTTTATTAGCTTMTCTATTAAACATTAACTTTCTMAAGGGAGTAATTTCCCTCAAAAATGTTGATCAMTTAAGTGCATAAGAGCGTTKCGTTTGTTGGAAAGAGATGGACTTATGCAACAGCGAGTAGACGGGATTGTGGAGCGACATGCGCCGACACCTTTTAAATAAAAATTCATAACTTTTGATACGTTCACGCAATCGAAATGATTGTTGCACCAAAATTTTCCTCAATCTTATCCGAACATTTCGAACCCCAGATGTCCGTATCTAACTCTGACGGTTTCGAAGATACCTAGCGTCTCAAAATTTCACGTCATATTTCTTACCTTGCGTCAGTAAATAATTTATACAACAATTATTAATATACTTTTGGGATTTACTCGCCGGCGTTGCATTCTAGAAGACTCGAGCTTTCGTTTGGCGTAGGAATTTTTACAATACGTCAAGAAATACGCCTAATACTAATACTAATAATTTGCAATCGCGAATTTAATTGCCGCCCTCTGGATTCGGATCGGTGAGACAATTTGCCATAGTTTTCATATTTTTGTAAAAGTATAGGATCGAGTGCACCCCTCTTGAACGATTTTGGGCCTGCTAACTCCCGACTATACAGTGTGGGGACATTTATTATTATTGATGAAAAATTTCTTTGCTTTCGCCAGGATTCGAACCCAAGTCTCTTGGTTTACGTCCCCKGTTCGAATCCCGTTGAGAGCACAGAAATTTTTCATCAAAAATTTCTCGTATATGCTCACAAAACAAATATTAATGTACTATCATAGACTGGCAACGACATCTATACAATTATTAATATATTATTAATAATACAGTTCGATCGCCATTAAGCGCCATTTGCGAAGCGCGATTATCAATCCGGTGTTGTCGCAGCCAGTCCTGCACCTGACCGATACCGAGCCGCAAAGCCGCGACGCCGGACTTTCCATCCCCATCGTCGGGGATCGAAGCGGCGACACGTACTTCCCGCCCGCTAATTCCTTAACAAAACCCGCAGATTCCCGAAGCCGTGGAAATGCGCCCGGAACGACCGCCGCGGTCCCTGCGAAATTGGATTCGTTTAATGAAATGCACGAGTGGAAACACGGCGCAGAATTACGACTTTAATCCCACTTTGCATCGTCGCCCATTATTGCGGAATTTCATCGACGGGCCCCGCCGACAAACAACGCCGGTGATTAAGTTCGGATTCTAGCAGTAAATTCGCAATTCGATACCTGGCGCTCTGTAAACACCGCGGTCGGGATATGCGCCGGTAATTTGCGAGCTCGTATAGTTTACAGTTTACGGGGAATATCTGATGAGGGCTGTTCGGGCTGATAGGAACTTGGTTCGAGGCGCTCCTCATGTTTCCTTTGGCGAGCGATCAAGCCAAACAAGATTCTGTAATGATGCTGAACGGATTTCCACGGAATTTGCACTTATTTCCGCTTAAAACGGCGAAAACTTAAATTGCGAGGGCTAAGTGTAGCCTTTCAAGAAAATACATCTTAACTATCTTTATTTTAACAGAACATCTCACGCGACTATCTGCCACAGTAGTCACAGATTGTCTTTAATAGGGAACAATTACAGAATATCTTTGCTAAACAGAACTACCACGAAATAAAAGAGCGCTACAGACCTACGTAAATAAATTCTATTTTACATATGCAAAGCCCGAAAAAATCGTTGAGAATGCCAACTAAATGGGAAAACTGGTTCGGTTTTGAGCAAAATTTTATCCTTCTTTAACATGCATTATTGCATTTGTATACTTCTTTGTAACTTATCTGATGTTTTCTTTCTATGGTTCTCACGTTGCTTGATGTTTCGACACTCATGTCGGTGTCTTCCACAGAAGGAGCTCTGAAATTGAAGTGTCCTAATCTGCTCTGTCACGGCATGATCAAAACTGATACAAGGATGCCTACCGATTATTCACAAACCAGAGATACCACTGAGACCGATTGTTAGTGCAACAGGGTTTGCCGCCCATCCTCTGGCTCGCTACATCCCTCAGATCCTGAAAGGAAAATGGAGAACATCAAACTGGTTGTGGAAGACATCTTAGGAAGCTTTGATATCACCCCACCCTTCATGAAGATACCACTAGACGACGACTTAAGCGCGTTGAAGAAAGGTTTACAAGAGGAAGACCTTGATGAAGAACTAGTCCAATTAGCAAAGATGTGTCCGAAATCATACTTTCTTTCGAGACAGCTGCAGACCTAAGTGTTGGACCACATTTTCACCGTCTGGCCGCACCGAGAACAGACCATAAAGGAGTTCTTGGACCATCTAAGGAGCATCCACAGAGGAATACAATTCACGATGGAAGTGAAGGCCAATGGCGCCATACCCTTCCTGGATGTGATGGTCAAGAGGACACAAGACGGCACCCTAGGACATCGGGTCTATAGAAAGTCAATCCGCACAGATCGCTACCTGTATGCAAATTCACATCATCACCATGCCCAAAAACAAGGAGTCGTCAACACCCTGATACGATGAGCGAAGCTAATCAGCGAACCACACCACCTAGAAGAGAAACTAGTACATCTATGCAAAGCACTACAGAAGAATGGGTACCCTAAGGCACGAACTGAGAAGGCTATCAATCAACATGCAGCCACAKAAAAAGGAACCAGAATTGCACKTCSCTGCAGCATAACATATGTAACAAAAATTTTGACGCAACATGCTTTGCGCGATTACATTAGCATTATCATATTACCATTCCATGCAAAAAACAAATATCAATACTTGTGACATCTGTAATGGTTTGGTTTGTAATTACTTTAAAATGTCTTACAAAATAGATATAGGTACGTAAAAATATTTATACGTTAGCTGACCAATTTCCCGAAAGGGAAATTATGCACATATTTCAAAATCAAAATATTTTCATCAGAACTATTTATCGCACGATTGAGGATGGTAAACAAGGAATTGCATAAACCTACAAAAAAGTGGTCCTTCAAGAGTTTTGCCTCCAGAAGCTGTCAACATAATGCGAGAAAGTTAGGTCGGCTATTTCAAGTTTCCCATATGACCATCAGTAGGGAAATTGCTAGAAATGGTTCAAAATTTCGTAAAAGACAATAACGTCCTAAATATACGAACGCCCAGCTGCATAGGATATCACGATGTTGTCGAATGCTACTGACAATTCGCTTTGCAAACAACAAAGTGATTGTTATGGACGACGAATAGTATTTTCCTTTGGCGAACGCGGAAATGAGAGGAAGTGATGGTTTTTATACAGATGATATCGAGAATACTCCGGATAAGGTTAGATTTAAATGTAAAGCAAAATTCGCCGACAAAATATTAGTACGGCGTGCGATTTCTGAAGCTGGTGTTTCACGCTCCTATGTTAGATATGTTAGTGGCGAAGCTATAGATGCAAATCTATATGCGCGAACACATCTTAATGGGGGGCGAAATCATGTTCTGGCCAGGTCTGGCATTATGCCCGAACAACAAGGGAATGGTTGGCTACAAATCGCACTTCTTTTGTACCAAATCAAGACAATTCCCCAAATCTTCCACAAGTACGACCCATTGGAGTCTACTAAGTTGAAAGGTTTATGATAATGAACGAGAAGCACAAAACGAGGAACAGTTGCGAGGGCGCATTTATCAAAAGGTGCGTGAAATAGATATTGGAATTGTCCAAAGGCGAAAAAGGACAAAACTAGGTGCCATCAAAGACCGAGGACCCTTGTCAGTGACGTAACTCTTGAAATGTGCTTTAGATTAATGATAAAATGTAATAGGTACTATTTCATTATTTTCACTATTATTAATTTTCTACTTTGCATTAGTATAAATTTTTGCCAAAACTTTTGATACATGCATTACCTGCCTTACAGATAAGATCGGACGATTGCTGAGAAGAGATCAGATAAACACTATCTTCGGTGCCCCGGGAAGATAGCTGACACCTTTTCAAAATATCGTTCGGCGACTGTGGAGCTACAAACACGGGATATGTATAGCATTGCATGATGCAGCTGTGGGAAGGTGTAGATCGCCTATACCGGAAGGCACATCAGCATGAGAATCAAGGAACAGATCAGGCACACCAGAGACCTGGACAAATATTTGCTTGTTTCCGAAAACAACTGAATAAAGTCTTCTTCGGGTGAATAAGAGAAGTGATAGTGAAAACTAGATTTTCACTCTTTCCACAACGAAAACGTTCAATGATTATCTACCGAGACCGCGAGCGCGGCTCCCCACAAACGTCAAATTAGTCCCACTATATCTTCCAATGCAATTATCACCGCAGATACCGAAAATTGGAACGTCGCGGCTCCGCTTGTTATCGGGCGACAAATACCGGCGCCGCGCAACAATGTTTCCATTCAGTTGTTTCCGCGGGCGAAATAATTGAATTCCCTGTTTTACGGCTCGCTCCGCATCCCCACGAATATATGGCGTGTTATTCGTTTGTCAATTGCTAAGCGATGGGCCATCCAAGGATGGCTTGATCCCATACGAACGGAGCGTAATGCTTTTTCGATGGGGTGAATCCTGAATAAAACATTGCAGAGCGGCGCGCGGCAATGCAAATAACGCGTCGGGGCCCGCAATTAAACGAAAACTTGCCCGGGGCTGGGACCGTTTCCAGCTCTGTCTTGTGTTGATTTGTTACGGTCCCGCCGTAGTTAAGGTAAATACGTATTAAAGCGATTTCAGCGCTTGTACGGCTCTCAACGTGTTTGGGGTTTATCCGCGAGCTTTGACGACTAAACAGGAGATTAGTGTTTTAGTGTTAGTAATCCGCATCTTTGACGGCAAGATTCGTCCTTGCGCAGGTTTGTTTTGTTTAAAAGTGTAGAAATCACGTGGATATTAATATCAATTAAATAACGACCAAGTCAGGGTCGTCTAGTTAAGAGAATGTTACACCAAAAAAGGAGCCACTTKAGTTAGTTGGCACATATTAGTGAGTGTTTACATTCAGATATACAGTATTAACTATTACTGACACGTATTACTATTTCGTCAGACCTTTGTTGCTCCTATGGTAAGAAAAGAAACACTCAGTGCGACACAGTACAAAAGACAGGCCATTTTTTATAACTTCCGCACCACAGAGGATACGTCAGATCTACATCAGGTCGGAGCAGAAGACAGAGAAGTGGCAAATATTTTAATAAGTTCCATGGATAAATAAGGAATAGATTCAAATTGAATCACAGGAGAGTCAAAGTATTTCAGTAGTTTCCCTCTCGGTTCTTCAACATATGCATTTGGTAGTACGATGGATAGGATCAAGTCGCTCCTCGCCACATTCACAAACATCACTTTCTGCTTTTCCAATCCGGAAAGGTAAGAGTTGGGTCCTACTAATCCCATGTGTACCTACGCTAGAAAAGGTCCTATGCGAGTTAAATCCCACTAAAGCAATTATAGGGGTTTATCACTGATATTATACGAGTATTTCTCAAAATCTCCTCTTCCTGATATTTTGGCATTGTCACTGGTTATAAGTTTACAATCTAGCCGCCACTTTATAAAAGTGCAATACTTGGGCTAAGTAAAGTGAGTGAAAAAGACAAGAAATTTATTACTATGAATAAGTTCAAGTTCGGCTTTCACAAATTTATAAACGAGAGGCCGTAAGAAGGTGGATGTGTACAAATAAAAAACAAGTGTGCAAGGCCTGTATTAAGAAAGTTTTACTGAGTATCTTTTTAGATAAATTTAAAGCTTTTTTTTGTTTTTAATGCCGTAAGATATCAAATCAGTGCAGAAAAGCAACACAAATTGTGTTGCTCGCGATTACTTTCACAAAAAGGAAGTTCAAATTTTGAAAATTTAAATTACGAGTTGACAATTGTTACGTGCTTACGTGATTCAGTAAACCATTAAAAAAAACATGAAAATCAAATGGTGAAAACAATATCATACAGCGTTAAAACGGCAAAGCTTTAGTGTAAATCATTAACTTATATTTTAAACAATATCGAAGTGTTAAATATTAACATCTTAAGGTTTGTATTGTTCTTTATGCCTAAGCATAAATAAATGTTTGGTTAAGATTCACCTAAATGTTTCTGCGCCTTGAAAAGAATTAGATGGACGTCCATTAAAGTATGTTATAACTCTTATTTCTGTATCTACATCGCCTGCCACGGGTTTAGTTCTTGTTGTTTATGATGAAAATATACAAAATTGATACAATTCTACAACAACCTTCTTATAATGCCTCCAGTCTTGGACGATTTGGATAATTTTCTGCATAAACTCGGCAAGTTCCCTCGACTTATCTCTTAAGTTGAAAAAAATGTTTCTACAATACCGACGTATTTCAAATTTTTTTGTTAGTGACAAGTAACTATACAACAGCATAGAATCCTTCTGCTGTCACAGCTATAGTAATGCATCTCTCTTACTGTTTTTACAACCCTGCAATACTATTTACCTTTCATTTACAGGCACAGCTGTAACGGCACGCAACCAAACCCTCTCTTTGTGATTTTGCGAATTTCCAGTGCCGGCTTTAAGCCGTTTTAAAACTCGTTTTTTGTTTGTGTAGTGTATATTATTCTAAGTAGTTTTTAATCATTCGGTTAATAAGGGGTTTTACATCGTTCGTTTTTATTTACGTCTCAAAATGAATTGTCTACGTAGTTTTAGATGAGTAGCAACATTATTTTGCACAAGCAGAGTATATCTAGTTATAATGAAATTTGTAATATAACTAGACAACATGCACATCTGAGTATTTTTAATATTCAAAGAAAAATCTCGCATCCCTAAATATTTTTATTTTGATTTTTAACATTCCTGTAATATTTATATCCTGTGAATATATTGAATGCCGTGCTAGCCGAAAATTACAAATTATATTATATTAACAGTTAACATAACTAAATATGTAAATAAAAGACATGTATTTTAAAAGAAAATAATATGAATATATTTTTTTTATCTAAAGCTCTAAATACAAAAAAAAATAATTCCATACATCTATTATATTTTTACAAAAAAGTCTAACAGGTTTACACCGACATAACTTAAATATATTAATTATTATCATCATCACTACTGTTAAATTCTGAATCACTGCTAGCATCATCATTATCATGTATTATAAAATTTTGAAAATTTGGGGATACAGCTATTTTCAATTTCAAAAACATGTTTAATACAGCTTTTCCACAGATCTTACGTTATACTACTTACCTCTCTACGCACTAAATCTACAACTCCCGAACTTAAACGCGGACATGTATTGTTTATTAGTATTCCTTTTTTAAGCGTACTCCACACTAATTCAATTGGGTTTAGGACGCAATAATACGGTGGCAAACGCATAACTATAGGTCCATGTCCTTTCGCTAGTTCATCAACTCGATATTGTGTAGGTATGTTGAGATTTTTTATTATTGTCAACAGATTTTTTGGTAACTTTTCCATTCGGAATTGTAATTTTATTCTTTTTCATGTAATCAATTATTTATATATTTTTGTAGCTGATGTTGGCGCCTTGTTCATTAATTTTGAATGATAACTCGCGTTATCCATGACTATAACAGATCCTGGTGGTAGCCCTGGCAGTAACTGCTGCTGAAACCAAATTTCAAAAAGTGCAGAGTCCGTGTCACAGTGGTAATCAGCAGAATAATTTTGGATCTGTTTCGCTGACAGTAATAAGCCATTTTCCACCCATCCATCACTTCCTCCCACATTAAGAATTACATTTCCTCTGGAAGGTGGTGCTTGCAGAACGCAGTTATTTGTCCTATCTGTCAGACTTTTTTTTATCAAGTCGTGGGTGTCGTACCACGTTTCATCCAAATATACGATATTACGATTTTCTTGGCGGTACATTCTGATTTTGTTTATATAATCCCATCTCATTCTTTTTAGTCGGGTTGATTCCATTATGGACAAACGTTGGTTTAAAGGACTATAATTAAAACCGATGCTCCTCAAGTATTTTCTAAACCACTCTTCGCAATAACTTATGTCATATCCTAATTCCAAAAGTTTTAATTTCAGACTAGGTGTGGTTGGAACTTTATTTTCCTTATACATTTGGTAAATCACTTTTTTAATTTCTATCCCAAGCTCTTTTGATATATTTAGAAATTTCTCCGAATTGCACTCACTGCACTCTTTTTTTATCAAAAAATTGTATACATTTTTTATGATTTCTTTGGCATCTTGGGTAAGGTAACGACAATTCCTCTTGTTTCTTAATTCTGAGCGGTACTTGGAGCAGCTTTTTCCCAAGGACGGAACATTTTTCGCTTCTCTTGTCTCGCGCACAGAAATACTAAGACTGAATGGTAGTTTGGTTTGACCGGTAGTGAACTTGAAATAATCCGACCCTGCTTAATCATCTTCCGAAAATCGGACCTAAATTTATGCATTACTTATACCAACGCCTGCTTAATCTTTTGCAAAGTATCTTAACCCACAAAAGTAATATAAAATCGCAAATGTTTCCTAAACTTTTAAGAATAGACCTTAATAAAAATGGAAGATCAGTAAATTTAGCTCCTGATGGGGTAAATATATTCATGCCGTTCCCGTTATCCGGAATAGAAATTCTTTAACTTTAAACCTCTCCAGGTTGCTTAGTTTTGAATATATATTTTTCAAGCACGCCACGAATGTAAAAATGTTAAAAAAACTTCAAATTTTGTTCTGTTCAAAATGTAGGTAGAAAACTTTGATAATATTAATCCAAATAACTGCACAAAACAAGACACATCAAAAACTAGCAAAAGTCCCAAAGTTAAAATGAGAAGCATTTCCTCCGTTATTTTCCATTCACCTCTTAACCCAGGCCCCTAACCATCAATACTGTTCCGTTCAGCCGTGGCCCAACCCTCGTCAATTTAACTTCTCCGTTCCCTTTCTCCACCTTCCGATGGAGTCTTCCACGTGCACCCGCTTCATCTATCGATATGCATTCGCGAACAATCCGCGGAGCATTACGGAACTACCTCCGGCGCCTGTCACTCCTGCATTTATTCGCGGGCCCTGAATATTTCATGTCCCCGGGGCCGTATTCGCATTACACCGGCAAGAAACCTGCCGCGGGGCCCCCCTAAATCGAGCGGCAATCACTCCATAAGCGCGCTAAACGAAGTGCCCGCCCCTGGATGCCGGGGAGAATTTAAGAAAAGCTGTTTGGCTTATCCGATTTTGTGATCTCGCGAAAAGTCGTTAGCTTTTGAATTCGCAGTGTGGACGGTTTTCGTTAATGTGGAGGGAGACAAAGGGATAATTTAAATGTATTCTTGAGGGGTCCGGGTTAAATGCAAAACGGCGAGAGAGAAGGGGTGCAGTCCTCGATATACCAGTTTGGTTAATTTAATTCCGCATTGCTCTTTTGTTTAAATTGTGTAAGTAGCTTAGGGAGGATGGAGACGTAATAAGTTAATTGGAACTGGGTTTGGCTTTGCTGGAAAATAACAATATAGAATCGTATTACGGGATGATCAAGTGGATGTGATAAGAATTTGTGAATAAAGTTATGCTCCTTGGATAACGAACACGTTGAAAATTGTGATGAGTTGCAGAAACAAGGCAGTGAGAAAATTTAAAAGACACAGATCTTTAGAAAATAGGACCCAGTACAAAAGCTTACGTAATTTTGACCCTTCAGGCTGTGCGTAGAGAAAAAGCTGCTTACCTACAATACAATCAGGCATCAGAAAAAACAAAGCGTACGTGGAAAGCCATACAAAGACTAAGTATAAAACATAACAGATATATTAATATTCCGAGTAATTTGACTGATGTGAATGAAATAAAACAATATTTTACGCCCATTTTTACACCTCCAAACAATTGTCGGGCTACAACTGCAGAATATATGGCAAAAAAAACATAATGATGACCTCCATTTTAGTTTTCGTTTGGTTACCCCTGATGAAATTAGTCAAATTATTTGTTCCTTAAAATCTTACGCTTACGGCAGTGATAACGTGAATGCTTGCATGTTGAAATTATGTTTGCCGCATATTTGCAATCACATAACGCATGTAATTAATTGTTGTTTAGAGGTGGGATTCTTTCCAGATATGTGCAAAACAACAGTAGTAGCCCCTTAACCCAAAATTATCTCTCCAAAGCGGTATAGTGACTTACGACCAATAAGCATCATAACTACTCTTTCGGAGGTTCTTGAAAAGTTTATCCAGAAGCAAATATATAGATACGCAATAGATAATAAAATTATATCGGATATGCAGTCAGGTTTTAGAAAAGGCCGTACCGTTAGTACATTTAGTAACCAACATCATTGATGACATCATAACAGATAGTGGTCACGCCACTTCTCTAGTTCTTTTAGACTTTTCGAAAGCTTTCGATACTGCCGATCACAACTTGATGTATGCTAAATTAGCTTACTATGGGTTTGACATGAACTCCATTAAATTATATGCTAAGACCTCAGATCTATCAAATATTACTTCGGGTGTTTTTCAGGGCTCAGTTTTGGGACCCATCTTGTTTCTTATCTATACATAAGACACATTGTTACGTGGATGGCACGCAAATCTTAACAAATTGAAAGATTTTCTAAATCCACAAAAGTGTTCTGTTATCTGCTTCTGTCATAAAAGGTATAGGACTATTGTAAAGACAGACCTGAAGCTATATATTTCTGGCAAAAATTAGAAATCGTCGATCAGGTAAAGAGCTTAGGACTGATTATTGACGAAAATTTGAGATTTAAACAACATGTGAACATGTTAATGAAAAAATGTTACTGCTCCTTAAAACTGCTATATAATAACATAAATATTATAAACTTCAAGCTGAGAAAAAAACTCTGTGAGGGTCTAGTATTACCAATAATGAATTATTGTAATATCAGAATAGTTGCTATCGTTTTGTGTATCGTATTAGGAAATATGATCGAGTATCTGCTAGATTAAATGGACTGAAGTGGTTGAGAGTATTTTCAAATATAACCTAATAACATTATGTCCATAATGTGCTGCTTACCTCCTCTCCACCCTACCTGCGTGACAAGCTGTTTTATAGACGTTTGGTTTGGTGTCAGTGCTATTTTGTAGTAGTTTCTTTTCTTTCATTATTTGTTCTTATACTGGTGGGTTTTCCATAGAATTACTTTACATTATGGTTCCTTGCCCTTCCTTATTTACATACAGTTCCTAAAGCTGCGGGTTCCTGACTTCCTTCATTTAAACGAAATACACTTAATTCAAACATAAACAGTTCAAAACACTATTATACCACTACGCGCCTTATATAGGGCAGCTTCCGCCTACGCCATATTTTTAGATGTTTCTGATATGTTCCTGTGCTGGTCTAGGCACATGGAACTAGGATCACTACCTAATGGATTTCAGTGTCCACATCTGCATGGCTGCTACTCTATCTAGTATTATAAAAGCATTATAATAATTATGGATTACGACTAACAAAATGTCTGCCTAGCAGTTTTGCATCCCATACAATTGTTGAACCCCAATAGCTTGTTAATCTATTCATAAATTTGTATGATTAATGTTCATTCATTAATTCAATAACAGCACATTAGCATATAGCAAGCTACCATGATCTTCCTATAATCACAATTTTGGTGACTTGTTTATTCATTTGCAGACAAAAATTTTCACTCGGAATAGCAATACTGAGTGTCAATTGTATAAAATTTATTTGAAAAAAAAATTGTCAATACGTAATTGTAAAATAAAGTGTTTATAATTACAATAAAATGGAACACGTAAACTCCCATCAAAACGATAATACATAATTTTGTTGGACATATCGTACAATTATATTAGTGGCTATACATTTAATGTTTCCACTGGACATTCAGAATCTCATGACCTGAAAACTTTCACAGTGTCCAATTTCGATCAAAAAAATCCAATGTACAGGCAGTGTGATAGTGATAGTACGTCTGACGCCACAGGTGACGCATGGAATGAAGAACAAGAAGATTTAAATTGTAATGAAGAAGAAAAAGCACAAATGAAGCGAGAAAAGGAAAGAAAAGTGGAAAGGGAATATACGGACCAGAAATAGGGTGGCTTGTCCAGAATATGAGCATAGTAAAACCAAAAAAATTTGTTAAGAAGAGAAATGTGGGAAAACCTTACATATAAATTGACGGTTAAGAGGCAATGAAAAATTACAAACTTTCAAAGAAGACTAATTCATCAAGATATCTGGAACAAAGAAATGTCTATAAACCAAAAAAAGCAGTTTGTGTGTTCTTGCATTGAAGATTCTCCTACACGGAAACCAATTTTAACATTGCAAGTATTTGCATTGTTGCATATGTCATTTTTAAAAGCAAAAAGCTCCATTCATGTACCGAGTAGTTGCGAAATATTGCGATAAACAGAAAAAATCTCATTATGCGTCTACTGTAAAATGTGCTGTTTGTTACTTAATACAGTTTTGTTTTGACGTACTGGTATGATTTTGCCACTCCAACTCAATACTTTTTACTTAAAAAAAAAACTTTTATGTTGCAGAATATCGGGAAACATATGTTTAACACGTCTTGTCAGACACCAATAAAATGGCGGGCATTCGTTTTGGATAACACGTTCGGTATTCATATGTCAAGTGTTTCGTTGTGTWTCCATAACTTTTGTAATGTCACAAAATGTTTTACGTATCTTCCTTGTTTTTCTTAAGTACAGAACTGTTCAAAATCTCCTGTACAAGATTGAGAGACACCAACGTTCCCAAATCTCAGTTTATCCGCCAACCTTCCTTCAAACAAAAAATTCAGTAATCTTCTAAAAGGGACGCAGCAGTCCTTTAAAAATAATAGAATTTCCAAGTCCAAACGCGAAATAGCCGAAAGAAAAATTTAAGGCACTTTAGGGAATTTTTACGTCCGTCCTGGTTCCTTTATTTTGCGTATGCTTTCCCTCTGCGGGCGCATAAACACGGGAATGGAACTCGCGAACATATTTCACGTGGCGTTTTAATAAAACGGGATGTGCGCTGCCTAGGCCAGCGTTTTGAAGATGGATTAAGATAATATCCAGGGAAAGCTGGCATTACGGAGCGCGCCCGTCCGCCCGAACGGATATGGAGAATGACCGTGCCGGGCAATCACGATAGCGCGAACCAGGTGGAACCGTCCGATTCTGATTACGGGGCAATTCGAACTTTGAAACATGAATTTCGCCGCGGCCGCTTTTCATCGGAATGGGGCGCGCTCCACCTGTTGGAACGATGAAATTTGTTACGGCCGTTTCCTGGTAACGGACCACAGATAGAATGTGATTCCTTCTAAAGCATTCTGCAATTTAATAAGATATTTATAAAGCAATACATATTTATTACTATTTTTGTCTATCTACCCCATGTAATCTGCGATTTTGTCCTTGCTATCTTGATTACTGTTGTATAGTGTATAGCACTGGGGCAAGTTTTTGTTGCCATGTATTTTTACCTAAAAACCTGCTGCAGAGCAGCCAGTGTATATTCACAGTTAAAGTGGAATAAACGTGCTCTACACAATTGAAGTGGTTTTATTTCAAAGTATTAATGTCATATTACGTTAATACATAACAAAGTGGCGACGAGGATTTTCGAATCTGCGTGGGTACCTACTCAGATTAGTACGCGTAAGCAAGTGCAAATATAAAAAGAAAAAAATGAGTGACGCAGAAAATAACTTTACTCGAGTAATAAGTGAAGTGCCGAAGTTCGATCAAGACCGTTCTGACTTTGAAGTTTTCAACGAACGATTGCAACAATATTTTATATTCAATGAAATCGCCGATGAGGACAACACTGAAAAAAAATTATAGTAAATTTAACTGCAATTGTAATAATKTTTACCACAAAATATAGTGCAAATACGACTAGATACAAACTGTAGAAAATTATACTATATTTTTGTAGATTAACTATTGTAGCTGTATTTACTAAAAATGTAGAAATCAGTACTTACCATTTTATAGTATATGTTCTTAGAGAATGCAGTACAGTTCAATACAAATTTTGTAGGATTTACTAGGCAGGGTATCACAATTTTTTCTACAAGATGCAGTGTACTTTATTAGTGTTTTGTTTATTGTAACATATTATAATAGTCAAATTTAATATTCCAGTATGCTAAATTTTACTATGTTAAATCTTTTTCTTTACTATAAATTAATGTTATAATTTACTAAAAATATAGTGGATATAGGGCAAAAATAAATGAAACCAATGCAGCATTATTATGATTTTATTCATTAGACAAACAAGGTTACATTTTTGTACCTGTAAATTAAACATTTAACGTAATCGTCCATGTTGCAGTACACAACAATTAGGGGCTGTTTAATAAGGAAAATCCAATATAATAATATAAAACACAATAACCACTAACACTTCCGCACAACTAAAACAAGAACGTGAGTGGACGAGGCTTACGTGATGGCGGATGGCGTGATGCCACGATCATCGTGGCATCACGCCATCCGCCATCGTGGCACGATGTGATGACCTGCGCGCGCGCTGCCGCCGAGCGACTATAAGTACCAACTTAACAATAGTGCCAACCCTTAGCTACTAATTTTCTCACTAACGTTGTACCACAGATCAAATTTGTGAGATTATTATTCATCTGTCGTTATACGTTATACCGTAAACCCTAATTTCCAGACAATTACAGTATTGAATGCATTTTAGTCTAGAAAACATAGGTAGACTTTGTAATATAGGTATAAATTGATAAAACTTCCAATGCTCGACATAGTTTTGAAAAAAGCTATACTTTAAATTATTGATATTACCTATGGATGTTGTTTGCATTTATCATTGTTTGTAGAGTAACAAATGTTGTATATAATAATGCGATTTGTAGCATGKAATATGTGTTGATGCATTTTATTCGTTTTTAGTAATGATATCATCTATAATTAGTGTAATGTTTGTTTTTTTGTAATTTAACTAATAATGCCTGAGAATGTTCTAAGCGTGTAAAAAATATGCTTCAGTGAGTAACCTACAAAAAAAAACTTATAAATAATTACTAAAAGATTTTTGTTATATTTTTTACAATGATATTATTTTTTAAAGTATTGATTTAAGCAGGTTAATCAAATTTGAAAAAGTAACTCGCTCCAGAACGGGTCTCTGAGTCTATATATATGGGCTTTAATTAGAATAGCTCTAAGATGCATGGTATAATGTAAACACCAGAGATTCGTTCGGTTGTGGTTCGAGTCCCGACCGTAGCGAGTTACTATTCCTAATTTAATTAGTATGCTAACCTAATAACCCAATACTTTATAATCATTATCAACGCGAATTATAAAATACTTTAATATTATTTTGTTAAACTTTACTTAATGTGTAGAACATTCTGCTACAATGGTTATACTACAAAAACCAGAGACCTATTTCAAGACGTTTATGTAAGATTTCCTACAATATTAGTAATGAGTAACACAAAGCTGTGCACTACAATCACGTAGCAATTTTTTACAAGTAACTTTTTTCAGACAAGAAACGTGCAATCTTGATAAACGCACTAACCGAACAAACCTATATGCTTGTTCGTGACCTTTGCTTTCCTCATTCACCAACCAGCAAGACTTACAAGGATTTAATCATCACAATAAGCGATCATTTTAAGCCAGTCAAATCCTATTTTTCGCAGCGTTTAGAATTTTACCAAGCAAAAAAGACTCCACAAGAAACAGTCGCTCAATGGGCGGCAAGAGTAAAGAGCTTGGCATCTGTTTGCAAATTTGGCACGGAATTAYAAAATGTAATGCGCGATATATTTGTACTTGGCCTTTGTGATAGTAATAAAGATATTATGTCACGCTTGTTTGAAGAAGATGCAACAAGCAGCGATAATAACTTTTCAAAAATGCTAAAACTGGCATTAGCAAAAGAATCATCGTTAAAGGAGAATAAAGCTACAAGTMTACAATACAAATAAGAGCCGATGGAGGATGTGCACTACCAGCGACACAGTGCTCCAGGATTACCCAGAGGAAACCAGCGAGGCCGTTCTGCATCAGGTGGATCATCTCAAACGAGTATCAAGTGCAAAGTTTGTGGTCGTGAATATCACGAATCGGTAAAGTGCATGTATCGCAGTTATTCGTGTCACAAG
Organism: Rhyzopertha dominica; assembly: GCA_025024175.1. NCBI lineage: Eukaryota > Metazoa > Arthropoda > Insecta > Coleoptera > Bostrichidae > Rhyzopertha > Rhyzopertha dominica. Next base: position 4,586,137 of record QCXZ01000003.1, on the reverse strand, counting down.
TGCGGGGTGAGAGGGCATTTAGCACCGATGTGTAAACTACAGAAGCAGCATTTTTTAGAAGAGAGAAGCGCCCCAGGTCCTTCATCCGCCGCTCAGCCCGTGGAAGTCGCCGAAGACACGATATTTAATATTTTTGATAGCGAGACTGATGCTAGAGGTAACGTCAAACCAATTTATATTAATCTGACTGTAGAGCACATTCCTATTAGTTTCGAAGTGGACTCCGGATTTGCACATGCGGCAATGTCTGAAAAAATATTTCTCAGATATTTTCAGGATAAAATTTTGCATAAAAATGATTTATCATTAAAAGATTATGTAGGTATTAGTTTTCAGCCTTTGGGATATGTAAATCTAAACGTAACATTTGATAATGTGTCTTACGAACTGAAAACATACATCATTCGTAACGGCGGACCGCCGTTATTAGGCAGAAATGCATTGAAAATGTTTAAACTTGGCATAGGTAGAATCGATTATGTACATCCTACAGATTTTGACAATAAGATCTTAAATTGTGATAATTTAGCGGAGAAACTTGTTCATTAAATATAAGGACGTTTTCGATAATACGTTAGGTACTTTCACTAAATTCAAAGTAACTTTAAAATTGAAAGAAGGCGCAGTAGCAAAATGTTTCAAACCAAGAGCAGTTCCATTTGCCTTAAAACCAAAAATAGAAGCCGAAATTGATAGATTGGTTTCAAATAAAATTTTGGTGCCAAATGAATATGCCGAATGGGGTACTCCTATAGTACCTGTTCTTAAACCTAATGGAACTGTCCGAATATGTGGTAACTTTAAAGTCACCATCAACTCTCATTTAGTAGATATGAAGCATCCATTACCTCGAATCGAGTATCTATTTGCTCAGCTTCAGGGAGGTCAGAAATTCACAAAACTGGATCTTTCTCATGCCTTTTTTTTTCAAGATTCTGTAAGGTATTTAGGACACATAATCGACAAAAACGGCTTACATACAGATAACAATCACATTGAAGCAATTTTAAAAATTGAACGTCCGACATCAGTAACACAACTAAAAGCCTTTCTAGGCATGGTAAATTTTTATGCGAAATTCATACCAAATGCTTCAACATTGTTAAAGCCATTGTACAATTTACTAAAAAAAGACACAAACTGGATGTGGTCTGTTGATTGTCAGGAATCGTTTGAGAATATTAAGAAAATTTTAGCATCTTCTACAGTATTGACACATTTTAATCCTCAACATCAAGTAAATTMAACCGTAGATGCTTCACAAGTWGGTTTAAGCGKAATTATAAGTCACACTTTTAATAATCAGGAAAGACCCATTGCGTTCGCTTCTAGATTGTTAAATTCAGCCGAATTAAATTATTCACAAATTGAAAAAGAGGCAGCCGCCATTATATTTGGCATTAAAAAATTTTTTCAGTACCTCTATGGACGACAATTTTGTCTATTTACAGATCACAAACCTCTTTTGACAATTTTCAGTCCTAAAAAAGGCATACCAATTTTCGCAGCCAACCGACTGCAACGTTGGGCTCAAATATTGTCGTCTTTTGATTATACAATTCAGTACGTAGCATCAAATAAAAATAAAGCCGATTTCTTTTCAAGATTTCCCCTTAAAACTGTTGAAAATGATGAAGAATATAAGCTTTCGTATATTAACTATGTCCAAGAAGTTAGTACAGTACCAATTAATTGTACGCAAATTAGAAATGAGACTTCTAAAAATAAAATTTTAGGCAAAGTTTTGTTTTACACTATGAATGGATGGCCTCGCAAAGTAAGCGATCCTCAGATTAATGCATTTTTCTCGAAGCGCAATGAAATCTCTATAGAGAAAGGATGTTTGCTATGGGGATATCGTATTATAATTCCCGCTAAATTTCAAAAAGCCATGTTAGCCGAGTTGCACGAAAATCATGTTGGCATGGTCAAAATGAAAGCTCTAGCAAGGTCGTATATGTGGTGGCCATTAATGGACCAACACATAGAAGAAACGGCAAAGTGTTGCCAAACATGTGGTAAATTATCAGACAGTCCTGAAAAAGCACGGTTAACCCCATGGCCATTTCCCAAAGAAAGTTGGACTCGTATTCATATCGATAATTTGGGGCCCATACGAAATAAATATTTCTTTGTTCTCGAAGATGCAACATCTAAATGGTTAGAATGCTTTCCAGTAAGTAATTTATCGACGGAATTGGCAGTAAAATGTTTACGAAGCACATTTGCCCGTTTTGGATTGCCTAAATGTATTTGTTCGGATAACGGTACCGCGTTTACGTCGGAAGAATTTAAAACTTTTGTAAATTTCAATGGTATTCAGCACATTACTGGTTCTCCATATCATCCTGCTAGCAATGGTCAGGCGGAAAGCAGCGTAAAAATTATAAAAAGAGCTATTCTAAAAGTTCAGCATGAAATGCTCACTTTAGATATAGATTTGATCATTTCGCGATTTCTGTTTCAGTATAGAAATACGACTACGGGAGAACCGCCTGCTAAATTGCTTTTAGGTCATAGATTAAGATCCAGATTTGACTTGCTTCTTCCGTGTGTTGCTAATGATGTTGAAAATAAACAAATAAACCAGATCAAGTACTATAAGGGGAACCGGGATACTCGATTCCAGATAAATGATTTTGTTTGGGTTAAAGATTACCGTCTTAACGCCACAACATGGTTACCTGCCGTTATCGTAAAAATACTTGGAAAGCAAATGTATGTAGTTAAATTGCAATATTCCGAGAAAATGATAAGGCGTCATATAGATCAAATTAAACCTCGTAAAGAATATATCGTCCAATCATTTACTCCCCGTTCTGAGTTGGTTTCGGACGATTCAAGTAAAAATCAACTTTCCAGCTCTGTAATATCTCAGAGAGAATTAAGACGTCGAAGCCAACTCCGCCCACCTGATAGGTTGGTAATTAGAAATTAAGGGTGAAGGTGTTGTATAGTGTATAGCACTGGGGCAAGTTTTTGTCGCCATGCAGAGCAGCCAGTGTATATTCACAGTTAAAGTGGAATAAACGTGCTGTACACAATTCAAGTGGTTTTATTTCAAAGTATTAATGTCATATTACGTTAATACATAACAATTACGAAGTCATTTTACCATTTCTTTAGTGCCCTGTGTCACCCCTTAAAAAATTAGATGGCAAGAAGGGTCCATCAGTCACGCATCCTTTTGAACTAACTTTCATGCATGTTGTGATAAATGTAAAATAGTTAAGATTCATGCCTATGCTGTGCTGTCTGCACCGCAACCAACTGCAGATAGATCTATTTCGCTATCATTACAGCTCATCAGTGCAGTTTAGGCCTAGTGCAGACAGCACGGCATAGACCTTGTTTTGCCTATATACCAACGGCTTAGTATGTAAATTAGTTTTTAGTGAAAGTGCGCTCAAGGATGTGCAATCCTTTTAAACCGGCAGAACTCAAGTTTTTTTGAAAACCACAGTAACTTGTGCTAATCAGAAACAAGCAAATGATAAGGGCGAGATACTCGACACTACAGTCTTTGGACCTGAAAGTAAAAATCTGCCTAGAACATATTTCAGCGAAAAAAATTGTAATCGAAGAACAAATTACTAAAAACAGTCAGCAAAGTAAGGTTACATGTGAAATGTTGACAAGACAAGATCGAACACGATCGAGTAGTAAGTACCCTCTAAAACAAGATGACACTGTCGTGGATGGAAATGTCACTTATGGGGAGCAGACTGCTACAAAACTAAATGTTGAAACTAAACCAAATCCCGAATAGAAAACTTCCCAAAGTGTACAAGAAATATCCAACTAAAACGATGTACTTCAGGAATATGCAAAAACATGCGATAGGAGTAATGATTTTATAACTATAACATATAGGAAACGAACATTTAGGGGAAAAAAGGACAATAGCACGTTGGCTGCGGGAGAATCACGTAAATGTGTTTTCGTTTCACAGCTTAGTACCTGTACCACTGAACAATAAGTAGTAAATTATTTAAAACAAAGAAGAGAAAAATAAGGTATATATCACAAAAATATTGCTGCGTTCAAAATTGCAATAGAAGCTAGCAAAGTTCTTCTACTATATGATGAGCACTTATGGCCAACTAACACAATTATTAGAGAATACACACTGAAAAAAGTTACTTGTAAAAAATTGCTACGTGATTGTAGTGCACAGCTTTGTGTTACTCATTACTAATATTGTAGGAAATCTTACATAAACGTCTTGAAATAGGTCTCTGGTTTTTGTAGTATAACCATTGTAGCAGAATGTTCTACACATTAAGTAAAGTTTAACAAAATAATATTAAAGTATTTTATAATTCGCGTTGATAATGATTATAAAGTATTGGGTTATTAGGTTAGCATACTAATTAAATTAGGAATAGTAACTCGCTACGGTCGGGACTCGAACCACAACCGAACGAATCTCTGGTGTTTACATTATACCATGCATCTTAGAGCTATTCTAATTAAAGCCCATATATATAGACTCAGAGACCCGTTCTGGAGCGAGTTACTTTTTCAAATTTGATTAACCTGCTTAAATCAATACTTTAAAAAATAATATCATTGTAAAAAATATAACAAAAATCATTTAGTAATTATTTATAAGTTTTTTTTTGTAGATTACTCACTGAAGCATATTTTTTACACGCTTAGAACATTCTCAGGCATTATTAGTTAAATTACAAAAAAACAAACATTACACTAATTATAGATGATAATTGTTGTGTACTGCAACATGGACGATTACGTTAAATGTTTAATTTACAGGTACAAAAATGTAACCTTGTTTGTCTAATGAATAAAATCATAATAATGCTGCATTGGTTTCATTTATTTTTGCCCTATATCCACTATATTTTTAGTATATTATAACATTAATTTATAGTAAAGAAAAAGATTTAACATAGTAAAATTTAGCATACTGGAATATTAAATTTGACTATTATAATATGTTACAATAAACAAAACACTAATAAAGTACACTGCATCTTGTAGAAAAAATTGTGATACCCTGCCTAGTAAATCCTACAAAATTTGTATTGAACTGTACTGCATTCTCTAAGAACATATACTATAAAATGGTAAGTACTGATTTCTACATTTTTAGTAAATACAGCTACAATAGTTAATCTACAAAAATATAGTATAATTTTCTACAGTTTGTATCTAGTCGTATTTGCACTATATTTTGTGGTAAAGATTATTACAATTGCAGTTAAATTTACTATAATTTTTTTCAGTGCAGAAAGAATCAGCATTTCATAAGATTATTTTGCAGAAAACGACGCCGTATTTATATCTTTGGTTAAAAGTTTAGGGCTGATGTTCATAGCGTCAACATCAGAAGGAGAGACCAGCGAAGGTTCATTGTTCTGCTGCACTTGCAACACGGTGTGGCCATCGCCGACTGGTTTGTTCTTAATTTTATCTAAATATAACCTCTTTCTGTACTTTACATTTCCTTTTTACTTTCTTTATTTGTTGCTTTGCTTTGGTTGAGTGGAAGAACAGCTTCCAATCTTGTTGGAAAGTAGAACTCCGCCATTTTGGTGATGCTAGTATATCGACACGACTATGATGCATACGTTTGTATTTTAATTATAACCGAATAAAGACGTTTATCATTATCAAAAAATACTCTACATACATTATAATAATAAATTCCTAGTATCATTTATTAGAAAGAAATCAAACCTCTTGCGAAACCGTTATACAAATTATTAATACCGAGTTAAAACAAACACTAAATTTCAGTAGCAAATTAAATTTACGCATACAACTGATGATAAAGCGCAGAACGTATTTTCGCATATTATTTTCCTGTTAGTTCGAAGCTGATCCAAATGAAAAACGTGAAAGGACTTCAAAAAGTTGCCATATGGGATATTATAGCCGCCCGAGGGATTACGTTCGATGAATGTTTGCTTGGCTTCGATAATAAAACGTATGTTTGCTCGTAGTAAACAACATACGATTGGGTAACTTCAGTCGTAGTTTTTAAACGTATATAACTTGCTACCCTTCTGCAGTGGTGCATTCACGTGAGCTATGTTTTTACTCAAACAAAATTTTATGATTTGTCAATATAATGCCTCTACAATGAGTGCTCAGTGTACGTTATTGGTCTCTAACTACTTTTAACTATTTATGTTTTTTGAAACCTATAAATCATTTACCAAGACCTTATTATTTTTTGAGTGATTTTTGTCGCAAAATGACGCAACATAATTTTTGTTCTACTTCACACAGATAATCTTTTACTTTAGCAATTTATGAGATATATTTTCTAAATGAAGAAATGTTCTATGATGTGATTACTCAAAGGGCAATAATGTATTCGCCAGTAAATACTATGAGAGTGTTATTCTATTTCATCAGTATTCTTTAAGTTTAAGATAAAGAATGAGAGTACATATTTTTACATAGTAGCATAATAGAATAGGTTGGTATTGTAACTGCCGGTAAATAACCCTTTGGGAAAGCTTTGAAGAAGAATTGATACCCTTTATTTAAAACCACAGCAGAGGTAGAAGTAATATAAACCAACAGACGACTAATTATGCAAAGTAAATACAAGTGATTTGTTTGAGCGTTTCAAATAATGAAATGAGGGCCAATAAACCTCTGGTTATGGCCTTGACAGACGTTTCAAAAAAATTATCTATAGGCTTGTACATCTTTAAAACATTCTGCATAATTAAATCAATACTTCAGCTGTGTGAAATCAAGTTTAGAGGCGTAGTGAATCTACCAGAAAATTATTTCTTACACGTTATTTTTGACAAAACACTTACCAAAATCTGATATTGTAAACAATCCTATGCAATAAAGCCTCGGTTCTTGTTTTTCTCCAATAACAGCCAAATGCTTCCCAGCGATATGTAATGTTAACAATTACACAGAGATTTATAAGATTAGGTACATGATTTACATACTGATTGCATTGTGGATGTATTTATTGCGAATAGAAAAATCTTTCAGTTGGTTTTTATAAGACAGCATAACACTGGCTAAAGTGTTGTTTCTCTTCAGAGTTTTGATAAATATTGACAGATAAATGTAGTAATGTTGTTGTCTTAGAAACTAAATTGTCTGTAAGTATGTGTGATGTAGTGATTTGTGTAATTACTTTTTAAAATTTATTTGAACTGCCCATCATACAGTTTTTAGATGTTGTATCTTTGACAAAGATTAGAAGTGTAACGGAACGTCAGGTCTTATTTCTTTGATGCTTCATATAAACATCAAACGGGGTCAATTAATTATTTTCCCAACACGACTTAAAGCTTCCACCGGCTAAACTTACCAACCATACAGTTCATGCAACAGGTGGTAAAATTTCAATCACCCCCGACGTAAAGGCCCGATCCAGTAATTTCCCCCGGCAGTAAATTTATCTCTTAAAAATCCCCGACACGCTGCCTTGTTTAACAGCCGCCATTTTCATAAACACTTATTTTCTTTGGAGCGCATTAAATCCCGAGCCGAGCATTACACGTGACAGGTGAAATGATATATCGAGCCATCGCACCGTCCTGATGTATTCAGCCAGATGGCGCTGCGTACGTGATTTCGACCACCATCAGCCCTCCTCAAGACATTAAGCGGTCGGGTGGAGAATATCTCTCCATTTTTTCATTTTCTCTGATGCGCCACTCCGGCCTGGAATTCGCGGGAATCCGTCATCCAAAGCACACTACATAAATATGGGGGGTGTACGGAGCAGTCGTAATGGAATGAGAAGAGCCAACTTATTACATGATGAATGTAGAAACATTATATTTCTTTTGAAGCGGGCTGACAAATTCGACTTTTGTTTCTAAGATCTAGATCAAAAATCAGTGAAAGTGAATACTTTGAAAACAGAACTCTAACACTGGAATAAATTAAGGAGTAATCTCAAAACTGCTGCCATGGAATTGAATTTACCATCTAATCACAAGTTATCTGCAAATGATGAAAAAAATTAAGCCGTATTAAGATGTATCTGACTATTTGGCCTTCAGTTCTTTAAGAGAGGATGCAAAGAAGGGCACTATTTCACGCAACTCTATTTTTATTCATTCTAATAGAAACAGTGATAGTGGGATTCCACCACGGATGTACTATAATCATAACAGAGCAAGATCTGTTTAAGCTATTGTCAATTTCTTTGCTAATTATTTTCAATCGGTATATTCGACCGGCCAAACCTGCCATAGGTCATTTCCTTGTTGGTGTAATATAATAAATATAAAGCAAATTGTAATATCTGATAATACTATTTTAAATAAATTCAAATCATTGAAGCCGTCTATAAGTCTGAGCCCTAATGGTATTCCTCCAATCACGAGAATGTGCTGTTAATTTGTGTTATCTTCTAAAGATTTTGTTAAAAAAAGGTCGCTAAATGAAAGGTATTTTCCTGAAGTAGGGAAAACGTCTTACATAAAACCAATTTATAAAAAGGGTTGCAAGCAGGATGTAAAAAATCAAGGAGCGCCTGTAGCTAGATGTGCTAGATGACATAGTTTCAGATATTATTTTATTCTACGTAAAGCAAATCATACTGGATGAACAACACAGTTTTTCTACTTTAACAAATCTGTCTTTGTTTACAAATTATTGAATTTTGAATTCCTTAGAGGATGGCCTTGAGGTTGACTGTATATTTAATGACTTCAACAAAGCTTTTAACGTAGTTAACATTGAGAGACTGTTATTAAAGCTTCGTACAATTGGCATTAGTGATCCTTTATTGTCTTGGATAAGATCGTATTTGTCAAACTGCAAGCAATACCTAGTGATGAAAGACGTTAAGCCCGATTCAATTATTGCTTCGTCTAGGCTTCCACATGGCTGCCATCTAGGTCCTATACTATTTCTGATATGTTTCAGCGATGTAGAACGTGTAGTCAAGCATTGTCAGATATTACTGTTTGCTGATGACCTTAAATTTTTTAGGAGTGTTTCAGTTAACAGTGAACGTGGTTTGATTCAAGAATTCAAGATATAGACTCCATTGTAAATTGGTATGAAGATAATCAGAACTAAATGTGTTAAGTGTTCATTCTTAAGATTTAGCCGTAAACGACAAATTATCACTAACGATTATTTTATTGGAGGTTACAAACTGGCAAACCTGGTTAAGTTTCGTGAATCGAGTGTTGCGGTAGATACCCTATTATGTTATAATTTTCATATTGATAAAATCATTCTAAAATCTAATACGCTACTCGGGTTTTTAATAGACATATTGATAGAATTGAAAATATTTTTTAAAAAAGTTTGTAAAGTTTTTATGCTTCAAATTCAATATTTTGTATCCTAGAAACATTTACGGTGACCGTACAAGTGTGTTTGACTGTATGTTTCTTTATAGGGTTTTGTTAGCCCAAATTAATTGTCCTTCGCTTCTGAATGTATTTGAACTAAATGTTCCGGATGTTGTTGAATTGTTGAATATAACATTTCATTTCACGACATATGGTATAAACGCTCTTTGGTGTATGTCTAAGTTATCTTTCAGGTTTAATAACGTTGATTTTGATGATGTTTCTGCTGCAGGGATTCGACACAGTCTTGAAAACTGTTTGCAATGATGTTTATTTATTTATTTTATAATTCTAATACATACACTTTGTAATAGTATTTATATATTTATGCAGCTGTCAATAAACAAACAAATAATGCCTTCAAAGATTAGAGATAAGGGAAATAGAACTGTAATTTTTAATTTCAAAGATTTTGCGCTTCTTCATGACTAGTTAAGTGTATATTTTCTTTCAGCGATTCGGAAAGAAATATTAAACCAAGATGATAGAAACAAGCGGCAAGCACAGTAAATATAACTTTGTAGCGTATTTTCTGTATATTTGGTAAACAAATCAAGTATTGCACCAACAATACAATTGAATGCAGACAGTACTTCCACATGGTCTTAGAACAAGAATTCATTCTGTTGACATGAAGTGGAATTATTGATTTCATTAGTAGGTAATGGTTTGCCGGATGTAATATAAAACTTTTTACGTCAGTTGGGCTGTCTAAAGTCTTAATATGTTATGAAACTTCAATAACTGTATCACCTTACAAGATTTAATATACCTACATAGCCTGCATCCATTTCTGCTTTCACCCAACATCAAACTAAGTTAGAATCTAGGTCAATTAAAAAGAGGAGGAAAGCTCAGAATCCTACCTTGGCTAGTTTCTCAATACATAATTAACTAACACTACAAGTAGCCACCACGATGAAAAGGTAACTGCGAAATTATTACGAATTAATTCGCGTTCATATAATAACGTACTTACAATTACATGCCAGCTCCTCATTTTTGGGCCATCTCCAAAACAAAAAATCCAACACAGCAGTCATAGTACGCCACAAGCACAACCAGCACAACACCCAAAAATCCACAAGTTCTTTAAGATGCCGAAAATTGTCGAATTCAAGTAAGCCACGTTCACTCATTGCAACTGACGCGGCACTACTAAAGCACCAAGGTCACTACTGTATATGCGTCGCTAATTGAAATGCTGGTAAAAAACGTATTTTTTGTCGCTAGCAAAAACTCGTGGGTCAAGCGCGTCGCAAATAGTTTCCGTGACGATTTAAAAACAAAGCACAGCGGCTCAGCGAAGTACTGAATAACGCCATGGGTTGCTTGATACAGGGGACCAATAATCGGCGGCTCCTACAGTTCGTTTATTTTGCGAAAGTTTTGCATAAATTGGAATTTAACGATGAAAACAACTCTAATCTTCATTGACTAGCATATTTTTTTTAATTGCTTGGGTATATTTTCTATATCTCAGTTCTTCTTCATTTTGGATTGGGCACTCATACCAGCGTTTTCGAATGGTCCCAAAACGAAATAGTCCGAACTACGCAAGTCGGGCGATCTTGGAGGTCACAACTGAGTTCCTCTCCGACTTACCCAGCAATCAAAAAGATTTCGCACTTGCAAATACACTGAAATAAGCAGGGGACCGTTATGCATGAACCAACAGCTTATTAATTATCTTTCAAGCCTCTTGGAAATTTTTTTTATATAAGTAGTCCCCGATAACTCCAACCATATATTGAGTATAGCGGCTAAGAAAATTTATTATGGCGTTTGTTAAAAAATTTGTCTCGTTAAAGAGTACCATAGCTAAGACACATGCTTTGGAAAAGTGCCCGTTGTGAAAGATCTTGGATCTTGAAAACAAGCTTAATATTTGACCTTTCCTCTGTGTTTTTTCTCATAACTCACGTTTTCATAATTTTGACAACATCCCTCTTTTTACAGGCGTAGTATCTTTTATCTAATTTTCCTTTTTTTTTAATTTTGTTCTTTTCCAAAAAGTTTATCTTTGCTTTCGCAATACAATACAAGCATCACAACATTAGAAACACAATTCTACCTTCCAACTAGATTTTACAATTTCTGTAAAATAAGGGATGTGTACAAAATTCTGTACATCTTAGTTGGATATAGTTTTCATGGTCTTTGAAAATGACCCTTAGGACGGCCATCAGTCTTTTTTGATAAGACAAAACACACACGAAACAAAGCGGTATTAAGTGTCTTGTTTACAACCTATTTAATTGAGCATCACAGCTTTTCAGCCAATTTTTGTAGAAAAATTTTACCCTAGATAGAACTCATGGGAAATAATAGCTTGGACTGGTTGAATGCGATAAGGATATAACAAGAATCCTAAAAATTTTTGTTAAACTAGAACATGTAAAATATTTACATTATTCGCGATTTTTCTTATATATGTAGTTATTTCTAAATCCCCTTCTACTGAATTTAAGACTGCCTTCTCAATTTCTGGTGTCCTTACTGCTTATGAAGCAGAAGCAGAAAATTAATAATATTGAAAATATTGAAATAGTATTACATTTTGTGACTAATCTGGAACACATTTCAAGAATTCACTGACAAGGGTCCTCGGTCTTCAAAGGTACGTAGTTTTGTCACAATTTCAATATCTATTTCAAGCATCTTTTCATTAATGTGCCTTCGCAACTGGTTCTCGTTTTGTGCTTTCCAATCATTACCATAAATTTTTCTCCTAGTACACTCTTGGATAAGTCGTGCTTGTGGAAGATTTGGGGGTTTGTCTTGTTTTGGTACAAGATGTATGCGATTTATAGCCAACCATTCCCTTGTTGTTCGGGCATAAAGATCTGGCCAGAACATAATTTCGCCTCCATTATGATTGTGTTCTAATAAAATTTAGTCATTTTGGAAGGCATTTTCGCGTATATTGATTTGCATCTATAGCTATAGAAATCGCACACCATACTAATATTTTGTGGGCCAATTTTGCTTTACATTTAAATCTAACATTATCCAGAGTGCTCTCGATATCATCTGAATAAAAACGATCATATTCTTTCATTTCCGCGTTCGCTAAAGTAAAATACTTTTCGTCGTCATTAACAATCATTTGTTGTTTACAAAGTGAACTGTCCGTAGTCTTTTTCGAAATTTCAAACCATTTCTAGCAATTTCCCTACCGATGGTCGTATGGGAAACTAGAAATCGCCGGCATAACTTTCTCGCTGGAATTCCAACTCTGTTTTTTGCACTTTCTAGCATTCTGTTGACTGGGAGCAAAACTCTTGGACGACCACTTTTGGTAGGTTTATGCAAGGAATTCCTTGTTCACAATCCTTAATCGTGCGATAGATAGTTCTGATGGAAATATTTCGATTTTGACATATGCGCACAACTTCCCTTTTGGGAAGTTGACCAACTAACGTATAGATACTCTTATGTATGTATATCTATTTTGTAGTAAGTACAAACCAAACCAGTACAGATGTCACAAGTATTTGCATGTAATGCAATTTGAAAAATCCCGTAAAACATTATGTGTCAAAACTTTTGTTACATATGTTATTTCTTTTCGTAAAGAACTTTCGTCTGAAATTTTTTAACAAATAACGTCTTTATTAATTTATTATATTTTTATTCTTGTATTTATTTTATGCTTTACTTTATCTACACTCTTTATATACTTTGTGTTTTAAAACTTCATTTTCTGAAGTTACGACCTTTAATTAATTAAAACCTTGACTGACTGAACTGATTTGAGTAGTTCTTCTGTTTTTACATTATGAAAGGATTCCGTATTTTATTGAAAACTTGATGTTGTACCCTCTTTTATCTAGAGATCAATCCTGCATACAATTATTCAGAGGAATTTTATAAAGAACTTGTATTGCCTCTAAATCCGTTTTTCACTAAAAACATTTCTAATTAATTATCGCTTTTCAGCTCGGTCTGACGTGGCGCAGAACTCTCAACTGCAAGCCCGGCCGTGCGTTAACTATTGCAGCCGAATCCCGCATACTAAGGGCATCCACTTAGGCATTTTAAGTGCTCCGCGTCAAACAATTGGACAAAAACGGGTATAATTGGTCCGGAATTTTTCTGCAAGCGTCGAGGATTCAATGGATGCAATTTCCACCATTTAGTGCGTTGCAGCAGCGGGGGCAGTTTGAATTTAAAGCTCCTGAATCAAAGTGCACGTGCAGATAATGGCCAAAATGCAAAAAATAAGGCGATTCAGATACTCCCTACTAACTCAGTACGGCGGGCGMTCTACGACCAATTAATTGACTGAAAAAAGTAATTGTGTTCGCAAAACGTAAACGATGTACATTTGTTTTGCGTTTGTGCCGCATAGTAGGATAATTTTAGTTCCTTTCCATTGCACGGGTTTTAGTTCATAAACTACTCTTTATCTAATTTATTAGTTTTAGGCTTGTTGTTCATTAAAAGATTGGAATCTCTTTTATTTATTTCCAGTGCGCTTACTGTCACTTTTATTGGGCAATTTTTAACACAAACACCTATATTTGTGATGTAACTGGGGGACATTGCTTAATTGAAGGTTCAAAATATTACATGTATTTTTTCTTTATTACTGCAGCTTAATTTATTTTTAATTTTTAATATTTATATTTGTTGTTTTACTATAGTGAGTGGCAGGTTATATTATTTAGTTGTAAAAAAATACATATAGGAATTTTGCATGATTTTTAGTTCATTTAAGGTTCTCCATATCAACGCACGTTCTGTTCTCTCATCTTTCGATGAATTTAAGAATACACTTGCGCGGGGCGGCTGTGATATCGCTGGGGTCACCGAGACTTGGCTTTCTTTGGTAATCCCTGATAGTGATGTGTGTATTGAAAATTTCAATTTGATAAGACTTGATAGGGGGAGTAGAGGGCGTGGTGTGTGTTTCTACATAAAAAAAATGTATTTCTTTTGAAGGATCAGGATAAAACAAAAATGTGGTTACGTGATAATAGGTGTTGTATACCGACCGCAAAATAGTAATATCAATGCGTTCTTTGAAGTATTTGAGGACACGTTAACAAATATGCATCTAAATAGCAAATATGTTATTTGTGTAGGTGACTTTAATATTCATGTATTAAATAATGAAGGCTCAATTGCTAATCAATTTGGTTCACTTTTGGAAGGACTGGATCTAAAACAGGTTGTTAATGAACCAACCCGTATTTGCAAAAATTCCATTACTCTAATAGATTTAGTAATTGTAAATGTATGTTTGAATGTTAGTGAATGTGCCGTGTATGATGCTTCCACTGTGACAGGTCATTGTGTTGTTGTTTGCAATGTTCACCTTCCAATTAAAGAAAGGGGTTACATTTTCAGAACGTTTCGTGATTTTGCAGTTCTCTCGATTTTGATCGTTTCTGTGATGACTTGGCCGTTATTCCTTTTCACAACATTTATCGAATAAATAATATAAATGACAAGGTCAGTTGCCTTTACGACTACCTTTCTAAGCTGTTAAATACACATCTACCGCTAAAGACTGTCCGCCGTAATGCCTCTCGTCCACTGTCTCCATGGCTTACTGATACCTTGAAGTTCATGATAAATTTACGAAACAAGGCACTGAAAAAATATAAGAAAAGTAAATCTGTTAGCGACTGGGAATACTATAAACAGATGCGTAATTATACAAATAATGCAATAAAGGTAGAGAAACGAACTTATTATGGATGTCAATTAAAAGGCCTGAAAAACAATGAAGTATGGAAATACGTTAGGTCCAATTTTGGTTTTAACAATAAACAACCGGAGACTACTTTGCATGTAGATGTTGACGACATGCATAAGTATTTTGTGGACATCTGCACTGCTAGAAATACACCTGACCAGGAACTGGTAAGCTTTTATAACAGTCATTTAAAATCTGATCTTAATCATCAATTTTCATTCGTTTGTGTTACTGAAGAATATATTTTAAAGGCGTTAAATTCAATTAAGTCAAAAGCAGTTGGTCTTGATGATATACCTATCACTTTGTTTCATTTGGCTTCTTCGTATGTACTTCCAGTACTGACTCATATTATTATATATTGTTTAGAAAATAGTGTTTTTCCTAATTCTTGTGAGGGTGGTCTGGTTAAACCAATTCCAAAGGTAAATAATCCCGCAGAGATACAGGACTTCCGGCGAATTACCATACTTCCGGCTATCTCAAAATTGCTAGAGCGCATTATTGAATTGCAGCTTAGACGGCATATTTCCGATCATGATATTCTATCATCGGTACAGTCAGGCTTCAGGTCTGGATACGGCTGTGGCACAGCACTTGCACATATTACTGATGACATAATATCTGCATTAGACAAAAAGGCGGTCGGTATTTTAATTCTGTTGGACTATTCAAAAGCATTCGATGCCATAGACCACAGCATTTTGTTATCGGTATTGCATTATATAGGCTTAAGTAAGAGTGCCGTATTGCTCATTGGCAATTATATTTCTAATCGGTATCAAAGGGTGCTTTACGCAGGAAAACTCTCTAATAGTTGTAATTTAACGGGGGTGTGCCGCAGGGATCCATATTGGGTCCTTTGCTTTTTTCTGTTTATACCAGCATGCTACCGCGAGCAGTTGAGAAGTGTAACATCCATATGTATGCTGATGATACACAAATATATTACTTTTTTGATAAAAATAACTTGAATATGGCTAGACTTCATATAAATTCTGATCTGCAGAAGGTTTGTAACTTTGCAAATAAGCATGGATTGATATTAAACCCTGCTAAATCATCAATGATTACCTTTGCTGACATAGATCTAAGTAACTTTGACATTATGGTGGAGAATGTGGTAATTCCGCCTTCCAATGGGGTTAAAAGCCTAGGTATTATTATTGATCGGGAGCTGAGATTTACGGACCATGTGACTTTTTTACTTAAAAAGGCTTACAGTAAATTAAAACTATTATTTAATTATCGGCACATGTTTGATATAAAAACTAAAKCTTTGTTGTGTGAGTCGCTGGTCCTTTCACATTTTAATTATTCTGATTATGTCTATGGGCCATGCTTGACGATTGCGGATACTAAGAGAATCCAGAAAGTGCAGAATTCTTATCTGCGATATATACACAGCATTTGAAAGAATTTAGTACACTTTGCCAATAACTGGATGGTTAAATATGTAGCGTCGTAGAAGATTACATAGCACCGTGTTTTATTATCGTGTTGTTGTGTCTTGCAATCCACCTTATATGCTCTTAGTATTCCGCGTCACAGTACTGCTTTCTTTCGGTGATCCTTCTCATTTAATGTTGTCCACTGTATAATAAGCTTGTCCCGTTCACTTGTTGGTCTGTCCATTGCTAGTTTTCGTAGAATGCTACGAGAACACTTACGAGAACAACTACAATTAGCAGCTGTCTCTCGACATATATTTTTGCAATATGTGTTCACTTTCTTTCATTCTCTTTTATAACTAACTTGTTTATTTTTTTACATGTACGTGCGTTGATATGTAAAAGCTGATTTTTTGTTCTTTTGTGTAGCTAGGGATTACTTACATACATTTTCTCATACTAGAGTGCTAATTATTATTGTGATAGTTTGTTGCATAATAAAGGTGCGAGTGGAAGATCAGTCATAGCGACTGAACCCGGACCTTTTGGGTACATTATTATTTTTATTTAGTTTTTCCCGAGCATTATTAAATTGTCATTGGATTTCATTAAGGCATTTTTCTGTTTTTAGGCTTTTTTTTGTATACAAACCCAATAAAGGGCTTATTATTATTATAACTGGCAGAGCTGGAGCTGGATCTCGCTTAAAATGAAAAAGGTTTATTATTGTTTTCAATCTTTAAGGACCAAAAATGAAACAAGCTTTGACCAAGCTGCATTTTGATAGCTATTAACAAAAATAGCCGATTAAAAAAACATGAAATTGATTTTAACGCAAATATAGCAGTGATAGGTCTTCTTCGATGTTTGTGTTACTTTAGTGGTAATAGATTTCAAAAGTGATAGTGCTTTATGTTCTTAGCGACATTTTGGTATTTGAAGACGTTTTATTTTTTTTTGATATTATCATAATCTTTGGTGTAAGCTTGTTTGCCAGCAGTTTAGTGAAGAACGTTGTCTTCTCTACGAAAAAGTATGCAAAGTATACATCTAACTAGTAACTAAGAAAACTATCATGCTAAAATGACCGCAAACGAGTTTATGCCAAAATTAAACCAATTAAAAATATAAATGTGGAATACCAAAGAAGATGAAGAATTTCATTATTGGAAACTTGTCGCGCGTTACCGGCAAAGTCGCATAAGAGTGTTACAAAATAATAGAATTAACTATAGCAAAGACATTATAAAATAATGAAATTCTGTTCCTCCATAACTTAAATATTGAAATATGTAGGGTTTGATCTTCTAGACGAATATTAGAAATCACTTTTCTCAGTCTGTAATGAGTTTTGCGTTCAGATAACACTGTAGCGGCCGTCCAAAAAACTGCTTTGTTAGAACTTTACCTGTGGTTGCGGACGGGTTCATAATGGACATTTAAATGATTGCTCGTTTTTCTATATTTAAGGAAGCTTCTCTACCGCTTTCTAATTGTAGATGCAATGTCGTTTATCAACTCTGTAACGAATTGGTTACGGCCGGCTACCGTCAGCAAACTTCTATGTCAAAGCTAACCGTTGCTTCAGTTAAGTCTTTGGGTGTACATAAGATATAGTGAATATTCATCCGAACTTTTCAATTAGTCTTAGGCTTAGTCCGGTAATTTATGCACTTTTAATACAGTTTTGTTTAATCTTCCGGTTGTATTACCATCATCTCTAGTTCCTTTGCCTACAAAAAAAAAACAAACCACATTTTACAGTTGTGATATTTTATTATTTATTTGCTTTGAGATTACCTTGCAGAACCACATCAACTAAAATGCCAGTTATACATTCGTATATGCCAATAATATATTCAATACTTACGATTGATAGCTTATTCTTGTTAGAGCGGAACAAGTCTAAACCATTATTATTATCTCTTATAATCATTATTGTTATGATTCGAATATTCGAAGTATTCTTGATACTTTCATATCTTTCCGCTAATCATCTGAATTGAAACTTCTTTATCTCTTACAGTTAAAAATGTGTTATTCAGTTTTTCAATTTGTCCTTGTATCCCCGCTCTGTAATCTTTATTATTCTGAAGTTTCCTTAATGAATATCACCTGAATACATCACTGCAATCCTTATACCATTCTCGTCTTGTTATAAGTATCATTATCTGGTTGCACACCGAGCCTTTGACAGTGATTTACTAAACGGCTATCTTTCTGGGTGGCAATAAACCGACGCTTCCCTTGTAGCACTCACAGCTGGATAACTCACTTTAATGGCGGAGCTCGCTGATTGGTATTTCCCCGCCGGCTTCCTAGCGACAGCCATTATCGGTTGTGTTGCTTTTTTGGTTATAATTCAAGGGGAGGAGGCGAGATTAAGGAGCCTGACACCGCAAGAACGTGTAAATACGGGCTCTTTTTCTGGAAGAAGCCCTCGGGTGTGCAGATATATCTTTTGTTGTGAGTGGGTTCGTTGAGTAAAGCCTTGCAGGAATGATCTAAACAAAATTTGAACTCTTATTGCTTGTCACTAGTTTAAAGTACATCTGTTACCGGAAAAAATTTGTGCCGTTTCTGACTACATATAATAATTTCAACATACTTATAAATAAAATTTGTCCACACAGAAATATTATTTATTTGGACAGTAAATATGTGTAAATGTTACTTAATCGATTTTTGTTGATGGTGTTTTTTGTTTTATTAATATGGCACATTTCAAGAATTAATATTTTATTGGTTTGCTGTTCTTTGTCTAAAATTTTAACGTTGTCCCAATCTACCCTATGATTGTTAATTAATATATGCTCAGCTAAAGCACATCTATCACGTTTTCTGGTGTTGTCACTTTTGTGAAGAGCTAATCTATTAGATAGCCAATGGGATGTTTGTTCTACATAATTTTTACCACAACTGACACATGTTAAACAATAAACCACACCTGACTGAAATTTTAATGGTATTTTTGATTTGAGGTGACTAAACAGATTTGAACCTTTCTTTACGTCAACAGCTATTTTTAAATTTTCCCTTTCAAAATTCTAATCATTTGTTTTGTTAAACCAGTTATATTAGGGGGAGCCAAAATGAACATCTTCATTATTTATTCGAGTAAGATCAGCATCACGATCATTAATTGTATCAAATTCACTGGCAGAAAATAATATGTTATTTATTAAAACCTTTGGATATGAATTTTTTTAAAGTAAAATTTTCAGTTCATTTAGGTTTTTATTAATAAAATTAGGATGTGAAATTTTAACTATTCTGTTTTTAATTTGATTTACAAAGTTAATTTTAATTTTTGTTGAATGATTTGACCAAAAATTGATATATCTACCTAAACCTGTTGGTTTTTGATACCAATCCAGAATTAATTTATTACCTTTTCTTATGACCATGGTATCAAGAAACGGAACCCCACCGTCAACCTCTCGCTCAACTGTAAACTTGATGTGTTCATCAAAAAAGTTAAAATTTTCCAAAAGTTCATCTAGGCCTTGTATAGGTAACAAAAGAATTAAATCATCAACAAATTTTTTTATGAATATACGTTTAAAAGACAATTTAGGAATACAAGTGTCAAGCAAATAATCCATTACATATTGAGCTAAAATTGGACTTAATTTGGAAACCATAGCACAGCCAAAAATTTGTTTACAGAAATTATTTTCGTACACAAAGTAATTATTTTCTATTACAAATAAAACCATTTCTTTAAATAGTTCTTTTCATTTTACATTTGAGGAAATTTTAGTACATTTAAAATAAGGGTCAATATTATTCCAACGTTCATTTAAAACTCTTACTATGAGATTTTTAGATATGTTACCAACCAGATTAACGACATAAAACGAAACAACTTCGTGGTTTGTTGGCACTTCTATATCATTAACAAAATTTGCAAATGTAAAAGTGTCTTTTATATAGTAAGCATTGTTAACGTCATGCGCAGATGTTAAAATGCTACATAGTAACATTGATAACTTTGTTGTTGGGCTGTTTATACTTAAAACAATAGGTCTTAAGGGTATGTATAAACAGAATCTACTTGAATCTGATGATCCATGGAATTTAGAATAAAGCTGCAATATATTGTAAGATTTGTTTTGACAGAACGTCGAGAAAAGAAGCCGAGCTTCTGAGTAAGAATTGATGATATTAGGGCCCGAAATAAAACTTTCTGCACTACAAGATACATATAGCTTGCTGATAGGGCGGTAATTCGCAATCAAATGTTTGTCACCGTTTTTTGTGAATGGGTAGAACATAGGCCACTTTCCATTGGGATGAGAATTCGCCGGTTGACGAGGATCAGAGTCGATTTTAGAACTTAATAACATTCTGCGGKCTCTCTCGAGCACTTTATTTTATTCTCACGTCAG
Organism: Rhyzopertha dominica; assembly: GCA_025024175.1. Lineage (NCBI taxonomy): Eukaryota > Metazoa > Arthropoda > Insecta > Coleoptera > Bostrichidae > Rhyzopertha > Rhyzopertha dominica. Next base: position 4,565,325 of record QCXZ01000003.1, on the reverse strand, counting down.
TAAGAAATATTTAATTAGCTATTCAGTACCCCGAACGCGGGTAGATGGTGCAACGCGGTTGTAAAGTATAGCTCATTAGTACCTCGCTTCAAATATCAAAGCCCGCTGATGGGCCGCAGCATCGCCGACTGGCGGTGGCGGAATATATGCTCGCAGAGATTATCCCCTTAGTATGCCGGTGGCGTTTGGTCAGCGAAGCCGCTGATACAGTGGAGCCTGCAAGGCATTAACATGCAAATCTAGTTATAAATTTCCATTAAAGTTAATTACGCCACTCTATTATAATTCATGGCGTTCCCCGCTCCCCCGCGTCCCGGAAGCGCTTTCGTATCAATTGTAGTTTTAAAGTTTCGCCGAGTTGTATGATGCAGTTGTGCCGGCGGCCATCCTAAATGGATTTAGTTCCACTTCGGTGGGGCTGTATCCAGTCGTGCCGTTTCAATTAGGGGCAAAAATGGGAGAAGGCGCTTATCTCGATGCTGGCGGACACCCTTCGCGTTTAAAAATCGACCGCGTCGAACGTTTTTGTTGGCAGGTGCAGATTCGTGGAATGAGGGAACGCTCGATTGTACCAGTAGTGATGAATTTACCATCAATTCATGGCGCTAAATAGAAAATAATTCGGGACTCACACTTCCTTCAAAATTTTGAAAAACCAATACCCTCTAGGTCTCCTGATTTAAGTCCCACTAAATCTTTTTTCTGGGGTAATTTAAGAAATGGCACGAAATTTGCAAGAGTGGAAACCAGAATCAGATACAGATAACAATGTCCGGGCGAAAGGGGTAAAGGAAGCTGCAGTTTACTGAAACTGGTGAAGCCGTTTTATTTAATTTKATTCTGTATAGAAAAAGTGGCTCACTTGCCTTGAAATGATAAGAGGCAAGTGAGAATGACCTGTGCCAGTAGCAGTTCAGTTATTTATTAAACCGGGTGTTTAAAATTAAAGGTGTGTGTAGTTTTTCAAAAAGCAGCGATCTCCCGCGTGCCAGTAAAGGATTTCTCTCCTTTTCCATTCCTTTAACCCTAAGGAAGTAGCAGCGAGGAACAACTGCGGTGAGTAGTTATCAATTTATAAATTTACAGTCAGTTTTACCTAAAACATAAACATAAAAAAATGGAATCAAAACAAGGTCTAAGACCTATTCGTCGCTTTAAAGCAAAAGAGGGCCAAGTTTCGTTAGAAAGTAGGACAGTGGCGTTGGTTGTAAGTGGAAAAAGGGATAATTGTCTATATGTGGAGTTACAAAGGTGTAGTTCATGAACAAAATTGTTACGCGTAGTTGTTTATGTGCTCAAATTTTGCAGAAAATTGCCTCGAAGTAAGACAGTATCAGTTAATGATTTAATCAAGGCTGAAACTACCTTAATTCGGATAGTACAAGTACATTTCTCCGAAGAAATCAAGCTTCTGGAAAAGGGGAAGTTGCCCTCGAAAAGGTTACTCCCTTTGCATCCTTTTGTTCAGGATGGCACATTTCGAATATAGGTGGTCGTCTAACCAACGCAAAAGATCTCTCTTTTGAGCAAAAACATCCAGTTCTCCTACCAAGACATGATCATTTTCATAGGAAGAATTTGCATACGGATCCTCATTATTATTATCGTTACTACGTCAAAAGTACTGGATACTTTCAGCAAGAAGTTTAGTCAGGCAAAGAGTTCTGAAATGCAATCACTGCTTGAGATTTAAGCCTGGTTCTTGTGTTCCTCTTATGGCAGATTTGCCTGCTCCGAGAGTTAATCAAGCTAAGGCATTTCTCCATGCAGGAGTCGATTATGGAGGTCCATATATCATTACATTAAGTCGACATAGAGGTGTCAAAGCGCAAAAGGCGTATATATGTTTGTTTACTTGTATGGCAACACATGCTATTCACTTAGAATTAGCATCCAGTCTTTCTACACAGGCGTTTTTAGCTACCTTCAAGCGTTTTCTTGCCCGTCGTGGCCCTTGTGTTAAGATATATTCCGATTGTGGCACAAATTTTGTAGGTGCAAAGGGCGTTTTGGATGAAGTAAAAAAACTGCTTCTTCAAAACCTTTAAATGCTACTGTGCATGAGGAGTTAGTTCAGCAATTTGTTCAATGGAAATTTAATCCGCCCTCTGCCCCATAGTTTGAAGGTATTTGGGCGGCAAATATGAAATGTGTAAAAACTCATTTGGCAAAAGTTATTGGTGAACAAATATTATCTTATAAGGAATTTCTGGCTGTACTGACTCAAGTAGAAGCGCTATTAAATTCAAGACCCCTGTGTTGGCTCAGTTCAGATCCGTCTGAACCCGTAGCGCTTACACCGGCACATTTTTTAACATTAATGCCGTTAAATTCATTTCCTGCTAAAAATTTTGCAGATACTCCAGTGAATAGGTTGACGCGTTGGGAACTTCTAGATAAAATTGTACAGTCATTCTGGAAAAGATGGCGGGTTGAGTATTTGCACTCGTTACAGTCCTGTAAAACCAGGTCTTTTGGTTGTAGTCAAGATATTTGTATATTTGTATTGTATCCAAGATATTTTTCCCGACAAAGACGGTGTAGTGCGTGTTGCTACTATGAAAACTAAAAGTGGTGTTTATAAAAGCCCTGTGGTAAAGCTTTGTCCTTTACCTTCACAGTAAGAAGTATTATTTGTCAAATAAAAGTTAGTTAATAATCGAAATTTTTGTAGGGTGTAATGATTATTTAGTAGTTTGCTTACGATATTAAAATGATACTTTCTTTTTGTATAATTATTACGATTATTTCCTAAGACAGCGTTTTAGGGGCAGGGGAATGGAGAAGCCGTTTTATTTAATTTCATTCCGTATAGAAAAAGTGGCTCACTTGCCTTGCAATGATAAGAGGCAAGTGAGAATGACCTGTGCCAGTAGCAGTTCAGTTATTCATTAAACAGGGTGTTTAAAATTAAAGGTGTGTGTAGTTTTTCAAAAAGCAGCGGTCTCCCGCGTGCTTTAAAGGGTTTCCCTACTTTTCCATTCCTTTAACCCTAAGGAAGTAGCAGCGAGGAACAACTGCGGTGAGTAGTTATCAATTTATAAATTTACAGTCCATTCAATTCGAGTTTCAAACAGAAACATAAAATTAATAGTAGACTGAGAACCCACTATTTCCCGCATTTCTTTTGTGTATATCCCGAAATTTACGGTAATTCTCCAAAATAATATGTGTCAAGTTTGTGTAGACTTGTCGACAAAGATACAAAACATCACAATAGTAAATAAATAATTTGGGATGAAGCTTTCCTGCAAACTACAAAATGAATCAATCAAGTGAAATTAAAGACAATATTTTGGAATTAGTGTCGGAAGCAGAGTCAAGTTGTCTACCTGCAAAGACTAAAGCCAAGTACGAGAATGTTTATCAACAGTTTTTTTGTGAAAAGGTTTGTTTCATTTATGAAATTTATTACAAGAACTAATTTTAAATATTCTTACAGGTGAAAACTCTTAAAGCTTCAATACTCTGGTCTGTGTATTCAATGCTACGAAGCACTATACAGTTAAACGAAAACATGGACATTTCTGGCTATAAAAAATTGCACGCTTTTTTTGGGTTAGACCGCGTCTGATTTTGAACAAGGTGAGAGATCGTGAAAGTGGGGATAGCCGTTTGAAGTTTGTATGGCTTCTCTAAATTTTCAGATTGCGAAAAATGGTACTTTTCCACAACCCGAAAATCTCGAGAAGCCATAGAAATTTCAAAACATCCAAAAAATCTGAACCACGAAGACGGAAATCACCTCTCCACTATTTGGTACCCAATCACGGCTATCTCTACTTTCACAATCTCCCAGCTCTACCCTCCAAGCATCCCCACCCCCCTCGTAACGCCAGGTACAAAGTTAATGTATGATTTTAATTCCCTTTCCTCCTTAGGATTTAATTGAGCTCGGATGTGTTTCTCGCGTTAGATTTGTACTATAATCCATACTCCTTATCTTGTCCTGATGATGTCCTTATTAAGAGCGAGCGAAACATTGACCTTATTCCAAAATCGGACGCGGTCTAACCAAAAACCGTAAGATTTCAACTTGATGATGTGTTGCAAATCTATTTAAATAATTCAAGTAACACAGACCGGTCTAAATTGAATTAAAAAATAAAAGGAAAATAACGCTATTTTCCCAGGAATCATTACCAAAACGTACTTTTTAACGTTTGCCTGCAACGAACACTCCAATTAAACTCGCTACCACCAACTTTTCGTCCGTTTCGTATCCTAAACTCCATCCTCAAAGCACACGCAACGCCGTTCGTGTTGCGCGAAACAAAGAATGCGACCCCTCATTTTTAACGCGCATATATATGCTCCTCATTAACGTTATTAATGGAAAGTGGTCGACACGAATGCATAAAATTTTCAAAGCGACATTTCAGCCCAGCCGTAGCTTAAATCGATGCAACAGTTTTACATTGCTGGCTGTAATGGCGCAGTTTCAGCGGGCTTAATGTACCTGCAAAGGATTCGGCTTCGGGTCACCTGGCACAGGCTGCAATCCTAAACGTATGGAAAAGGGGAGTACTACTGGGTTTCGAAATAAACGACTTGGAAATATTGCTAGTTTGGTATCGTCAGATATCTCTGCGGGTGAAAAAATGTATCGCACTTGTACAATTTATTACACTTGGTAATGTTTCAGTTTTTATTGAGTATAACCTCTTACATATTTCGGCTTATTAGGCCTTTCTCAAAGAGTTTACAAATGAAACTGTTGCTTAAAGTTAGATGCATATCCCACGAGCCTTATACCTACGAACGGGTGACATTTATGGCAGCGTTAATAAAGACTACGACCTGTGCAACCTATATAACTAATATTACATTTTTAAGTTTAAGGAAATAATTAAGGAACATAAAAAATCCATGTTAAATAATAGGAACTTAACTGGCTTTTCAAACTCTCAATCATACATTTGACGAAAAGAGATTTAAAATATTACATAACGTTCAAAACGGCATCAGGTTAGGATTATTGGAACAGCTACACATAAACAGAACACTTAACAACCCCCACAAAAATATCTGTAACAATCAAGTGGAATTCCCTAGTTTGTTTATCAACGCTGACATAAATATAAATGTCACCCGCTCGTAGGTATAGGGCTCGTGGGATCTGCATCTAACTTTTAGCAACAGTTTCGTTTGTAAACCCTTTGAGAAAGGCCTAATAGATATATAATACTTAAATTATTAAAAAAATGTTTCATTTAGCGCCGCCAAACAAGTCAAGTTGAAGTTAATTTTCATTCACTTTGTTATTTGCAATCGCAATGCCTCAGTTAACTGAATATGATCGCATCGAAATATTAATGATGATTGGTTATGGAGATAGAAGGCGAAGTTATTCGGAAGTAGTTGCACTCTACAATGCAGTTCATGAAGATCGTGAACCAATTGCCAGATCATCAGTTATTAAAACATTGCAACGTTTTGACGAAACGAAACCGGCGGGTTAAAAATCGTCAAAAACCAGGACATCCGAAGGCTGCTACGAGTAAGGAAAGTAGCTTGGATGCCCTTTTATATATCAAGTGTTCAGTACAACAGCGTGCTCGCCCTCACCATATTAGCAGAAGTTCTGTTAAGCAATTCTTCAAAAAGGAGAAGCTACGTCCATACAAAATTCACTTATTACAAGAACTGAGCGAAGATGATTTCGATCGTAGGATAGAATTTTGCGAAACTGCTATGAACATGATAAATGAAAATAGAAACATTTTAAATTGGATTATGTTTCCTGATGAAGCGACTTTTCGTCTCAATATTAATTTGAATAGTCATAATTGATATTGGTCGGACACATATCCACATTAGATGGAACAAGTCCACACACAACACCCTCAGAAAGTGAATGTCCGGTATGGTATTATCGGTGAGCACATTATTGGACCTCTTTTTATCGATGGAACTTTGAATGCGGTCTTACGCGAACACATTATACCAGAACTTATTCGCCTGTTCCCTAACCGTGAAAATGCTGCGCGTCCTTCTGAACATCTGAACAGATATGGTTTTCACCAAGATGGTGCATCTGTAGCATATGTCATTTTTCCATAAACACCTTGAGATTAGTTTGTCTTCAACTATCAATTATTTTGGTGGATTCTCTTCGAAGACGACATTCTGCGAATTTATCTTAACTTGGGCATAAGGAAACAATTTTTTATAATATTATTTAGACAGACGATTGTTTGCAGTTCCGGCAGCCTACTTGTTGTCAGTGATTTAAAACAATCAGTAGGCAGTATTTAATTCGCAATGAATTATTTCATTGCATTTTATTTGAATATGGTGTACATATTCGTTTTTGGAACAAAACGAATACCTAATGGAATATCAATCCACAGAAAAATAATAAACCAAATGAAATGTTTGGTGAACTCACATCACTTCTGATACAAAATTTAGTTCCCAGTCGATTTTTCCAGTACCAAGAATAAGTTTTTGTAGAATTTTAGTTAAATTTATCGACACATCTATTTACTTGCCAACTACAGTACTACTATTGTACGAGGCATGTTTTTTAAGTAAGTACCGTTTTGCGATTCCGCCGCCGCAGCGCTACGGTCGGCGTTCCGCGCATGTGCGCTGGTTACCTACATCTCTTGTCTACGCACTGACGCCATTACAGTTTGATTCTTCATTGTATACGTTGTTTACTGAGTGTTTAAGATGCCTCCGACAATCGTGAGTCCCGCCGATTGTAAAGTACGGGCTGTTATACGATTTCTTAGTGCTAGAGGCGTAAAACCGATCGATATTCATCGTGAGATCTGCAAAGTTTACGGACAAAACATTATGAGTGATGGAATGGTAAGGAATTGGGTGAGAGCATTTAAAGATGGCCGCACAAATGTGCATGATGAAGAACGGAGTGGGCGTCCTTCGGTCGTTAATGAAGATTTGGTGCAGAAAGTGAACGAAWAGGTGAGAGAAGACAGACGCTTTACAATTTCATCATTGTGCGACTGCTTTCCTCAATATTCTCGTAGTGTTTTGTATCGCATTGTGACCGAGAACTTGAATTACCGGAAATTGTGTTCACGTTGGGTTCCGAAAATGTTGACGGATTTGCACAAAACCCAACGTTTAGGCAGTGCATTGACTTTCCTTGAGCGGTACCACCATGAAGGTGAAGATTTTTTAGACCAAACTGTTACTGGTGACGAAACATGGGTGGCCTACGTCACACCAGAATCGAAACAACAATCCATGGAATGGCGACATTCATCATCACTCAAAAAAAGTGAAGTGTAAGCAAACAATTTCTGCCCGAAAAATCATGTGCACAGTTTTTTGGGACAGAAAAGGAGTATTGCTAGTGGAGTTTCTGCCTCGTAATGAGACAATCAATGCAGCGTCTTATTGTAAGACATTGAACAATCTGCGTCGTGCAATCCAGAACAAAAGACGTGGCAAGTTGAGTAAGGGTATCGTTTTGCTGCATGACAATGCCCGTCCACATGTGGCTAATCGGATCAAAGATCTCATCAAATCTTTTAAATGGGAAACTCTAGATCATCCTCCATACAGCCCTGATCTGGCGCACAGCGACTACCATTTGTTCCTGCACTTGAAGAAACACCTGGGTGGTCAGCGCCTTCAAGACGATAACGAAGTCGAAACATTTGTGATACAGTGGTTAACAAGTCAGGCGGCAGAATTTTATGAGGAGAGTATTCAAAAGCCGGTGCCACGTTATGACAAGTGCCTCAATATTCACGAAAATTATGTAGAAAAGTAGATTAAGGTACAGGCTTTCATGTAAGATAAAATTATTACGATATCTTTGCACGTCTTTTTTAATTCCAAAACGGTACTTACTTAAAAAACATGCCTCGTATTTACCCAAAGAACCTGATGTTATACTCTATTGCCCATTTTTACGATACACCCCGTCTAAACTTGAGCCAGTGATTCCATACGTACAGAACATTATCGTAAGGATTTGAAAGGACGATATTCTGGATCGACCTTGACAAGAATTTTCGCAGCACACCGACGAATTATTCCATTCCGAGCAGATCTTGATGACAGTTCGACCGTAATCCTCTCCGGCGGAATTCCTGCCCGCAGTCACGTTTCGCAGGTTGTCCCCGACCTAATGAAAAACCGCTAACGTGCCACCGTGCATAATTAAAACTCCATTAAACGGGATGAAAAAAGGCGTCCTCGACGCGAAATTATTCGGTAATAAAACGCTCCGCGCCGTGAATTTATGGTGGTCGAATATTCTTCTGTTGGCGGCGCAAAACTAGAGCGTTTAATGGCATATTCGTCCGATAATCAATATAAGACCACGGGATGCCGGCGGATAAAATAAGAAATTTGTAAATTGTCTGCGAGGGACGCCTGATCTTTTATTCATTCGGACGACCATAGCAACGGGCGTCGTGCTAATTGTAACCAAGAAGCTGGATGGTGTGAAAAAGACCAGGAATTATTCTCAAATATCTGGGGCACAGCACTCAGGGCACCTTCGCCCCCCTGCAGATAAAGCTAGAAGCCTAGATTTTTAGTAACCCCACCTTGAATCAGGGTTGGCTTGATTAAAACAAAATGTTTAAAACAGAATGTTTTGTTAAAAGCAGTGAAATCGGGTGATCGTGGCGTGCATTCAATTGTTCCACGCCTACCAATCCAGTGAAGAGGAAATCTATGATTTAACCAATTTCGCACATTAATAGCGTAATGCGGTGGGGCTCCATCATGTTGGTAAAACAATTCGTATTCATCCAACATTGGATTTCCTTCAGGGTCACGTTGGTTTTCTAATTGCTCTGTGATTAAAGGATCAATAACGTTATCAAGTAATTCTAAATACATTCCCCCATTTAGCGTCCCATCAATGAAAATTGGACCTACAATTGCGTTGCCAAGTATTCCAGCCCAGACGTTCAGCTTCTGAGGAACTTGTGTATGACCTTCTCGAAAAATATAAGGATTTTCATCACTCCAGTACCTGACGTTATGTTTATTTACAGAGCCGTTCAAAAAAATGTGCATTCATCACTGAAGCAGATATTTTTATTAGATTTGGATTTACTATAATCTTTTCTGTCATAATTTCGCAAAATTGCAGTCTTCTATCGAAGTCATCTTCGCCGAGTTCCTGGAGGGTTATCATCTTATAGGGATGGAATTTGTGCAGTTTTGTAACTTTCCTTACAGATGAATAAGAAAGTCCAGTGGCTGTAGAAATGTTACGCAAAGAGCTAGTTGGATCCATTGCAAAATGACCAAGTACTTCAAGTTGGGCCATTTCATCAACGACTCTATTCCCTGCCCTTTTTTTGTTTACTACAGATCTAGTGTCTTGAAATTTCTGCACGAGATCGAGAATGTACCTAMCGTCAACATTTTTATCGGGGTGCCGTTCGTTAAACACCCTTGCTGACGCACGAGCACAGCTATGCTCAGCACCGCAAATAAAAATTATTTCTACCCTTTCGGCAGTTGAATAAACCATTATCACTTGGACTCTCACTTTAAAATTTCACGCGATTTATAAAAAGGAATGTGAACAAAAAGATGGTCGTGCCAAAGAAGTAGCCAAAAAGTTGAAACAAAAAAATTGGAAACACAAAGTAGATAATTATTTAGCCAATTCAGTATAAACTGTCGAGTTGCAATATCAAGTAATGTCGAAAGAAAATTTTAAGTATTTTTGGCATTTTGCTTAGGTGTAACAATTATTTTTTAACAAGTTTTTTAGGCTTAAGTAAGGACAATTTTTATTGTAACTGCAAGACAATAAATTTTGTTAAAAAAAGTCCAAAATATTCCATTTTATAAGCCACTTGCTACAATGCACTTTTTGATCCACTACCCCGTCAATGGGTAAAAAATAGTAAAACTAATTACATGGCAAGACTCCTTGTGTAATAAGCTTTTAAATGATGTATCGTAAGATGGGTAGTTTCATTTAAAAATTTTGAAGGAGTATCTACGCCGCTAAGAGGGTAAGCGCTATCCATTAAAAACTTATCTCAAAAGTTGTCCCCCTGCAAACAAAAGTTTGCCTGTTTTTGCAAAATTTTACATTTTTCCTCTATTTAAAGTTATTTAAGGTGTGAAATTTTCAAAAAATCACCTGGTATATTTAGCATAATAGAACAAATAGTTATCAGAACTTGGGAATATAAAAAACAATAAACAAGAAATAAAACAATTTTACTAGTGCAAGCATATCTTTTTTGCACTTCTTGCATCGAGATCGCATTGTACTATTTTGCACCTTAATTTTGTCGAAGTAATTCCACCCTGCATTATTTCTCCTATTGGTCATTGTAATTGTTGAACTTCAAACTTTAAACATACAAGGTCGGTTCCTATTCTCTTTGTTAAAGTTGATATTACCTAAAATCCATCCAGTAACCAGTATGTGATTGGTCTGGATTTTAAGAACAGGGTTGATTTTTGCTTAAAATAGAAAAGAAAAACCGGCTCATAATAATTAAAATTGTCGCGTAAATGCCGTACACGAATACAAATGACAAATGACAACAGGCAATCGTAGTCACCTAGGGATTTTTAGACAAATGCTATGCTTTGCGTCATCTACTCGTATTTATTTTCACTAATACACATAGTAATTTGCATGAGAATGCATGTAGCTTGCTACAGCGAGTAACACTTTGAAAAGTCGAAAAAGAATTGCCCAAGAGTGCGGGCTTGATGTTTTAAAATTGACTATAGCGAGGGCCCCGAAGAAAATGAACACATTGCACGCCGAAAATTAAGGAAATGTCTGAGACTTCTTCCTCACCATAAAAAGGCCCGTTTGGAATTTGCTCGTGAGAATATGAATCGAAATTATGGAAATGTAAACCAAAACTTCACAATTAAACCTCGAATGGTTTCAATTGTTATTGGCGAGATTTAAGAAGAGAACCTGAGTATCTTTCAAAACGAAATTTTGGAGGTGGTACGCTAATGGTATGGGGTGCATTTACAAAAGCAGGCATTTTACCATTGGCTTATCCCTCAACACGAATGAACAGTCGAGAGTACATTCAAAATCTTGAGGCAAATTTAATGCTTTTTTTAAATAACAATTACGAACGAGATTTCATTTTCCAACAAGATAATGCGACGAATCATGTCAGCAGAGAGTCGATGGCTTGGTTTGCCAATCAAAATGTCTTGTTCACCTGACATGATCCCAATTGAACACTTTGGCGTATCTTAGTTTGGCGAGTACATGCACATAACCGACAGTATGCCACCATAAATGAACTCAAAAATTCATTAGAAGAGGTTTGGGCCAATTTGGATTCAAGAATATTAACTAATTTGGTTGGAATCATGAATTCTAGAACTTTTGAGCTAACTAGGAAGAATAAAGGCCAGACACATTATTACACATTATTAATTTACGAATGTTTAGTTAAAACTTATTTCATACAGAATTTAGATGGGGCTATAGTTGTGCACCAGTCCAATTTAAAATGTTAATAAATGACTCAATAGTCTACTTCTTATTATCTTCGATTTTTGTCCCTCTTGTTAGTTACATTAATTTACCTTTGCATTTGACAAAGAAAAACTTAAAATTCGGGATGGGGCTATAGTTAGTTACTACTTATATCTATAGTTTACAACCTATTGCCAGTAGAAGTTCTTTAATTTTGTCACTGACATACTCACCGTTATGAAAGACATATTAGGAAGGTTCCATATAAATACAAAAACCCACCATCAACGGATATCTATTACGATAAATGAAGCAATCAAGGGAATAAATATTATTGAGTTATTTTGAATTGTGTAGAGAGAAGAAATATGCTTAGGTCAAGCGTAATAAGCATGCAAATACCTAAGTAGGTACCTGGGGTTACCAAATCCAAAACTGTATACAGAACACTCCTTCAGGTGTACTTCTGCTTCGTTAATAGTGAATGGAGGTGAAGATATTTTAACTTTAAAGCAACACGAAGAAACAAAAGAAGCGACGCATTGGTAATCAAAGTATGGGTGAAGAAGGCCCATCTTCTCCAACACCGATCAAATTATGCCTAATGAAACTTTACGTGTTAACAATGCACATCATGCAAATCTGCAAAATAGTATTATTCTTTGTTTTACTGAATCTTCTTAGTCCTTATGGCATTTAATACTATTAATAACTGTACTGTAAATGTCACTGCTTCTAATAAAAATAAATAAAGAGGGGGGAAAGTACTGACAAAAATATTTAACATGGCATGGAGTAAAGGAGCAGTACCAGATGACTGGAAAATGGGGACAATTGTACCAATACATAAAAAGGGAGGCACAAAAGAATGTGGGAACTATGGAGGAATCATATTGTAAAGTGTAGTAGCAAAGGTTTATGAAAGACTGATTGAAGCAAGATTAAGAGAAAATTTGGAACCACAATTACACYAAGCACAAAGCGGGATTAAAAGAGGGCGAAGCKCCCAGGACCATATATTTACGATTAAACCAATGGCGGAAAAGATAGGCAAAGAAAAAGGAATCTGTACAGCGACACAAAAAATTATGTTAGAACAAGCAACATGGAATCACAGGATTTCCAAGTCGTAGATGGATTAAGGCAAGGGAGGTGTTAAGCCCGACTGTTTATCATGGTAATGGGCGATATATTGTGGGAACTACACAACAAGGCTAACGAAGTCAAATTAGGGTATAGAAAATTAAAGGTGATAAAGCTAGCAGAATGCGCATTTGCAGATGACCTGATGATCTGTGCAGAAAATGAAGAAAAGTTACAACAAAATGTAGAGTTGTGGAAGAATTAACTAACAAAAAGTAAAATGTTAATAAATACGAGCAAGACTAAAACCATGGTCATAGGAACGGAGGACAAAAAGAAAGACATAACAATAAATGGAAAACAAATAGAACAGGTTAAAAGTTTTAAGTACCTAGGAGTTACAATACAAAGCAATCGAAGTATAGATGAAGAAATAAGTGAAAGAATCACTAGTGCAATAAAGGTGTATCACTCACTAAACAGGGCGTTAATAAGTAAAAAGGAAATAAGTGAGAAGACAAAAATGACGGTATACAAGACCATTTATAGACCAATATTGACATATGGTAGTAAAAGTTGGGTGTTAAGTGATAGACTTTTAACTAGACTACAGGCAACAGAGATGAAATACTTGAGATGTGTTAAAGGGGTGACTAGAATGGACAGAATAAGAAACGACAGAATCAGAGAAGAACTAGAAATAGATTCGATTAAACAAACTATTGAAGAGAATAAATTAAAGTGGTTCGAGCACTTGGTGAGAATGAACGAGGAAAGACCAGCAAAACTCGTGTGGCAGGCAAAAGTACAAGGAAAGAAAAAAAAGGAAGACCGCAGAAGACATGAAACATGACAGTGGCCGAGGCCTTGAGGAAGAGAAACCTCACCTGGGACGAAGCTAGAAGAATAGCAAAGGACAGGACTAAGTGGAAGAAAATAGTACAAAAGACAGTAAACGAGTGAGAGACACTGCATACCTTTACACCCCACGGGTAAAAAAAGGAAACTGGTTATATATATATTTTAATTGTAATTTTGATAGATGAGGGAGGTAAAATTTTAACCTGCTTAGTAATTGGTCACTTTCCTGCCTGAAATTAGTAGAAAAGAGTTTTCGGTGATAATAGGGCTGAACATATCGTTGCCAGGAAAAAATTGTACTGAACTTTCTCATCGTCTAGAACCGCAATCCGAAAACAAAAATCTATCTAGAAAATACAACCAGGTTGATTTTAGTACGAGAGGTCAATATAAGCAAAGGTTAGCTCGAAACGCAAACATTTTTTTTTAATTCTTGAAACAGAGACGCATCCCTTAAAGTATCCCTTTCACAATTCACTAACATCACACAATATCAAAAGAACCACCCATCTACTTACCGCAGCTTTAGAGCACCGCACCAACCGGCTGTCGCTTTAGAGAACGGCACGTGCGACGACTTCACGTGGTCCGTGGTTCATTTGTCAGCACTGATCGCGATCTTGTATTGCGGCGGCGTCGCGACGCTCTTCGCACAAGTTTGGCGGTCAACTGAGGGCCCCGACGCCGCCGCCACAGTTTCGCGAACGCATGCCCGCCACCGCAACGCTTTTCCACCGCCGCATGCGAAAGTTCAAGAGACCGCCGACAGCGCAGGTGATATCAGGTAACGGCTGCGAGTTAGAGGAATGATACTGCCGGTTTCTTGTGTATCGAGTGTTCTCCTGTAGGGTTTGTTGTCCTTATTTTTTCTCAACGTTCTGTCGAAACAAATCTTACAGAATATTGCAACTTTATTCTAAATTCCATGGATCATCAGATTCAAGTAGATTCTGTTTATACAGATTTCAGCAAGGCTTTTGATCAAATTGACCTCTGTATTTTAATTCACAAACTTTCAAAAATAGGTGTGCACGGAACTTTGTTAAGATGGTTATCATCATATGTCAGCGGCAGAACTCAAGTAATATCAATAAATTGTTTTAAATCATCACCTTACTGGGTCACTTCAGGTGTACCACAAGGTTCGGTTTTGGGGCCTCTGCTGTTCTTAATTTATATTAGTGATATTAAGCATTGTTTTGAATTCTGCAATTTTCTTCTTTATGCTGATGACCTAAAAATCTTCGCTCCCATAAGTAATATCTCCGACTGTATACTATTTGAAAACGATCTATGTCAATTCTATAATTACTGTAAAATTAACAAACTTTATTTAAATTTTAGTAAGTGCTGTACTATCACATTTTCTAGAAACATTAGACTATTTTCCTTTTACTATATCTTTGGCAACAATAAGATAAAGGCCGTTTCTCATGTGAAAGAAAATAGAATGTTGGGCTTTATAATTTGAACAACTAAAAATTTTAGTTCTATTGAAATTATAAAAAACCTGTACTTCGCATTTGTTTATAGCAGACTCAGTTTTCCATCTGTTGTGTGGTCTCCACAGTATGATATATACAAATTAAGACTGCAGTCGGTACAAAACAACTTTTTAAGGTATCTTCATTTCAAAGTTGTGGGTTCCTATGAGTTAATAAATGCCACAACACTGACCCGAATGTACAACATAATGAGCCTATAAAAGAGAAGATTAGTAGAGGATTTGCTTTTCCTTCACAAAATATTCAATAGCTCAGTTGATTCACCCTCTTTGCTCTCTAGTATCTTCTTAAGTGTTCCCGTGTACAACAGTCGTTTTTACCATCATTTCGCGAATATCTCTTCCGAACCAATTTAGGTCGTAATGGACCTTTAGCCCGCATTACTAGATCATATAATTCGCACTGTTCTGACGTCGATATTTTCCATAACTCTTTGAAAAAATTTAGAGCTTTAGTAAAATTAAAATTCAGACAACAGTGTTTCGTTTGTAAAATTTTTCTTAGCTTAGCAATGTTTCTTATATGTAGTTTGAATATTGCATAATGCTTTATAGTTTACTTATTGTATTCGAGAATACTGACCTGTCTGTATGTATTTTTTTCCTCTTTTTTCTGTATATTATACTTTTATTATTATCACTTAATGATGCTATTTTGCTTATCATCAATAACTGTTTTTTCTTGCTAATATAGATAGACTTACTAGTTTTGTACACACTAAATTGTAACATTCACGTTTGGTTATTCTCAGGTTTAGCATAACTATGTTTTTTTAGTGGGCGCCATTTTGGGCTTGCCTGCTCGCACCCCCTGTAATAAATAATAAATAAAAATTACTCCAGTCTACTTCTTGAAAATGTCTTTCTTCCATTTCCCTAGTTATGCTGTTTATCTATTTCATTTGTGGTCGTCATGTTTTATTTTTTGTGCTGAAATCCAGTTCCACATTCTTCGATTTTTCTTTTCCCCCATTGAACATAAGGGTCCTTACCACTTTAACTGATTTTCATAATATACTATCCGTAATAGTATTTGTAGCGGACATTCTTTCTCTAACTTCATTTCTCACGTGATCTTGCAAAGTTAAACCGCTGTGGTGGTTTCAAGGATCTGTCTATGACCCACAAATAAGTCTCAACCTGCTTTATTATAGTTTTTTTTTAGATTTTATTCCGCAGGATCCATCTAATGTTTTCGTCATATTTTTCCCTACCTATTTTCTTCATTATGTCTTTGTCAACTCTTTCATCATCACAAACTGCAATTATGATAATGATAATAATAATTTAATTTAATCTAAGAAATATCCTCATCAGAATAATAGTTATACGTCCAAAAGTGTCCAAAATCCACAAAACCAATGTCCCATTAAGACCCATAGTCAATAAGATTCTGTGCTAACTATTTAAAACCTATGTAGGAAAAACCAGTAGTTTCATCAAAAATTCTTCAGACTTTATTGATATTATAAAAGGTTTAAGTATTTCAGAAGGTGATATTTTAGTTAGTTTTGACGTGGTTTCTTTATTTACGAAAGTACCCATCCCTGAAACGATAGATATCATCAAATCTAAGCTTAATAGCGATCCCCTAGGTGACACGATAGCCAGATTATCTAAACATTGTTTAAAATATACTTATTTCTTATGGAACTATAATTTTTATGAACAAAAATCAGGTTGTGCAATGGGTTTACCTCTAAGTCCTGTAGTAGCCAATTTGTTTATGGAAAATTTTGAACGGGTAGCGATAAACAGTTTTCAGTTTAAGCCGAAATGTTGGTATAGGTACATAGATGACACTTTTGTTATTTGGCCCCACGTTATAGAAGAGTTGGGTAGGTTTCTAAATCATCTGAAGTCAAAATCCCGACATAAAATTTACTATGGAATTAGAAAGTAATGGAAGTTTACCTTTCTTGGATGTCCAAATTTACAGAACAAATACTGGGGAGTTAGGACACAAGGTTTACAGAAAACCAACCCATACAGACAGATATTTATATGCCACAGCTCACCACCCTCCCTCTCAAAAGAATAGTCTTATAAGGATGTTATTTGTTAGAGCACAAAGGATATCAGATGCAAGTTCTTTACAAAAAGAAATATATAATCTTAAATCAACTCTAGTGAGAAAAGATTATAGCAAATAAGAATATTTGGTGAGTTTTTAATAAAAGTGCTCATCCAAATCAAGTAAGTTCTCAGCCAGGACAAAGTACATTGAAGCTGAGTTTGCCTTATGTACAAGGCCTTCGGA